>OX336395.1:211518110-212768110 GCA_946902985.2 Meconema thalassinum
CGTATCTACGAGCGTACCGTAGTGAGGAGGCTCCCATGACCATTCAAGACTAGTATCGTATCCACGAAATTATCGTAGGGAGAAAGCTCCCAAGACCATTCAAGAATAGTATCGTATCCACGAACGTATCAAAGGGAGGAATCTCCAATGACGATTCAAGACTAGTATCGTATCCACGAACCTATCGTAGGGAGGAAGCTCCCATGTCCATTCAAGACTAGTATCGTATTCTCGAACGTATGTTAAGGAGGAAGCTCTCATGAACATTCAAGACTAGTATCGTATCCATAAATATATCGTAGGGAGGAAGTTCCCATGTCCATTCAAAGCGATTATCGTATCCACGAACGTATGGTAAGGAGGAAGCTGTCATGACCATTCAAGTCTAGTATCGTATCCACGAACGTATCGTAGGGAGGACGCTCTCATGACCATTCAAGACTAGTATCGTATCCACAAATATATCGTAGGGAGGAAGCACCCAAGTCCATTCAAAGCGATTATCGTATCCACGAACGTATGGTAAGGAGGAAGCTCTCATGACCATTCAAGTCTAGTATCGTATCCATGAACGTATCGTAGGGAGGAAGCTCTCATGACCATTCAAGACTAGTATCGTATCCACGAACGTATCGTAGGGTGGATGCGCTCATGACCATTCAAGACTAGTATCGTATCCCCGAACGTATCCTAGGGAGGAAGCTCCCACGACCATTCAAGCCTAGTAACGTATGCACGAAAGAATCGTAGGGAGGAATCTCCCACGACTATTCAAGACCAGTGTCGTATCCACGAACGTATCGTTGGGAGGAAGCACCCATGACCATTCAAGACTAGGATGGTATCCACGAACGTATCGTAGGGAGGAATCTCCCATGACCATTCAAGACTAGTATCGTATCCACGAACGTATCGTCGGGAGAAAGCTCTCACGACCATTCAAGACAAGTATCGAATCCACGAACGTATACTAGGGTGAAAGCTCCCATGGCCATTCAAGACTAGTATCGTATCCACGAACGCATCGTAGGGAGAAAGCTCCCATGACCATTCAAGTCTAGTATCGTATCGACGAACGTATCGTAGGGAGGAAGCTCCAATGAACATTCAACACCAGTATCGTATCCATGAACGTATCGTGGAGAGGAAGCTCCCAGGACTATTCAAGAATAGCATCGTATCTACGAACGTATCGTAGGGAGGAATTTCCGATGACCATTCAAGACCAGTAACGTATCCACGAACGTACCGTAGGGAGGAATTTTCCACGACCATTCAAGACTACTATCGTATCCAACAACGTATAGTAGGGAGGAAGCTGCACGACGTTTCAAGACTAGTATCGTATCCACGAACGTATCGTAGGGAGGAAGCTCCAACAACCATTCAAGACTAGTATCGTATCCACGAACGTATCGTAGGGAGGAAGCTCCCAGGACTATTCAAGAATAGCATCGTATCTACGAACGTATCGTAGGGTGGAATTTCCGATGACCATTCAAGACCAGTATCGTATCCACGAACGTACCGTAGGGAGTAATTTCCCAAGACCATTCAAGACTACTATCGTATCCAACAACGTATCGTAGGGAGGAAGGTGCACGACGTTTCAAGACTAGTATCGTATCCGCGAACGTATCGTAGAGAGGAAGCTCCCACAACCATTCAAGGCTAGTATCGTATACACGAACGTATCGTAAGGAGGAAGCTCTGACGAACATTCAAGACTAGTATCGTATCCACGAACGTATCGTTGGGAGGAAGCTCACACGGCCATTCAGGACTAGTATCGAATCCACGAACGTATCGTAGGGGAGAAGATCCACGCCCATTCAAGGCTAGTATCGAATCGACGAACGTTTCGTAAGGAGGAAGCTCCACGACCATTCAAGACTAGTATCGTATCCACGAACGTATCGTAGGGAGGAAGTTCTCACGACCATTCAAGACTAGTATAGTATCTACGAACATATCGTAGGGAGGAAGCTCCCGTAACCATTCAAGACTAGTATCGTATCCACGAACCTATCGTAGGGAGGAAGCTCCCATGACCATTCAAGACTAGTATCGTATCCACAAACGTATCGTAGGGAGGAAGCTCCCTTGTCCATTCAAGACGATTATCGTATCCACGAACGTATGGTAAGGAGGAAGCTCTCATGACCATTCAAGTCTAGTATCGTATCCACGAACGTTACGTAGGGAGGAAGCTCTCATGACCATCCAAGACTAGTATCGTATCCACGAATGTATCGTAGGGAGGAATCCCCCACCACCATTCAAGACTAGTATCGTATCCACGAACGTATCATAGGGAGGAAGTCCCCACCACCATTCAAGACTTGTATCGTATCCACGAACGTATCGTGGGGAGGAAGCTACCATTACCATACAAGACTAGTATCGTACCTACGAACGTATCGTGGGAGGATGCTAAAGGACCATTCAAGATTAGTATCGTTTCTACGAACTTATCGTAGGGAGGAATTTCCACGACCATTCAAGACTAGTATCGTATCTACGAACGAATCGTAGGGAGGAAGTTCCACGACCATTCAAGACTAGTATCGTATCCACGAACGTATGGTAGGGGGGAAGTTCCGCGTCCGTTTAGACTAGTATCGTATCCACGAACGTATCGTAGGAAGGATCTCCCACGACAATTCAAGTCTAATATCGTATCCACGAACCTATCGTAGGGAGGAATCCAGCATGACCATTAAAGACTTATATCGTATACACGAACCGATCGTAGGGAGTAATCTCCCACGACCATTCAAGACTAGTATCGTATCCACGAACTTATTGTAGGGAGGAAGCTCTCATGACCATTCAAGACTAGTATCGTATCCACGAACGTGTCGTAGAGCGATAGCTCTCACGACCTTTCAAGGCTAGTATCGTATCCACGAACGACTCGTAGGGAGGAAGCTCTCACAACCATTCAAGACTAGTATCGTATTCACGAACGTATCGTAGGGAGGAAGCTCCCACGACCATTCAAGACTAGTATCGAATCCACGAACGTATCGTAGGGGAGAAGTTCCACGACCATTCAAGACTAGTATCGAATCCACCAAGGTTTCGTAGGGAGGAAGCTCCACGACCATTCAAGACTAGTATCGTTTCTAAGAACGTGTCGTAGGGAGGAAGTTACACGACCATTCAAGACTAGTATCGTATCCACGAACGTATCGTAGGGGAGAATTTCCACGACCATTCAAGACTAGTATTGAATCCACGAAGGTTACGTAGGGAGGAAGCTCCACGACCATTCAAGACTAGTATCGTATCCACGAACGTATCGTAGGGAGGATGTTCTCACGCCAATTCTTGACTAGTATCGTATCTACGAACATATCGTAGGGAGGAAGCTCCCATGGCCATTCAAGGCTAGTATCGTATCCACGAACGTATCGTTGGGAGGAAGCTACCATGACCATTCAAGACTAGTGTCGTATCCACGAATGTATCGTAGGGAGGAAGCCCCCACCACCATTCGAGACTAGTATCGTATCCACGAACGTATCATAGGGTGGATGCCCCCACCACAATTCAAGACCTGTATCGTGTCTACGAACGTATCGTATGGAGGAAGCTAACATTACCATACAAGACAAGTATCGTATCCACGAACGTATCGTAGGGAGGAAGCTCCACGACCATTCACGGCTAGTATCGATTCTACGAACTTATCGTAGGGAGGAAGTTCCACGACCATTCAAGACTAGTATCATATCTACGAACGTATCGTAGGGAGGAGGTTCCACGACCATTCAAGACTAGTATCGTATCCACGAACGTATCGTAGGGAGGAAGTTCCACGACCATTCAAGACTAGTATCGTATCCACGAACGTATCGTAGGAAGGAAACTCCCACGACAATTCAAGACTAGTATCGTATCCACGATCGAATCGCAGGGAGGAAGCTCAACGACCATTCAAGACTAGTATCGTATCCACGAACGTATCATTGGGTGGAAGCCCCCTCCAACATTCAAGACCTGTATCGTGTCCACGACAGTATCGTATGGAGGAAGCTAACATTACCATACAAGACTAGTATCGTATCCACGAACGTATCGTAGGGAGGAAGCTCCACGACCATTCAAGGCTAGTATCGTTTCTACGAACGTATCGTAGGGAGGAAGTTCCACGATCATTCAAGTCTAGTATCGTATCTACGAACATATCGTTGGGAGGTAGTTCCACGACTATTCAAGACTAGTATCGTATCCATAAATATATCGTAGGGAGGAAGTTCCCATGTCCATTCAAAGCGATTATCGTATCCACGAACGTATGGTAAGGAGGAAGCTGTCATGACCATTCAAGTCTAGTATCGTATCCACGAACGTATCGTAGGGAGGACGCTCTCATGACCATTCAAGACTAGTATCGTATCCACAAATATATCGTAGGGAGGAAGCACCCAAGTCCATTCAAAGCGATTATCGTATCCACGAACGTATGGTAAGGAGGAAGCTCTCATGACCATTCAAGTCTAGTATCGTATCCATGAACGTATCGTAGGGAGGAAGCTCTCATGACCATTCAAGACTAGTATCGTATCCACGAACGTATCGTAGGGTGGATGCGCTCATGACCATTCAAGACTAGTATCGTATCCCCGAACGTATCCTAGGGAGGAAGCTCCCACGACCATTCAAGTCTAGTAACGTATGCACGAAAGAATCGTAGGGAGGAATCTCCCACGACTATTCAAGACCAGTGTCGTATCCACGAACGTATCGTTGGGAGGAAGCACCCATGACCATTCAAGACTAGTATGGTATCCACGATCGTATCGTAGGGAGGAATCTCCCATGACCATTCAAGACTAGTATCGTATCCACGAACGTATCGTCGGGAGAAAGCTCTCACGACCATTCAAGACAAGTATCGAATCCACGAACGTATACTAGGGTGAAAGCTCCCATGGCCATTCAAGACTAGTATCGTATCCACGAACGCATCGTAGGGAGAAAGCTCCCATGACCATTCAAGTCTAGTATCGTATCGACGAACGTATCGTAGGGAGGAAGCTCCAATGAACATTCAACACCAGTATCGTATCCATGAACGTATCGTGGAGAGGAAACTCCCAGGACTATTCAAGAATAGCATCGTATCTACGAACGTATCGTAGGGAGGAATTTCCGATGACCATTCAAGACCAGTAACGTATCCACGAACGTACCGTAGGGAGGAATTTTCCACGACCATTCAAGACTACTATCGTATCCAACAACGTATAGTAGGGAGGAAGCTGCACGACGTTTCAAGACTAGTATCGTATCCACGAACGTATCGTAGGGAGGAAGCTCCAACAACCATTCAAGACTAGTATCGTATCCACGAACGTATCGTAGGGAGGAAGCTCCCAGGACTATTCAAGAATAGCATCGTATCTACGAACGTATCGTAGGGTGGAATTTCCGATGACCATTCAAGACCAGTATCGTATCCACGAACGTACCGTAGGGAGTAATTTCCCAAGACCATTCAAGACTACTATCGTATCCAACAACGTATCGTAGGGAGGAAGGTGCACGACGTTTCAAGACTAGTATCGTATCCGCGAACGTATCGTAGAGAGGAAGCTCCCACAACCATTCAAGGCTAGTATCGTATACACGAACGTATCGTAAGGAGGAAGCTCTGACGAACATTCAAGACTAGTATCGTATCCACGAACGTATCGTTGGGAGGAAGCTCACACGGCCATTCAAGACTAGTATCGAATCCACGAACGTATCGTAGGGGAGAAGATCCACGCCCATTCAAGGCTAGTATCGAATCGACGAACGTTTCGTAAGGAGGAAGCTCCACGACCATTCAAGACTAGTATCGTATGCACGAACGTATCGTAGGGAGGAAGTTCTCACGACCATTCAAGACTAGTATAGTATCTACGAACATATCGTAGGGAGAAAGCTCCCGTAACCATTCAAGACTAGTATCGTATCCACGAACCTATCGTAGGGAGGAAGCTCCCATGACCATTCAAGACTAGTATCGTATCCACAAACGTATCGTAGGGAGGAAGCTCCCTTGTCCATTCAAGACGATTATCGTATCCACGAACGTATGGTAAGGAGGAAGCTCTCATGACCATTCAAGTCTAGTATCGTATCCACGAACGTTACGTAGGGAGGAAGCTCTCATGACCATCCAAGACTAGTATCGTATCCACGAATGTATCGTAGGGAGGAATCCCCCACCACCATTCAAGACTAGTATCGTATCCACGAACGTATCATAGGGAGGAAGTCGCCACCACCATTCAAGACTTGTATCGTATCCACGAACGTATCGTGGGGAGGAAGCTACCATTACCATACAAGACTAGTATCGTACCTACGAACGTATCGTGGGAGGATGCTAAAGGACCTTTCAAGATTAGTATCGTTTCTACGAACTTATCGTAGGGAGGAATTTCCACGACCATTCAAGACTAGTATCGTATCTACGAACGAATCGTAGGGAGGAAGTTCCACGACCATTCAAGACTAGTATCGTATCCACGAACGTATGGTAGGGGGGAAGTTCCGCGTCCGTTTAGACTAGTATCGTATCCACGAACGTATCGTAGGAAGGATCTCCCACGACAATTCAAGTCTAATATCGTATCCACGAACCTATCGTAGGGAGGAATCCAGCATGACCATTAAAGACTTATATCGTATACACGAACCGATCGTAGGGAGTAATCTCCCACGACCATTCAAGACTAGTATCGTATCCACGAACTTATTGTAGGGAGGAAGCTCTCATGACCATTCAAGACTAGTATCGTATCCACGAACGTGTCGTAGAGCGATAGCTCTCACGACCTTTCAAGGCTAGTATCGTATCCACGAACGACTCGTAGGGAGGAAGCTCTCACAACCATTCAAGACTAGTATCGTATTCACGAACGTATCGTAGGGAGGAAGCTCCCACGATCATTCAAGACTAGTATCGAATCCACGAACGTATCGTAGGGGAGAAGTTCCACGACCATTCAAGACTAGTATCGAATCCACCAAGGTTTCGTAGGGAGGAAGCTCCACGACCATTCAAGACTAGTATCGTTTCTAAGAACGTGTCGTAGGGAGGAAGTTACACGACCATTCAAGACTAGTATCGTATCCACGAACGTATCGTAGGGGAGAATTTCCACGACCATTCAAGACTAGTATTGAATCCACGAAGGTTACGTAGGGAGGAAGCTCCACGACCATTCAAGACTAGTATCGTATCCACGAACGTATCGTAGGGAGGATGTTCTCACGCCAATTCTTGACTAGTATCGTATCTACGAACATATCGTAGGGAGGAAGCTCCCTTGGCCATTCAAGGCTAGTATCGTATCCACGAACGTATCGTTGGGAGGAAGCTACCATGACCATTCAAGACTAGTGTCGTATCCACGAATGTATCGTAGGGAGGAAGCCCCCACCACCATTCGAGACTAGTATCGTATCCACGAACGTATCATAGGGTGGATGCCCCCACCACAATTCAAGACCTGTATCGTGTGTACGAACGTATCGTATGGAGGAAGCTAACATTACCATACAAGACAAGTATCGTATCCACGAACGTATCGTAGGGAGGAAGCTCCACGACCATTCAAGGCTAGTATCGATTCTACGAACTTATCGTAGGGAGGAAGTTCCACGACCATTCAAGACTAGTATCATATCTACGAACGTATCGTAGGGAGGAGGTTCCACGACCATTCAAGACTAGTATCGTATCCACGAACGTATCGTAGGGAGGAAGTTCCACGACCATTCAAGACTAGTATCGTATCCACGAACGTATCGTAGGAAGGAAACTCCCACGACAATTCAAGACTAGTATCGTATCCACGATCGAATCGCAGGGAGGAAGCTCAACGACCATTCAAGACTAGTATCGTATCCACGAACGTATCATTGGGTGGAAGCCCCCTCCAACATTCAAGACCTGTATCGTGTCCACGACAGTATCGTATGGAGGAAGCTAACATTACCATACAAGACTAGTATCGTATCCACGAACGTATCGTAGGGAGGAAGCTCCACGACCATTCAAGGCTAGTATCGTTTCTACGAACGTATCGTAGGGAGGAAGTTCCACGATCATTCAAGTCTAGTATCGTATCTACGAACATATCGTTGGGAGGTAGTTCCACGACTATTCAAGACTAGTATCGTATCTACGAACTTATCGTAGGGAGGAAGCTCCACGACCATTCAAGGCTAGTATCGTTTCTACGAACGTATCGTAGGGAGGAAGTTCCACGATCATTCAAGTCTAGTATCGTATCTACGAACGTATCGTTGGGAGGAAGTTCCACGACTATTCAAGACTAGTATCGTATCCACGAACGTATCGTAGGGAGGAAACTACCATTACCATACAAGACTAGTATCATGCCCACGAACGTATCGTGGGGAGGAAGCTCCACGACCATTCTAGACTAGTATCATTTCTACGAACGTATCGTAGGGAGGAAGTTCCACGACCATTCAAGACTAGTATCGTATCTACGAACGTATCGTGGGGAGGAAGCTCCACGACCATTCAAGACAAGTATCGTTTCTACGAACTTTTAGTAGGGAGGAAGTTCCACGACCATTCAAGACTAGTATCGTATCCACGAACGTATGGTAGGGGGGAGGTTCCGCGTCCATTCAAGACTAGTATCGTATCCACGAACGTTTCGTAGGAAGGAAGCTCCCACGACAATACAAGACTATTATTGTATCCACGAACGTATCGTAGGGAGGAATCTACCATTACCTTTAAAGACCAGTATCGTATACACGAACGGATCGTAGGTATGAATCTCCCACGACCATTCAAGACTAGTATCGTATCCACGAACTTATTGTAGGGAGTAAGCTGTCATGACCATTCATGAATGGTATCGTATATACGAACGTATCGTAGCAAGGTAGCTCTCACGACCTTTCAAGGCTAGTATCGTATTCACGAAAGACTCGTAGGGAGGATGCTCTCACGACCATTCAAGACTAGTATCGTATACACGAGCGTATCGTAGGGAGTAACCACTCCCGACCATTCAAGTCTAGTATCGTATCAACGAACGTTTCGTAGGGAGTAAGCTCTCACGACCATTCAAGCCTATTATCGTATCCACGAACGTATTGTAGGGAGGAAGCTACCATGACCGTTGAAGACTAGTATCGTATCCACGAACGTATCGTTGGGTGGAAGCTCCAACCACCATTCAAGACTAGTAACGTATCCACGAACGTAGCGTAGGTAGGAAGTTCCCATTACTATTCAAGACTTGTACCGTAACCACGAACGTATCATTGGGAGCAAGCACCCACGACCATTGGAGACCATATCGTATCCACGAACGTAATGTAGGTAGGAAGCTCCCATGACCATTCAAGACTAGTATCGTATCCACGAACCCATTATAGGGGGAACCTCCCATGACCGTTCAAGAATAGTATCGTATCCACAAACGTATCGTAGGGAGGATTCTCCCTTGACCATTCAAGGCTGGTATCATATCCACGAACGTATCGTAGAGAGGAAGCTTCCATGACCATTCAAGATTTTACCGTATCCACAAACGTATCGAAGGGAGGAAGCTCCCACGACCATTCAAGACCAGTATCGTATCCACAAATGTATCGTAGGGAGGAAGCTCCCTTGACCATTCAAGATTGGCATCGTATCCCCGAACGTATTATAGGGAGGAAGCTCCACCATCTTTCAAAACCAGTATCGTATCCACGAACGTATCGTAGGGAGGAAGATCTCACGACCATTCAAGACCAGTATCGTTTCCACAAACGTATCGTAGGGAGGGAGCTCCCTTGACAATTCAAGACTGGTATCGTACCTACGAACGTATTGTAGGGTTGAAGCTCCTTCACCATTCAAGACCTGTATCGTATCCACGAACGTATTGTAGGGAGGACGCTCCACCACCATTCAAGACCAGTATCGTATCCACAAACGTATCGTAGGGAGGAAGCTCCCATGACATTTCAAGACTTGTACCGTATCCAAGAACGTATCGTAGGGAGGACGTTCCACGACCATTCAGGACTAGTAGCGTATCAACGAACGTATCGTAGGGAGGAAGCCCCCACGACCATTCAAGACTAGTATCGTATCTACGAATGTATCGTAGGGAGTGAGTTCCACGACCATTCAAGGCTAGTATCGTATCCACGAACGTATCGTAGGGGGAAGTTCCACGACCATTCAAGACCAATATCGTATCGACGAACGTATCGTAGGGAGGAAGTTCCACGACCATTCAAGACTAGTATCGTATCTACGAACTTATCGTAGGGAGGAAGTTCCGAGACCATTCAAGACTGGTATCGTATCCACGAAGGTATCGTAGGGAGGAATCTCCCATCAGCATTCAAGACAAGTAATGTATCCACGAACGTATCGTAGGGAGGAAGCTCCCATTACCAATCAAGACTAGTATCGTTTCTACGAACGTATCGTAGTTTGGAAGCTCCCATTACCATTCAAGACTAGTTTCCTATCATCGAACGTATCGTAGCAAGGAATCTCCCATGACCAATCAAGACTAGTAACGTATTCACAAACGTATCGTTGTGAGGAAGCTCCCTTGACCATTCAAGACTGGTATCGTAACCACGAACGTATCGTAGGGAGGAAGCTCCCATTACCATTCAAGACTAGTATCCTATCATCGAACGTATCGTAGGAAGGAAGCTACCATGACCATTGAAGACTAGTGTCGTATCCACGAATGTATCGTAGGGAGGAAGCCCCATCCACAATTCAAGACTGGTATCGTATCCACGAACGCATCATAGGGTGGAAGCCCCCACCACCATTCAAGACATGTATCGTGTCCACGAACGTATCGTTGGGAGGAAGCTAACATTACCATACAAGACTAGTATCGTATGCACGAACGTAACATAGGGAGGAAGCTCCACGACCATTCAAGACGAGTATCGTTTCTACGAACGTATCGTAGGGAGGAAGTTCCACGACCATTCAAGACTAGTATCGTATCTACGGACATATCGTAGGGAGGAAGTTCACGACCATTCAAGACTAGTATCGTATCCATGAACGTATCGAAGGGGGAAAGTTCCACGACCATTCAAGACTAGTATCGTATCCACAAACGTATCGTAGGGAGGAAGTTACCATGACCATTCAAGACTAGTGTCGTATCCACGAACGTATCATAGGGAGGAAAACCCCCATCACCATTCAAGACTAGTATCGTATCCACGAACGTATCATAGGGTGGAAGCCCCAACCACCATCAAGACTTGTATCGTATCCCCGAACGTATCGTGTGGAGGAAGCTACCATTACCATACAAGACTAGTATCGTATCCACGAACGTATCGTAGGGAGGAAACTCCACGACAATTCAAGAATAATATCGTATCTACGAACGTATAGTAGGGAGGAAGTTCCCCGACCATTCAAGACAAGTATCGTATCCACGAACGTATGGTAGGGGGGATGTTCCGCGTCCATTCAAGACTAGTATCGTATCCACGAACGTATCGTAGGCAGGAAGTTCCCACGACAATTGAAGACTATTGTTGTATCCACGAACGTATCGTAGGGAGGAATCTACCATGACCAATAAAGACTAGTATCGTATACACGAACGGATCGTAGGGAGGAATCTCCCACGACCATTCAAGACTAGTATCATATCCACGAACTTATTGTAGGGAGGAAGCTCTCATGACCATTCAAGACTGGTATCGTATATACGAACGTATTGTAGGAAGGTAGCTCTCACGACAATTCATGGCTAGTATCGTATCCACGAACGACTCGTCCGGAGGAACTCTCAAGACCATTCAAGACTAGTATCGTATACACGATCGTATCGTAGGGAGTAACCACTCACGACGATTCAAGACTAGTAACGTATCAACGAACGTTTCGTAGTGAGGAAGCTCTCACGACCATTCAAGGCTATTATCGTATCCACGAACGTATTGTAGGGAGGAAGCTACCTTGACCGTTGAAGACTAGTATCGTATCCACGAACGTATCGTAGGGTGGAAGCCCCCGCCACCATTCAAGTCTAGTATCGTATCCACGAACGTATGGTCGGTAGGAAGTTTCCATTACCATTCAAGACTAGTACCGTATCCACGAACGTATCAAAGGGAGCAAGCACCCACGACCATTCAAGACCAATATCGTATCCACGAACGTAATGTAGGTAGGAAGCTCCCATAATCATTCAAGACTAGTATTGTATCCACGAACGTATCGTAGGGGGAAAGCTACCAAGATCATTCTAGACTAGTATCGTATCCACGAACGTAATGAAGGGAGGACGTTCCCACGATCATTCAAGACTAATATCGTATCCACGAACGTATCGTAGGGAGGATTTTCCCATGACAATTCAAGATTAGTTTCGTATCCACGAACGACTCGTCCGGAGGAAGCTCTCACGACCATTCAAGACTAGTATCTTATACACGAGCGTATCGTAGGGAGTAACCACTCACGACCATTCAAGACTAGTATCGTATCAACGAACGCTTCGTAGGGAGGTAGCTCTCACGACCATTCAAGGCTATTATCTTATCCACGAACGTATTGTTGGGAGGAAGCTACCATGACCGTTGAAGACTAGTATCGTATCCACGAACGTATCGTAGGGTGGAAACCCCCGCCACCATTCAAGACTAGTATCATATCAACGAACGTATCGTAGGTAGGAAGTTCCCATTACCATTCAAGACTAGTATCATATCTACGAACGTATCGTAGGGAGGAATTTCCGATGACCATTCAAGACCAGTATCGTATCCACGAACGTACCGTAAGGGGGAATTACCCATGACCAATCAAGACTACTATCTTACCCAACAACGTATCGTATGGAGTAAGCTGCACGACGTTTCAAGACTAGTATCGTATCCGTGAACGTATCGTAGGGAGGAAGCTACCACAGCCATTCAAGACTAGTATCGTATACACGAACGTATCGTAAGGAGGTAGCTCTGACGACCATTAAAGACTAGTATCGTATCCACGGACGTATCGTTGGGAGGTAGCTCCCACGACCATTCAAGACTAGTATCGAATCCACGAACGTATCGTAGGGGAGAAGTTCCACGCCCATTCAAGACTAGTATCGAATCCACGAACGTATCGTAGGGAGGAAGTTCTCACGACCATTCAAGACTAGTATCGTATCCACGAACGTATCGTAGGGAGGAAGTTCTCACGACCATTCAAGACTAGTATCGTATCTACGAAGATATCGTTGGGAGGAAGCTACCGGACCATTCAAGACTAGTATCGTATCCACGAACGTATCGTTGGGAGGAAGCTCCCACGACCATTCATGACTAGTATCGTATCCACGAAATTATCGTAGGGAGGAAGTTCCAAGATCATTCAAGTCTAGTATCGTATCTACGGAAGTATCGTAGGGGAGAAGTTCCACGACCATTCAAGTCTAGTATCGAATCCACGAAGGTTTCGTAGGGAGGAAACTCCACGACTATTCAAGACTAGTATCGTATCCACGAACGTATCGTAGGGAGGATGTTCTCACGACAATTCAAGGCTAGTATCGTATCTACGAAGATATCGTAGGGAGGAAGCTCCCATGACCATTCAAGACTAGTGTCGTATCCACGAATGTATCGTAGGGAGGAAGCCCCCACCACCATTCAAGACTAGTATCGTATCCACGAACGTATCATAGGGTGGAAGCCCCCACCACCATTCAAGACCTGTATCGTGTCCACGAACGTATCGTAGGGAGGAAGCTAACATTACCATACAAGACTAGTATCGTATCCACGAACGTATCGTAGGGAGGAAGTTCCACGACCATTCAAGACTAGTATCGTATCCACGAACGTATCGTAGGAAGGAAACTCCCACGACAATTCAAGACTAGTATCGTATCCACGATCGTATCTTAGGGAGGAAGCTCCACGACCATTCAAGACTAGTATCGTATCCACAAACATATCGTAGGGGGGAAGCCCCCACGACCATTCAAGACTAGTATCGTATACACGATCGTATCGTAGGGAGAAAGCTCCCACGACCATTCAAGACTAGTATCGTATCTACGGACGTATCGTAGGGAGGAAACTCTCTCCACCATTCAAGACTAGTATCGTATCCATGAACGTATCATAGGGAGGAAGCCCCCACGACCATTCAAGAAAAGTATCTCATCCACGAGCGTATCTTAGGGAGGAAGCTCCCATGACCATTCAAGACTAGTATCGTATTCACGAGCGTACAGTAGTGAGGATGCCCCCATGACCATTTAAGACTAGTACCGTATCCACGAAAGTATCGTAGGGAGAAAGCTCCCAAGACCATACTAGTATCGTATCCACGAACGTATCGTAGGGAGGTTGCTCTCATGACCATTCAAGACTAGTATCGTATCCACGAACGTATCGTTGGGAGGAAGCACCCACGACCATTCAAGACTAGTATCGAATCCAGTAACTTATCGTAGGGAGGAAGCTCTCACGACCATTCAAGACTAGTATCGAATCCACGAACGTATCTTAGGGAGGAAGCTTCCATGGCCATTCAAGTCTAGTATCGTATCCACGAACGCATCGTAGGGAGAAAGCTCCCATGACCATTCAAGGCTAGTATCGTATCAACGAACGTATCGTAGGGAGGATTTTCCGATGACCATTCAAGACCAGTATCGTATCCACGAACGTACCGTGAGGGGGAATTACCCATGACCAATCAAGACTACTATCTTACCCAACAACGTATCGTAGGGAGGAAGCTGCACGACGTTTCAAGACTAGTATCGTATCCGCGAACGTATCGTAGGGAGGAAGCTCCCACAGCCATTCAAGACTAGTATCGTATACACGAACGTATCGTAAGGAGGTAGCTCTGACGACCATTAAAGACTAGTATCGTATCCACGAACGTTTCGTTGGGAGGAAGCTCCCACGACCATTCAAGTCTAGTATCGAATCCACGAACGTATCGTAGGGGAGAAGTTCCACGCCCATTCCAGACTAGTATCGAATCCACCAACGTTTCGTTAGGAGGAAGCTCCACGACCATTCAAGACTAGTATCGTATACACGGACGTATCGTAGGGAGAAAGCTCCCACGACCATTCAAGACTAGTATCGTATCTACGGACGTATCGTAGGGATGAAGCTCTCTCCACCATTCAAGACTAGTATCGTATCCATGAACGCATCATAGGGAGGAAGCCCCCACGACCATTCAAGAAAAGTTTCTCATCCACGAGCGTATCTTAGGGAGGAATCTCCCATGACCATTCATGACTAGTATCGTATTCACGAGCGTACCGTAGTGAGGATGCCCCCAAGACCATTCAAGACTAGTACCGTATCCACGAAAGTATCGTAGGGAGAAAGCTCACAAGACCATACTAGTATCGTATCCACAAACGTATCGTAGGGAGGATGCTCTCATGACCATTCAAGACTAGTATCGTATCCACGAACGTATCCTAGGGGGGAAGCTCCCTCGACCATTCAAGTCTAGTAACGTATGCACGAAAGTATCGTTGGGAGGAATCTCCCACGGCCATTCAAGACCAGTGTCGTATTCACGAACGTATCGTAGGGAGGAAGCTCCCATGACCTTTCAAGACTAGTATGGTATCCACGAACGTATCGTAGGGAGGAATCTCCCATGACCAATCAAGACTAGTATCGTATCCACGAACGTATCGTAAGGAGGTAGCTCTGACGACCATTAAAGAATTGTATCGTATCCACGAACGTATCGTTGGGAGGAAGCTCCCACGACCATTCAAGACTAGTATCGAATCCAGTAACTTATCGTAGGGAGGAAGCTCTCACGACCATTCAAGACTAGTATCGAAACCACGAACGTATCTTAGGGAGGAAGCTTCCATGGCCATTCAAGTCTAGTATCGTATCCACGAACGCATCGTAGGGAGAAAGCTCCCATGACCATTCAAGACTAGTATCGTATCAACGAACGTATCGTAGGGAGGATTTTCCGATGACCATTCAAAACCAGTATCGTATCCACGAACGTACCGTAAGGGGGAATTACCCATGACCAATCAAGACTACTATCTTACCCAACAACGTATCTTAGGGAGGAAGCTGCTCGACGTTTCAAGACTAGTATCGTATCCGCGAACGTATCGTAGGGAGGAAGCTCCCACAGCCATTCAAGACTAGTATCGTATACACGAACGTATCGTAAGGAGGTAGCTCTGACGACCATTAAAGACTAGTATCGTATCCACGAACGTATCGTAGGGAGGAAGTTCCCACGGCCATTCAAGACTAGTATCGTATCTACGAGCATATCGTTGGGAGGAAGCTACCGGACCATTCAAGACTAGTATCGTATCCACGAACGTATCGTAGGGAGGAAGCTCCCACGACCATTCATGACTAGTATCGTATCCACGAAAGTATCGTAGGGAGGAAGTTCCAAGTCAATTCAAGACTAGTATCGTATCTTCGGAAGTATCGTAGTGAGGAAGCTCACACCAACATTCAAGACAAGTATCGTGTCCACGAACGTATCGTAGGGAGGAAGCCCCCACGACCATTCAAGACTAGTATCGTATCCACAAACATATCGTTGGGAAGAAGCTACCATGACCATTCAAGACTAGTGTCGAATCCACGAATGTATCGTAGGAAAGAAGCCCCCACCACCATTCAAAACTAGTAACGTATCCGCGAACGTATCATAGGGAGGAAGCAGCGAACACCATTCAAGACTTGTATCGTATCCACGAACGTATCATAGGGAGGAAGCCCCCACTACCATTCAAGACTTGTATCGTATCCACGAACGTATCGTGGGGAGGAAGCTACCATTACCATACAAGAGGAGTATCGTATCTACGAACGTATCGTAGGGAGGTAGCTCCACGACCATTCAAGATTAGTATCGTTTCTATGAACGTATCGTTGGGAGGAACTTCCACGACAATTCAACACTAGTATCGTATCTACGAACGTATCGTATGGAGGAAGTTCCACGACCGTTCAAAACTAGTATCGTATCTACGAACGTATCGTAGGGGGGAAGTTCCACGCCCATTCAAGACTAGTATCGAATCCACGAACGTTTCGTTAGGAGGAAGCTCCACGACCATTCAAGACTAGTATCGTATCCACGAACGTATCGTAGGGAGGAAGTTCTCACGACCATTCAAGACTAGTATCGTATCCACGAACGTATCGTAGGAAGGAAACTCCCACGACAATTCAAGACTAGTATCGTATCCACGAACGTATCGTAGGAAGGAAGCTCCCACGACAATTCAAGACTATTATCTTATCCACGAACGTATCGTAGGGAGGAATCTACCATGACCATTAAAGACATGTATCGTAAACACGAACGGATCGTAGGGAGGAATCTCCCACGACAATTCAAGACTAGTATCGAATCCACGAACGTATCGTAGGGGAGAATTTCCACGACCATTCAAGCCTAGTATCGAATCCACGAAGGTTTCGTAGGGAGTTAGCTCCACGACCATTCAAGACTAGTATCGTATCCACGGACTTATTGTAGGGAGACAGCTCTCATGATCATTCAAGACTAGTATCGTATCCACGAAGGTATCGTAGGGAGATAGCTCTCACGACCTTTCAAGGCTAGTATCGTATCCACGAACGACTCGTGGAGGGAAGCTCTCACGACCATTCAAGACTTGCATCGTATACACAAGCGTATCGTAGGTAGGAAGTTCCCACTACCATTCAAGACTAGTACCGTATCCACGAACGTATCATAGGGAGGGAGCTCCCACAACCATTCAGGACTAGTATCGTATACACGAACGTATCGTAAGGAGGAAGCTCTCCCGACCATCCTAGACTAGTATCGTATCCACGAACGTATCGTAGGGAGGAAGCTCCCACGACCATTCAAGACTAGTATCGAATCCACGAACGTATCGTAGGGGAGAATTTCCACGACCATTCAAGACTAGTATTGAATCCACGAAGGTTTCGTAGGGAGGAAGCTCCACGACCATTCGAGACTAGTATCGTATCCACGAACGTATCGTAGGGAGGATGTTCTCACGCCAATTCTTGACTAGTATCGTATCTACGAACATATCGTAGGGAGGAAGCTCGCATGGCCATTCAAGACTAGTATCGTATCCACGAACGTATCGTTGGGAGGAAGCTACCATGACCATTCAAGACTAGTGTCGTATCCACGAATGTATCGTAGGGAGGAAGCCCCCACCACCATTTGAGACTAGTATCGTATCCACGAACGTATCATAGGGTGGATGCCCCCACCACAATTCAAGACCTGTATCCTGTCTACGAACGTATCGTATGGAGGAAGCTAACATTACCATACAAGACAAGTATCGTATCCACGAACGTATCGTAGGGAGGAAGCTCCACGACCATTCAAGGCTAGTATCGATTCTACGAACTTATCGTAGGGAGGAAGTTCCACGACCATTCAAGACTAGTATCATATCTACGAACGTATCGTAGGGAGGAGGTTCCACGACCATTCAAGACTAGTATCGTATCCACGAACGTATCGTAGGGAGGAAGTTCCACTACCATTCAAGACTAGGATCGTATCCACGAACGTATCGAAGGAAGGAAACTCCCACGACAATTCAAGACTAGTATCGTATCCACGATCGAATCGCAGGGAGGAAGCTCAACGACCATTCAAGACTAGTATCGTATCCACGAACGTATCATTGGGTGGAAGCCCCCTCCAACATTCAAGACCTGTATCGTGTCCACGACCGTATCGTATGGAGGATGCTAACATTACCATACAAGACTAGTATCGTATCCACGAACGTATCGTAGGGAGGAAGCTCCACGACCATTCAAGGCTAGTATCGTTTCTACGAACGTATCGTAGGGAGGGAGTTCCACGATCATTCAAGTCTAGTATCGTATCTACGAACGTATCGTTGGGAGGAAGTTCCACGACTATTCAAGACTAGTATCGTATCTACGAACGTATCGTAGGGAGGAAACTCCACGACCATTCAAGGCTAGTATCGTTTCTTCGAACGTATCGTAGGGAGGAAGTTCCACGATCATTCAAGTCTAGTATCGTATCTACGAACGTATCGTTGGGAGGAAGTTCCACGACTATTCAAGACTAGTATCGTATCCACGAACGTATCGTAGGTATGAATCTCCCACGACCATTCAGGACTAGTATCGTATCCACGAACTTATTGTAGGGAGGAAGCTGTCATGACCATTCATGAATGGTACCGTATATACGAACGTATCGTAGTAAGGTAGCTCTCACGACCTTTCAAGGCTAGTATCGTATTCACGAAAGACACGTAGGGAGGAAGCTCTCACGACCATTCAAGACTAGTACCGTATCCACAAACGTATCGAAGGGAGGAAGCTCCCACGACCATTCAAGACCAGTATCGTATCCACAAACGTATCGTAGGGAGGAAGCTCCCTTGACCATTCAAGATTGGCATCGTATCCCCGAACGTATTATAGGGAGGAAGCTCCACCATCTTTCAAGACCAGTATCGTATCCACGAACGTATCGTAGGGAGGAAGAACTCACAACCATTCAAGACCAGTATCGTTTCCACAAACGTATCGTAGGGAGGGAGCTCCCTTGACAATTCAAGACTGGTATCGTACCTACGAAGGTATTGTAGGGCGGAATCTCCTTCACCATTCAAGACCTGTATCGTATCCACGAACGTATTGTAGGGAGGACGCTCCACCACCATTCAAGACCAGTATCGTATCCACAAACGTATCGTAGGGAGGAAGCTCCCATGACCATACAAGACTTGTACCGTATCCAAGAACGTATCGTAGGGAGGAAATTCCACGACCATTCAGGACTAGTAGCGTATCAACGAACGTATCATAGGGAGGAAGCCCCCACGACCATTCAAGACTAGTATCGTATCTACGAATGTATCGTAGGGAGTGAGTTCCACGACCATTCAAGGCTAGTATCGTATCCACGAACGTATCGTAGGGGGAACTTCCACGACCATTCAAGACCAATATCGTATCGACGAACGTATCGTAGGGAGGAAGTTCCACGACCATTCAAGACTAGTATCGTATCTACGAACGTATCGTAGGGAGGAAGTTCCGAGACCATTCAAGACTGGTATCGTATCCACGAACGTATCGTAGGGAGGAATCTCCCATCAGCATTCAAGACAAGTAATGTATCCACGAACGTATCGTAGGGAGGAAGCTCCCATTGCCAATCAAGACTAGTATCGTTTCTACGAACGTATCGTAGGGAGGAAGCTCCCATTACCATTCAAGACTAGTTTCCTATCATCGAACGTATCGTAGCAAGGAATCTCCCATGACCAATCAAGACTAGTAACGTATTCACAAACGTATCGTAGTGAGGAAGCTCCCTTGACCATTCAAGACTGGTATCGTAACAACGAACGTATCGTAGGGGGAAGGTCCCATTACCATTCAAGACTAGTATCCTATCATCGAACGTATCGTAGGAAGGAAGCTACCATGACCATTGAAGACTAGTTTTGTATCCACGAATGTATCGTAGGGAGGAAATCCCCCACCACAATTCAAGACTGGTATCGTATCCACGAACGCATCATAGGGTGGAAGCCCCCACCACCATTCAAGACATGTATCGTGTCCACGAACGTATCGTTGGGAGGAAGCTAACATTACCATACAAGACTAGTATCGTATCCACGAACGTATCATAGGGAGGAAGCTCCACGACCATTCAAGACTAGTATCGTTTCTACTAACGTATCGTAGGGAGGAAGTTCCACGACCATTCAAGACTAGTATCATATCTACGGACATATCGTAGGGAGGAAGTTCCACGACCATTCAAGACTAGTATCGTATCCATGAACGTATCGTAGGGGGGAAGTTCCACGACCATTCAAGACTAGTATCGTATCCACAAACGTATCGTAGGGAGGAAGTTACCATGACCATTCAAGACTAGTGTCGTATCCACGAACGTATCATAGGGAGGAAAACCCCCATCACCATTCAGGACTAGTATCGTATCCACGAACGTATCATAGGGTGGAAGCCCCAACCACCATCAAGACTTGTATCGTAACCCCGAACGTATCGTGAGGAGGAAGCTACCATTACCATATAAGACTAGTATCGTATCCACGAACGTATCGTAGGGAGGAAACTCCACGACAATTCAAAAATAATATCGTATCTACGAACGTATAGTAGGGAGGAAGTTCCCCGACCATTCAAGACTAGTATCGTATCCACGAACGTATGGTAGGGGGGATGTTCCGCGTCCATTCAAGACTAGTATCGTATCCACGAACGTATCGTAGGCAGGAAGCTCCCACGACAATTGAAGACTATTATTGTATCCACGAACGTATCGTAGGGAGGAATCTACCATGACCAATAAAGACTAGTATCGTATACACGAACGGATCGTAGGGAGGAATCTCCCACGACCATTCAAGACTAGTATCATATCCACGAACTTATTGTAGGGAGGAAGCTCTCATGACCATTCAAGACTGGTATCGTATATACGAACGTATTGTAGGAAGGTAGCTCTCACGACAATTCATGGCTAGTATCGTATCCACGAACGACTCGTCCGGAGGAAGCTCTCAAGACCATTCAAGACTAGTATCGTATACACGAGCGAATCGTAGGGAGTAACCACTCACGACGATTCAAGACTAGTATCGTATCAACGAACGTTTCGTAGGGAGGAAGCTCTCACGACCATTCAAGGCTATTATCGTATCCACGAACGTATTGTAGGGAGGAAGCTACCATGACCGTTGAAGACTAGTATCGTATCCACGAACGTATCGTAGGGTGGAAGCCCCCGCCACCATTCAAGTCTAGTATCGTATCCACGAACGTATCGTCGGTAGGAAGTTTCCATTACCATTCAAGACTAGTACCGTATCCACGAACGTATCAAAGGGAGCAAGCACCCACGACCATTCAAGACCAATATCGTATCCACGAATGTAATGTATGTAGTGTACCCGATACCTAGTTTAGGCTATCGGCTACGCCAGCAGACATTAAGCCGTAGTTGAGGTTTTGGGAAGAGTTAGGAAAAGATAGCGCACCGATCGAGTCAAGAAGAATGTCAAGATGACGTAGGAGGTCTAGGATCAAGGAGGCACTGACATCTGTAAGAAGATGGAATTATGGATAGAGATGTGAAGCTTTATTAAGATATGTGTGGAATATAGTATTTAAACATCTTAGAAGAGGATATATAACATGCATTATATGTGGAAATAATTGTAAGGAAGTTAGATAACCCTTAAGTTATTTTATAACGGAATAGCCAAGATGATGTGGGTTCGAGACTATGATCGTGACGCGAGAGCACAGTGGTGGGGGACTACACCATGTGTCTGCGCCAGGCAGATAAGCGTGAAGACAGTGCCAGCATATCCAGTGGAGCTCTGTCAGTCGAGCAAGTAGGGTCGATCTCTGTACCGCAACGAGACGCACGGTGAAGGTCGCGCAGCATACCGAAACTGTCACGGCAGAGTGTAGGCGACAGTTTCAGCACCGCCGAGCAGCGAATGCCAAGCAGGTCATTGATCCAGGCGGGCTTGCCGAGGAAGCAATCACAGACGGCCGGCATATGTTAGAACGGCTTTGCAAGTAGTTGGAGACTGTATTACAAGCCACATTTCAACGCAGTTTGAACACAGCTTTTATGAATAACTTTATGACTATGCTTTTCTATAACGCATTCAAAGTTACTTTAACAATTTCAAGCAAGAGGAATGTTGTTAGCATATGCACTGATGAACATTAAATCGTGCATTAATGAAGTTTATTTATTATGCAGTTTCATGAGTTACCAAATACAGACAACTACAGGGTGTTTAATAAACTTGGACACTCTCAAGTAAAATTTTATTTTACGAAAGTGAGACTTAGCA
This sequence comes from Meconema thalassinum, assembly GCA_946902985.2. Lineage (NCBI taxonomy): Eukaryota > Metazoa > Arthropoda > Insecta > Orthoptera > Tettigoniidae > Meconema > Meconema thalassinum. Next base: position 211,541,045 of record OX336395.1, read on the forward strand.
GTCATTTGAGATTGAACTTTCAATACTCAAACTGAAAATGTAATGGAACAGTGGCGTAACTTAGAAGAAGAGTAGGGGGTCCGCTGTTTCCATGAACATTTTCGAGGGGAGTTGGACAATATCCGCTATGGGTAATCCGAAGTTCAACATGTCAGAGTAGACGCAGATAGAGACAAGATGGCACCGCAGAGCGATGGATTCGATTCCTGACGAGAGGAGTCCACCAGCTGATTCACTTGGGATTTCGAATGCAATCGTCATTTCATGGATGGAATGATATTCACGCCGATCTTTCGAGAAATTCATTATGTAGGGAAAATCGACGATCTTGGAAATTTAATTACAGCTGATTATGAAAGGTACTGTAAGAGTTGTAACTACCTGATACGATTATTTTCATGAATACTGGGCACACATGTATATTTTTCTAATAGCAGTGATACGATTATTAAGACATGGTTTGACTTTATATACTTCGAATTTGCTAGAATATGGAGTGACCATATGATATGGCAGGCATCATTATACGAAATTCTCACCATTGATTGGCTTTATTAAGCAGATGTTTGATCTTTTAGACATTTTTCCAGCTAGGATATTTTTCATGAATAGTTTTTTTTTTGTGTAACGAGTATTTCGAACTCGTGATCTGCAATTGATTATCTAAAATTACTTCGTCAGTTCATTGCATACTAGCGAGTATCAGTAGGGATTTTTTCCATTGGATTGTTTGGAGATATTAAGAAGTTATTCACTTTAGTGAATGAACATCACTTTTATATGACAACTAGAGACTTGTTGATTCCTATCTGGTACATTCACTCATATAGTATACGAGATGGGGTCTTTCGTATTTATACGATTGTATGGTGGTACTCATCTTACCCATCGTTCAGGGAACTATCATCCAAGTCGACGGGGCGAGGTCTTTCGTATTTATACGACTGTACGGTGGTTACACATCTTACTTGCCATTGAGGGACTCATTTTTACCATCCGAATGTACACGAGATTGTAAGTGAATCAAACAAGGAACTACTAGTCACGTATCAGTCGAAATTTTGTTAAATAAAGTAACGATAAATGTCAACAGGATTGCATTTAGTAATTCTTGTTTGCCAGTCCAATATTTTGTTGCTATACTCTTTTGAGAGTAATTTCAGTTTAACAGCTGTTACAGCTATTGCTTTGATGAGTTTTATAATTGTGTTTGATACCTTTGAGAAGGATTTAAAGTAATTGAATCTTGTAAGATTAATCATTAATGGTCAAGATTTATTTTAAGGCAGATCAGTATTGCAGATTTTGATATGAGAGATTATAGCACATTGGTGTTTTTCTGTGATGTGAGTTAAGAATTGTAAGAGAATGTATGCTATTTGAAAGCAGATCTTAAATTACTGAGGTAATATATTTTTCCAATTGTTTAAGAAGTTGTCTAGATGTGATCAGATTAATTACAGTTATTGGAGATTGTGTGCGTTGATAATTTGAAGCCAGTTATATATTTTTTGTAGATCATGCAACATGGTTAAGTGGAGTTTGTGGTAGGCATTTTGTGGAAGTTGCCAAGTGATAGTAGCAATGTTGCTAATGTATTTTGATGCAGACATGAGGTCGTCGTACCCAGTCTAGCGTAATTGTTGAGATTCATGCTGTATGTGCTGAATATTTATGGAGTTTTGTGGAGTAATTGTAGTATTCAAATACCGGGTGAGTTAGCCGTGGTGGTTACGGCATGACTGATGGCAGTCGCTCACATCCGGGAGGCGAGGAGGTTCGAATCTCCCCGCCGGCAACCTTGAAGATGGTCTTCTGTGGTTTCCCATCTTCCTTCCAGGCAAATGCCGGGGTTGGTCCCTAACTATAGGCCACAGCCGCTACCTTCCAACTCCTCGTCCTTACATTCCAACTTCCCTCCTTCCCTCCCCAACGGTACTTGTAGCTCACCCATTGGGTGTCCGTCTCGAAGCAGCTACAAAACTGGCGAGCCGAACATGTCCTCGGACACTCCCGGCACTAAAAGCCATACGCTAAAAAAAAAAAAAAAAAGTATTCAAATGTGATATTTGAAGTATTGAGGAAATGTAATGTCGTTGTGGATAGTTAGATCCAACGTGATGTCGTGGAGGCAATAATATTTTTTGGCATGATAAATTAAATACGAGATATAACTTGGAAGTGATAAAATTGTAAGACAACGTTCTATAAACCATATTAAACAATTTGTTAGGAAATTAAACAAATAAATAAAGTTGATAATACAAGATTTTCTGAAAATAATAATTAATGAAATAATAATCTGAAAATTAAGCATATTAACGATCTGACCTAATGAAATAAAAATCAGAATGACTAGATGAAATAATAAAATCTAAATAACCAGAAGAGTGAAATTTAAATAATTTGATAAATTAAATTTTGAAATGAATCAATGAATTAAATAGATGGATGAATTAAAGATTAGATAATTAAACTGATTTAAATAAATTAATAGACGATTGTAATGATAATGAATAACTGAATTAAAAGGTGATAATTAATTAAAGAAGCTGATGATTAATGAATTTACATGGAATTAAATAAATTTAATTGAGAGATAATTTGAAGGAATTGCAACTTGAGTTGAGAATTTAAATGATGTAATGGTGATGAATTAATGATTATGACAGGAATATGTAGAATTTTGAAGTGAGGATTAATGTGAGGAATGTTTAATTTTGATGATGACGATAACGATGACCAATAAGCCATGAATTTTCTGTAATTCACAGATAAGAGATTGTGAATGACAATGTAAATAGTGTAAATTAATTATTCGATGTTTAGGAGCATTTGACTAATATGTTCAACATTTAAATTATGCCATGCAACCCATAAATTACGTGATGTTTAATATATGTGATTATAATATGTGTATGTTTAGACAGATTAATAACTTTATTAAATCCACATTGATGATGTTAAATTAAAGAGAAATTAGGTCTCAGGCTTCACAAATGTCAGTGACGAAAGACATAGTGCTACAGTGATCCTGAGAACCCAAGAGAACTTTAGAGATTTTTCTTGTTACGTGGATGAAATATTTTTGGATTAGAAAAGAGATGGTTCGATTTTTGGACAATGACAATTTAACTTTGGCATTCGACCATACTCTTAGGTAGGAGTTATATTTAAAATGTCTGTCTGACTATCAAAGTAAAATAAATTTGTTTTTATCTTAGTTGTGATCTGATGATGGTGTGATTTTCCTTTTTCTTTCCTTGTCTTGAGTAAGGCTTATCCGGAAAGGAAGTGGTTTGCTAGGAATTCAGTTGATGGCGCCCATTTATATTTGCATTATTTCTATTAAACTTAAGCCCGTAACGACCCTAGAGATACTTTGTCTCGTGATACCCACTGCTTTTTCGATAACTCAGCTGAATTTCCGACACATTCCTTATTTGACTAGAGGTTCATTTAACTCCGCTCTGTCCCGGAACTCCAGGAATGCGATGTTATAGCAGATGGGTCATCGCATCCCCAGGACGAACGGGTACAGAGAGAGAGGGAGAATTGGCTTTATCCAACTAGTGGGGCTTCGATTTTGTTTATTCTATGGAATCACATCAGATTTAGATTACTGAGAGATTGATCTCAAGTTCATTTAATTGTGTTACAAAATTTATTAAACTTAGTCAGACAATGTACTTGTGTGCCCAATCCAGTGTTCATGTTAATCGTATTAGAATAATATCATGTTAGTTATAAGACATTTTTCCTATACCCAAGTGAATGCAGGAATTGAGACATTGTGATGTGTTGTTGTCTAACGTCTCTATATAAAACGTATATTGAAAATATAATTATGTTGCCGGAAGATTTAGCTAAGGTGTTAGGAGAGTTACAGACGGGTATGTCTGGTATTGCAGAAACTATTTCTAAGAAAAACGGAAGTTAAAGAACAAATTAATAATTCAGAAGCTAGATTAGAAGCTAAATGTAAAGAAAATGTACAAGCATTACAAACTAGTACTGAAGAAAATTTAAAATCATTACAGATTAGTAACGAATCTAATGTAAAATTATTGCAGTCAACTAGTGAAGATAATTTAAAGTCATTAGAGACTAGGCTACAGTCAAATAATGAAGAAAATTTAAAATTATTACAGTCAAATAGCAAAGATGAGTTGATGTCATTAGAAACTAGATTACAGACTAGTACTGAAAGTCATTTAAAAGCTAGTGAAGCTAACTTTAAATCATTGGAAGAGAAATTACAAGCTCGTAGTGAAGAAACTAACAATGAATTAGAAAACAAGTTAACTAGATTAGAGAATAGTTTAACTTTAAAGAATAATGAAATGCTGAAGACTTTACAATTAGACATAATTGCAGTAAATATGAAAGGAGAGGAAAATGTTCAAATGTTAAGAAAAAATATTATTGAATTAGAAAGTAGAGGAGAAGAAAATATTTTTACTTTAAGAACAGACGTTATGTCCATACAGAAAGACATTAAATCAGATGTATCGAAGTTGAGATTCGACATCGATGGTTTAGTGGCAGATGTAGGCAAAATTCAAGAGTGGTCTACCGAAGTATCTTTCGAGACTAAAATTATAGGTCTAGAAACGAATCTAGGTAAAGAGATTAAAGATTTAAAGACAGTAATTGGGACCATTAAAGAGGAAGTCTTAGGAGAGGTTAATTCTAATTTAAAATCATTAGAAAATCAATTGCAGAAAGATATTAGGAAGATAGACGACGATATAGAGCAAAAGGTTAATGAAAACTTAGCTTTATTCAAAAATAGAGTCGGTGCAATTGTGGAAGAACGGTATAGTGAGGTCGATGCCGAAGCAAAAGAGAAACGTGAAGGGTTAGATGAAAAATTAATCGCAGGTATGGCAAACTTAGAAGCGAGGTTTACGGAAAACAAGGAAGCGATGAAGATAGATTCAACTCTATTTAGGACAGATGTTGATCTGTTAAAGGAACAAGTCGCGGTAGTAAAGAACACGTGCGAAGGCAAAATTGACAAGTTAAAAAACGACTTAGACGATAGTAACAAAACGCAGGATGTTACATCGTTAGATGAGTTGAAAACGCAGGTCAAGAAATTAGCAGAAGACAGGATAACTAAACTAGAATCCATGTTAAACAGTTTCACCAGTCAGAATATAACATCAGGGGAAACTTTGATAAATCAGACAGCGATAGACCGCAGTATGACTAATCAAGAAGCTAGCATGGGAGAAGACCGTCAAATGCAACCGAATGTGACATTCGAAAGGGCCAGTTCAACCCCTCAGGATAATCCAAGTTCGAATAGGAGTACGTTGGGTCCAAGCGAACGATACTTAGGTCCAGTCACCATTATTAGAAATCTGGATGACAAGCCGAGAAAGTTTTCGGGAAATACAGGAGTCACACCAGTCGAATTTCTGCGAGATATTCGAGACTACATGGCGGAACATAGGGTAGCCAAAGAAAGAGAGCTAAGGATAGTCGAACGCGCCTTAGATGGGTCTGCGCTTACTTGGTTTAGAGCGTTCAGAAGCAATTTTGCGAACATGGAGCAATTTGCCATAGCTTTCTTGAGGAGATTTTGGAGTGCCGAGGATCAACTTAACGTAAGAGCGGAAATGTACTCAAAGCGCTATTCTACGTCACATCCGACGCATTATGCCAACTATTTCACGTCACAGCTGGCTAAATTACAGTTTCTGATTCCTCCATTGCCAGAAGAAGAGCTTTTGCAAGCTATAGCGAGACAGTTACCGATTGAGGTACAGCGATCACTAATAGCGTCGGGAGCCAATACACTTGAGCATTATGACGACATTTTACGGCGATTGGACTATACAAGCGCACAAGTTACGCCTAGAAACACCAGAAACGACAATAGAAACACGCAAGAAGTGAATGCGGTAGTCGTAGACAATGCAGCTCAAACGGACAGAAGGGATTCCTGGGAAAACCGACGGAACGAAGGGAATCGAGGAAACATCCGTAACGCTCGAGGAAATGATCGATATAGAGGACCATATGAGAGGCCATACGATCAAGAAGCAAGAGATAGCCGATATAGGAATTATAACCAGAATTCCAGATATCAAGACAGGAATCGATATAACAATAGATATCGGGGCAGAAATAACTGGAGCCAAGGTCAACAGTATAATGGGAACGACAGGCAGGATGGCCGAAGAAACGATCCTAACGACAGACGAGATAATCGTGGACATGAGAGGTCGAGGCAAGAAGATAGATAGCCTAGTGCACCACTCGAAGAGACAGTGAGAGATGTCAATCGAGCAAGCACGAGTGGCGAAGGAAAAAAAAACAACGTCAAATTAACTCTAGAGAAAAATGCTAATCATTGGGAATCGATCATCATTGTGGAAACGTATCAGGTCAAGGACGAGGATTTAATCGAGGAGGAAGACATAGTACACCGAGAAAATAGACATGAATTGCAAGTTATTAGTGTGGAAGTCATGGGAAAAGAAGTAAAGACACTTGTAGACACGGGGGCTATGGTGAGCTTGATATCCATAGGTTGCCTGGATGAATTGAAATTATTAGGAGAAATTACAATGTTGCCAACTGTTGTTAGCAAAATTCAAGGGGTGATCCCAGACAGGAGTATGAAATATAAAAGTCAGGTACTTTTAGATGTTGGGATTGGAACCAGAAGTTTTGAACAGATGTTCCTAGTAGTGGGTCAACTACATTTTGACATGATCCTAGGAGTGGATTTCTTAAGTGAGAGTGGCCTGATCATAGATATGCAGAGTAGGCGCATGTACTTTCAAGAAGGGGTCATGGAAAATCAGGAATCGGAGATGACATTCTTTAGAGAGGATATATTGGATGAGATTGTATGCAGCGTTGAAAGGTCGATAGAAGATAAAACTGGCATGACAAGTAAAATAAATCCAGAAATAAAGGGGCAGTTTGATCAAGTAATTTCAGAATATGAGGACATATTCAATGACAAACCAGGTCTCATAGAAAATTTTACCTACAGCATCAAGTTGATGGATGACAAACCATACCATAAAAATTTATATCCCATTCCGGATAAATGGAAGGAGGAAGTTAGCATAATGATAAGCGACATGGAGAAAGATGGAATAATTAAGAAAATGCCAACTGCTTATTTGAATCCTTTAGCTGTTAACAAGAAACCTAATGGTAAGCTGAGGATATGTCTAGATGCTAGAGCCCTTAATGAAAGAGTTCTTCCTGAACATGACAGACCACCTGTTATTCGTGAATTGTTACGCAGATTCAGAGGAAAGAGTTTCTTCTCGACAATCGATCTGACTAGTTCTTATTATCATGTTGAGCTAGCAGAAGACTGCAAACAATACACAGGGTTCTTGTTTGACCATAAAACATATGTATTCAATAGGTTACCTTTTGGAGTGAAAAATAGTGGTCCGGTGATGATCCGAGCACTAGATGAAAATTTGTCAGATGCAGTTAAGGAGCATGTGGTAAGCTATATTGATGACCTGATTATAGCGTCTGAGACAGCGGAAGAACATATCAGGCACCTTCAAATGCTTTTTGAAGATCTAAGGAGGACGAACTTCAAGGTGAATTTCAATAAATGTCAGTTCTTTCATGAAGAAATTGAATTTCTTGGACATAGAATCGATGGAGATGGTTATAGGCCCAATCCAAAAAAGATCATGGCAATTTCAGAGTTTCCAACCCCACGAAAGATTAAAGAGGTACGGCAGTTTTTAGGCATGTGTCAGTTCTTTTCAACACATTGTCCTGAATATACTGAGACGATGGCACCTCTGCAGGATTTACTAAGAAAGGGAAATCGATGGAAATGGGACGATAGATGCAATCAAGCGTTTTTAGCGGCCAAGAAAATGTTGATCCAAAATATCAAGCTTGAGTACCCTGATTTTACAAGAAGATTTTTTGTAGAGACAGACGCATCCAAAATAGGTATTAGTGGGATCCTATATCAGTTGGATGATGACAAGAAACATAGGTATTTAGCTTTCACCAGTCGCAAGCTTAGGAATTGTGAGAAGAATTACTATGCAACTGAGTTAGAGGCATTAGCAGTGGTTCATGCTCTTAAAACGTGGAAGAAGGTGTTGTTTGGACATGACATAACAGTGATCACAGATCATAAAGCCCTCCAATTTATTATGAAGACAGACTTAGCGAGTGACCGCATCACCAGATGGGCTCTGTTCTTACAGCAATTTAACCCAACTGTTGTACATAGACCTGGGAAGTTAAATCTGTTAGCAGATGTGTTGAGCAGAAACCCTCGTGAGGAAGTAATTGTCAACCATATAAATTTGATTCAAGGGGAGCGTGATGGCGCAGTGGCTTAGCTGCTCGTCTTTCACCCGGACGGCCGGGGTTCGAATCCCGGTGACAGCGGGGTGGAATTTTCACCTGAAAAATCACGTGGCGTCAGGAAGGGCATCCGGCCTTAAATCCCCGGCCTAAACCAAAATGAGCCTGGTTGGCTCCGGCGACCCCAATTAATTGGGAAAAGCCGAAGAAAGATGATGATGATGATAAATTTGATTCAAGAGGATAATGGTACTCTAGAAAAGTTGAAGTTGTTAGCGCAAACTCAGAAGAGATATGCACCTTTGCGAAGAATTTACCGCTTTTTGACACGCAGGATGGACAACGCTGATCCGGATTTTCAAAGAACTGAGATAGAGGCTAGAAAATATCATATTATGGGAGGTGTTATATGCCAATATATCGACCAGGATCATACTAAACTTAGAGTAGTGATCCCACCCAAGCTTGTCAAACCAGTTATTTGGATGATACACCGAACTGCAGCTCATGTAGGTGTAGACAAGACTTTGGCTCTCGCTCAAGAAACTTTCGTTTGGAGACAAATGGGACAAACGATTCGCGACGTCATAAAGACCTGTGACAGTTGTCAGCGAAGTAAATACTCATCTAAGTTAATGAAAGAAGTTCCTAGATCAATATTACCCAGCAAGCCAAGAGAACTTTTCGCGACGGACATTTTCGGTCCGATTCCTCGTTCGACGAAAGGAAATCAGTTCGTTTTGGTAACAGTTGACGTATTTTCGAAATACGTATCTCTATGCCCTATACAGAAAGCTACATCCAAGTACGTGATAAACAGACTTGAGAAAACAGTTATTCCGAGCATGGGGAAACCTGAAGTTTTGTTGAGTGACCATGGATCGCAATTTACTAGTATGGAATTTTCTGATGCTATGGAACGTTTAGGAATAAGGCATGTGTTTAATTCTGTACGGTATCCAGAGGGAAATCCAGCCGAAAGAATTATGCCGGAGATCAGTAAGATGTGTCGCTTATATGTGTCAAGGCAACACCATAGATGGATGGAAGTGATACCCATCATTAGCCAATGCTTGAATTCCACAGTAAATGAAAGCACAGGACAGATTCCGTCCATGCTTCATCATGGATTGAAACCGGATAGACCATGGGACCGAGTCGTGAGGGTACCAGTAGATCCTCAACTCACACAAGAAAGAAGAGTTGAGATGGCAGGAGAGAGGCTCAGAAGACAGGCGGAAAAGAGAGCCAGGAGACAGGCAGGAAGGAGGTTCCACGAGCCATTTCAAGAAAATGATGAGGTGCTGATTAGGAAGCCAGTCACTTCGAACCTTCAGCTGAAGATCTACCATAAATTTGCTCCATTGTACGCTGGTCCGTTCCGTATTGAACAAACATACCAGAATAATAGCTACAAGATTGTCAGAATGGATACTGATGAAGTTGTAGGAACTTTTAATGCAGCTAGCATCAGGAAATACCATCATGCTGAGTAAGGGAATTGTAGAGCTATCGTGTACATGTATTATATATAGAATGCCTGAGAGTGTATTTTTTTCTCAATCCTGATTTAAAAAAAGGAGATGTACGGGAGAGATGTACCCGATACCTAGTTTAGGCTATCGGCTACGCCAGCAGACATTAAGCCGTAGTTGAGGTTTTGGGAAGAGTTAGGAAAAGATAGCGCACCGATCGAGTCAAGAAGAATGTCAAGATGACGTAGGAGGTCTAGGATCAAGGAGGCACTGACATCTGTAAGAAGATGGAATTATGGATAGAGATGTGAAGCTTTATTAAGATATGTGTGGAATATAGCATTTAAACATCTTAGAAGAGGATATATAACATGCATTATATGTGGAAATAATTGTAAGGAAGTTAGATAACCCTTAAGTTATTTTATAACGGAATAGCCAAGATGATGTGGGTTCGAGACTATGATCGTGACGCGAGAGCACAGTGGTGGGGGACTACACCATGTGTCTGCGCCAGGCAGATAAGCGTGAAGACAGTGCCAGCACATCCAGTGGAGCTCTGTCAGTCGAGCAAGTAGGGTCGAGCTCTGTAACGCAAGCGAGACGCACGGTGAAGGTCGCGCAGCATACCGAAACTGTCACGGCAGAGTGTAGGTGACAGTTTCAGCACCGCCGAGCAGCGAACGCCAAGCAGGTCATTGATCCAGGCGGGCTTGCCGAGGAAGCAATCACAGACGGCCGGGATATGTTAGAACGGCTTTGCAAGTAGTTGGAGACTTTATTACAAGCCACATTTCAACGCAGTTTGAACACAGCTTTTATGAATAACTTTATGACTATGCTTTTCTATAACGCATTCAAAGTTACTTTAACAATTTCAAGCAAGAGGAATGTTGTTAGCATATGCACTGATGAACATTAGATCGTGCATTAATGAAGTTTATTTCTTATGCAGTTTCATGAGTTACCAAATACAGACAACTACAGGGTGTTTAATAAACTTGGACACTCTCAAGTAAAATTTTATTTTACGAAAGTGAGACTTAGCAGTCATTTGAGATTGAACTTTCAATACTCAAACTGAACATTTAATGGAACAGTGGCGTAACTTAGAAGAGGAGTAGGGGGTCCGCTGTTTCCATGAACATTTTCGAGGGGAGTTGGACAATATCCGCTATGGGTAATCCGAAGTTCAACATGTCAGAGTAGACGCAGATAGAGACAAGATGGCACCGCAGAGCGATAGATTCGATTCCTGACGAGAGGAGTCCACCAGCTGATTCACTTGGGATTTCGAATGCAATCGTCATTTCATGGATGGAATGATATTCACGCCGATCTTTCGAGAAATTCATTATGTAGGGAAAATCGACGATCTTGGAAATTTAATTACAGCTGATTATGAAAGGTACTGTAAGAGTTGTAACTACCTGATACGATTATTTTCATGAATACTGGGCACACATGTATATTTTTCTAATAGCAGTGATACGATTATTAAGACATGGTTTGACTTTATATACTTCGAATTTGCTAGAATATGGAGTGACCATATGATATAGCAGGCATCATTATACGAAATTCTCACCATTGATTGGCTTTATTAAGCAGATGTTTGATCTTTTAGACATTTTTCCAGCTAGGATATTTTTCATGAATAGTTTTTTTGTGTAACGAGTATTTCGAACTCGTGATCTGCAATTGATTATCTAAAATTACTTCGTCAGTTCATTGCATACTAGCGAGTATCAGTAGGGATTTTTTCCATTGGATTGTTTGGAGATATTAAGAAGTTATTCACTTTAGTGAATGAACATCACTTTTATATGACAACTAGAGACTTGTTGATTCCTATCTGGTACATTCACTCATATAGTATACGAGATGGGGTCTTTCGTATTTATACGATTGTATGGTGGTACTCATCTTACCCATCGTTCAGGGAACTATCATCCAAGTCGACGGGGCGAGGTCTTTCGTATTTATACGACTGTACGGTGGTTACACATCTTACTTGCCATTGAGGGACTCATTTTTATCATCCGAATGTACACGAGATTGTAAGTGAATCAAACAAGGAACTACTAGTCACGTATCAGTCGAAATTTTGTTAAATAAAGTAACGATAAATGCCAACAGGATTGCATTTAGTAATTCTTGTTTGCCAGTCCAATATTTTGTTGCTATACTCTTTTGAGAGTAATTTCAGTTTAACAGCTGTTACAGCTATTGCTTTGATGAGTTTTATAATTGTGTTTGATACCTTTGAGAAGGATTTAAAGTAATTGATTCTTGTAAGATTAATCATTAATGGTCAAGATTTATTTTAAGGCAGATCAGTATTGCAGATTTTGATATGAGAGATTATAGCACATTGGTGTTTTTCTGTGATGTGAGTTAAGAATTGTAAGAGAATGTATGCTATTTGAAAGCAGATCTTAAATTACTGAGGTAATATATTTTTCCAATTGTTTAAGAAGTTGTCTAGATGTGATCAGATTAATTACAGTTATTGGAGATTGTGTGCGTTGATAATTTGAAGCCAGTTATATATTTTTTGTAGATCATGCAACATGGTTAAGTGGAGTTTGTGGTAGGCATTTTGTGGAAGTTGCCAAGTGATAGTAGCAATGTTGCTAATGTATTTTGAAGCAGACATGAGGTCGTCGTACCCAGTCTAGCGTAATTATTGAGATTCATGCTGTATGTGCTGAATATTTATGGAGTTTTGTGGAGTAATTGTAGTATTCAAATGTGATATTTGAAGTATTGAGGAAATGTAATGTCGTTGTGGATAGTTAGATCCAACGTGATGTCGTGGAGGCAATAATATTTTTTGGCATGATAAATTAAATACGAGATATAACTTGGAAGTGATAAAATTGTAAGACAACGTTCTATAAACCATATTAAACAATTTGTTAGGAAATTAAACAAATAAATAAAGTTGATAATACAAGATTTTCTGAAAATAATAATTAATGAAATAATAATCTGAAAATTAAGCATATTAACGATCTGACCTAATGAAATAAAAATCAGAATGACTAGATGAAATAATAAAATCTAAATAACCAGAAGAGTGAAATTTAAATAATTTGATAAATTAAATTTTGAAATGAATCAATGAATTAAATAGATGGATGAATTAAAGATTAGATAATTAAACTGATTTAAATAAATTAATAGACGATTGTAATGATAATGAATAACTGAATTAAAAGGTGATAATTAATTAAAGAAGCTGATGATTAATGAATTTACATGGAATTAAATAAATTTAATTGAGAGATAATTTGAAGGAATTGCAACTTGAGTTGAGAATTTAAATGATGTAATGGTGATGAATTAATGATTATGACAGGAATATGTAGAATTTTGAAGTGAGGATTAATGTGAGGAATGTTTAATTTTGATGATGACGATAACGATGACCAATAAGCCATGAATTTTCTGTAATTCACAGATAAGAGATTGTGAATGACAATGTAAATAGTGTAAATTAATTATTCGATGTTTAGGAGCATTTGGCTAATATGTTCAACATTTAAATTATGCCATGCAACCCATAAATTACGTGATGTTTAATATATGTGATTATAATATGTGTATGTTTAGACAGATTAATAACTTTATTAAATCCACATTGATGATGTTAAATTAAAGAGAAATTAGGTCTCAGGCTTCACAAATGTCAGTGACGAAAGACATAGTGCTACAGTGATCCTGAGAACCCAAGAGAACTTTAGAGATTTTTCTTGTTATGTGGATGAAATATTTTTGGATTAGAAAAGAGATGGTTCGATTTTTGGACAATGACAATTTAACTTTGGCATTCGACCATACTCTTAGGTAGGAGTTATATTTAAAATGTCTGTCTGACTATCAAAGTAAAATAAATTTGTTTTTATCTTAGTTGTGATCTGATGATGGTGTGATTTTCCTTTTTCTTTCCTTGTCTTGAGTAAGACTTATCCGGAAAGGAAGTGGTTTGCTAGGAATTCAGTTGATGGCGCCCATATATATTTGCATTATTTCTATTAAACTTAAGCCCGTAACGACCCTAGAGATACTTTGTCTCGTGATACCCACTGCTTTTTCGATAACTCAGCTGAATTTCCGACACATTCCTTATTTGACTAGAGGTTCATTTAACTCCGCTCTGTCCCGGAACTCCAGGAATGCGATGTTATAGCAGATGGGTCATCGCATCCCCAGGACGAACGGGTACAGTAGGAAGCTCCCATGACCATTCAAGACTAGTATTGTATCCACGAACGTATCGTAGGGGGGAAGCTACGAAGATCATGCTAGACTAGTATCGTATCCACGAACGTAATGTAGGGAGGACGTTCCCACGATCATTCAAGACTAATATCGTATCCACGAACGTATCGTAGGGAGGATTTTCCCATGACAATTCAAGATTAGTTTCGTATCCACGAACGACTCGTCCGGAGGAAGCCCCCGCCACCATTCAAGACTAGTATCGTATCCACGAACGTATCGTAGGTAGGAAGTTCCCATTACCATTCAAGACCAGTACCGTATCCACGAACGTATCATAGTGAGCAAGCACCCACGACCATTCAAGACCAGTATCGTAACCACGAACGTAATGTAGGTAGGAAGCTCCCATGACCATTCAAGACTAGTATTGTATCCACGAACGTATCGTAGGGAGGAAGCTACCAAGATCATTCTAGACTAGTATCGTATTCACGAACGTAATGCAGGGAGGAAGTTCCCACGATCATTCAAGACTAATATCGTATCCACGAACGTATCGAAGGGAGGAATTTCCCATGACCATTCAAGACTAGTATCGTATCCACGAACGCATTATAGGGGGAACCACCCATGACCTTTCAAGACTAGTATCGTATCCACAAACGTATCGTTGGGAGGAAGATCCCTTGACCATTCAAGACTGGTATCATATCCACGAACGTAACGCAGGGAGGAAGCTTCCATGACCATACAAGACCAGTATCGTATCCACAAACGTGTCGTAGGGAGGAAGCACCCACGACCATTCAAGACCAGTATCGTATCCACAAACGTATCATAGGGAGGAAGATCCCTTGACCATTCAAGATTGGCATCGTAAATCCCGATCGTATTATAGGGAGGAAACTCCACCATCATTCAAGACCAGTATCGTATCCACGAACGTATCGTAGGGAGGAAGCTCTCACGACCATTCACGACCAGTATCGTATCCACAAACGTATCGTAGGGAGGAAGCTCCCTTGACAATTCAAGACTGGTATCATATCAACGAACGTATTGTAGGGAGGAAGCTCCTTCACCATTCAAGACCTGTATCGTATCCACGAACGTATTGTAGGGAGGACGCTCCACAACCATTCAAGTCCAGTATCGTATGCAGAATCGTATCCTAGGGGGGAAGCTCTCATGACTTTTCAAGACTATTATCGTATCCACGAACGTATCGTAGGGAGGTAGCTCCACGACCATTCAAGACTAGTATCGTATCCACGAACATATCGCAGGGAAAAAACTCCCACGACGATTCAAGACTAGTATCGTATACACGAACGTATCGTAAGGAGGTAACTCCACGAGCATTCAAGACTAGTATCGTATCCACGAACGTATCGTAGGGTGGAAGACCCCACGACCATTCAAGACTAGTATCGTATCCACGATCGTATCATTGGGAGGAAGCCCTCATGACCATTCAAGACTAGTATCGTATCCACGAACGTATCGTTGGGAGGAAGCTCCCACGACCATTCAAAACTGGTATCGTATCAACGAACGTATCGTAGGGAGGAACTCTCACGACCTTTCAAGACTAGTATCGTATCCACAAACGTATTGTAGGGAAGAATCTACCACGACCATTCAAGACAAGTATCTTATCCACGAACGTATCGTAGGGAGAAATCTCCACGACCATTCAAGTCTAGTATCGTATCCACGAACGTATCATTCGGAGGAAGCCCTCATGACCATTCAAGACTAGTATCGTATCCACGAACGTATCGTAGGGAGGAAGCCCCCACGACCATTCAAGACTAGTATCGTATCCACAAATGTATGGTTGGGAGGAAGCTACCATGACCATTCAAGACTAGTGTCGTATCCGCGAATGTATCGTAGGGAGGATCCCCCACCACCATTCAAGACTAGTATCGTATCCACGAACGTATGAGAGGGAGGAAGCCCCCACCACCATTCAAGACCTGTATCGTATCCACGAACGTATCATAGGGAGGAAGCCCCCACCACCATTCAAGACTTGTATCGTATCCACGAACGTATCGTGGGGAGGAAGCTACCATTAACATACAAGACTAGTATCGTATCTACGAACGTATCGTAGGGAGGAAGCTCCACGACCATTCAAGATTAGTATCGTTTCTACGAACATATCGTAGGGAGGAAATTCCACGACCATTCAAGACTAGTATCGTATCTACGAACGTATCGTAGGGTGGAAGTTCCAAGATCATTCAAGTCTAGTATCGTATCTACGAACGTATCGTTGGGGGGAAGTTCCACGACAATTCAAGACTAGTATCGTATCCAAGAACGTATCGTAGGAAGGAAACTCCCACGACAATTCAAGACTGGTACCGTATCCACGAACGTATCGTAGGGAGGAAGCTCCAGGACCATTCAAGACTAGTATCGTATCCACAAACGTATCTGAGGGGGGAAACCCCCACGAACATTCAAGACTAGTATCGTATCCATGAACTTATTGTAAGGAGGAAGCTCTCATGACCATTCAAGACTAGTATCGTATTCACGAACGTATCGTAGGGAGGAAGCTCTCACGACCTTTCAAGGCTAGTATCGTATCCACGAACGACTCGTAGGGAGGAAGCTCTCACGACCATTCAAGGCTAGTATCGTATACACGAGCGTATCTTAGGTAGGAAGTTCCCATTACCATTCAAGACTAGTACCGTATCCACGAACATATCATAGGGAGGAAGCTCCCACAACCATTCAAGACTAGTATCGTATACACGAACGTATCGTAAGGAGGAAGCTCTCACGACCATTCAAGACTAATATCGTATCCACGAACGTATCGTAGGGAGGAAGCTCCCACGACCATTCAAGTCTAGTATCGGATCCACGAACGTATCGTAGGGGAGAAGTTCCACGACCATTCAAGTCTAGTATCGAATCCACGAAGGTTTCGTAGGGAGGAAGCTCCTCGACCATTCAAGACTAGTATCGTATCCACAAACGTATCGTTGGGAGGAAGCTACCATGACCATTCAAGACTAGTGCCGTATCCACGAATGTATCGTAGGGAGGATGCCCCCACCACCATTCAAGACTAGTATCGTATCCACGAACGTATCATAGGGTGGAAGCCCCCACAACCATTCAAGAATTGTATCGTGTCCACGAACGTATCGTAGGGAGAAAGCTCCACGACAATTCAAGACTAGTATCGTATCTACGGAGTATCGTAGGGAGGAAGCTCTCACCACCATTCAAGTCTAGTATCGTATCCACGAACTTATCATAGGGAGAAAGCACCCACGACCATTTGAGACCAGTATCGTATCCAGGAACGTACTGTAGGTAGGAAGCTGCCATGACCATTCAAGACTGGTATTGTATCCACGAACGTATCGTAGGGAGGAAGCTACCAAGATCATTCAAGACTAGTATCGTATCCACGAACGTAATATAGGGAGGACGTTCCCACGACCATTCAAGACTTATATTGTATCCACGAACGTATCGTAGGTAGGAATTTCCCATGACCATTCAAGATTAGTATCGTATCCACGAACGCATTATAGGGGGAACCTCCCATGACCGTTCAAGATTAGTATCGTACACACAAACGTATCGTAGGGAGGAAGCTCCCTTGGCAATTCAAGACTGGTATCATATCCACGAACGTATCGTAGGGAGGAAGCTTCCATGAGCATTCAAGACTAGTATCGTATCCACAAACGTATTGTAGGGAGGAAGCTCCCACGACCATTCAAGACCAGTATCGTATCCACAAATGTATCGTAGGGAGGAAGCTCCCTTGCCCGTTCAAGATTGGCATCGTATCCCCGATCGTATTATAGGGAGGAAGCTCCATCATCATTCAAGACCAGTATCGTATCCAGGAACGTATCGTAGGGAGGAAGCTCTCACGACCATTCAAGACCAGTATCGTATCCACAAACTTATGGTAGGAAGGAAGCTCCCTTCACAATTCAAGACTGGTATCGTACCTACGGACGTATTTTAGGGAGGAAGGACCTTCAGCATTCAAGACCTGTATCGTATCCACGAACGTATTGTACGGAGGTCGCTCCACCACCATTCAAGACCAGTACCGTATCCACAAATATATCGAAGGGAGGAAGCTCCCATGACCATTCAAGACTAGTACCGTATACACGAACGTATCGTAAGGAGAAAGCTCCCATGACCATTCAAGACTAGTATCGTATCCACGAGCGTATCGTATGGAGGAAGCTCCCTTTACCAT
The DNA here is from genome assembly GCA_946902985.2 of Meconema thalassinum. Lineage (NCBI taxonomy): Eukaryota > Metazoa > Arthropoda > Insecta > Orthoptera > Tettigoniidae > Meconema > Meconema thalassinum. The sequence continues at coordinate 211,559,330 of OX336395.1, forward strand.
TCAAGACTGGTATCGTATCCACGAAGGTATCGTAGGGAGGAATCTCCCATGACCATTCAAGACAAGTATCGTATCCACGAACGTATCGTAGGGAGGGAGTTCAACGACCATTCAAGGCTAGTATCGTATCCACGAACGTATCGTAGGGGGATGTTCCACGACCATTCAAGACCAGTATCGTATCGACGAACGTATCATAGGGAGGAAGTTCCACGACCATTCAAGACTAGTATCTTATCCACGAGCGTATCGTAGTGAGGAAACTCCCATGACCATTCAAGTCTGGTATCGTAACCACGAACGTATCGTAGGGAGGAATCTCCCATTACTATTCAAGACTAGTATCCTATCATCGAACGTATCGTAGGAAGGAAACTACCATGACCATTCAAGACTTGTATCGTGTCCACGAACGTATCGTAGGGAGGAAGCTAACATTACCATACAAGACTAGTATCGTATCCACGAACGTATCGTAGGGAGGAAGCTCCACGACCATTCAAGACTAGTATCATTTCTACGAACGTATCGTAGGGAGGACGTTCCACGCCCATTCAAGCCTAGTATCGTATCTACGAACGTATCGTAGGGAGGAAGTTCCACGACCATTCAAGACTAGAATCGTATCCACGAACGTATCGTAGGGGGAAGTTCCACGACCATTCAAGACCAGTATCGTATCGAGAAACGTATCGTAGGGAGGAAGTTTCATGACCATTCAAGACTAGTAACGTATCTACGAACTTATCGTAGGGAGGAAGTTCCACGTCCATTCAAGGCTAGTATCTTATCCACGAGCGTATCGTAGGGAGGAACCTCCCACGACCATATAATTCTAGTATCGGTACCACGAACGTATCGTAGGGAGGAAGCTCCCATTACCATTCAAGACTAGTATCGTTTCTACGGACGTATGGTTGGGAGGAAGCTCCCATTACCACTCAAGAATAGTATCCTATCATCGAACGTATCGTAGGATAGAAGCTCCCATAACCAATCAAGACTAGTAACGTATCCACAAACGTATCGTAGGGATGAAGCTCCCATGACCATTTAAGACAAGTATCGTAACCACGAACTTATCGTAGGGAGGAAGCTCCCATTACCATTCAAGACTACTATCCTATCGTCGAACGTATCGTAGGAAGGAAGCTTCCACGACCATTGAAGACTAGTGTCCTATCCACGAATGTATCGTAGCGAGGAAGCCCCAACAACCATTCAAGACTAGTATCGTATCAACGAACGCATCATAGGGTGGAAGCCCCCACCATCAATCAAGACATGTATCGTGTCCACGAACGTATCGTAGGGAGGAAGCTATCATTACAATACAAGACTAGTATCGTATCCACGAACGTATCATAGGGAGGAAGCTCCACGACCATTCAAGACTAGTATCGTTTCTACGAACGTATCGTAGGGAGGAAGTTCCACGACCATTCAAGACTAGTATCGTATCTACGGACGAATCGTAGGGAGGAAATTCCACGACCATTCAAGACTAGTATCGTATCTACGGACGTATCGTAGGGAGGATGTTCCACGACCATTCAAGACTAGTATCGTATCTACGAACGTATAGTAGGGAGGAAGTTCCACGACCATTCAAAACTAGTATCGTATCCACAAACGTATGGTAGGGGGGATGTTCCGCGTCCATTCAAGACTAGTATCGTATCCACGAACGTATCGTAGGAAGGAAGCTCCCAAGACAATTCAAGACTATTATCGTATCCACGAACGTATCGTAGGGAGGAATCTACCATGACCATTAAAGACTAGTATCATATACACGAACGGATCGTAGGGAGGTAACTCCACGAGCATTCAAGAATAGTATCGTATCCACGAACGTATCGTAGGGTGGAAGACCCCACGACCATTCAAGACTAGTATCGTATACACGAACGTATCATTGGGAGGAAGCCCTCATGGCCATTCAAAACTAGTATCGTATCCACGAACGTTTCGTTGGGAGGAAGCTCCCACGACCATTCAAAACTGGTATCGTATCAACGAACGTATCGTAGGGAGGAACCCTCACGACCTTTCAAGACTAGTATTGTATCCACGAACGTATTGTAGGGAAGAATCTACCACGACCATTCAAGACTAGTGTCTTATCCACGAACATATCGTAGGGAGAAAACTCCACGACCATTCAAGTCTAGTATCGTATCCACGAACGTATAATTGGGAGGAACCCCTCATGACCATTCAAGACTAGTACCGTATCCACGAACGTATAGTAGGGAGGAAGTTCCACGACCATTCAAGACTAGTATCGTATCCACGAACGTATGGTTGGGGGGATGTTCCGCGTCCATTCAAGACTAGTATCGTATCCATGAACGTATCGTAGGAAGGAAGCTCCCACGACAATTCAAGACTATTATCGTAGCCACGAACGTATCGTAGGGAGGAATCTACCATGACCATTAAAGACTAGTATCATATACACGAACGGATCGTAGGGAGTTAACTCCACGAGCATTCAAGACTAGTATCGTATCCATGAACGTATCTTAGGGGGAAGTTCCACGACCATTCAAGACTGGTATCGTATCCACAAACGTATCGTAGGGAGGAAGTTACCATGACCATTCAAGACTAGTGTCGTATCCACGAACGTATCATAGGGAGGAAAACCCCCATCACCATTCAAGACAAGTACCGTATCCTCGAACGTATCATAGGATGGAGGCCCCAACCATCATCAAGACTTGTATCGTATCCCCGAACGTATCGTGGGGAGGAAGCTACCATTACCATACAAGACTAGTATCGTATCCACGAACGTATCGTAGGGAGGAAACTCCACGACAATTCAAGACTAGTATCGTATCTACGAACTTATAGTAGGGAGGAAGTTCCCCGACCATTCAAGACTAGTATGGTATCCACGAACGTATGGTAGGGGGGATGTTCCGCGTCCATTCAAGACTAGTATCGTATCCACGAACGTATCGTAGGCAGGAAGCTCCCACGACAATGTTGAGGGAAAAATGTTAGATCTAACCCTACAAATATGATTGTAAATTGAATCTTTTCAGGACTATTATCGTATCCACGAACGTATCGTAGGGAGGAATCTCCCACGACCATTCAAGACTAGTATCATATCCACGAACTTATTGTAGGGAGGAACCTCTCATGACCATTCAAGACTGGTATCGTATATACGAACGTATTGTAGGAAGGTAGCTCTCACGACAATTCAAGGCTAGTATCGTATCCACGAACGACTCGTCCGGAGGAAGCTCTCACGACCATTCAAGACTAGTATCGTATACACGAGCGTATCGTAGGGAGTAACCACTCACGACGATTCAAGACTAGTATCGTATCAACGAACGTTTCGTAGGGAGGAAGCTCTCACGACCATTCAAGACTAGTATTGTATCCACGAACGTATCGTAGGGAGGAAGCTACCAAGATCATTCTAGACTAGTATCGTATCCAAGAACGTAATGTAGGGAGGAAGTTCCAACGATCATTCAAGACTAATATCGTATCCACGAACGTATCGTAGGGAGGAATTTCCCATGACCATTCAAGATTAGTTTCGTATCCACGAACGACTCGTCCGGAGGAAGTTCTCACGACCATTCAAGACTAGTATCGTATACACGAGAGTATCGTAAGGAGTAACCACTCACGACCATTCAAGACTAGTATCGTATCAACGAACGTTTCGTAGGGAGGAAGCACCCACGACCATTCAAGACCAATATCGTATCCACGAACGTAATGTAGGTAGGAAGCTCCCATGACCATTCAAGACTAGTATTGTATCCACGAACGTATCGTAGGGAGGAAGCTAAGATCATTCTAGACTAGTATCGTATCCAAGAACGTAATGTAGGGAGGAAGTTCCAACGATCATTCAAGACTAGTATCGTATCAACGAACGTTTCGTAGGGAGGAAGCTCTCACGACCATTCAAGACTAGTATCGTATCAACGAACGTTTCGTAGGGAGGTAGCTCTCACGACCAATCAAGGCTATTATCGTATCCACGAACGTATCGTAGGGGGGAAGCCCCGCCACCATTCATGACTAGTATCGTATCCACGAACGTATCGTAGGTAGGAAGTTCCCATTACCATTCAAGACTAGTACCGTATCCACGAACGTATCATAGGGAGCAAGCACCCACGACCATTCAAGACCAGTATCGTATCCACGAACGTAATGTAGGTAGGAAGCTCCCATGACCATTCAAGACTAGTATTGTATCCACGAACGTATCGTAGGGAGGAAGATACGAAGATCATTCTAGACTAGTATCGTATCCACGAACGTAATGTAGGGAGGAAGTTCCCACGATCATTCAAGACTAATATCGCATCCACGACCGTATCGAAGGGAGGAATTTCCCATGATCATTCAAGACTAGTATCGTATCCACGAACGCATTACAGGGGGAACCACCCATGACCTTTCAAGACTAGTATCGTATCCACAAACGTATCGTTGGGAGGAAGATCCCTTGACCATTCAAGACTGGTATCATATCCACAAACGTAACGCAGGGAGGAAGCTTCCATGACCATACAAGACTAGTATCGTATCCACGAACGTATAGTAGGGAGGAAGCTCCACGACTATTCAAGACTAGTATCGTATCCACGAACGTATCGTAGAAAGGAAGCTCCCACGACAATTCGAGACTATTATCGTATCCACGAACGTATCTTAAGGAGGAATCTACCATGACCATTAAAGGCTAGTATCATATACACGAACGGATCGTAGGGAGGTATCTCCACGAGCATTCGGGAATAGTATCGTATCCACGAACGTATCGTAGGGTGGAAGACCCCACGACCATTCAAGACTAGTATCGTATCCACGAAGGTATCATTGGGAGGAAGCCCTCATGGCCATTCAAAACTAGTATCGTATCCACGAACGTATCGTTGGGAGGAAGATCCCTTGACCATTCAAGACTGGTATCATATCCACGAACGTAACGCTGGGAGGAAGCTTCCATGACCATACAAGACTAGTATCGTATCCACGAACGTATAGTAGGGAGGAAGTTCCACGACTATTCAAGACTATAGTAAGGCCATCATTACTTCCGACCTGACGTTTCAGTGTTAGGCTCGAGTTTCATTCGCTAAATCGTGACATCGCGAACGAAAGTCAATTTGTCGTGATATATAGATTTGAATGGCTGCCTGTTATTGGCTAGTTAAAGTGATTTTCCTTCTGACCGCTAGATAACTCTAAGGTGACACTGAAACGTCAAGTCGGAAGTAATGATGGCTTTACTATAGTACCGTATCCACGAACGTATCGTAGAAAGGAAGCTCCCACGACAATTCGAGACTATTATCGTATCCACGAACGTATCTTAGGGAGGAATCTACCATGACCATTAAAGGCTAGTATCATATACACGAACGGATCGTAGGGAGGTAACTCCACGAGCATTCAAGAATAGTATCGTATCCACGAACATATCGTAGGGTGGAAGACCCCACGACCATTCAAGACTAGTATCGTATCCACGAAGGTATCATTGGGAGGAAGCCCTCATGGCCATTCAAAACTAGTATCGTATCCACGAACGTATCGTTGGGAGGAAGCTCCCACGACCATTCAAAACTGGTATCGTATCAACGAATGTATCGTAGGGAGGAACTCTCACGACCTTTCAAGACTAGTATCGTATCCACGAACGTATAGTAGGGAAGAATCTACCACGACCATTCAAGACTAGTATCATATCCACGAACGTATCGTGGGGAGGAATCTACCATTACCATACAAGACTAGTATCGTATCCACGAACGTATCGTAGGGAGGAAACTCCACGACCATTCAAGACTAGTATCGTTTCTACGAACGTATAGTAGGGACGAAGTTCCTCGACCATTCAAGACTAGTATCGTATCTACGAACGTATAGTAGGGAGGAAACTACCATGACCATTAAAGACTAGTATCATATACACGAACGGATCGTATGGAGTTAACTCCACGAGCATTCAAGACTAGTATCGTATCCATGAACGTATCGTAGGGGGAAGTTCCACGACCATTCAAGACTAGTATCGTATCCACAAACGTATCGTAGGGGTGAAGTTACCATGACCATTCAAGACTAGTGTAGTATCCACGAACGTATCATAGGGAGGAAAACCCCCATCACCATTCAAGACAAGTATCGTATCCATGAACATATCATAGTGTGGAGGCCCCAACCACCATCAAGATTTGTATCGTATCCCCGAACGTATCGTGGCGAGGAAGCAACCATTACCATACAAGACTAGTATCGTATCCACGAACGTATCGTAGGGAGGAAACTCCACGACAATTCAAGACTAGTATCGTATATACGAACGTATAGTAGGGAGGAAGTTCCCCGACCATTCAAGACTAGTATCGTATCCACGGACGTATTGTAGGGGGGATGTTCCGCGTCCATTCAAGACTAGTATCGTATCCACGAACGTATCGTAGGCAGGAAGCTCCCACGACCATTCAAGACTAGTATCATATCCACGAACTTATTGTAGGGAGGAAGCTCTCATGACCATTCAAGACTGGTATCGTATATACGAACGTATTGTAGGAAGGTAGCTCTCACGACAATTCAAGGCTAGTATCGTATCCACGAACGACTCGTCCGGAGGAAGCTCTCACGACCATTCAAGACTAGTATCGTATACACGAGCGAATCGTAGGGAGTAACCACTCACGACGATTGAAGACTAGTATCGTATCAACGAACTTTTCGTAGGGAGGAAGCTCTCACGACCATTCAAGGCTATTATCGTATCCACGAACGTATTGTAGGGAGGAAGCTACCATGACCGTTGAAGACTAGTATCGTATCCACGAACGTATCGTAGGGTGGAAGCCGCCCCCACCATTCAAGTCTAGTATCGTATCCACGAACTTATCGTCGGTAGGAAGTTCCCATTACCATTCAAGACTAGTACCGTATCCACGAACGTATCATAGGGAGCAAGCACCCACGACCATTCAAGACCAATATCGTATCCACGAACGTAATGTAGGTAGGAAACTCCCATGACCATTCAAGACTAGTATTGTATCCACGAACGTATCGTAGGGAGGAAGCTACCAAGATCATTCTAGACTAGTATCGTATCCACGAACGTAATGTAGGGAGGAAGTTCCAACGATCATTCAAGACTAATATCGTATCCACGAACGTATCGTAGGGAGGAATTTCCCATGACCATTCAAGATTAGTTTTGTATCCACGAACGACTCGTCCGGAGGAAGCTCTCACGACCATTCAAGACTAGTATCGTATACACGAGAGTATCGTAAGGAGTAACCACTCACGACCATTCAAGACTAGTATCGTATCAACGAACGTTTCGTAGGGAGGTAGCTCTCACGACCATTCAAGGCTATTATCGTATCCACGAACGTATTTTAGGGAGGAAGCTACCATGACCGTTGAAGACTAGTATCGTATCCACGAACGTATCGTAGGTTGGAAGCCCCCGCCACCATTCAAGACTAGTATCGTATCCACGAACGTATCGTAGGTAGGAAGTTCCCATTACCATTCAAGACTAGTACCGTATCCACTAACGTATCATAGGGAACAAGCACCCACGACCATTCAAGACCAGTATCGTATCCACGAACGTAATGTAGGTAGGAAGCTCCCATGACCATTCAAGACTAGTATTGTATCCACGAACGTATCGTAGGGAGGTAGCTACCAAGATCATTCTAGACTAGTATAGTATCCACGAACGTAATGTAGGGAGGAAGTTCACACGATCATTCAAGACTAATATCGTATCCACGAACGTATCGAAGGGAGGAATTTCCCATGACCATTCTAGAGTAGTATCGTATCCACGAACGCATTATAGGGGGAACTACCCAAGACTTTTCAAGACTAGTATCGTATCCACAAACGTATCGTTGGGAGGTAGATCCCTTGACCATTCAAGACTGGTATCATATCCACGAACGTAACGCAGGGAGGAAGCTTCCATGACCATACAAGACTAGTATCGTATCCCCAAACGTATCATTGGGAGGAAGCCCTCATGGCCATTCAAAACTAGTATCGTATCCACGAACGTATCGTTGGGAGGAAGCTCCCACGACTATTCAAAACTGGTATCGTATCAACGAACGTATCGTAGGGAGGAACTCTCACGACCTTTCAAGACTAGTATCGTATCCACGAACGTATTGTAGGGAAGAATCTACCACGACCATTCAAGACTAGTGTCTTATCCCCGATCATATCGTAGGGAGAAAGCTCCACGACCATTCAAGTCTAGTATCGTATCCACGAACGTATCATTGGGAGGAAGCCCTCATGACCATTCAAGACTAGTATCGTATCCACGAACGTATAGTAGGGAGGAAGTTCCACGACCATTCAAGACTATATCGTATCCACGAACGTATCTTAGGAAGGAAGCTCCCACGACAATTCAAGACTATTATCGTATCCACGAACGTATCGTAGGGAGGAATCTACCATGACCATTAAAGACTAGTATCATATACACGAACGGATTGTAGGGAGGTAACTCCACGAGCATTCAAGAATAGTATCATATCCACGAACGTATCGTACGGTGGAAGACCCCACGACCATTCAAGACCAGTATCGTATCCACGAACGTATCATTGGGAGGAAGCCCTCATGGCCATTCAAAACTAGTATCGTATCCACGAACGTATCGTTGGGAGGAAGCTCCCACGACCATTCAAAACTGGTATCGTATCAACGAACGTATCGTAGGGAGGAACTCTCACGACCTTTCAAGACTAGTATCGTATCCACGAACGTATCGTAGGGAGGAAACTCCACGACCATTCAAGACTAGTATCGTTTCTACGAACGTATAGTAGGGACGAAGTTCCACGACCATTCAAGACTAGTATCGTATCTACGAACGTATAGTAAGGAGGAAGTTCCACGACCATTCAAGACTAGTATCGTATCCACGAACGTATGGTTGGGGGGATGTTCCGCGTCCATTCAAGACTAGTATTGTATCCATGAACGTATCGTAGGAAGGTAGCTCCCTCGACAATTCAAGACTATTATCGTATCCACGAACGTATCGTAGGAAGGAATCTACCATGACCATTAAAGACTAGTATCATGTACACGAATGGATCGTAGGGAGTTAACTCCACGAGCATTCAAGACTAGTATCGTATCCATGAACGTATCGTCGGGGGAAGTTCCACGACCATTCAAGACTAGTATCGTATCCACAAACTTATCGTAGGGAGGAAGTTACCATGACCATTCAAGACTAGTGTCGTATCCACGAACGTATCATAGGGAGGAAAACCCCCTCACCATTCAAGACAAGTATCGTATCCACGAACGTATCATAGGGTGGAGGCCCCAACCACCATCAAGACTTGTATCGTATCCCCAGACGTATCGTGGGGAGGAAGCTACCATTACCATACAAGACTAGTATCGTATCCACGAACGTATCGTAGGGAGGAAACTCCACGGCAATTCAAGACTAGTATCGTATCTACGAACGTATAGTAGGGAGGAAGTTCCCCGACCATTCAAGACTAGTATCGTATCCACGAACGTATCGTAGGGAGGATGCTCTCATGACCATTCAAGACTAGTATCGTATCCACGAACGTGTCCTAGGGGGGAAGCTCCCACGACCATTCAAGTCTAGTAACGTATGCACGAATGTATCGTTGGGAGGAATCTCCCAGGGCCATTCAAGACCAGTGTCGTATTCACGAACGTATCGTAGGGAGGAATCTACCATGACCATTAAAGACTAGTATCGCATACACGAACGGATCGTAGGGAGGAATCTCCCACGACCATTCAAGACTAGTATCATATCCACGAACTTATTGTAGGGAGGAAACTCTCATGACCATTCAAGACTGGTATCGTATATACGAACGTATTGTAGGAAGGCAGCTCTCACGACAATTCAAGGCTAGTATCGTATCCACGAACGACTCGTCCGAAGGAAGCTCTCACGACCATTCAAGACTAGTATCGTATACACGAGCGGATCGTAGGGAGTAACCACTCACGACGATTCAAGACTAGTATCGTATCAACGAACATATCGTAGGGTGGAAGACCCCACGACCATTCAAGACTAGTATCGTATCCACGAAGGTATCATTGGGAGGAAGCCCTCATGGCCATTCAAAACTAGTATCGTATCCACGAACGTATCGTTGGGAGGAAGCTCCCACGACCATTCAAAACTGGTATCGTATCAACGAATGTATCGTAGGGAGGAACTCTCACGACCTTTCAAGACTAGTATCGTATCCACGAACGTATAGTAGGGAAGAATCTACCACGACCATTCAAGACTAGTATCATATCCACGAACGTATCGTGGGGAGGAATCTACCATTACCATACAAGACTAGTATCGTATCCACGAACGTATCGTAGGGAGGAAACTCCACGACCATTCAAGACTAGTATCGTTTCTACGAACGTATAGTAGGGACGAAGTTCCTCGACCATTCAAGACTAGTATCGTATCTACGAACGTATAGTAGGGAGGAAACTACCATGACCATTAAAGACTAGTATCATATACACGAACGGATCGTATGGAGTTAACTCCACGAGCATTCAAGACTAGTATCGTATCCATGAACGTATCGTAGGGGAAATTCCACGACCATTCAAGACTAGTATCGTATCCACAAACGTATCGTAGGGGTGAAGTTACCATGACCATTCAAGACTAGTGTAGTATCCACGAACGTATCATAGGGAGGAAAACCCCCATCACCATTCAAGACAAGTATCGTATCCATGAACATATCATAGTGTGGAGGCCCCAACCACCATCAAGATTTGTATCGTATCCCCGAACGTATCGTGGCGAGGAAGCAACCATTACCATACAAGACTAGTATCGTATCCACGAACGTATCGTAGGGAGGAAACTCCACGACAATTCAAGACTAGTATCGTATATACGAACGTATAGTAGGGAGGAAGTTCCCCGACCATTCAAGACTAGTATCGTATCCACGGACGTAATGTAGGGGGGATGTTCCGCGTCCATTCAAGACTAGTATCGTATCCACGAACGTATCGTAGGCAGGAAGCTCCCACGACCATTCAAGACTAGTATCATATCCACGAACTTATTGTAGGGAGGAAGCTCTCATGACCATTCAAGACTGGTATCGTATATACGAACGTATTGTAGGAAGGTAGCTCTCACGACAATTCAAGGCTAGTATCGTATCCACGAACGACTCGTCCGGAGGAAGCTCTCACGACCATTCAAGACTAGTATCGTATACACGAGCGTATCGTAGGGAGTAACCACTCACGACGATTGAAGACTAGTATCGTATCAACGAACGTTTCGTAGGGAGGAAGCTCTCACGACCATTCAAGGCTATTATCGTATCCACGAACGTATTGTAGGGAGGAAGCTACCATGACCGTTGAAGACTAGTATCGTATCCACGAACGTATCGTAGGGTGGAAGCCGCCCCCACCATTCAAGTCTAGTATCGTATCCACGAACTTATCGTCGGTAGGAAGTTCCCATTACCATTCAAGACTAGTACCGTATCCACGAACGTATCATAGGGAGCAAGCACCCACGACCATTCAAGACCAATATCGTATCCACGAACGTAATGTAGGTAGGAAACTCCCATGACCATTCAAGACTAGTATTGTATCCACGAACGTATCGTAGGGAGGAAGCTACCAAGATCATTCTAGACTAGTATCGTATCCACGAACGTAATGTAGGGAGGAAGTTCCAACGATCATTCAAGACTAATATCGTATCCACGAACGTATCGTAGGGAGGAATTTCCCATGACCATTCAAGATTAGTTTTGTATCCACGAACGACTCGTCCGGAGGAAGCTCTCACGACCATTCAAGACTAGTATCGTATACACGAGAGTATCGTAAGGAGTAACCACTCACGACCATTCAAGACTAGTATCGTATCAACGAACGTTTCGTAGGGAGGTAGCTCTCACGACCATTCAAGGCTATTATCGTATCCACGAACGTATTTTAGGGAGGAAGCTACCATGACCGTTGAAGACTAGTATCGTATCCACGAACGTATCGTAGGTTGGAAGCCCCCGCCACCATTCAAGACTAGTATCGTATCCACGAACGTATCGTAGGTAGGAAGTTCCCATTACCATTCAAGACTAGTACCGTATCCACTAACGTATCATAGGGAACAAGCACCCACGACCATTCAAGACCAGTATCGTATCCACGAACGTAATGTAGGTAGGAAGCTCCCATGACCATTCAAGACTAGTATTGTATCCACGAACGTATCGTAGGGAGGTAGCTACCAAGATCATTCTAGACTAGTATAGTATCCACGAACGTAATGTAGGGAGGAAGTTCACACGATCATTCAAGACTAATATCGTATCCACGAACGTATCGAAGGGAGGAATTTCCCATGACCATTCTAGAGTAGTATCGTATCCACGAACGCATTATAGGGGGAACTACCCAAGACTTTTCAAGACTAGTATCGTATCCACAAACGTATCGTTGGGAGGTAGATCCCTTGACCATTCAAGACTGGTATCATATCCACGAACGTAACGCAGGGAGGAAGCTTCCATGACCATACAAGACTAGTATCGTATCCCCAAACGTATCATTGGGAGGAAGCCCTCATGGCCATTCAAAACTAGTATCGTATCCACGAACGTATCGTTGGGAGGAAGCTCCCACGACTATTCAAAACTGGTATCGTATCAACGAACGTATCGTAGGGAGGAACTCTCACGACCTTTCAAGACTAGTATCGTATCCACGAACGTATTGTAGGGAAGAATCTACCACGACCATTCAAGACTAGTGTCTTATCCCCGATCATATCGTAGGGAGAAAGCTCCACGACCATTCAAGTCTAGTATCGTATCCACGAACGTATCATTGGGAGGAAGCCCTCATGACCATTCAAGACTAGTATCGTATCCACGAACGTATAGTAGGGAGGAAGTTCCACGACCATTCAAGACTATATCGTATCCACGAACGTATCTTAGGAAGGAAGCTCCCACGACAATTCAAGACTATTATCGTATCCACGAACGTATCGTAGGGAGGAATCTACCATGACCATTAAAGACTAGTATCATATACACGAACGGATTGTAGGGAGGTAACTCCACGAGCATTCAAGAATAGTATCATATCCACGAACGTATCGTACGGTGGAAGACCCCACGACCATTCAAGACCAGTATCGTATCCACGAACGTATCATTGGGAGGAAGCCCTCATGGCCATTCAAAACTAGTATCGTATCCACGAACGTATCGTTGGGAGGAAGCTCCCACGACCATTCAAAACTGGTATCGTATCAACGAACGTATCGTAGGGAGGAACTCTCACGACCTTTCAAGACTAGTATCGTATCCACGAACGTATCGTAGGGAGGAAACTCCACGACCATTCAAGACTAGTATCGTTTCTACGAACGTATAGTAGGGACGAAGTTCCACGACCATTCAAGACTAGTATCGTATCTACGAACGTATAGTAAGGAGGAAGTTCCACGACCATTCAAGACTAGTATCGTTTCCACGAACGTATGGTTGGGGGGATGTTCCGCGTCCATTCAAGACTAGTATTGTATCCATGAACGTATCGTAGGAAGGTAGCTCCCTCGACAATTCAAGACTATTATCGTATCCACGAACGTATCGTAGGAAGGAATCTACCATGACCATTAAAGACTAGTATCATGTACACGAATGGATCGTAGGGAGTTAACTCCACGAGCATTCAAGACTAGTATCGTATCCATGAACGTATCGTCGGGGGAAGTTCCACGACCATTCAAGACTAGTATCGTATCCACAAACTTATCGTAGGGAGGAAGTTACCATGACCATTCAAGACTAGTGTCGTATCCACGAACGTATCATAGGGAGGAAAACCCCCTCACCATTCAAGACAAGTATCGTATCCACGAACGTATCATAGGGTGGAGGCCCCAACCACCATCAAGACTTGTATCGTATCCCCAGACGTATCGTGGGGAGGAAGCTACCATTACCATACAAGACTAGTATCGTATCCACGAACGTATCGTAGGGAGGAAACTCCACGGCAATTCAAGACTAGTATCGTATCTACGAACGTATAGTAGGGAGGAAGTTCCCCGACCATTCAAGACTAGTATCGTATCCACGAACGTATCGTAGGGAGGATGCTCTCATGACCATTCAAGACTAGTATCGTATCCACGAACGTGTCCTAGGGGGGAAGCTCCCACGACCATTCAAGTCTAGTAACGTATGCACGAATGTATCGTTGGGAGGAATCTCCCAGGGCCATTCAAGACCAGTGTCGTATTCACGAACGTATCGTAGGGAGGAATCTACCATGACCATTAAAGACTAGTATCGCATACACGAACGGATCGTAGGGAGGAATCTCCCACGACCATTCAAGACTAGTATCATATCCACGAACTTATTGTAGGGAGGAAACTCTCATGACCATTCAAGACTGGTATCGTATATACGAACGTATTGTAGGAAGGCAGCTCTCACGACAATTCAAGGCTAGTATCGTATCCACGAACGACTCGTCCGAAGGAAGCTCTCACGACCATTCAAGACTAGTATCGTATACACGAGCGGATCGTAGGGAGTAACCACTCACGACGATTCAAGACTAGTATCGTATCAACGAACGTTTCGTAGGGAGGAAGCTCTCACGACCATTCAATGCTATTATCGTATCCACGAACGTATTGTAGGGAGGAAGCTACCAAGACCGTTGAAGACTAGTATCGTATCCACGAACGTATCGTAGGGTGGAAGCCCCCCCCCCACCATTCAAGTCTAGTATCGTATCCACGAACGTATCGTCGGTAGGAAGTTCCCATTACCATTCAAGACTAGTACCGTATCCACGAACGTATCATAGGGAGCAAGCACCCACCACCATTCAAGACCAATATCGTATCCACGAACGTAATGTAGGTAGGAAGCTCCCATGACCATTCAAGACTAGTATTGTATCCACGAACGTATCGTAGGGTGGAAGCCCCCGCCACCTTTCAAGACTAGTATCGTATCCACAAACGTATCGTTGGGAGGAAGATCCCTTGACCATTCAAGACTGGTATCATATCCACGAAAGTAACGCAGGGAGGAAGCTTCCATGACCATACAAGACTAGTATCGTATCCACAAACGTATCGTAGGGAGGAAGCTCCCACGACCATTCAAGACCAGTATCGTATCCACAAATGTATCATAGGGAGGAAGCTCCCTTGACCATTCAAGATTGGCATCGTAAATCCCGATCGTATTATAGGGAGGAAACTCCACCATCATTCAAGACCAGTATCGTATCCACGAACGTATCGTAGGGAGGAAGCTCTCACGACAATTCACGACCAGTATCGGATCCACAAACGTATCGTAGGGAGGAAGCTCCTTCTCCATTCAAGACCTGTATCGTATCCACAAATGTATTGTAGGGAGGACGCTCCACCACCATTCAAGTACAGTATCGTATTCAGATACGTATCCTAGGGGGGAAGCTCTCATGACTTTTCAAGCGAATTATCGTATCAACGAACGTATCGTAGGGAGGTAGCTCCACGACCATTCAAGACTAGTATCGTATCCACGAACATATCGCAGGGAGAAAACTCCCACGACCATTCAAGGCTAGTATCGTATACACGAACGTATCGTAGGGAGGTAACTCCACGAGCATTCAAGACTAGTATCGTATCCACGAACGTATCGTAGGGTGGAAGACCCCACGACCATTCATGACTAGTATCGTATCTACGAACGTATCGTAGGGAGGAAGCCCCCACGACCATTCAAGACTAGTATCGTATCCACAAATGTATGGTTGGGAGGAAGCTACCATGACCATACAAGACTAGTGTCGTATCCGCGAATGTATCGTAGGGAGGAATCCCCCACCACCATTCAAGACTAGTATCGTATCCACGAACGTATGAGAGGGAGGAAGCCCCCACCTCCATTCAAGACTTGTATCGTATCCACGAACCTATCATAGGGAGGAAGCCCCCACCACCATTCAAGTCTTGTATCGTATCCACGAACGTATCGTGGGGAGGAAGCTACCATTACCATACAAGACTAGTATCGTATCTACGAACGTATCGTAGGGGGGAAGCTCCACGACCATTCAAGATTAGTATCGTTTCTACGAACGTATCGTAGGGAGGAAGTTCCACGACCATTCAAGACTAGTATCGTATCTACGAACGTATCGTAGGGTGGAAGTACCACGACCATTCAAGACTAGTATCGTATCTACGAACGTATCGTTGGGGGGAAGTTCCACGACCATTCAAGACTAGTATCGTATCCACGAAAGTATCGTAGGAAGGAAACTCCCACGGCAATTCACGACTAGTACCGTATCCACGAACGTATCGTAGGGAGGAAGCTCCACGACCATTCAAGACTAGTATCGTATCCACAAACGTATCGGAGGAGGGAAGCCCACACGAACATTCAAGACTATTATCGTATACACGAACGTATCGTAGGGAGGAAGCTCCCACGACAATTCAAGACTAGTATCGTATCTACGGACGTATCGTAGCGGGGAAGCTCTCACCACCATTCAATACTAGTATCGTATCCACGAACGTATCATAGAGAGGAAGCCCCCACCACCATTCAAGACTTGTTCCGTATCCAGGAACGTATCGTGGGGAGGAAGCTACCATTACCATACAATACTAGTATCGTATCTACGAACGTATCGTAGGGTGGAAGCTCCACGACCATTCAAGATTAGTATCGTTTCTACTAACGTATCGTAGGGAGGAAGTTCCACGACCATTCAAGACGAGAATCGTATCTACGAACGTATCGTAGGGAGGAAGTTCCACGACCATTCAAGACTAGTATCGTATCTACGAACGTATAGTAGGGAGGAAGATCCACGACCATTCATGAATAGTATCGTATCCACGAACGTATGGTAGGGGGGAAGTTCCGCGTACATTCAAGACTAGTATCGTATCCACGATCGTATCGTAGGAAGGAAGCTCCCACGACAATTCAAGTCCATTATCGTATCCACGAACGTATCGTAGGGAGGAAGCTCCACGACCATTCAAGTCTAGTATCGTATCCACGAACGTATCATTGGTAGGAAGCCCTCATGACCATTCAAGACTAGTATCGTACCCACGAACGTATCGTAGGGAGGAAGCCCCCACGACCATTCAAGACTAGTATCGTATCCGCAAATGTATGGATGGGAGGAATCTACCATGGCCATTCAAGACTAGTGTCGTATCCGCGAATGTATCGTAGGGAGGAATCCCCCTCCACCATTCAAGACTAGTATCGTATCCACGAAAGGATCGTAGGGAGGAATCTCCCACGACCATTCAAGACTAGTATCGTATCCACGAACTTATTGTAAGGAGGAAGCTCTCATGACCATTCAAGACTAGTATCGTATACACGAACGTATCGTAAGGAGGAAGCTCTCACGACCATTCAAGTCTAATATCGTATCCACGTACGTATCGTAGGGAGGAAGCTCCCACGACCATTCAAGACTAGTGCCGTATCCACGAATGTATCGTAGGGAGGAAGCCCCCACCACCATTCAAGGCTAGTATCGTATCCACGAACGTATCATAGGGTGGAAGCCCCCACCACCATTCAAGACTTGTATCGTGTCCACGAACGTATCGTAGGAAGGAAGCTCCACGACAATTCAAGACTAGTATCGTATCTACGGAGTATCGTAGGGAGGAAGCTCTCACCACCATTCAAGTCTAGTATCGTATCCACGAAGATATCGAAGGGAGGAATCTCCCATGAGCATTCAAGACAAGTATCGTATCCACGAACGTATCGTAAGGAGAAAGATCCACGACCATTCAAGTCTAGTATCGTATCCACGAACGTCTCATTGGGAGGAAGCCCTCATGACCATTCAAGACTAGTATCGTATCCACGAACGTATCGTAGGGAGGAAGCCCCCACGACCATTCAAGACAAGTATCGTATCCACAAATGTATGGTTGGGAGGAAGCTACCATAACCATTCAAGACTAGTGTCGTATCCGCGAATGTATCGTAGGGAGGAATCCCCCACCACCATTCAAGACTAGTATCGTATCCACGAACGTATGAGAGGGAGGAAGCCCCCACCACCATTCAAGACTTGTATCGTATCCACGAACCTATCATAGGGAGGAAGCCCCCACCACCATTCAAGACTTGTATCGTATCCACGAACGTATCGTGGGGAGGAAGCTACCAAGATCATTCAAGACTAGTATCGTATCCACGAACGTAATATAGAGAGGACGTTCCCACGACCATTCAAGACTTATATCGTATCCACGAACGTATCGTAGGTAGGAATTTCCCATGACCATTCAAGACTAGTATCGTATCCACGAACGCATTATAGGGGGATCCTCCCATGACCGTTCAAGACTAGTATCGTATCCACAAACATATCGTGGGGAGGAAGCTCCCTTGGCAATTCAAGACTGGTATCATCTCCACGAACGTATCGTAGGGAGGAAGCTTCCATGACCATTCAAGACTAGTATCGTATCCACAAACGTATTGTAGGGAGGAAGCTCCCACGACCATTGAAGACCAGTATCGTATCCACAAACGTATCGTTGGGAGGAAGCTCCCTTGACCGTTCCAGATAGGCATCGTATCCCCGATCGTATTATAGGGAGGAAGCTCCACCATCATTCAAGACCAGTATCGTATCCACGAACGTATCGTAGGGAGGAAGCTCTCACGACCTTTCAAGACCAGTATCGTATCCACAATCTTATCGTAGGAAGAAAGCTCCCTTCACAATTCAAGACTGGTATCGTACCTACGGACGTATTGTAGGGAGGAAGGTCCTTCGGCATTCAAGACCTGTATCGTATCTACGAACGTATTGTAGGGAGGTCGCTCCACCACCATTCAAGACCAGTATCGTATCCACAAATGTATCGAAGGGAGGAACCTCCCATGAACATTCAAGACTAGTACCGTATCCACGAACGTATCGTAAGGAGAATGCTCCCATGACCATTCAAGTCTAGTATCGTATCCACGAGCGTATCATATGGAGGAAGCTCCCTTTACCATTCAAGACTGGTATCGTATCCACGAAGATATCGAAGGGAGGAATCTCCCATGAGCATTCAAGACAAGTATCGTATCCACGAACGTATCGTAAGGAGAAAGCTCCACGACCATTCAAGTCTAGTATCGTATCCACGAACGTCTCATTGGGAGGAAGCCCTCATGACCATTCAAGTCTAGTATCGTATCCACGAACGTATCGTAGGGAGGAAGCCCCCACGACCATTCAAGACTAGTATCGTATCCACAAATGTATGGTTGGGAGGAAGCTACCATAACCATTCAAGACTAGTGTCGTATCCGCGAATGTATCGTAGGGAGGAATACCCCACCACCATTCAAGACTAGTATCGTATCCACGAACGTATGAGAGGGAGGAAGCCCCCACCACCATTCAAGACTTGTATCGTATCCACGAACCTATCATAGGGAGGAAGCCCCCACCACCATTCAAGACTTGTATCGTATCCACGAACGTATCGTGGGGAGGAAGCTACCATTACCATTCAAGACTAGTATCGTATCTACGAACGTATCGTAGGGAGGAAGCTCCACGACCATTCAAGATTAATATCGTCTCTACGAACGTATCGTAGGGAGGACGTTCCACGACCATTCAAGACTAGTATCGTATCTACGAACGTATCGTAGGGTGGAAGTTCCACGACCATTCAAGACTAGTATCGTATCTAAGAACGTATCGTTGGGGGGAAGTTCCACGACCATTCAAGACTAGTATCGTATCCACGAACGTATCGTAAGGAGGAAACTCCCACGACAATTCATGACTAGTACCGTATCCACGAACGTTTCGTAGGGAGGAAGCTCCATGACCATTCAAGTCTAGTATCGTATCCACAAACGTATTGTAGGAAGGAAGCTCCCACGACCATTCAAGACCAGTATCGTATCCACAAACGTATCGTCGGGAGGAAGCTCCCTTGACCGTTCAAGATTGGCATCGTATCCCCGATCGTATTACAGGGAGGAAGCTCCACCATCATTCAAGACCAGTATCGTATCCACGAACGTATCGTAGGAAGGAAACTCCCAGGACAATTCAAGACTAGTACCGTATCCACGAACGTTTCGTAGGGAGGAAGCTCCATGACCATTCAAGTCTAGTATCGTATCCACAAACCTATCGGAGGGGGGAAGCCCCCACGAACATTCGAGACTAGTATCGTATACACGAACGTATCGTAGGGAGGAAGCTCCCACGACCATTCAAGACTAGTATCGTATCTACGGACGTATCGTAGGGGGGAAGCTCTCACCACCATTCAAAACTAGTAACGTATCCACGAACGTATCATAGGGAGGAAGCCCCCACCACCATACAAGACTTGTATCGTATCCACGAACGTATCGTAGGGAGGACGTTCCACGACCATTCAAGACGAATATCGTATCTACGAACGTATCGTAGGGAGGAAGTTCCACGACCATTCAAGTCTAGTATCGTATCTACGAACGTATAGTAGGGAGGAAGTTCCAGGACCATTCAAGATTAGTATCATATCCACGATCGTATCGTAGGAAGGAAGCTCCCCCGACAATTCAAGACTATTATCGTATCCACGAACGTATCGTAGGGAGGAATCTACCATGACCATTAAAGACTTGTATCGTATACACGAACGGATCGTAGGGAGGAATCTCCCACGACCATTCAAGACTAGTATCGTATCCACGGCCATATTTTAAGGAGGAAGCTCTCATGGCCATTCAAGACTAGTATCGTATCCACGAACGTATCGTAGGGAGGAAGTTCTCACGACCTTTCAAGGCTAGTATCGTTTCCACGAACGACTCGTAGGGAGGAAGCTCTCACGACCATTCAAGGCTAGTATCGTATACACGAGCGTATCTTAGGTACGAAGTTCCCATTACCATTCAAGACTAGTACCGTATCCACGAACGTATCAAAGGGAGGAAGCTCCCACAACCATTCAAGACTAGTATCGTATACACGAACGTATCGTAAGGAGGAAGCTATCACGACCATTCAAGACTAATATCGTATCCACGAACGTATCGTAGGAAGGAAGCTCCCACGACCATTCAAGACTAGTATCGGATCCACGAACGTATCGTAGGGGAGAAGTTCCACGACCATTCAAGACTAGTATCGAATCCACGCAGGTTTCTTAGGGAGGAAGCTCCACGACCATTCAAGACTAGTATCGTATCCACACACGTATCGATGGGAGGAAACTACCATGGCCATTCAAGACTAGTGCCGTATCCACGAATGTATCGTAGGGAGGAAGCCCCCACCACCATTCAAGACTAGTATCGTATCCACGAACGTATCATAGGGTGGAAGCCCCCACCACCATTCAAGACTTGTATCGTGTCCACGAACGTATCGTAGGGAGGAATCTCCACGACAATTCAAGTCTATTATTGTATCCACGAACGTATCGTAGGGAGGAATCTACCATGACCATTAAAGACTTGTATCTTATACACGAACGGATCGTAGGGAGGAATCTACCACGACCATTCAAGACTAGTATCGTATCCACGAAAATATTGTAAGGAGGAAGCTCTCATGACCATTCAAGACTAGTATCGTATCCACGAACGTATCGTAGGGAAGAAGCTCTCACGACCTTTCAAGGCTAGTATCGTATCCACGAACGACTCGTAGGGAGGAAGCTCTCACGACCATTCAAGGCTAGTATCGTATACACGAGCGTATCTTAGGTAGGAAGTTCCCATTCCCATTCAAGACAAGTACCGTATCCACGAACGTATCATAGGGAGGAAGCTCCCACAACCTTTCAAGACTAGTATCGTATACACGAACGTATCGTAAGGAGAAAGCTCTCACGACCATTCAAGACTAATATCGTATCCACGAACGTATCGTAGGGAGGAAGCTCCCACGACCATTCAAGACTAGTATCGGATCCACGAACGTATCGTAGGGGAGAAGTTCCAGGACCATTCAAGACTAGTATCGAATCCACGAAGGTTTCGTAGGGAGGAAGCTCCACGACCATTCAATACTAGTATCGTATCCACAAACGTATCGATGGGAGGAAGCTACCATGACCATTCAAGACTAGTGCCGTATCCACGATATATCGTAGGGAGGAAGCCCCCACCACCATTCAAGACTAGTATCGTATCCACGAACGTATCGATGGGAGGAAGCTACCATGACCATTCAAGACTAGTGCCGTATCCACGATATATCGTAGGGAGGAAGCCCCCACCACCATTCAAGACTAGTATCGTATACACGAGCGTATCTTAGGTAGGAAGTTCCCATTACCATTCAAGACAAGTACCGTATCCACGAACGTATCATAGGGAGGAAGCTCCCACAACCTTTCAAGACTAGTATCGTATACACGAACGTACCGTAAGGAGGAAGCTCTCACGACCATTCAAGACTAATATCGTATCCACGAACGTATCGTAGGGAGGAAGCTCCCACGACCATTCAAGACTAGTATCGGATCCACGAACGTATCGTAGGGGAGAAGTTCCAGGACCATTCAAGACTAGTATCGAATCCACGAAGGTTTCGTAGGGAGGAAGCTCCACGACCATTCAATACTAGTATCGTATCCACAAACGTATCGATGGGAGGAAGCTACCATGACCATTCAAGACTAGTGCCGTATCCACGATATATCGTAGGGAGGAAGCCCCCACCACCATTCAAGACTTGTATCGTGTCCACGAACGTATTGTAGGGAGGAAGCTCCCACGACCATTCAAGACCAGTATCGTATCCACAAACGTATCGTAGGGAGGAAGCTCCCTTGACCGTTCAAGTTTGGCATCGTATCCCCGATCGTATTGTAGGGAGGAAGCTCCACCATCATTCAAGACAAGTATCGTATCCACGAACGTATCGTAGGGAGGAAGCTCTCACGACCATTCAAGACCAGTATCGTATCCACATACTTATCGTAGGAAGGATGCTCCCTTCACAATTCAAGACTGGTATCGTACCTACGGACGTATTGTAGGGAGGAAGGTCCTTCAGCATTCAAGACCTGTATTGTATCCACGAACGTATTGTAGGGAGGTCGCTCCACCACCATTCAAGACCAGTATCGTATCCACAAATGTATCGTAGGGAGGAAGCTCCCATGACCATTCAAGACTAGTACCGTATCCACGAACGTATCGTAAGGAGAAAGCTCACATGACCATTCAAGACTAGTATCGTATCCACGAGCGTATCGTTTGGAGGAAGCTCCCTTTACCATTCAAGATTGGTATCGTATCCACGAAGGTATCGTAGGGAGGAATCTCCCATGAGCATTCAAGACAAGTATCGTATCCACGAACGTATCGTAGGGAGGAAGTTCCACGACCATTCAAGACTAGTATCATATCCACGAACGTATCGTAGGGAGGAAGCCCCCACGACCATTCAAGACTAGTATCGCATCTACGAATGTATCGTTGGGAGGGAGTTCCACGACCATTCAAGGCTAGTACCGTATTCACGAACGTATCGTAGGGGGAAGTTCCACGACCATTCAAGACCAGTATCGTATCGACGAACGTATCGTAGGGAGGAAGTTCCACGACCATTCAAGACTAGTATCTTATCCACGAGCGTATCGTAGGGAGGAAACTCCCACGACCATTTAAGTCTAGTATCGTAACCACGAATGTATCGTAGGGACGAAGCTCCCATTACCATTCAAGACTAGTATCCTATCATCGAACGTATCGTAGGAAGGAAGCTCTCTTGACCATTCAAGACTAGTATCGTATCCACAAACGTATCGTAGGGAGGAAGCTCCCATGACCATTCAAGTCTGGTATCGTAACCACGAACGTATCGTAGGGAGGATTTTCCCATTACTATTCAAGACTAGTATCCTATCATCGAACGTATCGTAGGAAGGAAACTACCATGACCATTCAAGACTTGTATCGTGTCCACGAACGTATCGTAGGGAGGAAGCTAACATTACCATACAAGACTAGTATCGTATCCACGCACGTATCGTAGGGAGGAAGCTCCACGACCATTCAAGACTAGTATCATTTCTACGAACGTATCGTAGGGAGGAAGTTCCACGAACATTCAAGACTAGTATCGTATCTACGAACGTATCGTAGGGAGGACGTTCCACGACCATTCAAGACTAGTATCGTATCCACGAACGTATCGTAGGGGGAAGTTCCACGACCATTCAAGACCAGTATCCTATCATCGAACGTATCGTAGGATAGAAGCTCCCATAACCAATCAAAACTAGTAACGTATCCACAAACGTATCGTAGGGATGAAGCTCCCATGACCATTCAAGACAAGTATCGTAACCACGAACGTATCGTAGGGAGGAAGCTCCCATTACCATTCAAGACTACTATCCTATCATAGAAAGTATCGTAGGAAGGAAGCTAACATGACCATTGAAGGCTAGTGTCATATCCACGAATGTATCGTAGCGAGGAAGCCCCCACAACCTTTCAAGAGTAGTATCGTATCAACGAACGCATCATAGGGTGGAAGCCCCCACCAACATTCAAGACATGTATCGTGTCCACGAACGTATCGAAGGCAGGAAGCTAACATTACAATACAATACAAGACTAGTATCGTATCCACGAACGTATCATAGGGAGGAGGCTCCACGACCATTCAAGTCTAGTATCGTTTCTACGAACGTATCGTAGGGAGGAAGTTCCACGACCATTCAAGACTAGTATCGTATCTACGGACGTATCGTATGGAGGAAGTTCCACGACCATTCAAGACTAGTATCGTATCAACGAACGTATCGTAGGGAGGAAGTTCCACGACCATTCAAGACTAGTATCGTATCCACGAACGTATCGTAGGGGGGAAGTTCCACGACCATTCAAGACTAGTATCGTATCCACGAACGTATCGTAGGAAGGAAACTCCCACGACAATTCAAGACTAGTCTCGTATCCACGATCGTATAGTAGGGAGGAAGCTCCACGACCATTCAAGACTAGTATCGTATCCACAAACGCATCGTAGGGAGGAAACCCCCACGACCATTCAAGACTAGTATCGTATACACGAACGTATCGTAGGGAGGAGGCTCCCACGACCATTCAAGACTAGTATCGTATCTACGGACGTATCGTAGGGAGGAAGCTCTCGCCACCATTCAAGACTAGTATCGTATCCATGAACGTATCGTAGGGGGGAAACCCCACGACCATTCAAGACTAGTATCGTATCCACAAACGTATCGTATGGAGGAAGTTACCATGACCATTCAAGACTAGTGTCATATCCACGAACGTATCGCAGGGAGGAAAACCCCCACCACCATTCAAGACTAGTATCATATCCACGAACGTATCGTGGGGAGGAAGCTACCATTACCATACAAGACTAGTATCGTATCCACGAACGTATCGTAGGGAGTAAACTCCACGACCATTCAAGACTAGTATCGTTTCTACGAACGTATAGTAGGGAGGAAGTTCCACGACCATTCAAGACTAGTATCGTATCTACGAACGTATAGTAGGGAGGAAGTTCCACGACCATTCAAGACTAGTATCGTATCCACGAATGTATGGTAGGGGGGATGTACCGCGTCCATTCAAGACTAGTATCGTATCCACGAACGTATCGTAGGAAGGAAGCTCCCACGACAATTCAAGTCTATTATCGTATCCACGAACGTATCGTAGGGAGGAATCTACCATGACAATTAAAGACTAGTATCATATACACGAACGGATCGTAGGGAGAAAGCTCCACGACCATTCAAGTCTAGTATCGTATCCACGAACGTATCATTGGTAGGAAGCCCTCATGACCATTCAAGACTAGTATCGTACCCACGAACGTATCGTAGGGAGGAAGCCCCCACGACCATTCAAGACTAGTATCGTATCCGCAAATGTATGGATGGGAGGACGCTACCATGACCATTCAAGACTAGTGTCGTATCCGCGAATGTATCGTAGGGAGGAATCCCCCTCCACCATTCAAGACTAGTATCGTATCCACGAACGTATCAGAGGGAGGAAGCCCCCACCACCATTCAAGACTTTTATCGTATCCACGAACGTATCATAGGGAGGAAGCCCCCACCACCATTCAAGACTTGTATCGTATCCACGAACGTATCGTGGGGAAGAAGCTACCATTACCATACAAGACTAGTATCGTATCTACGAACGTATCGTAGGGAGGAAGTTCCACGACCATTCAAGATTAGTATCGTTTCTACGAACGTATCGTAGGGAGGAAGTTCCACAACCATTCAAGACTAGTATCGTATCTACGAACGTATCGTAGGGTGGAAGTTCCACGACCATTCCAGACTAGTATCGTATCTACGAACGTATCGTTGGGGGAAAGTTCCACGACCATTCAAGAGTAGTATCGTATCCACGAACGTATCGTAGAAAGGAAACTCCCACGACAATTCAAGACTAGAACCGTATCCACGAACATATCGCAGGGAGAAAACTCCCACGACCATTCAAGACTAGTACCGTATACACGAACGTATCGTGAGGAGGTATCTCCACGAGCATTCAAGACTAGTATCGTATCCACGAACGTATCGTAGGGTGGAAGCCCCACGTCCATTCAAGACTAGTATCGTATCCATGAACGTATCATTGGGAGGAAGCCCTCATGACCATTCAAGACTAGTATCGTATCCACGAACGTATCTTTGGGAGGAAGCTCCCACGACTATTCAAAACTGGTATCGTAACAACGAACGTATCGTAGGGAGGAAGACTCACGACCATTCAAGACTAGTACCGTATCCACGAACGTATTGTAGGGAATAATCTACCACGACCATTCAAGACTAGTATCGTATCTACGAACGTATAGTAGGGAGGAAGTTCCACGACCATTCAAGACTAGTATCGTATCCACGAATGTATGGTAGGGGGGATGTACCGCGTCCATTCAAGACTAGTATCGTATCCACGAACGTATCGTAGGAAGGAAGCTCCCACGACAATTCAAGTCTATTATCGTATCCACGAACGTATCGTAGGGAGGAATCTACCATGACAATTAAAGACTAGTATCATATACACGAACGGATCGTAGGGAGAAAGCTCCACGACCATTCAAGTCTATTATCGTATCCAAGAACGTATCATTGGGAGGAAGCCCTCATGACCATTCAAGACTAGTATAGTATCCACGAACGTATCGTAGGGAGGAAGCCCCCACGACCATTCAAGACTAGTATGGTATCCACAAACATATCGTTTGGAGGAAGCTACCATGACCATTCAAGACTAGTGTCGTATCCGCGAATGTATCGTAGGGAGGAAGCCCCCACCACCATTCAAGACTAGTATCGTATCCAAGAACGTATCAGAGGAAGGAAGCCCCCACCACCATTCAAGACTTGTATCGTATCCACGAACGTATCATAGGGAGGAAGCCCCCACCACCATTCAAGACTTGTATCGTATCCACGAACGTATTGTGTGGAGGAAGCTACCATTACCATAAAAGACTAGTATCGTATCTACGAACGTATCGTAGGGAGGAAGCTCCACGACCGTTCAAGATTAGTATCGTTTCTACGAACGTACCGTAGGGAGGAAGTTCCACGACCATTCAAGACTAGTATCGTATCTACGAACGTATCGTAGGGAGAAGTTCCATGACCATTCAAGACTAGTATCGTATCTACGAACGTATCGTAGGGGGGAAGTTCTACGACCATTCAAGACTAGTATCGTATCCACGAACGTATCGTTGGAAGGAAACTCCCACGACAATTCAAGACTAGTACCGTATCCACGAACGTATCGTAGGGAGGAAGCTCCACGACCATTCAAGACTAGTATCGTATCCACAAACGTATCGGAGGGGGGAAGCCCCCACGAACATTCAAGACTGGTATCGTATACACGAACGTAACGTAGGGAGGAAGCTCCCACGAACATTCAAGACTAGTAACGTATCTACGGACGTATCGTAGGGGGGAAGCTCTCACCACCATTCAATACTAGTATCCTATCCACGAACGTATCGTAGGTAGGAAGTTCCCATTACTATTCAAGACTAGTACCGTATCCACGAACGTATCATTGGGAGCAAGCACCCACGACCATTGGTGACCAGTATCGTATATACGAACGTAATGTAGGTAGGAAGCTCCCATGACCATTCAAAACTAGTATCGTATCCACGAACCTATTAAAGGGGGAACCTCCCATGACCGTTCAAGTCTAGTGTGGTATCCACAAACGTATCGTAGAGAGGAAGCTCCCTTGACCATTCAAGACTGGTATCATATCCACGAACGTATCGTAGAGAGGAAGCTTCCATGACCATTCAAGACTAGTATCGTATCCACAAACGTATCGAAGGGAGGAAGCTCCCACGTCCATTCAAGACCAGTACCGTATCCACAAACGTATCGTAGGGAGGAAACTCCCTTGACCATTCAAGACTGGCATCGTATCCCCGAACGTATTATAGGGAGGAAGCTCCACCATCTTTCAAGACCAGTATCGTATCAACGAACGTATCGTAGGGAGGAAGATCTCACGACCATTCAAGACCAGTATCGTATCCACAAACGTATCGTAGGGAGGAAGCTCCCTTGACAATGCAAGACTGGTATTGTACCTACGAACGTATTGTAGGGAGGAAGCTCCTTCACCATTCAAGACCTGTATCGTATCCAAGAACGTATTGTAGGGAGGACGCTCCACGACCATTCAAGACCAGTATCGTATCCACAAACGTATCGTAGGGAGGAAGCTCCCATGACCATTCAAGACTACTATCGTATCAACGAGCGTATTTTATGGAGGAAGCTCCACCACCATTCAAGACTAGTATCGTATCCACGAACGTATCGTAGGGGAATTCCACGACCATTCAAGACCAGTATCGTATCGACGAACGTATCGTAGGGAGGAAGTTCCATGACCATTCAAGACTGGTATCGTATCAACGAAGGTATCGTAGGGAGGAATCTCCCATCAGCATTCAAGACAAGTAATGTATCCACGAACGTATCGTAGGGAGGAAGCTCCCATTACCATTCAAGACTAGTATCGTTTCTGCGAACGTACCGTAGGGAGGAAGCTCCCATTACCAGTCAAGACTAGTATCCTATCATCGAACGTATCGTAGCAAGGAAGCTCCCATGACCAATCAAGACTAGTAACGTATCCACAAACGTATCGTAGGGAGGAAGCTCCCATGACCATTCAAGACTGGTATCGTAACCACGAACGTATCGTAGGGAGGAAGCTCCCATTACCATTCAAGACTACTATCCTATCATCGAACGTATCGTAGGAAGGAAGCTACCATGACCATTGACGACTAGTGTCGTATCCACGAATGTATCGTAGGGAGGAAGCCCCCACCACCATTCAAGACTAGTATCGTATCCACGAACGCATCATAGGGTGGAAGCCCCGACCACCATTCAAGACATGTATCGTGTCCACGAACGTATCGTAGGGAGGTAGCTAACATTACCATACAAGACTAGTATCGTATCCACGAACGTATCGTAGGGAGGAATCTACCATGACCATTAAAAACTAGTATCGTATACACGAACGGATCGTAGGGAGGAATCTCCCACGACCATTCAAGACTAGTACCGTATCCACGAACGTATCGTAAGGAGGAAGCTCCACGACCATTCAAGGCTAGTATCGTATCCACAAACGTATCGGAGGGGGGAAGCCCCCACGAACATTCAAGACTGGTATCGTATACACGAACGTAACGTAGGGAGGAAGCTCCCACGAACATTCAAGACTAGTAACGTATCTACGGACGTATCGTAGGGGGGAAGCTCTCACCACCATTCAAGACTAGTATCGTATCCACGAACTTATCATAGGGAGGAAGCCCCCACCATCATTAAAGACTTGTATCGTATCCACGAACATATCGTGGGGAGGAAGCTACCATTACCATACAATACTAGTATCGTATCTACGACCGTATCATAGGGAGGAAGCTCCACGACCATTCAAAATTAGTATCGTTTCTACGAACGTATCGTAGGGAGGAAGTTCCACGACCATTCAAGACTAGTATCGTATCTACGAACGTATAGTAGGGAGGAAGTTCCACGACCATTCAAGACTAGTATCGTATCCACGAACGTATGGTAGGGGGGAAGTTCCGCGTCCTTTCAAGACTAGTATCGTATCCACGAACGTATCGTAGGAAGGAAGCTCCCACGACAATTCAAGTCTATTATCATATCCACGAACGTATCGTAGGGAGGAATCTACCATGACCATTAAAGTCTTGTATCGTATACACGAACGGATCGTAGGGAGGAATCTCCCACGACCATTCAAGACCAGTATCGTTTCTACGAACGTATCGTAGAGAGGAAGCTCCACGACCATTCGAGACTAGTATCGTATCTACGAACGTATCGTACGGAGGAAGTTCCACGACCATTCAAGACTAGTATCGTATCTACGAACGTATAGTAGGGAGGAAGTTCCACGACCATTCAAGACTAGTATCGTATCTACGAACGTATAGTAGGGAGGAAGTTCCACGGCCATTCAAGACTAGTATCGTATCCACGAACGTATCGTAGGGGAGAAGTTCCACGACAATTCAAGACTAGTATCGTATCCACGAACGTATTGTAGGGAGGACGCTCCACCACCATTCAAGACCAGTATCGTATCCAGAAACGTATCCTAGGGGGGAAGCTCTCATGACTTTTCAAGACTATTATCGTATCCACGAACATATCGCATGGAGAAAACTCCCACGACCATTCAAGGCTAGTATCGTATACACGAACGTATCGTAGGGAGGTATCTCCACGAGCATTCAAGACTAGTATCGTATCCACGAACGTATCGTAGGGTGGAAGCTCCCACGTCCATTCAAGACTAGTATCGTATCCATGAACGTAACATTGGGAGGAAGCCCTCATTGATCATTCAAGACTAGTATCGTATCCACGAACGTATCGTTGGGGGGAAGCTCCCACGACCATTCAAAACTGGTACCGTAACAATGAACGTATCGTAGGGAGGAACTCTCACGACCATTCAAGACTAGTATCGTATCCACGAACGTATTGTAGGGAAGAATCTACCACGACCATTCAAGACTACTATCTTATCCACGAACGTATCGTAGGGAGAAAGTTCCACAACCATTCAAGTCTAGTATCGTATCCAAGAACGTATCATTGGGAGGAAGCCCTCATGACCATTCAAGACTAGTATCGTATCCACGAACGTATCGTAGGGAGGATGCCCCCACGACCATTCAAGACTAGTATCGTATCCTCAAACATAGCGTTTGGAGGAAGCTACCATGACCATTCAAGACTAGTATCGTATCCGCGAATGTATCGTAGGGAGGAAGCCCCCATAACCATTCAAGACTAGTACCTTATCCACGAACGTATCAGAGGAAGGAAGCCCCCACCTCCATTCAAGACTTGTATCGTATCCACGAACGTATCATAGGGAGGAATCCCCCACCACCATTCAAGACTTGTATCGTATCCACGAACATATTGTGTGGAGGAAGCTACCATTACCATAAAAGACTAGTATCGTATCTACGAACGTATCGTAGGGAGGAAGCTCCACGACCATTAAAGAATAGTTTCGTTTCTACGAACGTACCGTAGGGAGGAAGTTCCACGACCATTCAAGACTATTATCGTATCTACGGAAGTATCGTAGGGAGGAAGTTCCACGACCATTCAAGACGAGTATCGTATCTACGAACGTATCGTAGGGGGGAAGTTCCACGACCATTCAAGACTAGTATCGTATCCACGAACGTATCGTAGGAAGGAAATTCCCACGACAATTCAAGACTAGTACCGTATCCACGAACGTCTCGTACGGAGGAAGCTCCACGACCATTCAAGACTAGTATCGTATCCACAAACGTATCGGAGGGGGGAAGCCCCCACGAACATTCAAGACTGGTATCGTATACACGAACGTATCGTAGGGAGGAAGCTCCCAAGACCATTCAAGACTAGTATCGTATCTACGGACGTATCGTAGGGGGGAAGCTCTCACCACCATTCAAGACTAGTAGCGTATCCACTAACATATCATAGGGAGGAAGCCCCCACCACCATTCAAGACTCCACGAACGTATCGTAGAATGGGGAGGAAGCTACCATTACCATACAATACTACTATCGTATCTACGACCATATCGTAGGGAGGAAGCTCCACGACCATTCAAGATTAGTATCGTTTCTACGAACGTATCGTAGGGAGGAAGTTCCACGACCATTCAAGACTAGTATCGTATCAATGAACGTATCGTAGGGAGGAAGTTCCACGACCATTCAAGACTAGTATCGTATCTACGAACGTATAGTAGGGAGGAAGTTCCACGACCATTCAAGACTAGTATCGTATCCACGAACGTATGGTAGGGGGGAAGTTCCGCGTCCTTTCAAGACTAGTATCGTATCCACGAACGTATCGTAGGAAGGAAGCTCCCACGACAATTCAAGACTATTATCGTATCCACGAACGTATCGTAAAGAAGAATCTACCATGACCATTAAAGTTTTGTATCGTATACACGAACGGATCGTAGGGAGGAAGTTCCACGGCCATTCAAGACTAGTATCGTATCCACGAACGTATCGTAGGGGAGAATTTCCACGACAATTCTAGACTAGTATCGTATCCACGAACCTATCGTAGGAAGGAAACTCCCACGACAATTCAAGACTAGTATCGTATCCACGATTGTATCGTAGGGAGGAAGCTCCACGACCATTCAAGACTAGAATCGTATCCACAAACGTATCGTAGGGGGGAAGCCCCCACGACCATTCAAGACTAGTATCGTATACACGAATATATCGTAGGGAGGAAGCTCCCACGAACATTCAAGACTGGTATCGTATCCACGAACGTATCGTAGGGAGGAAGCTACCATTACCATACAAGACTAGTATCGTACCCACGAACGTATCGTGGGGAGGAAGCTCCACGACTATTCAAGACTAGTATCGTTTCTACGAACGTATCGTAGGGAGGAAGTTCCACGACCATTCAAGACTAGTATCGTATCTACGGACGTATCGTAGGGGGGAAGCTCTCACCACCATTCAAGACTAGTAGCGTATCCACTAACGTATCATAGGGAGGAAGCCCCCACCACCATTCAAGACTCCACGAACGTATCGTAGGGTGGGGAGGAAGCTACCATTACCATAAAATACTACTATCGTATCTACGACCGTATCGTAGGGAGGAAGCTCCACGACCATTCAAGATTAGTATCGTTTCTACGAACGTATCGTAGGGAGGAAGTTCCACGACCATTCAAGACTAGTATCGTATCTACGAACGTATCGTGGGGAGGAAGCTCCACGACCATTCAATACTATTATCGTTTCCACGAAGGGAGGAAGTTCCGCGACCATTCAAGACTAGTATCGTATCCACGAACGTATGGTAGGGGGGAGGTTCCGCGTCCATTCAAGACTAGTATCGTATCCACGAACGTATCGTAGGAAGGAAGCTCCGACGACAATTCAAGACTATTATCGTATCAACGAACGTATCGTAGGGAGGAATCTACCATGACCTTTAAAGACCAGTATCGTATACACGAACGGATCGTAGGGATGAATCTCCCACGACCATTCAAGATTAGTTTTGTATCCACGAACTTATTGTAGGGAGGAAGCTGTCATGACCATTCAAGACTGGTATCGTATATACGAACGTATCGTAGGAAGGTAGCTCTCACGAACTTTCAAGGCTAGTATCGTATCCACGAACGACTCGTAGGGAGGAAGCTCTCACGACCATTCAAGACTAGTATCGTTTACACGAGCGTTTCGTAGGGAGTGAACTCTCACGACCATTCAAGGCTATTATCGTATCCACGAACGTATTGTAGGGAGGAAGCTACCATGACAGTTGAAGACTAGTATCGTATCCACGAACGTATCGTAGGGTGCAAGCTCCAACCACCATTCAAGACTATTAACGTATCCACGAACGTATCGTAGGTAGGAAGTTCCCAATACTATTCTAGACTAGTACCGTATCCACGTACGTATCATTGGGAGCAAGCACCCACGACCATTGGAGACCAGTATCGTATCCACGAACGTAATGTAGGTAGGAAGCTCCCATGACCATTCAAAACTAGTATCGTATCCACGAACACAATAAAGGGGGAACCTCCCTTGACCGTTCAAGGCTAGTATCGTATCCACAAACGTATCGTAGGGAGGAAGCTCCCTTGACCATTCAAGACTGGTATCATATCCACGAACGTATCGTCGGGAGGAAGCTTCCATGACCATTCAAGACTAGTATCGTATCCACAAGCCTATCGAAGGGAGGAAGCTCCCAAGACCATTCAAGACCAGTATCGTATCCACAAACGTATCGTAGGGAGGAAGCTCCCTTGACCATTCAAGACTGGCATCGTATCCCCGAACGTATTATAGGGAGGAAGCTCCACCATCATTCAAGACCAGTATCGTATCCACGAACGTATATTAGGGAGGAAAATCTCTCGACCATTCAAGAACAATATCGTATCCACAAACGTATCGTAGGGAGGAACCTCCCTTGACAATGCAAGACTGGTACCGTACCTACGAACGTATTGTAGGGAGGAAGCTCCTTCACCATTCAAGACCAGTATCGTATCCACGAATGTGTCGTAGGGGAAGTTCCACGACCATTCAAGTCCAGTATTGTATCGATGAACGTATCGTAGGGAGGAAGTTCCACGACCATTCAAGACTGGTATCGTATCAACGAAGGTATCGTAAGGAGGAATCTCCCATCAGCATTCAAGACAAGTAATGTATCCACGAACGTATCGTAGGGAGGAAGCTCCCATTACCATTCAAGACTAGTATCGTTTCGACGAACGTATCGTAGGGAGGAAGCTCCCATTACCATTCAAGACTATTATCCTATCATCGAACGTATCGTAGCAAGGAAGCTCCCATGACCAATCAAGACTAGTAACGTATCCACAAATGTATCGTAGGGAGGATGCTCCCATGACCATTCAAGACTCCTATCGCAACCACGAACGTATCGTAGGGAGGAAGCTCCCATTACCATTCAAGACTACTATCCTATCATCGAACGTACTGTAGGAAGGAAGCTACCATGACCATTGACGACTAGTGTCGTATCCACGAATGTATCGTAGGGAAGAAGGCCCCACCACCATTCAAGACTAGTATCGTATCCACGAACACATCTTAGGGTGGAAGCCCCCACCACCATTCAAGACATGTATCGTGTCCACGAATGTATTGTAGGGAGGAAGCTAACATTACCATACAAGACTAGTATCGTATCCACGAACGTATCATAGGGAGGAAACTCCACGACCATTCAAGACTAGTATCGTTTCTACGAACGTATCGTAGGGAGGAAGTTCCACGACCATTCAAGACTAGTATCGTACCTACGGACGTATCGTAGGGAGGAAGTTCCACGACCATTCAAGACTAGTATCGTATCCATGTACTATCGTAGGGGGGAAGTTCCACGACCATTCAAGACTAGTATCGTATCCACAAACGTATCGTAGGGAGGAAGTTACCATGACCATTCAAGACTAGTGTTGTATCCACGAACGTATCATAGGGAGGAAAACCCACATCACCATTCAAGACTAGTATCGTATCCACGAACGTATCATAGGGTGGAAGCCCCAACCACCATCAAGACTTGTATCGTATCCACGAACGTATCGTGGGGAGGAAGCTACCATTAACATACAAGACTAGTAACGTATCCACGAACGTATCGTAGGGAGCAAACTCCACGACCATTCAAGACTAGTATCGTATCTACGAACGTATAGTAGGGAGGAAGTTCCCCGACCATTCAAGACTTGTATCGTATCCACGATCGTATGGTAGGGGGGATGTTCCGCGTCCATTCAAGACTAGTATCGTATCCACGAACGTATCGTAGGAAGGAAGCTCCCACGACAATTCAAGACTATTATCGTATCCACGAACGTATCGTAGGTAGGAATCTACCATGACCATTAAAGACTATATCGTACACACGAACGGATCGTAGGGAGGAATCTCCCACAACCATTCAAGACTAGTATCATATCCACGAACTTATTGTAGGGAGGAAGCTCTCATGACCAGTCAAGACTGGTATCGTATATACGAACGTATTGTAGGAAGGTAGCTCTCACGACAATTCAAGGCTAGTATCGTATCAACGAACGTTTCGTAGGGAGGTAGTTCTCACGACCATTCTAGGCTATTATCGTATCCACGAACGTATTGTAGGGAGGAAGCTACCATCACCGTTGAAGACTAATATCGTATCCACGAACCTATCGTAGGGTGGAAGCCCCCGCCACGATTCAAGGCTAGTATCGTATCCACGAACGTATCGTAGGTAGGAAGTTCCCATTACCATTCAAGACTAGTACCGTATCCACGAACGTATCATAGGGAGGAAGCACACAGGACCATTCAAGACCAGTATCGTATCCACGAACGTAATGTATGTAGGAAACTCCCATGACCATTCAAGAGTAGTATTGTATCCACGAACGTATCGTAGGGAGGAAGCTACCAAGATCATTCTAGACTAGTATCGTATCCACGAACGTAATGTAGGGAGGAAGTTCCCACGATCATTCAAGACTAATATCGTATCCACGAACGTATCGATAGGAGGAATTTCGCATGACAATTCAAGACTAGTATCGTATCCACGAACGCATTATAGGGGGAACCACCCATGACCTATCAAGACTAGTATCGTAACCACAAACGTATCGTTGGGAGGAAGATCCCTTGACCATTCAAGACTGGTATCATATCTACGAACGTAACGCAGGGAGGAAGCTTCCATGACCATACAAGACTAGTATCGCATCCACAAACTTATCGTAGGGAGGAAGCTCCCACGACCATTCAAGACCAGTATCGTATCCACAAACGTATCGTAGGGAGGAAGCTCCCATGACCATTCAAGACTTGTACCGTATCCAAGAACGTATCGTAGGGAGAAAGCTCCCATGAACATTCAAGACTAGTATCGTATCCACGAACGTATCGTAGGGAGGAAACTCCCTTTACCATTCAAGATTGGTATCGTATCCACAAACGTATGATAGGGAGGAATCTCCCTTTACCATTCAAGACAGGTATCGGATCCACAAACGTATCGTAGGAAGGAATCTCCCATGAGCATTCAAGACAAGTATCGTATCCATGAACGTATCGTAGGGAGGAAGTTCCACGACCATTCAAGACTTGTATCGTATCCTCGAACGTATCGTAGGGAGGAAGCCCCCACGACCATTCAAGACTAGTATCGTATCTACGAACTTATCGTAGGGAGGAAGTTCCAAGACCATTCAAGACTGGTATCGTATCAACGAAGGTATCGTAGGGAGGAATCTCCCATCAGCATTCAAGACAAGTAATGTATCCACGAACGTATCATAGGGAGGAAGCTCCAAGACCATTCAAGACTAGTATAATTTCTACGAACGTATCGTAGGGAGGAAGGTCCACGACCATTCAAGACTAGTATCGTATCTACGGACTATTCGTAGAGAGGAAGTTCCACGACCATTCAAGACTAGTATCATATCCATGATCGTATCGTAGGGGGGAAGTTCCACGACCATTCAAGACTAGTATCGTATCCACAAACGTATCGTAGGGAGGAAGTTACCATGACCATTCAAGACTAGTGTCGTATCCACGAACGTATCATAGGGAGGAAAATCCCCATCACCATTCAAGACTAGTATCGTATCCACGAACGTATCATAGGGTGTAAGCCCCCACCACCATCAAGACTTGTATCGTATCCACGAACGTATCGTGGGGAGGAATCTACCATGACCATTAAAGACTAGTATCGTATCCACAAACGTATCGTAGGGAGGAAGCTCCCACGACCATTCAAGACCAGTATCGTATCCACAAATGTATCATAGGGAGGAAGCTCCCTTGACCATTCAAGATTGGCATCGTAA
This sequence comes from Meconema thalassinum, assembly GCA_946902985.2. Classification (NCBI taxonomy): domain Eukaryota; kingdom Metazoa; phylum Arthropoda; class Insecta; order Orthoptera; family Tettigoniidae; genus Meconema; species Meconema thalassinum. Next base: position 211,597,451 of record OX336395.1, read on the forward strand.
ATCCCGATCGTATTATAGGGAGGAAACTCCACCATCATTCAAGACCAGTATCGTATCCACGAACGTATCGTAGGGAGGAAGCTCTCACGACCATTCACGACCAGTGTCGTATCCACAAACGTATCGTAGGGAGGAAGCTCCTTCTCCATTCAAGACCTGTATCGTATCCACGAACGTATTGTAGGGAGGACGCTCCACCACCATTCAAGTACAATATCGTATTCAGATACGTATCCTAGGGGGGAAGCTCTCATGACTTTTCAAGCGAATTATCGTATCCACGAACGTATCGTAGGGAGGTAGCTCCACGACCATTCAAGACTAGTATCGTATCCACGAACATATCGCAGGGAGAAAACTCCCACGACTATTCAAGGCTAGTATCGTATACACGAACGTATCGTAGGGAGGTAACTCCACGAGCATTCAAGACTAGTATCGTATCCACGAACGTATCGTAGGGTGGAAGACCCCACGACCATTCATGACTAGTATCGTATCTACGAACGTATCGTAGGGTGGAAGTTCCACGACCATTCAAGACTAGTATCGTATCTACGAACGTATCGTTGGGGGGAAGTTCCACGACCATTCAAGACTAGTATCGTATCCACGAAAGTATCGTAGGAAGGAAACTCCCACGGCAATTCAAGACTAGTACCGTATCCACGAACGTATCGTAGGGAGGAAGCTCCCACGACCATTCAAAACTGATATCGTATCAACGAACGTATCGTAGGGAGGAACTCTCACGACCTTTCAAGACTAGTATCGTATCCACGAACGTATTGTAGGGAAGAATCTACCACGACCATTCAAGACTAGTATCTTATCCACGAACGTATCGTAGGGAGAAAGCTCCACGGCCATTCAAGTCTAGTATTGTATCCACGAAAGTATCATTGGGAGGAAGCTCTCATGACCATTCATACTAGTATCGTATCCACGAACGTATCGTAGGGAGGAAGCCCCCACGACCATTCAAGACTAGTATCGTATCCACAAATGTATGGTTGGGAGGAAGCTACCATGACCATACAAGACTAGTGTCGTATCCGCGAATGTATCGTAGGGAGGAATCCCCCACCACCATTCAAGACTAGTATCGTATCCACGAACGTATGAGAGGGAGGAAGCCCCCACCTCCATTCAAGACTTGTATCGTATCCACGAACCTATCATAGGGAGGAAGCCCCCACCACCATTCAAGTCTTGTATCGTATCCACGAACGTATCGTGGGGAGGAAGCTACCATTACCATACAAGACTAGTATCGTATCTACGAACGTATCGTAGGGGGGAAGCTCCACGACCATTCAAGACTAGTATCGTATCTACGAACGTATCGTAGGGTGGAAGTTCCACGACCATTCAAGACTAGTATCGTATCTACGAACGTATCGTTGGGGGGAAGTTCCACGACCATTCAAGACTAGTATCGTATCCACGAAAGTATCGTAGGAAGGAAACTCCCACGGCAATTCAAGACTAGTACCGTATCCACGAACGTATCGTAGGGAGGAAGCTCCACGACCATTCAAGACTAGTATCGTATCCACAAACGTATCGGAGGGGGGAAGCCCACACGAACATTCAAGACTATTATCGTATACACGAACGTATCGTAGGGAGGAAGCTCCCACGACCATTCAAGACTAGTATCGTATCTACGGACGTATCGTAGCGGGGAAGCTCTCACCACCATTCAATACTAGTATCGTATCCACGAACGTATCATAGAGAGGAAGCCCCCACCACTATTCAAGACTTGTTCCGTATCCAGGAACGTATCGTGGGGAGTGAGCTACCATTACCATACAATACTAGTATCGTATCTACGAACGTATCGTAGGGTGGAAGCTCCACGACCATTCAAGATTAGCATCGTTTCTACTAACGTATCGTAGGGAGGAAGTTCCACGACCATTCAAGACGAGAATCGTATCTACGAACGTATCGTAGGGAGGAAGTTCCACGACCATTCAAGACTAGTATCGTATCTACGAACGTATAGTAGGGAGGAAGATCCACGACCATTCAAGAATAGTATCGTATCCACGAACGTATGGTAGGGGGGAAGTTCCGCGTACATTCAAGACTAGTATCGTATCCACGATCGTATCGTAGGAAGGAAGCTCCCACGACAATTCAAGTCCATTATCGTATCCACGAACGTATCGTAGGGAGGAATCTACCATGACCATTAAAGACTTGTATCGTATACACGAAAGGATCGTAGGGAGGAATCTCCCACGACCATTCAAGACTAGTATCGTATCCACGAACTTATTGTAAGGAGGAAGCTCTCATGACCATTCAAGACTAGTATCGTATACACGAACGTATCGTAAGGAGGAAGCTCTCACGACCATTCAAGTCTAATATCGTATCCACGTACGTAACGTAGGGAGGAAGCTCCCACGACCATTCAAGACTAGTGCCGTATCCACGAATGTATCGTAGGGAGGAAGCCCCCACCACCATTCAAGACTAGTATCGTATCCACGAACGTATCATAGGGTGGAAGCCCCCACCACCATTCAAGACTAGTATCGTGTCCACGAACGTATCGTAGGAAGGAAGCTCCACGACAATTCAAGACTAGTATCGTATCTACGGAGTATCGTAGGGAGGAAGCTCTCACCACCATTCAAGTCTAGTATCGTATCCACGAACGTATCATAGGGAGAAAGCACCCACGACCCTTGGAGACCAGTATCGTATCCATGAACGTACTGTAGGTAGGAAGCTCCCATGACCATTCAAGACTAGTATTGTATCCACGAACGTATCGTAGGGAGGAAGTTACCAAGATCATTCAAGACTAGTATCGTATCCACGAACGTAATATAGAGAGGACGTTCCCACGACCATTCAAGACTTATATCGTATCCACGAACGTATCGTAGGTAGGAATTTCCCATGACCATTCAAGACTAGTATCGTATCCACGAACGCATTATAGGGGGATCCTCCCATGACCGTTCAAGACTAGTATCGTATCCACAAACATATCGTGGGGAGGAAGCTCCCTTGGCAATTCAAGACTGGTATCATCTCCACGAACGTATCGTAGGGAGGAAGCTTCCATGACCATTCAAGACTAGTATCGTATCCACAAACGTATTGTAGGGAGGAAGCTCCCACGACCATTGAAGACCAGTATCGTATCCACAAACGTATCGTTGGGAGGAAGCTCCCTTGACCGTTCCAGATAGGCATCGTATCCCCGATCGTATTATAGGGAGGAAGCTCCACCATCATTCAAGACCAGTATCGTATCCACGAACGTATCGTAGGTAGGAATTTCCCATGACCATTCAAGACTAGTATCGTATCCACGAACGCATTATAGGGGGATCCTCCCATGACCGTTCAAGACTAGTATCGTATCCACAAACATATCGTGGGGAGGAAGCTCCCTTCACAATTCAAGACTGGTATCGTACCTACGGACGTATTGTAGGGAGGAAGGTCCTTCGGCATTCAAGACCTGTATCGTATCTACGAACGTATTGTAGGGAGGTCGCTCCACCACCATTCAAGACCAGTATCGTATCCACAAATGTATCGAAGGGAGGAACCTCCCATGAACATTCAAGACTAGTACCGTATCCACGAACGTATCGTAAGGAGAATGCTCCCATGACCATTCAAGTCTAGTATCGTATCCACGAGCGTATCATATGGAGGAAGCTCCCTTTACCATTCAAGACTGGTATCGTATCCACGAAGATATCGAAGGGAGGAATCTCCCATGAGCATTCAAGACAAGTATCGTATCCACGAACGTATCGTAAGGAGAAAGCTCCACGACCATTCAAGTCTAGTATCGTATCCACGAACGTCTCATTGGGAGGAAGCCCTCATGACCATTCAAGACTAGTATCGTATCCACGAACGTATCGTAGGGAGGAAGCCCCCACGACCATTCGAAACTAGTATCGTATCCACAAATGTATGGTTGGGAGGAAGCTACCATAACCATTCAAGACTAGTGTCGTATCCGCGAATGTATCGTAGGGAGGAATCCCCCACCACCATTCAAGACTAGTATCGTATCCACGAACGTATGAGAGGGAGGAAGCCCCCACCACCATTCAAGACTTGTATCGTATCCACGAACCTATCATAGGGAGGAAGCCCCCACCACCATTCAAGACTTGTATCGTATCCACGAACGTATCGTGGGGAGGAAGCTACCATTACCATACAAGACTAGTATCGTATCTACGAACGTATCGTAGGGAGGAAGCTCCACGACCATTCAAGATTAATATCGTCTCTACGAACGTATCGTAGGGAGGACGTTCCACGACCATTCAAGACTAGTATCGTATCTACGAACGTATCGTAGGGTGGAAGTTCCACGACCATTCAAGACTAGTATCGTATCTAAGAACGTATCGTTGGGGGGAAGTTCCACGACCATTCAAGACTAGTATCGTATCCACGAACGTATCGTAAGAAGGAAACTCCCACGACAATTCATGACTAGTACCGTATCCACGAACGTTTCGTAGGGAGGAAGCTCCATGACCATTCAAGTCTAGTATCGTATCCACAAACGTATTGTAGGAAGGAAGCTCCCACGACCATTCAAGACCAGTATCGTATCCACAAACGTATCGTAGGGAGGAAGCTCCCTTGACCGTTCAAGATTAGCATCGTATCCCCGATCGTATTACAGGGAGGAATCTCCACCATCATTCAAGACCAGTATCGTATCCACGAACGTATCGTAGGAAGGAAACTCCCACGACAATTCAAGACTAGTACCGTATCCACGAACGTTTCGTAGGGAGGAAGCTCCATGACCATTCAAGTCTAGTATCGTATCCACAAACCTATCGGAGGGGGGAAGCCCCCACGAACATTCGAGACTAGTATCGTATACACGAACGTATCGTAGGGAGGAAGCTCCCACGACCATTCAAGACTAGTATGGTATCTACGGACGTATCGTAGGGGGGAAGCTCTCACCACCATTCAAAACTAGTAACGTATCCTCGAACGTATCATAGGGAGGAAGCCCCCACCACCATACATGACTTGTATCGTATCCACGAACGTATCGTAGGGAGGACGTTCCACGACCATTCAAGACGAGTATCGTATCTACGAACGTATCGTAGGGAGGAAGTTCCACGACCATTCAAGTCTAGTATCGTATCTACGAACGTATAGTAGGGAGGAAGTTCCACGACCATTCAAGACTAGTATCGTATCCACGAACGTATGGTAGGGGGGAAGTCCCGCGTCCATTCAAGATTAGTATCGTATCCACGATCGTATCGTAGGAAGGAAGCTCCCACGACAATTCAAGACTATTATCGTATCCACGAACGTATCGTAGGGAGGAATCTACCATGACCATTAAAGACTTGTATCGTATACACGAACGGATCGTAGGGAGGAATCTCCCACGACCATTCAAGACTAGTATCGTATCCACGGCCATATTTTAAGGAGGAAGCTCTCATGGCCATTCAAGACTAGTATCGTATCCGCGAACGTATCGTAGGGAGGAAGTTCTCACGACCTTTCAAGGCTAGTATCGTTTCCACGAACGACTCGTAGGGAAGAAGCTCTCACGACCATTCAAGGCTAGTATCGTATACACGAGCGTATCTTAGGTACGAAGTTCCCATTACCATTCAAGACTAGTACCGTATCCACGAACGTATCGTAGGGAGGAATCTACCATGACCATTAAAGACTTGTATCGTATACACGAACGGACCGTAAGGAGGAATCTCCCACGACCATTCAAGACTAGTATCGTATCCACGGCCATATTTTAAGGAGGAAGCTCTCATGGTCATTCAAGACTAGTTTCGTATCCACGAACATATCGTAGGGAGGAAGTTCTCACGACCTTTCAAGGCTAGTATCGTTTCCACGAACGACTCGTAGGAAGGAAGCTCTCTTGACCATTCAAGACTAGTATCGTATCCACAAACGTATCGTAGGGAGGAAGCTCCCATGACCATTCAAGTCTGGTATCGTAACCACGAACGTATCGTAGGGAGGATTTTCCCATTACTATTCAAGACTAGTATCCTATCATCGAACGTATCGTAGGAAGGAAACTACCATGACCATTCAAGACTTGTATCGTGTCCACGAACGTATCGTAGGGAGGAAGCTAACATTACCATACAAGACTAGTATCGTATCCACGCACGTATCGTAGGAAGGAAGCTCCACGACCATTCAAGACTAGTATCATTTCTACGAACGTATCGTAGGGAGGAAGTTCCACGAACATTCAAGACTAGTATCGTATCTACGAACGTATCGTAGGGAGGACGTTCCACGACCATTCAAGACTAGTATCGTATCCACGAACGTATCGTAGGGGGAAGTTCCACGACCATTCAAGACCAGTATCCTATCATCGAACGTATCGTAGGATAGAAGCTCCCATAACCAATCAAAACTAGTAACGTATCCACAAACGTATCGTAGGGATGAAGCTCCCATGACCATTCAAGACAAGTATCGTAACCACGAACGTATCGTAGGGAGGAAGCTCCCATTACCATTCAAGACTACTATCCAATCATCGAACGTATCGTAGGAAGGAAGCTAACATGACCATTGAAGGCTAGTGTCGTATCCACGAATGTATCGTAGCCAGGAAGCCCCCACAACCTTTCAAGAGTAGTATCGTATCAACGAACGCATCATAGGGTGGAAGCCCCCACCAACATTCAAGACATGTATCGTGTCCACGAACGTATCGAAGGGAGGAAGCTAACATTACAATACAATACAAGACTAGTATCGTATCCACGAACGTATCATAGGGAGGAGGCTCCACGACCATTCAAGTCTAGTATCGTTTCTACGAACGTATCGTAGGGAAGAAGTTCCACGACCATTCAAGACTAGTATCGTATCTACGGACGTATCGTATGGAGGAAGTTCCACGACCATTCAAGACTAGTATCGTATAAACGAACGTATCGTAGGGAGGAAGTTCCACGACCATTCAAGACTAGTATCGTATCCACGAACGTATCGTAGGTAGGAATTTCCCATGACCATTCAAGACTAGTATCGTATCCACGAACGCATTATAGGGGGATCCTCCCATGACCGTTCAAGACTAGTATCGTATCCACAAACATATCGTGGGGAGGAAGCTCCCTTGGCAATTCAAGACTGGTATCATCTCCACGAACGTATCGTAGGGAGGAAGCTTCCATGACCATTCAAGACTAGTATCGTATCCACAAACGTATTGTAGGGAGGAAGCTCCCACGACCATTGAAGACCAGTATCGTATCCACAAACGTATCGTTGGGAGGAAGCTCCCTTGACCGTTCCAGATAGGCATCGTATCCCCGATCGTATTATAGGGAGGAAGCTCCACCATCATTCAAGACCAGTATCGTATCCACGAACGTATCGTAGGTAGGAATTTCCCATGACCATTCAAGACTAGTATCGTATCCACGAACGCATTATAGGGGGATCCTCCCATGACCGTTCAAGACTAGTATCGTATCCACAAACATATCGTGGGGAGGAAGCTCCCTTCACAATTCAAGACTGGTATCGTACCTACGGACGTATTGTAGGGAGGAAGGTCCTTCGGCATTCAAGACCTGTATCGTATCTACGAACGTATTGTAGGGAGGTCGCTCCACCACCATTCAAGACCAGTATCGTATCCACAAATGTATCGAAGGGAGGAACCTCCCATGAACATTCAAGACTAGTACCGTATCCACGAACGTATCGTAAGGAGAATGCTCCCATGACCATTCAAGTCTAGTATCGTATCCACGAGCGTATCATATGGAGGAAGCTCCCTTTACCATTCAAGACTGGTATCGTATCCACGAAGATATCGAAGGGAGGAATCTCCCATGAGCATTCAAGACAAGTATCGTATCCACGAACGTATCGTAAGGAGAAAGCTCCACGACCATTCAAGTCTAGTATCGTATCCACGAACGTCTCATTGGGAGGAAGCCCTCATGACCATTCAAGACTAGTATCGTATCCACGAACGTATCGTAGGGAGGAAGCCCCCACGACCATTCAAGACTAGTATCGTATCCACAAATGTATGGTTGGGAGGAAGCTACCATAACCATTCAAGACTAGTGTCGTATCCGCGAATGTATCGTAGGGAGGAATCCCCCACCACCATTCAAGACTAGTATCGTATCCACGAACGTATGAGAGGGAGGAAGCCCCCACCACCATTCAAGACTTGTATCGTATCCACGAACCTATCATAGGGAGGAAGCCCCCACCACCATTCAAGACTTGTATCGTATCCACGAACGTATCGTGGGGAGGAAGCTACCATTACCATACAAGACTAGTATCGTATCTACGAACGTATCGTAGGGAGGAAGCTCCACGACCATTCAAGATTAATATCGTCTCTACGAACGTATCGTAGGGAGGACGTTCCACGACCATTCAAGACTAGTATCGTATCTACGAACGTATCGTAGGGTGGAAGTTCCACGACCATTCAAGACTAGTATCGTATCTAAGAACGTATCGTTGGGGGGAAGTTCCACGACCATTCAAGACTAGTATCGTATCCACGAACGTATCGTAAGAAGGAAACTCCCACGACAATTCATGACTAGTACCGTATCCACGAACGTTTCGTAGGGAGGAAGCTCCATGACCATTCAAGTCTAGTATCGTATCCACAAACGTATTGTAGGAAGGAAGCTCCCACGACCATTCAAGACCAGTATCGTATCCACAAACGTATCGTAGGGAGGAAGCTCCCTTGACCGTTCAAGATTAGCATCGTATCCCCGATCGTATTACAGGGAGGAATCTCCACCATCATTCAAGACCAGTATCGTATCCACGAACGTATCGTAGGAAGGAAACTCCCACGACAATTCAAGACTAGTACCGTATCCACGAACGTTTCGTAGGGAGGAAGCTCCATGACCATTCAAGTCTAGTATCGTATCCACAAACCTATCGGAGGGGGGAAGCCCCCACGAACATTCGAGACTAGTATCGTATACACGAACGTATCGTAGGGAGGAAGCTCCCACGACCATTCAAGACTAGTATGGTATCTACGGACGTATCGTAGGGGGGAAGCTCTCACCACCATTCAAAACTAGTATCGTATCCTCGAACGTATCATAGGGAGGAAGCCCCCACCACCATACATGACTTGTATCGTATCCACGAACGTATCGTAGGGAGGACGTTCCACGACCATTCAAGACGAGTATCGTATCTACGAACGTATCGTAGGGAGGAAGTTCCACGACCATTCAAGTCTAGTATCGTATCTACGAACGTATAGTAGGGAGGAAGTTCCACGACCATTCAAGACTAGTATCGTATCCACGAACGTATGGTAGGGGGGAAGTCCCGCGTCCATTCAAGATTAGTATCGTATCCACGATCGTATCGTAGGAAGGAAGCTCCCACGACAATTCAAGACTATTATCGTATCCACGAACGTATCGTAGGGAGGAATCTACCATGACCATTAAAGACTTGTATCGTATACACGAACGGATCGTAGGGAGGAATCTCCCACGACCATTCAAGACTAGTATCGTATCCACGGCCATATTTTAAGGAGGAAGCTCTCATGGCCATTCAAGACTAGTATCGTATCCGCGAACGTATCGTAGGGAGGAAGTTCTCACGACCTTTCAAGGCTAGTATCGTTTCCACGAACGACTCGTAGGGAAGAAGCTCTCACGACCATTCAAGGCTAGTATCGTATACACGAGCGTATCTTAGGTACGAAGTTCCCATTACCATTCAAGACTAGTACCGTATCCACGAACGTATCGTAGGGAGGAATCTACCATGACCATTAAAGACTTGTATCGTATACACGAACGGACCGTAAGGAGGAATCTCCCACGACCATTCAAGACTAGTATCGTATCCACGGCCATATTTTAAGGAGGAAGCTCTCATGGTCATTCAAGACTAGTTTCGTATCCACGAACATATCGTAGGGAGGAAGTTCTCACGACCTTTCAAGGCTAGTATCGTTTCCACGAACGACTCGTAGGAAGGAAGCTCTCTTGACCATTCAAGACTAGTATCGTATCCACAAACGTATCGTAGGGAGGAAGCTCCCATGACCATTCAAGTCTGGTATCGTAACCACGAACGTATCGTAGGGAGGATTTTCCCATTACTATTCAAGACTAGTATCCTATCATCGAACGTATCGTAGGAAGGAAACTACCATGACCATTCAAGACTTGTATCGTGTCCACGAACGTATCGTAGGGAGGAAGCTAACATTACCATACAAGACTAGTATCGTATCCACGCACGTATCGTAGGAAGGAAGCTCCACGACCATTCAAGACTAGTATCATTTCTACGAACGTATCGTAGGGAGGAAGTTCCACGAACATTCAAGACTAGTATCGTATCTACGAACGTATCGTAAGGAGGACGTTCCACGACCATTCAAGACTAGTATCGTATCCACGAACGTATCGTAGGGGGAAGTTCCACGACCATTCAAGACCAGTATCCTATCATCGAACGTATCGTAGGATAGAAGCTCCCATAACCAATCAAAACTAGTAACGTATCCACAAACGTATCGTAGGGATGAAGCTCCCATGACCATTCAAGACAAGTATCGTAACCACGAACGTATCGTAGGGAGGAAGCTCCCATTACCATTCAAGACTACTATCCAATCATCGAACGTATCGTAGGAAGGAAGCTAACATGACCATTGAAGGCTAGTGTCGTATCCACGAATGTATCGTAGCGAGGAAGCCCCCACAACCTTTCAAGAGTAGTATCGTATCAACGAACGCATCATAGGGTGGAAGCCCCCACCAACATTCAAGACATGTATCGTGTCCACGAACGTATCGAAGGGAGGAAGCTAACATTACAATACAATACAAGACTAGTATCGTATCCACGAACGTATCATAGGGAGGAGGCTCCACGACCATTCATGTCTAGTATCGTTTCTACGAACGTATCGTAGGGAAGAAGTTCCACGACCATTCAAGACTAGTATCGTATCTACGGACGTATCGTATGGAGGAAGTTCCACGACCATTCAAGACTAGTATCGTATAAACGAACGTATCGTAGGGAGGAAGTTCCACGACCATTCAAGACTAGTATCGTATCCACGAACGTATCGTAGGGGGGAAGTTCCACGACCATTCAAGACTAGTATCGTATCCACGAACGTATCGTAGGAAGGATACTCCCACGACAATTCAAGACTAGTATCGTATCCACGATCGTATAGTAGGGAGGAAGCTCCACGACCATTCAAGTCTAGTATCGTATCCACAAACGTATCGTAGGGAGGAAACCCCCACGACCATTCAAGACTAGTATCGTATACACGAACGTATCGTAGGGAGGAGGCTCCCACGACCATTCAAGACTAGTATCGTATCTACGGACGTATCGTAGGGAGGAAGCTCTCACCACCATTCAAGACTAGTATCGTATCCATGAACGTATCGTAGGGAGGAAACCCCACGACCATTCAAGACTAGTATCGTATCCACAAACGTATCGTATGGAGGAAGTTACCATGACCATTCAAGACTAGTGTCATATCCACGAACGTATCGCAGGGAGGAAAACCCCCACCACCATTCAAGACTAGTATCATATCCACGAACGTATCGTGGGGAGGAAGCTACCATTACCATACAAGACTAGTATCGTATCCACGAACGTATCGTAGGGAGTAAACTCCACGACCATTCAAGACTAGTATCGTTTCTACGAACGTATAGTAGGGAGGAAGTTCCACGACCATTCAAGACTAGTATCGTATCTACGAACGTATAGTAGGGAGGAAGTTCCACGACCATTCAAGACTAGTATCGTATCCACGAACGTATGGTAGGGGGGATGTTCCGCGTCCATTCAAGACTAGTATCGTATCCACGAACGTATCGTAGGAAGGAAGCTCCCACGACAATTCAAGTCTATTATCGTATCCACGAACGTATCGTAGGGAGGAATCTACCATGACAATTAAAGACTAGTATCATATACACGAACGGATCGTAGGGAGAAAGCTCCACGACAATTCAAGTCTAGTATCGTATCCACGAACGTATCATTGGTAGGAAGCCCTCATGACCATTCAAGACTAGTATCGTACCCACGAACGTATCGTAGGGAGAAAGCCCCCACGACCATTCAAGACTAGTATCGTATCCGCAAATGTATGGATGGGAGGAAGCTACCATGACCATTCAAGACTAGTGTCGTATCCGCGAATGTATCGTAGGGAGGAATCCCCCTCCACCATTCAAGACTAGTATCGTATCCACGAACGTATCAGAGGGAGGAAGCCCCCACCACCATTCAAGACTTTTATCGTATCCACGAACGTATCATGGGGAGGAAGCCCCCACCACCATTCAAGACTTGTATCGTATCCACGAACGAATCGTGGGGAGGAAGCTACCATTACCATACAAGAATAGTATCGTATCTACGAACGTATCGTAGGGAGGAAGTTCCACGACCATTCAAGATTAGTATCGTTTCTACGAACGTATCGTAGGGAGGAAGTTCCACAACCATTCAAGACTAGTATCGTATCTACGAACGTATCGTAGGGTGGAAGTTCCACGACCATTCCAGACTAGTATCGTATCTACGAACGTATCGTAGGGTGGAAGTTCCACGACCATTCCAGACTAGTATCGTATCTACGAACGTATCGTTGGGGGGAAGTTCCACGACCATTCAAGAGTAGTATCGTATCCACGAACGTATCGTAGAAAGGAAACTCCCACGACAATTCAAGACTAGTACCGTATCCACGAACATATCGCAGGGAGAAAACTCCCACGACCATTCAAGACTAGTACCGTATACACGAACGTATCGTGAGGAGGTATCTCCACGAGCATTCAAGACTAGTATCGTATCCACGAACGTATCGTAGGGTGGAAGCCCCACGTCCATTCAAGACTAGTATCGTATCCATGAACGTATCATTGGGAGGAAGCCCTCATGACCATTCAAGACTAGTATCGTATCCACGAACGTATCTTTGGGAGGAAGCTCCCACGACCATTCAAACCTGGTATCGTAACAACGAACGTATCGTAGGGAGGAACACTCACGACCATTCAAGACTAGTACCGTATCCACGAACGTATTGTAGGGAATAATCTACCACGACCATTCAAGACTAATATCTTATCCACGAACATATCGTAGGGAGAATGCTCCACGACCATTCACGTCTATTATCGTATCCAAGAACGTATCATTGGGAGGAAGCCCTCATGACCATTCAAGACTAGTATCGTACCCACAAACATATCGTTTGGAGGAAGCTACCATGACCATTCAAGACTAGTGTCGTATCCGCGAATGTATCGTAGGGAGGAAGCCCCCACCACCATTCAAGACTAGTATCGTATCCAAGAACGTATCAGAGGAAGGAAGCCCCCACCACCATTCAAGACTTGTATCGTATCCACGAACGTATCATAGGGAGGAAGCCCCCACCACCATTCAAGACTTGTATCGTATCCACGATCGTATTGTGTGGAGGAAGCTACCATTACCATAAAAGACTAGTATCGTATCTACGAACGTATCGTAGGGAGGAAGCTCCACGACCGTTCAAGATTAGTATCGTTTCTACGAACGTACCGTAGGGAGGAAGTTCCACGACCATTCAAGACTAGTATCGTATCTACGAACGTATCGTAGGGAGAAGTTCCACGACCATTCAAGACTAGTATCGTATCTACGAACGTATCGTAGGGGGGAAGTTCTACGACCATTCAAGACTAGTATCGTATCCACGAACGTATCGTAGGAAGGAAACTCCCACGACAATTCAAGACTAGTACCGTATCCACGAACGTATCGTAGGGAGGAAGCTCCACGACCATTCAAGACTAGTATCGTATCCACAAACGTATCGGAGGGGGGAAGCCCCCACGAACATTCAAGACTGGTATCGTATACACGAACGCAACGTAGGGGGGAAGCTCCCACGAACATTCAAGACTAGTAACGTATCTAAGGACGTATCGTAGGGGGGAAGCTCTCACCACCATTCAATACTAGTATCGTATCCACGAACGTATCGTAGGTAGGAAGTTCCCATTACTATTCAAGACTAGTACCGTATCCACGAACGTATCATTGGGAGCAAGCACCCACGACCATTGGTGACCAGTATCGTATCTACGAACGTAATGTAGGTAGGAAGCTCCCATGACCATTCAAAACTAGTATCGTATCCACGAACCTATTAAAGGGGGAACCTCCCATGACCGTTCAAGACTAGTATGGTATCCACAAACGTATCGTAGAGAGGAAGCTCCCTTGACCATTCAAGACTGGTATCATATCCACGAACGTATCGTAGAGAGGAAGCTTCCATGACCATTCAAGACTAGTATCGTATCCACGAACGTATCGTAGGGAGGAAGATCTCACGACCATTCAAGACCAGTATCGTATCCACAAACGTATCGTAGGGAGGAAGCTCCCTTGACAATGCAAGACTGGTATTGTACCTACGAACGTATTGTAGGGAGGAAGCTCCTTCACCAATCAAGACCTGTATCGTATCCAAGAACGTATTGTAGGGAGGACGCTCCACGACCATTCAAGACCAGTATCGTATCCACAAACGTATCGTAGGGAGGAAGCTCCCATGACCATTCAAGACTACTATCGTATCAACGAGCGTATTGTATGGAGGAAGCTCCACCACCATTCAAGACTAGTATCGTATCCACGAACGTATCGTAGGGGAAGTCCACGACCATTCAAGACCAGTATCGTATCGACGATCGTATCGTAGGGAGGAAGTTCCATGACCATTCGAGACTGGTATCGTATCAACGAAGGTATCGTAGGGAGGAATCTCCCATCAGCATTCAAGACAAGTAATGTATCCACGAACGTATCGTAGGGAGGAAGCTCCCATTACCATTCAAGACTAGTATCGTTTCTGCGAACGTACCGTAGGGAGGAAGCTCCCATTACCAGTCAAGACTAGTATCCTATCATCGAACGTATCGTAGCAAGGAAGCTCCCATGACCAATCAAGACTAGTAACGTATCCACAAACGTATCGTAGGGATGAAGCTCCCATGACCATTCAAGACTGGTATCGTAACCACGAACGTATCGTAGGGAGGAAGCTCCCATTACCATTCAAGACTACTATCCTATCATCGAACGTATCGTAGGAAGGAAGCTACCATGACCATTGACGACTAGTGTCGTATCCACGAATGTATCGTAGGGAGGAAGCCCCCACCACCATTCAAGACTAGTATCGTATCCACGAACGCATCATAGGGTGGAAGCCCCCACCACCATTCAAGACATGTATCGTGTCCACGAACGTATCGTAGGGAGGTAGCTAACATTACCATACAAGACTAGTATCGTATCCACGAACGTATCGTAGGGAGGAATCTACCATGACCATTAAAAACTAGTATCGTATACACGAACGGATCGTAGGGAGGAATCTCCCACGACCATTCAAGACTAGTGTCATATCCGCGAACTTATTGTAGGGAGGAAGCTCTCATGACCATTCAAGACTGGTATCGTATATACGAACGTATTGTAGGAAGGTAGCTCTCACGACAATTCAAGGCTAGTATCGTATCCACGAACGACTCGTCCGGAGGAAGCTCTCACGACCATTCAAGACTAGTATCGTATACTCGAGCGAATCATAGGGAGTAACCCCTCACGACCATTCAAGACTTGTGTCGAATCAACGAACGTTTCGTAGGGAGGAAGCTCTCACTACCAATCAAGGCTATTATCGTATCCACGAACGTATTGTAGGCAGGAAGCTACCATGACTGTTGAAGACTAGTATCGTATCCACGAACGTATCGTAGGGTGGAAGCCCCCGCCACCATTCAAGACTAGTGTCGTATCCACAAACGTATCGTAGGGAGGAAACTCCCACGACCATTCAAGACCAGTATCGTATCCACAAACGCATCATAGGGAGGAAGCTCCCTTGACCATTTAAGATTGGCATCGTATCCCCGATCGTATTATAGGGATGAAAATCCACTATCATTCAAGACCAATATCGTATCCACGAACGTATCGTAGGGAGGAAGCTCTCACGATCATTCATGACGAGTATCGTATCCACTAACGTATCGAGGGAGGAAGCTCCCTTGACAATTCAAGACTGGTATCGTATCCACGAACGTATTGTAGGGAGGAAACCTTTCACCATTCAAGACATGTATCGTATCCACGAACGTATTGTAGGGAGGACGCTCCACCAACATTCAAGACCAGTATCGTATCCAGAAACGTATCCTAGGGGGGAAGCTCTCATGACTTTTCAAGACTACTATCGTATCCACGAACATATCACAGGGAGAAAACTCCCACGACCATTGAAGACTAGTACCGTATACACGAACGTATCGTGAGGAGGTATCTCCACGAGCATTCAAGACTAGTATCGTATCCACGAACGTATCGTAGGGTGGAAGCCCCACGTCCATTCAAGACTAGTATCGTATCCATGAACGTATCATTGGGAGGAAGCCCTCATGACCATCAAGACTAGTATCGTATCCACGAACGTATCTTTGGGAGGAAGCTCCCACGACCATTCAAAACTGGTATCGTAACAACGAACGTATCGTAGGGAGGAACACTCACGACCATTCAAGACTAGTACCGTATCCACGAACGTATTGTAGGGAAGAATCTACCACGACCATTCAAGACTAGTATCTTATCCACGAACGTATCGTAGGGAGAATGCTCCACGACCATTCAAGTCTATTATCGTATCCAAGAACGTATCATTGGGAGGAAGCCCTCATGACCATTCAAGACTAGTATCGTATCCACGAACGTATCGTAGGGAGGAAGCCCCCACGACCAATCAAGACTAGTATCGTATCCACAAACATATCGTTTGGAGGAAGCTACCATGATCATTCAAGACTAGTGTCGTATCCTCGAATGTATCGTAGGGAGGAATCCCCCACCACCATTCAAGACTATTATCGTATCCAAGAACGTATCAGAGGAAGGAAGCCCCCACCACCATTCAAGAATTGTATCGTATCCACGAACGTATCATAGGGAGGAAGCCCCCACCACAATTCAAGAATTGTATCGTATCCACGAACGTATCGTAGGGAGAAGTTCCACGACCATTCAAGACTAGTATCGTATCTACGAACGTATCGTAGGGGGGAAGTTCTACGACCATTCAAGACTAGTATCGTATCCACGAACGTATCGTAGGAAGGAAACTCCCACGACAATTCAAGACTAGTACCGTATCCACGAACGTATCGTAGGGAGGAAGCTCCACGACCATTCAAGACTAGTATCGTATGCACAAACGTATCGGAGGGGGGAAGCCCCCACGAACATTCAAGACTGGTATCGTATACACGAACGTAACGTAGGGAGGAAGCTCCCACGAACATTCAAGACTAGTAACGTATCTACGGACGTATCGTAGGGGGGAAGCTCTCACCACCATTCAAGACTAGTATCGTTTCCACGAACTTATCATAGGGAGGAAGCCCCCACCATCATTAAAGACTTGTATCGTATCCACGAACATATCGTGGGGAGGAAGCTACCATTACCATACAATACTAGTATCGTATCTACGACCGTATCGTAGGGAGGAACCTCCACGACCATTCAAGATTAGTATCGTTTCTACGAACGTATCGTAGGGAGGAAGTTCCACGACCATTCAAGACTAGTATCGTATCTACGAACGTATAGTAGGGAGGAGGTTCCACGACCATTCAAGACTAGTATCGTATCCACGAACGTATGGTAGGGGGGAAGTTCCGCGTCCTTTCAAGACTAGTATCGTATCCACGAACGTATCGTAGGAAGGAAGCTCCCACGACAATTCAAGGCTATTATCATATCCACGAACGTATCGTAGGGAGGAATCTACCATGACCATTAAAGTCTTGTATCGTATACACGAACGGATCGTAGGGAGGAATCTCCCACGACCATTCAAGACCAGTATCGTATCTACGAACGTATCGTAGAGAGGAAGCTCCACGACCATTCGAGACTAGTATCGTATCTACGAACGTATCGTAGGGAGGAAGTTCCACGACCATTCAAGACTAGTATCGTATCTACGAACGTATAGTAGGGAGGAAGTTCCACGACCATTGAAGACTAGTATCGTATCTACGAACGTATAGTAGGGAGGAAGTTCCACGGCCATTCAAGGCTAGTATCGTATCCACGAACGTATCGTAGGGGAGAAGTTCCACGACAATTCAAGACTAGTATCGTATCCACGAACGTATTGTAGGGAGGACGCTCCACCACCATTCAAGACCAGTATCGTATCCAGAAACGTATCCTAGGGGGGAAGCTCTCATGACTTTTCAAGACTATTATCGTATCCACGAACATATCGCAGGGAGAAAACTCCCACGACCATTCAAGGCTAGTATCGTATACACGAACGTATCGTAGGGAGGTATCTCCACGAGCATTCAAGACTAGTATCGTATCCACGAACGTATCGTAGGGTGGAAGCTCCCACGTCCATTCAAGACTAGTATCGTATCCATGAACGTAACATTGGGAGGAAGCCCTCATGATCATTCAAGACTAGTATCGTATCCACGAACGTATCGTTGGGGGGAAGCTCCCACGACCATTCAAAACTGGTACCGTAACAATGAACGTATCGTAGGGAGGAACTCTCACGACCATTCAAGACTAGTATCGTATCCACGAACGTATTGTAGGGAAGAATCTACCACGACCATTCAAGACTACTATCTTATCCACGAACGTATCGTAGGGAGAAATTTCCACAACCATTCAAGTCTAGTATCGTATCCAAGAACGTATCATTGGGAGGAAGCCCTCATGACCATTCAAGACTAGTATCGTATCCACGAACGTATCGTAGGGAGGATGCCCCCACGACCATTCAAGACTAGTATCGTATCCACAAACATAGCGTTTGGAGGAAGCTATCATGACCATTCAAGACTAGTATCGTATCCGCGAATGTATCGTAGGGAGGAAGCCCCCACCACCATTCAAGACTAGTATCTTATCCACGAACGTATCAGAGGAAGGAAGCCCCCACCTCCATTCAAGACTTGTATCGTATCCACGAACGTATCATAGGGAGGAAGCCCCCACCACCATTCAAGACTTGTATCGTATCCACGAACATATTGTGTGGAGGAAGCTACCATTACCATAAAAGACTAGTATCGTATCTACGAACGTATCGTAGGGAGGAAGCTCCACGATCATTAAAGAATAGTTTCGATTCTACGAACGTACCTTAGGGAGGAAGTTCCACGACCATTCAAGACTATTATCGTATCTACGGAAGTATCGTAGGGAGGAAGTTCCACGACCATTCAAGACGAGTATCGTATCTACGAACGTATCGTAGGGGGGAAGTTCCACGACCATTCAAGACTAGTATCGTATCCACGAACGTATCGTAGGAAGGAAATTCCCACGACAATTCAAGACTAGTACCGTATCCACGAACGTCTCGTAGGGAGGAAGCTCCACGACCATTCAAGACTAGTATCGTATCCACAAACGTATCGGAGGGGGGAAGCCCCCACGAAAATTCAAGACTGGTATCGTATACACGAACGTATCGTAGGGAGGAAGCTCCCAAGTCCATTCAAGACTAGTATCGTATCTACGGACGTATCGTAGGGGGGAAGCTCTCACCACCATTCAAGACTAGTAGCGTATCCACTAACATATCATAGGGAGGAAGCCCCCACCACCATTCAAGACTCCACGAACGTATCGTAGAGTGGGGAGGAAGCTACCATTACCATACAATACTACTATCGTATCTACGACCATATCGTAGGGAGGAAGCTCCACGACCATTCAAGATTAGTATCGTTTCTACGAACGTATCGTAGGGAGGAAGTTCCACGACCATTCAAGACTAGTATCGTATCAATGAACGTATCGTAGGGAGGAAGTTCCACGACCATTCAAGACTAGTATCGTATCTACGAACGTATAGTAGGGAGGAAGTTCCACGACCATTCAAGACTAGTATCGTATCCACGAACGTATGGTAGGGGGGAAGTTCCGCGTCCTTTCAAGACTAGTATCGTATCCACGAACGTATCGTAGGAAGGAAGCTCCCACGACAATTCAAGACTATTATCATATCCACGAACGTATCGTAGGGAGGAATCTACCATGACCATTAAAGTCTTGTATCGTCTACACGAACGGATCGTAGGGAGGAATCTCCCACGACCATTCAAGACCAGTATCGTATCTACGAACGTATCGTAGAGAGGAAGCTCCACGACCATTCGAGACTAGTATCATATCTACGAACGTATCGTAGGGAGGAAGTTCCACGATCATTCAAGACTAGTATCGTATCTACGAACGTATAGTAGGGAGGAATCTCCCATCAGCATTCAAGACAAGTAATGTATCCACGAACGTATCATAGGGAGGAAGCTCCAAGACCATTCAAGACTAGTATAATTTCTACGAACGTATCGTAGGGAGGAATTTCCAAGACCATTCAAGACTAGTAACGTATCTACGAACGTATAGTAGGGAGGAAGTTCCACGACCATTCAAGACTAGTATCGTATCCACGAACGTATGGTAGGGGGGAAGTTCCGCGTCCTTTCAAGACTAGTATCGTATCCACGAACGTATCGTAGGAAGGAAGCTCCCACGACAATTCAAGACTATTATCGTATCCAAGAACGTATCGTAAAGAAGAATCTACCATGACCATTAAAGTTTTGTATCGTATACACGAACGGATCGTAGGGAGGAAGTTCCACGGCCATTCAAGACTAGTATCGTATCCACGAACGTATCGTAGGGGAGAAGTTCCACGACAATTCTAGACTAGTATCGTATACACGAACCTATCGTAGGAAGGAAACTCCCACGACAATTCAAGACTAGTATCGTATCCACGATCGTATCGTAGGGAGGAAGCTCCACGACCATTCAAGACTAGAATCGTATCCACAAACGTATCGTAGGGGGGAAGCCCCCACGACCATTCAAGACTAGTATCGTATACACGAATATATCGTAGGGAGGAAGCTCCCACGAACATTCAAGACTGGTATCGTATCCACGAACGTATCGTAGGGAGGAAACTACCATTACCATACAAGACTAGTATCGTACCCACGAACGTATCGTGGGGAGGAAGCTCCACGACTATTCAAGACTAGTATCGTTTCTACGAACGTATCGTAGGGAGGAAGTTCCACGACCATTCAAGACTAGTATCGTATCTACGGACGTATTGTAGGGGGGAAGCTCTCACCACCATTCAAGACTAGTAGCGTATCCACTAACGTATCATAGGGAGGAAGCCCCCACCACCATTCAAGACTCCACGAACGTATCGTAGGGTGGGGAGGAAGCTACCATTACCATAAAATACTACTATCGTATCTACGACCGTATCGTAGGGAGGAAGCTCCACGACCATTCAAGATTAGTATCGTTTCTACGAACGTATCGTAGGGAGGAAGTTCCACGACAATTCAAGACTAGTATCGTATCTACGAACGTATCGTGTGGAGGAAGCTCCACGACCATTCAAGACTAGTATCGTTTCCACGAAGGGAGGAAGTTCCACGACCATTCAAGACTAGTATCGTATCCACGAACGTATGGTAGGGGGGAGGTTCCGCGTCCATTCAAGACTAGTATCGTATCCACGAACGTATCGTAGAAAGGAAGCTCCGACGACAATTCAAGACTATTATCGTATCCACGAACGTATCGTAGGGAGGAATCTACCATGACCTTTAAAGACCAGTATCGTATACACGAACGGATCGTAGGGATGAATCTCCCACGACCATTCAAGATTAGTATCGTATCCACGAACCTATTGTAGGGAGGAAGCTGTCATGACCATTCAAGACTGGTATCGTATATACGAACGTATCGTAGGAAGGTAGCTCTCACGAACTTTCAAGGCTAGTATCGTATCCACGAATGACTCGTAGGGAGGAAGCTCTCACGACCATTCAAGACTAGTATCGTTTACACGAGCGTTTCGTAGGGAGTAAACTCTCACGACCATTCAAGGCTATTATCGTATCCACGAACGTATTGTAGGGAGGAAGCTACCATGACAGTTGAAGACTAGTATCGTATCCACGAACGTATCGTAGGGTGGAAGCTCCAACCACCATTCAAGACTATTAACGTATCCACGAACGTATCGTAAGTAGGAAGTTCCCAATACTATTCTAGACTAGTACCGTATCCACGTACGTATCATTGGGAGCAAGCACCCACGACCATTGGAGACCAGTATCGTATCCACGAACGTAATGTAGGTAGGAAGCTCCCATGACCATTCAAAACTAGTATCGTATCCACGAACACAATAAAGGGGGAACCTCCCATGACCGTTCAAGGCTAGTATCGTATCCACAAACGTATCGTAGGGAGGAAGCTCCCTTGACCATTCAAGACTGGTATCATATCCACGAACGTATCGTCGGGAGGAAGCTTCCATGACCATTCAAGACTAGTATCGTATCCACAAGCGTATCGAAGGGAGGAAGCTCCCAAGACCATTCAAGACCAGTATCGTATCCACAAACGTATCGTAGGGAGGAAGCTCCCTTGACAATGCAAGACTGGTATCGTACCTACGAACGTATTGTAGGGAGCACGCTCCACCACCATTCAAGTCTAGTATCGTATCCAGGAATGTGTCGTAGGGGAAGTTCCACGACCATTCAAGTCCAGTATTGTATCGATGAACGTATCGTAGGGAGGAAGTTCCACGACCATTCAAGACTGGTATCGTATCAACGAAGGTATCGTAAGGAGGAATCTCCCATCAGCATTCAAGACAAGTAATGTATCCACGAACGTATCGTAGGGAGGAAGCTCCCATTACCATTCAAGACTAGTATCGTTTCGACGAACGTATCGTAGGGAGGAAGTTCCCATTACCATTCAAGACTATTATCCTATCATCGAACGTATCGTAGCAAGGAAGCTCCCATGACCAATCAAGACTAGTAACGTATCCACAAATGTATCGTAGGGAGGATGCTCCCATGACCATTCAAGACTCGTATCGCAACCACGAACGTATCGTAGGGAGGAAGCTCCCATTACCATTCAAGACTACTATCCTATCATCGAACGTACTGTAGGAAGGAAGCTACCATGACCATTGACGACTAGTGTCGTATCCACGAATGTATCGTAGGGAAGAAGGCCCCACCACCATTCAAGACTAGTATCGTATCCACGAACACATCTTAGGGTGGAAGCCCCCACCACCATTCAAGACATGTATCGTGTCCACGAATGTATTGTAGGGAGGAAGCTAACATTACCATACAAGTCTAGTATCGTATCCACGAACGTATCATAGGGAGGAAACTCCACGACCATTCAAGACTAGTATCGTTTCTACGAACGTATCGTAGGGAGGAAGTTCCACGACCATTCAAGACTAGTATCGTACCTACGGACGTATCGTAGGGAGGAAGTTCCACGACCATTCAAGACTAGTATCGTATCCATGTACTATCGTAGGGGGGAAGTTCCACGACCATTCAAGACTAGTATCGTATCCACAAACGTATCGTAGGGAGGAAGTTACCATGACCATTCAAGACTAGTGTTGTATCCACGAACGTATCATAGGGAGGAAAACCCACATCACCATTCAAGACTAGTATCGTATCCACGAACGTATCATAGGGTGGAAGCCCCAACCACCATCGAGACTTGTATCGTATCCACGAACGTATCGTGGGGAGGAAGCTACCATTAACATACAAGACTAGAAACGTATCCACGAACGTATCGTAGGGAGCAAACTCCACGACCATTCAAGACTAGTATCGTATCTACGAACGTATAGTAGGGAGGAAGTTCCCCGACCATTCAAGACTCGTATCGTATCCACGATCGTATGGTAGGGGGGATGTTCCGCGTCCATTCAAGACTAGTATCGTATCCACGAACGTATCGTAGGAAGGAAGCTCCCACGACAATTCAAGACTATTATCGTATCCACGAACGTATCGTAGGTAGGAATCTACCATGACCATTAAAGACTATATCGTACACACGAACGGATCGTAGGGAGGAATCTCCCACAACCATTCAAGACTAGTATCATATCCACGAACTTATTGTAGGGAGGAAGCTCTCATGACCAGTCAAGACTGGTATCGTATATACGAACGTATTGTAGGAAGGTAGCTCTCACGACAATTCAAGGCTAGTATCGTATCAACGAACGTTTCGTAGGGAGGTAGTTCTCACGACCATTCTAGGCTATTATCGTATCCACGAACGTATTGTAGGGAGGAAGCTACCATCACCGTTGAAGACTAATATCGTATCCACGAACCTATCGTAGGGTGGAAGCCCCCGCCACGATTCAAGGCTAGTATCGTATCCACGAACGTATCGTAGGTAGGAAGTTCCCATTACCATTCAAGACTAGTACCGTATCCACGAACGTATCATAGGGAGCAAGCACCCACGACCATTCAAGACCAGTATCGTATCCACGAACGTAATGTATGTAGGAAACTCCCATGACCATTCAAGAGTAGTATTGTATCCACGAACGTATCGTAGGGAGGAAGCTACCAAGATCATTCTAGACTAGTATCGTATCCACGAACGTAATGTAGGGAGGAAGTTCCCACGATCATTCAAGACTAATATCGTATCCACGATCGTATCGATGGGAGGAATTTCGCATGACCATTCAAGACTAGTATCGTATCCACGAACGCATTATAGGGGGAACCACCCATGACCTTTCAAGACTAGTATCGTATCCACAAACGTATCGTTGGGAGGAAGATCCCTTGACCATTCAAGACTGGTATCATATCTACGAACGTAACGCAGGGAGGAAGCTTCCATGACCATACAAGACTAGTACCGTATCCACAAACGTATCGTAGGGAGGAAGATCCCACGACCATTCAAGACCAGTATCGTGTCCACAAACGTATCGTAGGGAGGAAGCTCCCTTGACCATTCAAGATTGGCATCGTATCCCCGAACGTATTATAGGGAGGGAGCTCCACCATCGTTCAAGACCAGTATCGTATCCACGAACGTATCGTAGGGAGGAAGATCTCACGGCCATTCAAGACCAGTATCGTATCCACAGACGTATCGTAGGGAGGAGGCTCCCTTGACAATTCAAGACTGGTATCGTACCTACGAACGTATTGTAGGGAGGAAGCTCCTTCACCATTCAAGACCTGTATCGTATCCACGAACGTATTGTAGGGAGAACGCTCCACCAACATTCAAGACCAGTATCGTATCCACAAACGTATCGCAGGGAGGAAGCTCCCATGACCATTCAAGACTTGTACCGTATCCAAGAACGTATCGTAGGGAGAAAACTCCCATGAACATTCAAGACTAGTATCGTATCCACGAACGTATCGTAGGGAGGAAACTCCCTTTACCATTCAAGACTGGTATCGTATCCACAAACGTATGATAAGGAGGAATCTCCCTTTACCATTCAAGACTGGTATCGTATCCACAAACGTATCGTACGGAGGAATCTCCCATGAGCATTCAAGCCAAGTATCGTATCCACGAACGTATCGTAGGGAGGAAGTTCCACGACCATTCAAGACGTGTATCGTATCCTCGAACGTATCGTAGGGAGGAAGCCTCCACGACCATTCAAGACTAGTATCGTATCTACGAATGTATCGTAGGGAGTGAGTTCCAAGACCATTCATGTCTAGTATCGTATCCACGAACGTATCGTTGGGGGAAGTTCCACGACCATTCAAGACCAGTATCGTATCGACGAACGTATCGTAGGGAGGATGTTCCACGACCTTTCAAGACTAGTATCGTATCTACGAACTTATCGTAGGGAGGAAGTTCCAAGACCATTCAAGACTGGTATCGTATCAACGAAGGTATCGAAGGGAGGAATCTCCCATCAGCATTCAAGACAAGTAATGTATCCACGAACGTATCGTAGGGAGGAAGCTCCTATTACCATTCAAGACTAGTATCGTTTCTACGAACGTATCTTAGGGAGGAAGCTCCCATTACCATTCAAGACTAGTATCCTATCATCGAACGTATCGTAGCAAGGAAGCTCCCATGACCAATCAAGACTAGTAACGTATCCACAAACGTATCGTAGGGAGGAAGCTCCCATGACCATTCAAGACAGGTAAGGTAACCACGAACGTATCGTAGGGAGGAAGCTCCCATTACCATTCAAGACTAGTATCCTATCATCGAACGTATCATAGGAAGGAGGCTACCATGGCCATTGAAGACTTGTGTCGTATCCACGAATGTATCGTAGGGTGGAAGCCCCCACCACCATTCAAGACTAGTATCGTATCCACGAACGCATCATAGGGTGGAAGCCCCCACCACCATTCAAGACATGTATCGTGTCCACGAACGTATCGTAGGGAGGAAGCTAACATTACCATACAAGACTAGTATCGTATCCACGAACGTATCATAGGGAGGAAGCTCCAAGACCATTCAAGACTAGTATCGTTTCTCCGAACGTATCGTAGGGAGGAAGTTCCACGACCATTCAAGACTAGTATCGTATCTACGGACGTATCGTAGGGAGGAAGTTCCACGACCATTCAAGACTAGTATCATATCCATGAACGTATCGTAGGGGGGAAGTTCCACGACCATTCAAGACTAGTATCGTATCCACAAACGTATCGTAGGGACGAAGTTACCATGACCATTCAAGACTAGTGTCGTATCCACGAACGTATCATAGGGAGGAAAATCCCCATCACCATTCAAGACTAGTATCGTATCCACGAACGTATCATAGGGTGGAAGCCCCCACCACCATCAAGACTTGTATCGTATCCACGAACGTATCGTGGGGAGGATTCTACCATGACCATTAAAGACTAGTATCGTATACACGAACGGATCGTAGGGAGGAATCTCCCACGACCATTCAAGACTAGTATCATATCCACGAACTTATTTTGTGGAGGAAGCTCTCATGAACATTCAAGACTGGTACCGTATATACGAACGTATTGTAGGAAGGTAGCTCTCACGACAATTCAAGGCTAGTATCGTATCCACGAACGACTTGTCCGGACGAACCTCTCACGACGCTTCAAGACTAGTATCGTATACACGAGCGTATCGTAGGGAGTAACCACTCACGACCATTCAAGACTAGTATCGTATCAACGAACGTTTCGTAGGGAGGAAGCTCCCACGACCATTCAAAACTGGTATCGTATCAACGAACTTATCGTAGGGAGGAACTCTCACGACCTTTCAAGACTAGTATCGTATCCACGAACGTATTGTAGGGAAGAATCTACCACGACCATTCAAGACTAGTATCTTATCCACGAGCGTATCGTAGGGAGGAAACTCCCACGACCATTTAAGACTAGTATCGTAACCACGAACCTATCATTGGGAGGAAGACCTCATGACCATTCAAGACTATTATCGTATCCTCGAACGTATCGTAGGGAGGTAGCTTCACGATCATTCAAGACTAATATCGTATCCACGATCGTATCGATGGGAGGAATTTCGCATGACCATTCAAGACTAGTATCGTATCCACGAACGCATTATAGGGGGAACCACCCATGACCTTTCAAGACTAGTATCGTATCCACAAACGTATCGTTGGGAGGAAGATCCCTTGACCATTCAAGACTGGTATCATATCTACGAACGTAACGCAGGGAGGAAGCTTCCATGACCATACAAGACTAGTACCGTATCCACAAACGTATCGTAGGGAGGAAGATCCCACGACCATTCAAGACCAGTATCGTGTCCACAAACGTATCGTAGGGAGGAAGCTCCCTTGACCATTCAAGATTGGCATCGTATCCCCGAACGTATTATAGGGAGGGAGCTCCACCATCGTTCAAGACCAGTATCGTATCCACGAACGTATCGTAGGGAGGAAGATCTCACGGCCATTCAAGACCAGTATCGTATCCACAGACGTATCGTAGGGAGGAGGCTCCCTTGACAATTCAAGACTGGTACCGTACCTACGAACGTATTGTAGGGAGGAAGCTCCTTCACCATTCAAGACCTGTATCGTATCCACGAACGTATTGTAGGGAGGACGCTCCACCAACATTCAAGACCAGTATCGTATCCACAAACTTATCGCAGGGAGGAAGCTCCCATGACCATTCAAGACTTGTACCGTATCCAAGAACGTATCGTAGGGAGAAAGCTCCCATGAACATTCAAGACTAGTATCGTATCCACGAACGTATCGTAGGGAGGAAACTCCCTTTACCATTCAAGACTGGTATCGTATCCACAAACGTATGATAGGGAGGAATCTCCCTTTACCATTCAAGACTGGTATCGTATCCACAAACGTATCGTACGGAGGAATCTCCCATGAGCATTCAAGCCAAGTATCGTATCCACGAACGTATCGTAGGGAGGAAGTTCCACGACCATTCAAGACGTGTATCGTATCCTCGAACGTATCGTAGGGAGGAAGTCTCCACGACCATTCAAGACTAGTATCGTATCTACGAATGTATCGTAGGGAGTGAGTTCCAAGACCATTCATGTCTAGTATCGTATCCACGAACGTATCGTTGGGGGAAGTTCCACGACCATTCAAGACCAGTATCGTATCGACGAACGTATCGTAGGGAGGATGTTCCACGACCTTTCAAGACTAGTATCGTATCTACGAACTTATCGTAGGGAGGAAGTTCCAAGACCATTCAAGACTGGTATCGTATCAACGAAGGTATCGTAGGGAGGAATCTCCCATCAGCATTCAAGACAAGTAATGTATCCACGAACGTATCGTAGGGAGGAAGCTCCTATTACCATTCAAGACTAGTATCGTTTCTACGAACGTATCTTAGGGAGGAAGCTCCCATTACCATTCAAGACTAGTATCCTATCATCGAACGTATCGTAGCAAGGAAGCTCCCATGACCAATCAAGACTAGTAACGTATCCACAAACGTATCGTAGGGAGGAAGCTCCCATGACCATTCAAGACAGGTAAGGTAACCACGAACGTATCGTAGGGAGGAAGCTCCCATTACCATTCAAGACTAGTATCCTATCATCGAACGTATCGTAGGAAGGAGGCTACCATGGCCATTGAAGACTTGTGTCGTATCCACGAATGTATCGTAGGGTGGAAGCCCCCACCACCATTCAAGACTAGTATCGTATCCACGAACGCATCATAGGGTGGAAGCCCCCACCACCATTCAAGACATGTATCGTGTCCACGAACGTATCGTAGGGAGGAAGCTAACATTACCATACAAGACTAGTATCGTATCCACGAACGTATCATAGGGAGGAAGCTCCAAGACCATTCAAGACTAGTATCGTTTCTCCGAACGTATCGTAGGGAGGAAGTTCCACGACCATTCAAGACTAGTATCGTATCTACGGACGTATCGTAGGGAGGAAGTTCCACGACCATTCAAGACTAGTATCATATCCATGAACGTATCGTAGGGGGGAAGTTCCACGACCATTCAAGACTAGTATCGTATCCACAAACGTATCGTAGGGACGAAGTTACCATGACCATTCAAGACTAGTGTCGTATCCACGAACGTATCATAGGGAGGAAAATCCCCATCACCATTCAAGACTAGTATCGTATCCACGAACGTATCATAGGGTGGAAGCCCCCACCACCATCAAGACTTGTATCGTATCCACGAACGTATCGTGGGGAGGATTCTACCATGACCATTAAAGACTAGTATCGTATACACGAACGGATCGTAGGGAGGAATCTCCCACGACCATTCAAGACTAGTATCATATCCACGAACTTATTTTGGGGAGGAAGCTCTCATGACCATTCAAGACTGGTACCGTATATACGAACGTATTGTAGGAAGGTAGCTCTCACGACAATTCAAGGCTAGTATCGTATCCACGAACGACTTGTCCGGACGAACCTCTCACGACCCTTCAAGACTAGTATCGTATACACGAGCGTATCGTAGGGAGTAACCACTCACGACCATTCAAGACTAGTATCGTATCAACGAACGTTTCGTAGGGAGGAAGCTCTCACGACCATTCAAGGCTATTATCGTATCCACGAACGTATTGTAGGGAGGAAGCTACCATGACCGTTGAAGACTAGTGTCGTATCCACGAACGTATCGTAGGGTGGAAGACCCCGCCACCATTCAAGTCTAGTATCGTATCCACGAACGTATCGTCGGTAGGAAGTTCCCATTACCATTCAAGACTAGTACCGTATCCACGAATGTATCATAGGGAGCAAGCACCCACGACCATGCAAGACCAATATCGTATCCACGAACGTAATGTAGGTAGGAAGCTCCCATGACCATTCAAGACTAGTATTGTATCCACGAACGTATCGTAGGGGGGAAGCTACCAAGATCATTCTAGACTAGTGTCGTATCCACGAACGTAATGTAGGGAGGAATTTCCCACGATCATTCAAGACTAATATCGTATCCACGAACGTATCGTAGGGAGAAATTTCCCATGACCTTTCAAGATTAGTATCGTATCCACGAACGACTCGTCCGGAGGAAGCTCTCACGACTATTCAAGACTAGTATCGTATACTCGAGCTTATCGTAGGGAGTAACCACTCACGACCATTCAAGACTAGTATCGTATCAACGAACGTTTCGTAGGGAGGTAGCTCTCACGACCATTCAAGGCTATTATCGTATCCACGACCGTATTGAAGGGAGGAAGCTACCATTACCGTTGAAGTCTAGTATCGTATCCACGAAACTATCTTAGAGTGGAAGCCCCCGCCACCATTTAAGACTAGTATCGTATCCACGAACGTATCGTAGGTAGGAAGTTCCCATTACCATTCAAGACTAGTACCGTATCCACGAACGTATCATAGGGAGCAAGCACCCACGACCATTCAAGACCAGTATCGTATCCACGAACGTAATGTAGGTAGGAAACTCCCATGACCATTCAAGACTAGTATTGTATCCACGAACGTATCGTAGGGAGGAAGCTACCAAGATCATTCTAGACTAGTATCGTATCCACGAACGTAATGTAGGGATTAAGTTCCTACGATCAATCAAGACTAATATCGTATCCACGAACGTATCGATGGAGGAATTTCCCATGACCATTCAAGACTAGTATCGTATCCAAGAACGCATTATAGGGGGAACCACCCATGACCTTTCAAGACTAGTATCGTATCCACAAACGTATCGTTGGGAGGAGGATCCCTTGACCATTCAAGACTGGTATCATATCCACGAACGTTAAGCAGGGAGGAAGTTTCCATGACCATACAAGACTAGTATCGTATCCACAAATGTATCGTAGGGAGCAAGCTTCCTCGACCATTCAAGACCAGAATCGTATCCACAAACGTATCATAGGGAGGAAGCTCCCTTGACCATTCAAGATTGGCATCGTATCCCCGATCGTATTATAGGGAGGAAACTCCACCATCATTCAAGACCAGTATCGTATCCACGAACGTATCGTAGGGAGGAAGCTCTCACGACCATTCATGACCAGTATCGTATCCACAACCGTATCGTAGGGAGGAAGCTCCCTTGACATTTCAAGACTGGTATCATATCCACGAACGTATTGTTGGGAGGAAGCTCCTTCACCATTCAAGACCTGTATCGTATCCACGACGGTATTGTAGGGAGGACGCTCCACCACCATTCAAGACCAGTATCGTATCCAGAAACGTATCCTAGGGGGGAAGCTCTCATGACTTTTCAAGACTATTATCGTATCCACGAACGTATCGTAGGGAGGTAGCTCCACGACCATTCATGACTAGTAT
The DNA here is from genome assembly GCA_946902985.2 of Meconema thalassinum. Lineage (NCBI taxonomy): Eukaryota > Metazoa > Arthropoda > Insecta > Orthoptera > Tettigoniidae > Meconema > Meconema thalassinum. Next base: position 211,629,318 of record OX336395.1, read on the forward strand.
CGTATCTACGAACTTATCGTAGGAAGGATGGTCCACGACCATTCAAGACTAGTATCTTATCCACGAGCGTATCGTAGGGAGGAAACTCCCACGACCATTTAAGACTGGTATCGTAACCACGAACGTATCATTGGGAAGAAGCCCTCATGACCATTCAAGACTAGTATCGTATCCACGAACGTATCGTTGGGAGGGAGCTCCCACGACCATTCAAAACTGGTATCGTATCAACGAACTTATCGTAGGGAGGAACTCTCACGACCTTTCAAGACTAGTATCGTATCCACGAGCGTATTGTAGGGAAGAATCTACCACGACCATTCAAGACTAGTATCTTATCCACGAGCGTATCGTAGGGAGGAAACTCCCACGACCATTTAAGACTAGTAGCGTAACCACGAACGTATCATTGGGAGGAAGCCCTCATGACCATTCAAGACTATTATCGTATCCTCGAACGTATCGTAGGGAGGTAGCTCCACGATCATTCAAGACTAATATCGTATCCACGATCGTATCGATGGGAGGAATTTCGCATGACCATTCAAGACTAGTATCGTATCCACGAACGCATTATAGGGGGAACCACCCATGACCTTTCAAGACTAGTATCGTATCCACAAACGTATCGTTGGGAGGAAGATCCCTTGACCATTCAAGACTGGTATCATATCTACGAACGTAACGCAGGGAGGAAGCTTCCATGACCATACAAGACTAGTATCGTATCCACAAACGTATCGTAGGGAGGAAGATCCCACGACCATTCAAGACCAGTATCGTGTCCACAAACGTATCGTAGGGAGGAAGCTCCCTTGACCATTCAAGATTGGCTTCGTATCCCCGAACGTATTATAGGGAGGGAGCTCCACCATCGTTCTAGACCAGTATCGTATCCACGAACGTATCGTAGGGAGGAAGATCTCACGGCCATTTAAGACCAGTAACGTATCCACAAACGTATCGTAGGGAGGAGGCTCCCTTGACAATTCAAGACTGGTATCGTACCTACGAACGTATTGTAGGGAGGAAGCTCCTTCACCATTCAAGACCTGTATCGTATCCACGAACGTATTGTAGGGAGGACGCTATACCACCATTCAAGACCAGTATCGTATCCACAAACGTATCGCAGGGAGGAAGCTCCCATGACCATTCAAGACTTGTACCGTATCCAAGAACGTATCGTAGGGAGAAAGCTCCCATGAACATTCAAGACTAGTATCGTATCCACGAACGTATCGTAGGGAGGAAACTCCCTTTACCATTCAAGACTGGTATCGTATCCACAAACGTATGATAAGGAGGAATCTCCCTTTACCATTCAAGACTGGTATCGTATCCACAAACGTATCGTACGGAGGAATCTCCCATGAGCATTCAAGACAAGTATCGTATCCACGAACGTATCGTAGGGAGGAAGTTCCACGACCATTCAAGACGTGTATCGTATCCTCGAACGTATCGTAGGGAGGAAGCCTCCACGACCATTCAAGACTAGTATCGTGTCTACGAATGTATCGTAGGGAGTGAGTTCCAAGACCATTCATGTCTAGTATCGTATCCACGAACGTATCGTTGGGGGAAGTTCCACGACCATTCAAGACCAGTATCGTATCGACGAACGTATCGTAGGGAGGAAGTTCCACGACCATTCAAGACTGGTATCGCATCAACGAAGGTATCGTAGGGAGGAATTTCCCATCAGCATTCAAGACAAGTAATGTATCCACGAACGTATCGTAGGGAGGAAGCTCCTATTACCATTCAAGACTAGTATCCTATCATCGAACGTATCGTAGCAAGGAAGCTCCCATGACCAATCAAGACTAGTAACGTATCCACAAACGTATCGTAGGGAGGAAGCTCCCATGACCATTCAAGACTGGTAAGGTAACCACGAACGTATCGTAGGGAGGAAGCTCTCATTACCATTCAAGACTAGTATCCTATCATCGAACGTATCGTAGGAAGGAGGCTACCATGGCCATTGAAGGCTTGTGTCGTATCCACGAATGTATCGTAGGGAGGAAGCCCCCACCACCATTCAAGACTAGTAACGTATCCACGAACGCATCATAGGGTGGAAGCCCCCACCACCATTCAAGACATGTATCGTGTCCACGAACGTATCGTAGGGAGGAAGCTAACATTACCATACAAGACTAGTATCGTATCCACGAACGTATCATAGGGAGGAAGCTCCAAGACCATTCAAGACTAGTATCGTTTCTACGAACGTATCGTAGGGAGGAAGTTCCACGACCATTCAAGACTAGTATCGTATCTACGGACGTATCGTAGGGAGGAAGTTCCACGACCATTCAAGACTAGTATCATATCCATGAACGTATCGTAGGGGGGAAGGTCCACGACCATTCAAGACTAGTATCGTATCCACAAACGTATCGTAGGGAGGAAGTTACCATGACCATTCAAGACTAGTGTCGTATCCACGAACGTATCATAGGGAGGAAAATCCCCATCACCATTCAAGACTAGTATCGTATCCACGAACGTATCATAGGGTGGAAGCCCCCACCACCATCAAGACTTGTATCGTATCCACGAACGTATCGTGGGGAGGATTCTACCATGACCATTAAAGGCTAGTATCGTATACACGAACGGATCGTAGGGAGGAATCTCCCACGACCATTCAAGACTAGTATCATATCCACGAACTTATTTTGGGGAGGAAGCTCTCATGACCATTCAAGACTGGTACCGTATATACGAACGTATTGTAGGAAGGTAGCTCTCACGACAATTCAAGGCTAGTATCGTATCCACGAACGACTTGTCCGGACGAAGCTCTCACGACCATTCAAGACTAGTATCGTATACACGAGCGTATCGTAGGGAGTAACCACTCACGACCATTCAAGACTAGTATCGTATCAACGAACGTTTCGTAGAGAGGAAGCTCTCACGACCATTCAAGGCTATTATCGTATCCACGAACGTATTGTAGGGAGGAAGCTACCATGATCGTTGAAGACTAGTGTCGTATCCACGAACGTATCGTAGGGTGGAAGCCCCCGCCACCATTCAAGTCTAGTATCGTATCCACGAACATATCGTCGGTAGGAAGTTCCCATTACCATTCAAGACTAGTACCGTATCCACGAACATATCATAGGGAGCAAGCACCCACGACCATGCAAGACCAATATCGTATCCACGAACGTAATGTAGGTAGGAAGCTCCCATGACCATTCAAGACTAGTATTGTATCCACGAACGTATCGTAGGTGGGAAGCTACCAGGATCATTCTAGACTAGTGTCGTATCCACGAACGTAATGTAGGGAGGAATTTCCCACGATCATTCAAGACTAATATCGTATCCACGAACGTATCGTAGGGAGAAATATCCCATGACCTTTCAAGATTAGTATCGTATCCACGAACGACTCGTCCGGAGGAAACTCTCACGACTATTCAAGACTAGTTTCGTATACTCGAGCTTATCGTAGGGAGTAACCACTCACGACCATTCAAGACTAGTATCGTATCAACGAACGTTTCGTAGGGAGGTGGCTCTCACGACCATTCAAGGCTATTATCGTATCCACGACCGTATTGTAGAGAGGAAGCTACCATTACCGTTGAAGTCTAGTATCGTATCCACGAACCTATCTTAGGGTGGAAGCCCCCGCCACCATTTAAGACTAGTATCGTATCCACGAACGTATCGTAGGTAGGAAGTTCCCATTACCATTAAAGACTAGTACCGTATCCACGAACGTATCATAGGGAGCAAGCACCCACGACCATTCAAGACCAGTATCGTATCCACGAACGTAATGTAGGTAGGAAACTCCCATGACCATTCAAGACTAGTATTGTATCCACGAACGTATCGTAGGGAGGAAGCTACCAAGATCATTCTAGACTAGTATCGTATCCACGAACGTAATGTAGGGAGGAAGTTCCTACGATCATTCAAGACTAATATCGTATCCACGAACGTATCGATGGGAGGAATTTCCCATGACCATTCAAGACTAGTATCGTATCCAAGAACGCATTATAGGGGGAACCACCCATGACCTTTCTAGACTAGTATCGTATCCACAAACGTATCGTTGGGAGGAGGATCCCTTGACCATTCAAGACTGGTATCATATCCACGAACGTAAAGCAGGGAGGAAGCTTCCATGACCATACAAGACTAGTATCGTATCCACAAACGTATCGAAGGGAGGAAGCTTCCTCGACCATTCAAGACCAGAATCGTATCAACAAACGTATCATAGGGAGGAAGCTCCCTTGACCATTCAAGATTGGCATCGTATCCCCGATCGTATTATAGGGAGGAGACTCCACCATCATTCAAGACCAGTATCGTATCCACGAACGTATCGTAGGGAGGAAGCTCTCACGACCATTCATGACCAGTATCGTATCCACAAACGTATCGTAGGGAGGAAGCTCCCTTGACAATTCAAGACTGGTATCATATCCACGAACGTATTGTTGGGAGGAATCTCCTTCACCATTCAAGACCTGTATCGTATCCACGAACGTATTGTAGGGAGGACGCTCCACCACCATTCAAGACCAGTATCGTATCCAGAAACGTATCCTAGGGGGGAAGCTCTCATGACTTTTCAAGACTATTATCGTATCCACGATCGTATCGTAGGGAGGTAGCTCCACGACCATTCAAGACTAGTATCGTATCTACGAACTTATCGTAAGGAGGATGGTCCACGACCATTCAAGACTAGTATCTTATCCACGAGCGTATCGTAGGGAGCAAACTCCCACGACCATTTAAGACTAGTATCGTAACCACGAACGTATCATTGGGAGGAAGCCCTCATGACCATTCAAGACTAGTATCGTATCCACGAACGTATCGTTGGGAGGAAGCCCCCACGACCATTCAAAACTGGTATGGTATCAACGAACCTATCGTAGGGAGGAACTCTCACGACCTTTCAAGACTAGTATCGTATCCACGAACGTATTGTAGGGAAGAATCTACCACGACCATTCAAGACTAGTATCTTATCCACGAACGTATAGTAGGGAGAAAGCTCCACGACCATTCAAGTCTAGTATCGTATCCACGAACGTATCATTGGGAGGAAGCCCTCATGACCGTTCAAGACTAGTATCGTATCCACAAATGTATGGTTGGGAGGAAGCTACCATGACCATTCAAGACTAGTGTCGTATCCGAGAATGTATCGTAGGGAAGAATCCCCCACCACCATTCAAGACTAGTATCGTATCCACGAACGTATCAGAGGGAGGAAGCCCCCACCACCATTCAAGACTTGTATCGTATCCCCGAACGTATCATAGGGAGGATGCCCCCACCACCATTCAAGACTTGTATCGTATCCACGAACGTATCGTGGGGAGGAAGCTAACATTACCATACAATACTAGTATCGTATCTACGAACGTATCGTAGGGAGGAAGCTCCACGACCATTCAAGATTAGTATCGTTTCTACGAACGTATCGTAGGGAGGAAGTTCCACGGCCATTCAAGACTAGTATCGTATATACGAACGTATCGTAGGGTGGAAGTTCCACGACAATTCAAGACTAGTATCGTATCTACGAACGTATCGTTGGTGGAAATTTCCACGGCCATTCAAGACTAGTATCGTATCCACGAACGTATCGTAGGAAGGAAACTCCCACGACCATTCAAGACCAGTATCGTATCCACAAACGTATCGTAGGGAGGAAGCTCCCTTGACCATTCAAGATTGGCATCGTATCCCCGAACGTATTATACGGAGGGAGCTCCACCATCGTTCAAGACCAGTATCGTATCCACGAACGTATCGTAGGGAGGAAGATCTCACGGCCATTCAAGACCCGTATCGTATCCACAAACGTATCGTAGGGAGGAGGCTCCCTTGACAATTCAAGACTGGTATCGTACCTACGAACGTATTGTAGGGAGGAAGCTCCTTCACCATTCAAGACCCGTATCGTATCCACGAACGTATTGTAGGGAGGACGCTCCACCACCATTCAAGACCAGTATCGTATCCACAAACGTATCGTAGGGAGGAAGCTCCCATGACCATTCAAGACTTGTACCCTATCCATGAACGTATCGTAGGGAGAAAGCTCCCATGAACATTCAAGACTAGTATCATATCCACGAACGTATCGTAGGGAGGAAACTCCCTTTACCATTCAAGACTGGTATCGTATCCACAAACGTATGATAGGGAGGAATCTCCCTTTACCATTCAAGACTGGTATCGTATCCACAAACGTATCGTAGGGAGGAATCTCCCATGAGCATTCAAGACAAGTATCGTATCCACGAACGTATCGTAGGGAGGAAGTTCCACGACCATTCAAGACTTGTATCGTATCCTCGAACGTATCGTAGGGAGGAAGCCCCCACGACCATTCAAGACTAGTATCGTATCTACGAATGTATCGTAGGGAGTGAGTTCCAAGACCATTCATGTCTAGTATCGTATCCACGAACGTATCGTAGGGGGAAGTTACACGACCATTCAAGACCAGTATCGTATCGACGAACGCATCGTAGGGAGGAAGTTCCACGACCATTAAAGACTAGTATCGTATCTACGAACTTATCGTAGGGAGGAAGTTCCAAGACCATTCAAGACCGGTATCGTATCAACGAAGGTATCGTAGGGAGAAAGCTCCCATGAACATTCAAGACTAGTATCGTATCCACGAACGTATCGTAGGGAGGAAACTCCCTTTACCATTCAAGACTGGTATCGTATCCACAAACGTATGATAGGGAGGAATCTCCCTTTACCATTCAAGACTGGTATCGTATCCACAAACGTATCGTACGGAGGAATCTCCCATGAGCATTCAAGCCAAGTATCGTATCCACGAACGTATCGTAGGGAGGAAGTTCCACGACCATTCAAGACGTGTATCGTATCCTCGAACGTATCGTAGGGAGGAAGCCTCCACGACCATTCAAGACTAGTATCGTATCTACGAATGTATCGTAGGGAGTGAGTTCCAAGACCATTCATGTCTAGTATCGTATCCACGAACGTATCGTTGGGGGAAGTTCCACGACCATTCAAGACCAGTATCGTATCGACGAACGTATCGTAGGGAGGATGTTCCACGACCTTTCAAGACTAGTATCGTATCTACGAACTTATCATAGGGAGGAAGTTCCAAGACCATTCAAGACTGGTATCGTATCAACGAAGGTATCGTAGGGAGGAATCTCCCATCAGCATTCAAGACAAGTAATGTATCCACGAACGTATCGTAGGGAGGAAGCTCCTATTACCATTCAAGACTAGTATCGTTTCTACGAACGTATCTTAGGGAGGAAGCTCCCATTACCATTCAAGACTAGTATCCTATCATCGAACGTATCGTAGCAAGGAAGCTCCCATGACCAATCAAGACTAGTAACGTATCCACAAACGTATCGTAGGGAGGAAGCTCCCATGACCATTCAAGACAGGTAAGGTAACCACGAACGTATCGTAGGGAGGAAGCTCCCATTACCATTCAAGACTAGTATCCTATCATCGAACGTATCGTAGGAAGGAGGCTACCATGGCCATTGAAGACTTGTGTCGTATCCACGAATGTATCGTAGGGTGGAAGCCCCCACCACCATTCAAGACTAGTATCGTATCCACGAACGCATCATAGGGTGGAAGCCCCCACCACCATTCAAGACATGTATCGTGTCCACGAACGTATCGTAGGGAGGAAGCTATCATTACCATACAAGACTAGTATCGTATCCACGAACGTATCATAGGGAGGAAGCTCCAAGACCATTCAAGACTAGTATCGTTTCTCCGAACGTATCGTAGGGAGGAAGTTCCACGACCATTCAAGACTAGTATCGTATCTACGGACGTATCGTAGGGAGGAAGTTCCACGACCATTCAAGACTAGTATCATATCCATGAACGTATCGTAGGGGGGAAGTTCCACGACCATTCAAGACTAGTATCGTATCCACAAACGTATCGTAGGGACGAAGTTACCATGACCATTCAAGACTAGTGTCGTATCCACGAACGTATCATAGGGAGGAAAATCCCCATCACCATTCAAGACTAGTATCGTATCCACGAACGTATCATAGGGTGGAAGCCCCCACCACCATCAAGACTTGTATCGTATCCACGAACGTATCGTGGGGAGGATTCTACCATGACCATTAAAGACTAGTATCGTATACACGAACGGATCGTAGGGAGGAATCTCCCACGACCATTCAAGACTAGTATCATATCCACGAACTTATTTTGGGGAGGAAGCTCTCATGACCATTCAAGACTGGTACCGTATATACGAACGTATTGTAGGAAGGTAGCTCTCACGACAATTCAAGGCTAGTATCGTATCCACGAACGACTTGTCCGGACGAACCTCTCACGACCCTTCAAGACTAGTATCGTATACACGAGCGTATCGTAGGGAGTAACCACTCACGACCATTCAAGACTAGTATCGTATCAACGAACGTTTCGTAGGGAGGAAGCTCTCACGACCATTCAAGGCTATTATCGTATCCACGAACGTATTGTAGGGAGGAAGCTACCATGACCGTTGAAGACTAGTGTCGTATCCACGAACGTATCGTAGGGTGGAAGACCCCGCCACCATTCAAGTCTAGTATCGTATCCACGAACGTATCGTCGGTAGGAAGTTCCCATTACCATTCAAGACTAGTACCGTATCCACGAATGTATCATAGGGAGCAAGCACCCACGACCATGCAAGACCAATATCGTATCCACGAACGTAATGTAGGTAGGAAGCTCCCATGACCATTCAAGACTAGTATTGTATCCACGAACGTATCGTAGGGGGGAAGCTACCAAGATCATTCTAGACTAGTGTCGTATCCACGAACGTAATGTAGGGAGGAATTTCCCACGATCATTCAAGACTAATATCGTATCCACGAACGTATCGTAGGGAGAAATTTCCCATGACCTTTCAAGATTAGTATCGTATCCACGAACGACTCGTCCGGAGGAAGCTCTCACGACTATTCAAGACTAGTATCGTATACTCGAGCTTATCGTAGGGAGTAACCACTCACGACCATTCAAGACTAGTATCGTATCAACGAACGTTTCGTAGGGAGGTAGCTCTCACGACCATTCAAGGCTATTATCGTATCCACGACCGTATTGAAGGGAGGAAGCTACCATTACCGTTGAAGTCTAGTATCGTATCCACGAAACTATCTTAGGGTGGAAGCCCCCGCCACCATTTAAGACTAGTATCGTATCCACGAACGTATCGTAGGTAGGAAGTTCCCATTACCATTCAAGACTAGTACCGTATCCACGAACGTATCATAGGGAGCAAGCACCCACGACCATTCAAGACCAGTATCGTATCCACGAACGTAATGTAGGTAGGAAACTCCCATGACCATTCAAGACTAGTATTGTATCCACGAACGTATCGTAGGGAGGAAGCTACCAAGATCATTCTAGACTAGTATCGTATCCACGAACGTAATGTAGGGATTAAGTTCCTACGATCAATCAAGACTAATATCGTATCCACGAACGTATCGATGGAGGAATTTCCCATGACCATTCAAGACTAGTATCGTATCCAAGAACGCATTATAGGGGGAACCACCCATGACCTTTCAAGACTAGTATCGTATCCACAAACGTATCGTTGGGAGGAGGATCCCTTGACCATTCAAGACTGGTATCATATCCACGAACGTTAAGCAGGGAGGAAGTTTCCATGACCATACAAGACTAGTATCGTATCCACAAATGTATCGTAGGGAGCAAGCTTCCTCGACCATTCAAGACCAGAATCGTATCCACAAACGTATCATAGGGAGGAAGCTCCCTTGACCATTCAAGATTGGCATCGTATCCCCGATCGTATTATAGGGAGGAAACTCCACCATCATTCAAGACCAGTATCGTATCCACGAACGTATCGTAGGGAGGAAGCTCTCACGACCATTCATGACCAGTATCGTATCCACAACCGTATCGTAGGGAGGAAGCTCCCTTGACATTTCAAGACTGGTATCATATCCACGAACGTATTGTTGGGAGGAAGCTCCTTCACCATTCAAGACCTGTATCGTATCCACGACGGTATTGTAGGGAGGACGCTCCACCACCATTCAAGACCAGTATCGTATCCAGAAACGTATCCTAGGGGGGAAGCTCTCATGACTTTTCAAGACTATTATCGTATCCACGAACGTATCGTAGGGAGGTAGCTCCACGACCATTCATGACTAGTATCGTATCTACGAACTTATCGTAGGAAGGATGGTCCACGACCATTCAAGACTAGTATCTTATCCACGAGCGTATCGTAGGGAGGAAACTCCCACGACCATTTAAGACTGGTATCGTAACCACGAACGTATCATTGGGAAGAAGCCCTCATGACCATTCAAGACTAGTATCGTATCCACGAACGTATCGTTGGGAGGGAGCTCCCACGACCATTCAAAACTGGTATCGTATCAACGAACTTATCGTAGGGAGGAACTCTCACGACCTTTCAAGACTAGTATCGTATCCACGAGCGTATTGTAGGGAAGAATCTACCACGACCATTCAAGACTAGTATCTTATCCACGAGCGTATCGTAGGGAGGAAACTCCCACGACCATTTAAGACTAGTAGCGTAACCACGAACGTATCATTGGGAGGAAGCCCTCATGACCATTCAAGACTATTATCGTATCCTCGAACGTATCGTAGGGAGGTAGCTCCACGATCATTCAAGACTAATATCGTATCCACGATCGTATCGATGGGAGGAATTTCGCATGACCATTCAAGACTAGTATCGTATCCACGAACGCATTATAGGGGGAACCACCCATGACCTTTCAAGACTAGTATCGTATCCACAAACGTATCGTTGGGAGGAAGATCCCTTGACCATTCAAGACTGGTATCATATCTACGAACGTAACGCAGGGAGGAAGCTTCCATGACCATACAAGACTAGTATCGTATCCACAAACGTATCGTAGGGAGGAAGATCCCACGACCATTCAAGACCAGTATCGTGTCCACAAACGTATCGTAGGGAGGAAGCTCCCTTGACCATTCAAGATTGGCTTCGTATCCCCGAACGTATTATAGGGAGGGAGCTCCACCATCGTTCTAGACCAGTATCGTATCCACGAACGTATCGTAGGGAGGAAGATCTCACGGCCATTTAAGACCAGTAACGTATCCACAAACGTATCGTAGGGAGGAGGCTCCCTTGACAATTCAAGACTGGTATCGTACCTACGAACGTATTGTAGGGAGGAAGCTCCTTCTCCATTCAAGACCTGTATCGTATCCACAAATGTATTGTAGGGAGGACGCTCCACCACCATTCAAGTACAGTATCGTATTCAGATACGTATCCTAGGGGGGAAGCTCTCATGACTTTTCAAGCGAATTATCGTATCCACGAACGTATCGTAGGGAGGTAGCTCCACGACCATTCAAGACTAGTATCGTATCCACGAACATATCGCAGGGAGAAAACTCCCACGACCATTCAAGGCTAGTATCGTATACACGAACGTATCGTAGGGAGGTAACTCCACGAGCATTCAAGACTAGTATCGTATCCACGAACGTATCGTAGGGTGGAAGACCCCACGACCATTCATGACTAGTATCGTATCTACGAACGTATCGTAGGGAGGAAGCCCCCACGACCATTCAAGACTAGTATCGTATCCACAAATGTATGGTTGGGAGGAAGCTACCATGACCATACAAGACTAGTGTCGTATCCGCGAATGTATCGTAGGGAGGAATCCCCCACCACCATTCAAGACTAGTATCGTATCCACGAACGTATGAGAGGGAGGAAGCCCCCACCTCCATTCAAGACTTGTATCGTATCCACGAACCTATCATAGGGAGGAAGCCCCCACCACCATTCAAGTCTTGTATCGTATCCACGAACGTATCGTGGGGAGGAAGCTACCATTACCATACAAGACTAGTATCGTATCTACGAACGTATCGTAGGGGGGAAGCTCCACGACCATTCAAGATTAGTATCGTTTCTACGAACGTATCGTAGGGAGGAAGTTCCACGACCATTCAAGACTAGTATCGTATCTACGAACGTATCGTAGGGTGGAAGTACCACGACCATTCAAGACTAGTATCGTATCTACGAACGTATCGTTGGGGGGAAGTTCCACGACCATTCAAGACTAGTATCGTATCCACGAAAGTATCGTAGGAAGGAAACTCCCACGGCAATTCACGACTAGTACCGTATCCACGAACGTATCGTAGGGAGGAAGCTCCACGACCATTCAAGACTAGTATCGTATCCACAAACGTATCGGAGGAGGGAAGCCCACACGAACATTCAAGACTATTATCGTATACACGAACGTATCGTAGGGAGGAAGCTCCCACGACAATTCAAGACTAGTATCGTATCTACGGACGTATCGTAGCGGGGAAGCTCTCACCACCATTCAATACTAGTATCGTATCCACGAACGTATCATAGAGAGGAAGCCCCCACCACCATTCAAGACTTGTTCCGTATCCAGGAACGTATCGTGGGGAGGAAGCTACCATTACCATACAATACTAGTATCGTATCTACGAACGTATCGTAGGGTGGAAGCTCCACGACCATTCAAGATTAGTATCGTTTCTACTAACGTATCGTAGGGAGGAAGTTCCACGACCATTCAAGACGAGAATCGTATCTACGAACGTATCGTAGGGAGGAAGTTCCACGACCATTCAAGACTAGTATCGTATCTACGAACGTATAGTAGGGAGGAAGATCCACGACCATTCATGAATAGTATCGTATCCACGAACGTATGGTAGGGGGGAAGTTCCGCGTACATTCAAGACTAGTATCGTATCCACGATCGTATCGTAGGAAGGAAGCTCCCACGACAATTCAAGTCCATTATCGTATCCACGAACGTATCGTAGGGAGGAAGCTCCACGACCATTCAAGTCTAGTATCGTATCCACGAACGTATCATTGGTAGGAAGCCCTCATGACCATTCAAGACTAGTATCGTACCCACGAACGTATCGTAGGGAGGAAGCCCCCACGACCATTCAAGACTAGTATCGTATCCGCAAATGTATGGATGGGAGGAATCTACCATGACCATTCAAGACTAGTGTCGTATCCGCGAATGTATCGTAGGGAGGAATCCCCCTCCACCATTCAAGACTAGTATCGTATCCACGAAAGGATCGTAGGGAGGAATCTCCCACGACCATTCAAGACTAGTATCGTATCCACGAACTTATTGTAAGGAGGAAGCTCTCAGGACCATTCAAGACTAGTATCGTATACACGAACGTATCGTAAGGAGGAAGCTCTCACGACCATTCAAGTCTAATATCGTATCCACGTACGTATCGTAGGGAGGAAGCTCCCACGACCATTCAAGACTAGTGCCGTATCCACGAATGTATCGTAGGGAGGAAGCCCCCACCACCATTCAAGGCTAGTATCGTATCCACGAACGTATCATAGGGTGGAAGCCCCCACCACCATTCAAGACTTGTATCGTGTCCACGAACGTATCGTAGGAAGGAAGCTCCACGACAATTCAAGACTAGTATCGTATCTACGGAGTATCGTAGGGAGGAAGCTCTCACCACCATTCAAGTCTAGTATCGTATCCACGAAGATATCGAAGGGAGGAATCTCCCATGAGCATTCAAGACAAGTATCGTATCCACGAACGTATCGTAAGGAGAAAGATCCACGACCATTCAAGTCTAGTATCGTATCCACGAACGTCTCATTGGGAGGAAGCCCTCATGACCATTCAAGACTAGTATCGTATCCACGAACGTATCGTAGGGAGGAAGCCCCCACGACCATTCAAGACAAGTATCGTATCCACAAATGTATGGTTGGGAGGAAGCTACCATAACCATTCAAGACTAGTGTCGTATCCGCGAATGTATCGTAGGGAGGAATCCCCCACCACCATTCAAGACTAGTATCGTATCCACGAACGTATGAGAGGGAGGAAGCCCCCACCACCATTCAAGACTTGTATCGTATCCACGAACCTATCATAGGGAGGAAGCCCCCACCACCATTCAAGACTTGTATCGTATCCACGAACGTATCGTGGGGAGGAAGCTACCAAGATCATTCAAGACTAGTATCGTATCCACGAACGTAATATAGAGAGGACGTTCCCACGACCATTCAAGACTTATATCGTATCAACGAACGTATCGTAGGTAGGAATTTCCCATGACCATTCAAGACTAGTATCGTAACCACGAACGCATTATAGGGGGATCCTCCCATGACCGTTCAAGACTAGTATCGTATCCACAAACATATCGTGGGGAGGAAGCTCCCTTGGCAATTCAAGACTGGTATCATCTCCACGAACGTATCGTAGGGAGGAAGCTTCCATGACCATTCAAGACTAGTATCGTATCCACAAACGTATTGTAGGGAGGAAGCTCCCACGACCATTGAAGACCAGTATCGTATCCACAAACGTATCGTTGGGAGGAAGCTCCCTTGACCGTTCCAGATAGGCATCGTATCCCCGATCGTATTATAGGGAGGAAGCTCCACCATCATTCAAGACCAGTATCGTATCCACGAACGTATCGTAGGGAGGAAGCTCTCACGACCTTTCAAGACCAGTATCGTATCCACAATCTTATCGTAGGAAGAAAGCTCCCTTCACAATTCAAGACTGGTATCGTACCTACGGACGTATTGTAGGGAGGAAGGTCCTTCGGCATTCAAGACCTGTATCGTATCTACGAACGTATTGTAGGGAGGTCGCTCCACCACCATTCAAGACCAGTATCGTATCCACAAATGTATCGAAGGGAGGAACCTCCCATGAACATTCAAGACTAGTACCGTATCCACGAACGTATCGTAAGGAGAATGCTCCCATGACCATTCAAGTCTAGTATCGTATCCACGAGCGTATCATATGGAGGAAGCTCCCTTTACCATTCAAGACTGGTATCGTATCCACGAAGATATCGAAGGGAGGAATCTCCCATGAGCATTCAAGACAAGTATCGTATCCACGAACGTATCGTAAGGAGAAAGCTCCACGACCATTCAAGTCTAGTATCGTATCCACGAACGTCTCATTGGGAGGAAGCCCTCATGACCATTCAAGTCTAGTATCGTATCCACGAACGTATCGTAGGGAGGAAGCCCCCACGACCATTCAAGACTAGTATCGTATCCACAAATGTATGGTTGGGAGGAAGCTACCATAACCATTCAAGACTAGTGTCGTATCCGCGAATGTATCGTAGGGAGGAATACCCCACCACCATTCAAGACTAGTATCGTATCCACGAACGTATGAGAGGGAGGAAGCCCCCACCACCATTCAAGACTTGTATCGTATCCACGAACCTATCATAGGGAGGAAGCCCCCACCACCATTCAAGACTTGTATCGTATCCACGAACGTATCGTGGGGAGGAAGCTACCATTACCATTCAAGACTAGTATCGTATCTACGAACGTATCGTAGGGAGGAAGCTCCACGACCATTCAAGATTAATATCGTCTCTACGAACGTATCGTAGGGAGGACGTTCCACGACCATTCAAGACTAGTATCGTATCTACGAACGTATCGTAGGGTGGAAGTTCCACGACCATTCAAGACTAGTATCGTATCTAAGAACGTATCGTTGGGGGGAAGTTCCACGACCATTCAAGACTAGTATCGTATCCACGAACGTATCGTAAGGAGGAAACTCCCACGACAATTCATGACTAGTACCGTATCCACGAACGTTTCGTAGGGAGGAAGCTCCATGACCATTCAAGTCTAGTATCGTATCCACAAACGTATTGTAGGAAGGAAGCTCCCACGACCATTCAAGACCAGTATCGTATCCACAAACGTATCGTCGGGAGGAAGCTCCCTTGACCGTTCAAGATTGGCATCGTATCCCCGATCGTATTACAGGGAGGAAGCTCCACCATCATTCAAGACCAGTATCGTATCCACGAACGTATCGTAGGAAGGAAACTCCCAGGACAATTCAAGACTAGTACCGTATCCAGGAACGTTTCGTAGGGAGGAAGCTCCATGACCATTCAAGTCTAGTATCGTATCCACAAACCTATCGGAGGGGGGAAGCCCCCACGAACATTCGAGACTAGTATCGTATACACGAACGTATCGTAGGGAGGAAGCTCCCACGACCATTCAAGACTAGTATCGTATCTACGGACGTATCGTAGGGGGGAAGCTCTCACCACCATTCAAAACTAGTAACGTATCCACGAACGTATCATAGGGAGGAAGCCCCCACCACCATACAAGACTTGTATCGTATCCACGAACGTATCGTAGGGAGGACGTTCCACGACCATTCAAGACGAATATCGTATCTACGAACGTATCGTAGGGAGGAAGTTCCACGACCATTCAAGTCTAGTATCGTATCTACGAACGTATAGTAGGGAGGAAGTTCCACGACCATTCAAGATTAGTATCATATCCACGATCGTATCGTAGGAAGGAAGCTCCCCCGACAATTCAAGACTATTATCGTATCCACGAACGTATCGTAGGGAGGAATCTACCATGACCATTAAAGACTTGTATCGTATACACGAACGGATCGTAGGAGGAATCTCCCACGACCATTCAAGACTAGTATCGTATCCACGGCCATATTTTAAGGAGGAAGCTCTCATGGCCATTCAAGACTAGTATCGTATCCACGAACGTATCGTAGGGAGGAAGTTCTCACGACCTTTCAAGGCTAGTATCGTTTCCACGAACGACTCGTAGGGAGGAAGCTCTCACGACCATTCAAGGCTAGTATCGTATACACGAGCGTATCTTAGGTACGAAGTTCCCATTACCATTCAAGACTAGTACCGTATCCACGAACGTATCAAAGGGAGGAAGCTCCCACAACCATTCAAGACTAGTATCGTATACACGAACGTATCGTAAGGAGGAAGCTATCACGACCATTCAAGACTAATATCGTATCCACGAACGTATCGTAGGAAGGAAGCTCCCACGACCATTCAAGACTAGTATCGGATCCACGAACGTATCGTAGGGGAGAAGTTCCACGACCATTCAAGACTAGTATCGAATCCACGCAGGTTTCTTAGGGAGGAAGCTCCACGACCATTCAAGACTAGTATCGTATCCACACACGTATCGATGGGAGGAAACTACCATGGCCATTCAAGACTAGTGCCGTATCCACGAATGTATCGTAGGGAGGAAGCCCCCACCACCATTCAAGACTAGTATCGTATCCACGAACGTATCATAGGGTGGAAGCCCCCACCACCATTCAAGACTTGTATCGTGTCCACGAACGTATCGTAGGGAGGAATCTCCACGACAATTCAAGTCTATTATTGTATCCACGAACGTATCGTAGGGAGGAATCTACCATGACCATTAAAGACTTGTATCTTATACACGAACGGATCGTAGGGAGGAATCTACCACGACCATTCAAGACTAGTATCGTATCCACGAAAATATTGTAAGGAGGAAGCTCTCATGACCATTCAAGACTAGTATCGTATCCACGAACGTATCGTAGGGAAGAAGCTCTCACGACCTTTCAAGGCTAGTATCGTATCCACGAACGACTCGTAGGGAGGAAGCTCTCACGACCATTCAAGGCTAGTATCGTATACACGAGCGTATCTTAGGTAGGAAGTTCCCATTCCCATTCAAGACAAGTACCGTATCCACGAACGTATCATAGGGAGGAAGCTCCCACAACCTTTCAAGACTAGTATCGTATACACGAACGTATCGTAAGGAGAAAGCTCTCACGACCATTCAAGACTAATATCGTATCCACGAACGTATCGTAGGGAGGAAGCTCCCACGACCATTCAAGACTAGTATCGGATCCACGAACGTATCGTAGGGGAGAAGTTCCAGGACCATTCAAGACTAGTATCGAATCCACGAAGGTTTCGTAGGGAGGAAGCTCCACGACCATTCAATACTAGTATCGTATCCACAAACGTATCGATGGGAGGAAGCTACCATGACCATTCAAGACTAGTGCCGTATCCACGATATATCGTAGGGAGGAAGCCCCCACCACCATTCAAGACTAGTATCGTATCCACGAACGTATCGATGGGAGGAAGCTACCATGACCATTCAAGACTAGTGCCGTATCCACGATATATCGTAGGGAGGAAGCCCCCACCACCATTCAAGACTAGTATCGTATACACGAGCGTATCTTAGGTAGGAAGTTCCCATTACCATTCAAGACAAGTACCGTATCCACGAACGTATCATAGGGAGGAAGCTCCCACAACCTTTCAAGACTAGTATCGTATACACGAACGTACCGTAAGGAGGAAGCTCTCACGACCATTCAAGACTAATATCGTATCCACGAACGTATCGTAGGGAGGAAGCTCCCACGACCATTCAAGACTAGTATCGGATCCACGAACGTATCGTAGGGGAGAAGTTCCAGGACCATTCAAGACTAGTATCGAATCCACGAAGGTTTCGTAGGGAGGAAGCTCCACGACCATTCAATACTAGTATCGTATCCACAAACGTATCGATGGGAGGAAGCTACCATGACCATTCAAGACTAGTGCCGTATCCACGATATATCGTAGGGAGGAAGCCCCCACCACCATTCAAGACTTGTATCGTGTCCACGAACGTATTGTAGGGAGGAAGCTCCCACGACCATTCAAGACCAGTATCGTATCCACAAACGTATCGTAGGGAGGAAGCTCCCTTGACCGTTCAAGTTTGGCATCGTATCCCCGATCGTATTGTAGGGAGGAAGCTCCACCATCATTCAAGACAAGTATCGTATCCACGAACGTATCGTAGGGAGGAAGCTCTCACGACCATTCAAGACCAGTATCGTATCCACAAACTTATCGTAGGAAGGATGCTCCCTTCACAATTCAAGACTGGTATCGTACCTACGGACGTATTGTAGGGAGGAAGGTCCTTCAGCATTCAAGACCTGTATTGTATCCACGAACGTATTGTAGGGAGGTCGCTCCACCACCATTCAAGACCAGTATCGTATCCACAAATGTATCGTAGGGAGGAAGCTCCCATGACCATTCAAGACTAGTACCGTATCCACGAACGTATCGTAAGGAGAAAGCTCACATGACCATTCAAGACTAGTATCGTATCCACGAGCGTATCGTTTGGAGGAAGCTCCCTTTACCATTCAAGATTGGTATCGTATCCACGAAGGTATCGTAGGGAGGAATCTCCCATGAGCATTCAAGACAAGTATCGTATCCACGAACGTATCGTAGGGAGGAAGTTCCACGACCATTCAAGACTAGTATCATATCCACGAACGTATCGTAGGGAGGAAGCCCCCACGACCATTCAAGACTAGTATCGCATCTACGAATGTATCGTTGGGAGGGAGTTCCACGACCATTCAAGGCTAGTACCGTATTCACGAACGTATCGTAGGGGGAAGTTCCACGACCATTCAAGACCAGTATCGTATCGACGAACGTATCGTAGGGAGGAAGTTCCACGACCATTCAAGACTAGTATCTTATCCACGAGCGTATCGTAGGGAGGAAACTCCCACGACCATTTAAGTCTAGTATCGTAACCACGAATGTATCGTAGGGACGAAGCTCCCATTACCATTCAAGACTAGTATCCTATCATCGAACGTATCGTAGGAAGGAAGCTCTCTTGACCATTCAAGACTAGTATCGTATCCACAAACGTATCGTAGGGAGGAAGCTCCCATGACCATTCAAGTCTGGTATCGTAACCACGAACGTATCGTAGGGAGGATTTTCCCATTACTATTCAAGACTAGTATCCTATCATCGAACGTATCGTAGGAAGGAAACTACCATGACCATTCAAGACTTGTATCGTGTCCACGAACGTATCGTAGGGAGGAAGCTAACATTACCATACAAGACTAGTATCGTATCCACGCACGTATCGTAGGGAGGAAGCTCCACGACCATTCAAGACTAGTATCATTTCTACGAACGTATCGTAGGGAGGAAGTTCCACGAACATTCAAGACTAGTATCGTATCTACGAACGTATCGTAGGGAGGACGTTCCACGACCATTCAAGACTAGTATCGTATCCACGAACGTATCGTAGGGGGAAGTTCCACGACCATTCAAGACCAGTATCCTATCATCGAACGTATCGTAGGATAGAAGCTCCCATAACCAATCAAAACTAGTAACGTATCCACAAACGTATCGTAGGGATGAAGCTCCCATGACCATTCAAGACAAGTATCGTAACCACGAACGTATCGTAGGGAGGAAGCTCCCATTACCATTCAAGACTACTATCCTATCATAGAAAGTATCGTAGGAAGGAAGCTAACATGACCATTGAAGGCTAGTGTCATATCCACGAATGTATCGTAGCGAGGAAGCCCCCACAACCTTTCAAGAGTAGTATCGTATCAACGAACGCATCATAGGGTGGAAGCCCCCACCAACATTCAAGACATGTATCGTGTCCACGAACGTATCGAAGGCAGGAAGCTAACATTACAATACAATACAAGACTAGTATCGTATCCACGAACGTATCATAGGGAGGAGGCTCCACGACCATTCAAGTCTAGTATCGTTTCTACGAACATATCGTAGGGAGGAAGTTCCACGACCATTCAAGACTAGTATCGTATCTACGGACGTATCGTATGGAGGAAGTTCCACGACCATTCAAGACTAGTATCGTATCAACGAACGTATCGTAGGGAGGAAGTTCCACGACCATTCAAGACTAGTATCGTATCCACGAACGTATCGTAGGGGGGAAGTTCCACGACCATTCAAGACTAGTATCGTATCCACGAACGTATCGTAGGAAGGAAACTCCCACGACAATTCAAGACTAGTCTCGTATCCACGATCGTATAGTAGGGAGGAAGCTCCACGACCATTCAAGACTAGTATCGTATCCACAAACGCATCGTAGGGAGGAAACCCCCACGACCATTCAAGACTAGTATCGTATACACGAACGTATCGTAGGGAGGAGGCTCCCACGACCATTCAAGACTAGTATCGTATCTACGGACGTATCGTAGGGAGGAAGCTCTCACCACCATTCAAGACTAGTATCGTATCCATGAACGTATCGTAGGGGGGAAACCCCACGACCATTCAAGACTAGTATCGTATCCACAAACGTATCGTATGGAGGAAGTTACCATGACCATTCAAGACTAGTGTCATATCCACGAACGTATCGCAGGGAGGAAAACCCCCACCACCATTCAAGACTAGTATCATATCCATGAACGTATCGTGGGGAGGAAGCTACCATTACCATACAAGACTAGTATCGTATCCACGAACGTATCGTAGGGAGTAAACTCCACGACCATTCAAGACTAGTATCGTTTCTACGAACGTATAGTAGGGAGGAAGTTCCACGACCATTCAAGACTAGTATCGTATCTACGAACGTATAGTAGGGAGGAAGTTCCACGACCATTCAAGACTAGTATCGTATCCACGAATGTATGGTAGGGGGGATGTACCGCGTCCATTCAAGACTAGTATCGTATCCACGAACGTATCGTAGGAAGGAAGCTCCCACGACAATTCAAGTCTATTATCGTATCCACGAACGTATCGTAGGGAGGAATCTACCATGACAATTAAAGACTAGTATCATATACACGAACGGATCGTAGGGAGAAAGCTCCACGACCATTCAAGTCTAGTATCGTATCCACGAACGTATCATTGGTAGGAAGCCCTCATGACCATTCAAGACTAGTATCGTACCCACGAACGTATCGTAGGGAGGAAGCCCCCACGACCATTCAAGACTAGTATCGTATCCGCAAATGTATGGATGGGAGGAAGCTACCATGACCATTCAAGACTAGTGTCGTATCCGCGAATGTATCGTAGGGAGGAATCCCCCTCCACCATTCAAGACTAGTATCGTATCCACGAACGTATCAGAGGGAGGAAGCCCCCACCACCATTCAAGACTTTTATCGTATCCACGAACGTATCATAGGGAGGAAGCCCCCACCACCATTCAAGACTTGTATCGTATCCACGAACGTATCGTGGGGAAGAAGCTACCATTACCATACAAGACTAGTATCGTATCTACGAACGTATCGTAGGGAGGAAGTTCCACGACCATTCAAGATTAGTATCGTTTCTACGAACGTATCGTAGGGAGGAAGTTCCACAACCATTCAAGACTAGTATCGTATCTACGAACGTATCGTAGGGTGGAAGTTCCACGACCATTCCAGACTAGTATCGTATCTACGAACGTATCGTTGGGGGAAAGTTCCACGACCATTCAAGAGTAGTATCGTATCCACGAACGTATCGTAGAAAGGAAACTCCCACGACAATTCAAGACTAGAACCGTATCCACGAACATATCGCAGGGAGAAAACTCCCACGACCATTCAAGACTAGTACCGTATACACGAACGTATCGTGAGGAGGTATCTCCACGAGCATTCAAGACTAGTATCGTATCCACGAACGTATCGTAGGGTGGAAGCCCCACGTCCATTCAAGACTAGTATCGTATCCATGAACGTATCATTGGGAGGAAGCCCTCATGACCATTCAAGACTAGTATCGTATCCACGAACGTATCTTTGGGAGGAAGCTCCCACGACTATTCAAAACTGGTATCGTAACAACGAACGTATCGTAGGGAGGAAGACTCACGACCATTCAAGACTAGTACCGTATCCACGAACGTATTGTAGGGAATAATCTACCACGACCATTCAAGACTAGTATCGTATCTACGAACGTATAGTAGGGAGGAAGTTCCACGACCATTCAAGACTAGTATCGTATCCACGAATGTATGGTAGGGGGGATGTACCGCGTCCATTCAAGACTAGTATCGTATCCACGAACGTATCGTAGGAAGGAAGCTCCCACGACAATTCAAGTCTATTATCGTATCCACGAACGTATCGTAGGGAGGAATCTACCATGACAATTAAAGACTAGTATCATATACACGAACGGATCGTAGGGAGAAAGCTCCACGACCATTCAAGTCTATTATCGTATCCAAGAACGTATCATTGGGAGGAAGCCCTCATGACCATTCAAGACTAGTATAGTATCCACGAACGTATCGTAGGGAGGAAGCCCCCACGACCATTCAAGACTAGTATGGTATCCACAAACATATCGTTTGGAGGAAGCTACCATGACCATTCAAGACTAGTGTCGTATCCGCGAATGTATCGTAGGGAGGAAGCCCCCACCACCATTCAAGACTAGTATCGTATCCAAGAACGTATCAGAGGAAGGAAGCCCCCACCACCATTCAAGACTTGTATCGTATCCACGAACGTATCATAGGGAGGAAGCCCCCACCACCATTCAAGACTTGTATCGTATCCACGAACGTATTGTGTGGAGGAAGCTACCATTACCATAAAAGACTAGTATCGTATCTACGAACGTATCGTAGGGAGGAAGCTCCACGACCGTTCAAGATTAGTATCGTTTCTACGAACGTACCGTAGGGAGGAAGTTCCACGACCATTCAAGACTAGTATCGTATCTACGAACGTATCGTAGGGAGAAGTTCCATGACCATTCAAGACTAGTATCGTATCTACGAACGTATCGTAGGGGGGAAGTTCTACGACCATTCAAGACTAGTATCGTATCCACGAACGTATCGTAGGAAGGAAACTCCCACGACAATTCAAGACTAGTACCGTATCCACGAACGTATCGTAGGGAGGAAGCTCCACGACCATTCAAGACTAGTATCGTATCCACAAACGTATCGGAGGGGGGAAGCCCCCACGAACATTCAAGACTGGTATCGTATACACGAACGTAACGTAGGGAGGAAGCTCCCACGAACATTCAAGACTAGTAACGTATCTACGGACGTATCGTAGGGGGGAAGCTCTCACCACCATTCAATACTAGTATCCTATCCACGAACGTATCGTAGGTAGGAAGTTCCCATTACTATTCAAGACTAGTACCGTATCCACGAACGTATCATTGGGAGCAAGCACCCACGACCATTGGTGACCAGTATCGTATATACGAACGTAATGTAGGTAGGAAGCTCCCATGACCATTCAAAACTAGTATCGTATCCACGAACCTATTAAAGGGGGAACCTCCCATGACCGTTCAAGTCTAGTGTGGTATCCACAAACGTATCGTAGAGAGGAAGCTCCCTTGACCATTCAAGACTGGTATCATATCCACGAACGTATCGTAGAGAGGAAGCTTCCATGACCATTCAAGACTAGTATCGTATCCACAAACGTATCGAAGGGAGGAAGCTCCCACGTCCATTCAAGACCAGTACCGTATCCACAAACGTATCGTAGGGAGGAAACTCCCTTGACCATTCAAGACTGGCATCGTATCCCCGAACGTATTATAGGGAGGAAGCTCCACCATCTTTCAAGACCAGTATCGTATCAACGAACGTATCGTAGGGAGGAAGATCTCACGACCATTCAAGACCAGTATCGTATCCACAAACGTATCGTAGGGAGGAAGCTCCCTTGACAATGCAAGACTGGTATTGTACCTACGAACGTATTGTAGGGAGGAAGCTCCTTCACCATTCAAGACCTGTATCGTATCCAAGAACGTATTGTAGGGAGGACGCTCCACGACCATTCAAGACCAGTATCGTATCCACAAACGTATCGTAGGGAGGAAGCTCCCATGACCATTCAAGACTACTATCGTATCAACGAGCGTATTTTATGGAGGAAGCTCCACCACCATTCAAGACTAGTATCGTATCCACGAACGTATCGTAGGGGAATTCCACGACCATTCAAGACCAGTATCGTATCGACGAACGTATCGTAGGGAGGAAGTTCCATGACCATTCAAGACTGGTATCGTATCAACGAAGGTATCGTAGGGAGGAATCTCCCATCAGCATTCAAGACAAGTAATGTATCCACGAACGTATCGTAGGGAGGAAGCTCCCATTACCATTCGAGACTAGTATCGTTTCTGCGAACGTACCGTAGGGAGGAAGCTCCCATTACCAGTCAAGACTAGTATCCTATCATCGAACGTATCGTAGCAAGGAAGCTCCCATGACCAATCAAGACTAGTAACGTATCCACAAACGTATCGTAGGGAGGAAGCTCCCATGACCATTCAAGACTGGTATCGTAACCACGAACGTATCGTAGGGAGGAAGCTCCCATTACCATTCAAGACTACTATCCTATCATCGAACGTATCGTAGGAAGGAAGCTACCATGACCATTGACGACTAGTGTCGTATCCACGAATGTATCGTAGGGAGGAAGCCCCCACCACCATTCAAGACTAGTATCGTATCCACGAACGCATCATAGGGTGGAAGCCCCGACCACCATTCAAGACATGTATCGTGTCCACGAACGTATCGTAGGGAGGTAGCTAACATTACCATACAAGACTAGTATCGTATCCACGAACGTATCGTAGGGAGGAATCTACCATGACCATTAAAAACTAGTATCGTATACACGAACGGATCGTAGGGAGGAATCTCCCACGACCATTCAAGACTAGTACCGTATCCACGAACGTATCGTAAGGAGGAAGCTCCACGACCATTCAAGGCTAGTATCGTATCCACAAACGTATCGGAGGGGGGAAGCCCCCACGAACATTCAAGACTGGTATCGTATACACGAACGTAACGTAGGGAGGAAGCTCCCACGAACATTCAAGACTAGTAACGTATCTACGGACGTATCGTAGGGGGGAAGCTCTCACCACCATTCAAGACTAGTATCGTATCCACGAACTTATCATAGGGAGGAAGCCCCCACCATCATTAAAGACTTGTATCGTATCCACGAACATATCGTGGGGAGGAAGCTACCATTACCATACAATACTAGTATCGTATCTACGACCGTATCATAGGGAGGAAGCTCCACGACCATTCAAAATTAGTATCGTTTCTACGAACGTATCGTAGGGAGGAAGTTCCACGACCATTCAAGACTAGTATCGTATCTACGAACGTATAGTAGGGAGGAAGTTCCACGACCATTCAAGACTAGTATCGTATCCACGAACGTATGGTAGGGGGGAAGTTCCGCGTCCTTTCAAGACTAGTATCGTATCCACGAACGTATCGTAGGAAGGAAGCTCCCACGACAATTCAAGTCTATTATCATATCCACGAACGTATCGTAGGGAGGAATCTACCATGACCATTAAAGTCTTGTATCGTATACACGAACGGATCGTAGGGAGGAATCTCCCACGACCATTCAAGACCAGTATCGTTTCTACGAACGTATCGTAGAGAGGAAGCTCCACGACCATTCGAGACTAGTATCGTATCTACGAACGTATCGTACGGAGGAAGTTCCACGACCATTCAAGACTAGTATCGTATCTACGAACGTATAGTAGGGAGGAAGTTCCACGACCATTCAAGACTAGTATCGTATCTACGAACGTATAGTAGGGAGGAAGTTCCACGGCCATTCAAGACTAGTATCGTATCCACGAACGTATCGTAGGGGAGAAGTTCCACGACAATTCAAGACTAGTATCGTATCCACGAACGTATTGTAGGGAGGACGCTCCACCACCATTCAAGACCAGTATCGTATCCAGAAACGTATCCTAGGGGGGAAGCTCTCATGACTTTTCAAGACTATTATCGTATCCACGAACATATCGCATGGAGAAAACTCCCACGACCATTCAAGGCTAGTATCGTATACACGAACGTATCGTAGGGAGGTATCTCCACGAGCATTCAAGACTAGTATCGTATCCACGAACGTATCGTAGGGTGGAAGCTCCCACGTCCATTCAAGACTAGTATCGTATCCATGAACGTAACATTGGGAGGAAGCCCTCATTGATCATTCAAGACTAGTATCGTATCCACGAACGTATCGTTGGGGGGAAGCTCCCACGACCATTCAAAACTGGTACCGTAACAATGAACGTATCGTAGGGAGGAACTCTCACGACCATTCAAGACTAGTATCGTATCCACGAACGTATTGTAGGGAAGAATCTACCACGACCATTCAAGACTACTATCTTATCCACGAACGTATCGTAGGGAGAAAGTTCCACAACCATTCAAGTCTAGTATCGTATCCAAGAACGTATCATTGGGAGGAAGCCCTCATGACCATTCAAGACTAGTATCGTATCCACGAACGTATCGTAGGGAGGATGCCCCCACGACCATTCAAGACTAGTATCGTATCCTCAAACATAGCGTTTGGAGGAAGCTACCATGACCATTCAAGACTAGTATCGTATCCGCGAATGTATCGTAGGGAGGAAGCCCCCATAACCATTCAAGACTAGTACCTTATCCACGAACGTATCAGAGGAAGGAAGCCCCCACCTCCATTCAAGACTTGTATCGTATCCACGAACGTATCATAGGGAGGAATCCCCCACCACCATTCAAGACTTGTATCGTATCCACGAACATATTGTGTGGAGGAAGCTACCATTACCATAAAAGACTAGTATCGTATCTACGAACGTATCGTAGGGAGGAAGCTCCACGACCATTAAAGAATAGTTTCGTTTCTACGAACGTACCGTAGGGAGGAAGTTCCACGACCATTCAAGACTATTATCGTATCTACGGAAGTATCGTAGGGAGGAAGTTCCACGACCATTCAAGACGAGTATCGTATCTACGAACGTATCGTAGGGGGGAAGTTCCACGACCATTCAAGACTAGTATCGTATCCACGAACGTATCGTAGGAAGGAAATTCCCACGACAATTCAAGACTAGTACCGTATCCACGAACGTCTCGTACGGAGGAAGCTCCACGACCATTCAAGACTAGTATCGTATCCACAAACGTATCGGAGGGGGGAAGCCCCCACGAACATTCAAGACTGGTATCGTATACACGAACGTATCGTAGGGAGGAAGCTCCCAAGACCATTCAAGACTAGTATCGTATCTACGGACGTATCGTAGGGGGGAAGCTCTCACCACCATTCAAGACTAGTAGCGTATCCACTAACATATCATAGGGAGGAAGCCCCCACCACCATTCAAGACTCCACGAACGTATCGTAGAATGGGGAGGAAGCTACCATTACCATACAATACTACTATCGTATCTACGACCATATCGTAGGGAGGAAGCTCCACGACCATTCAAGATTAGTATCGTTTCTACGAACGTATCGTAGGGAGGAAGTTCCACGACCATTCAAGACTAGTATCGTATCAATGAACGTATCGTAGGGAGGAAGTTCCACGACCATTCAAGACTAGTATCGTATCTACGAACGTATAGTAGGGAGGAAGTTCCACGACCATTCAAGACTAGTATCGTATCCACGAACGTATGGTAGGGGGGAAGTTCCGCGTCCTTTCAAGACTAGTATCGTATCCACGAACGTATCGTAGGAAGGAAGCTCCCACGACAATTCAAGACTATTATCGTATCCACGAACGTATCGTAAAGAAGAATCTACCATGACCATTAAAGTTTTGTATCGTATACACGAACGGATCGTAGGGAGGAAGTTCCACGGCCATTCAAGACTAGTATCGTATCCACGAACGTATCGTAGGGGAGAATTTCCACGACAATTCTAGACTAGTATCGTATCCACGAACCTATCGTAGGAAGGAAACTCCCACGACAATTCAAGACTAGTATCGTATCCACGATTGTATCGTAGGGAGGAAGCTCCACGACCATTCAAGACTAGAATCGTATCCACAAACGTATCGTAGGGGGGAAGCCCCCACGACCATTCAAGACTAGTATCGTATACACGAATATATCGTAGGGAGGAAGCTCCCACGAACATTCAAGACTGGTATCGTATCCACGAACGTATCGTAGGGAGGAAGCTACCATTACCATACAAGACTAGTATCGTACCCACGAACGTATCGTGGGGAGGAAGCTCCACGACTATTCAAGACTAGTATCGTTTCTACGAACGTATCGTAGGGAGGAAGTTCCACGACCATTCAAGACTAGTATCGTATCTACGGACGTATCGTAGGGGGGAAGCTCTCACCACCATTCAAGACTAGTAGCGTATCCACTAACGTATCATAGGGAGGAAGCCCCCACCACCATTCAAGACTCCACGAACGTATCGTAGGGTGGGGAGGAAGCTACCATTACCATAAAATACTACTATCGTATCTACGACCGTATCGTAGGGAGGAAGCTCCACGACCATTCAAGATTAGTATCGTTTCTACGAACGTATCGTAGGGAGGAAGTTCCACGACCATTCAAGACTAGTATCGTATCTACGAACGTATCGTGGGGAGGAAGCTCCACGACCATTCAATACTATTATCGTTTCCACGAAGGGAGGAAGTTCCACGACCATTCAAGACTAGTATCGTATCCACGAACGTATGGTAGGGGGGAGGTTCCGCGTCCATTCAAGACTAGTATCGTATCCACGAACGTATCGTAGGAAGGAAGCTCCGACGACAATTCAAGACTATTATCGTATCAACGAACGTATCGTAGGGAGGAATCTACCATGACCTTTAAAGACCAGTATCGTATACACGAACGGATCGTAGGGATGAATCTCCCACGACCATTCAAGATTAGTTTTGTATCCACGAACTTATTGTAGGGAGGAAGCTGTCATGACCATTCAAGACTGGTATCGTATATACGAACGTATCGTAGGAAGGTAGCTCTCACGAACTTTCAAGGCTAGTATCGTATCCACGAACGACTCGTAGGGAGGAAGCTCTCACGACCATTCAAGACTAGTATCGTTTACACGAGCGTTTCGTAGGGAGTGAACTCTCACGACCATTCAAGGCTATTATCGTATCCACGAACGTATTGTAGGGAGGAAGCTACCATGACAGTTGAAGACTAGTATCGTATCCACGAACGTATCGTAGGGTGCAAGCTCCAACCACCATTCAAGACTATTAACGTATCCACGAACGTATCGTAGGTAGGAAGTTCCCAATACTATTCTAGACTAGTACCGTATCCACGTACGTATCATTGGGAGCAAGCACCCACGACCATTGGAGACCAGTATCGTATCCACGAACGTAATGTAGGTAGGAAGCTCCCATGACCATTCAAAACTAGTATCGTATCCACGAACACAATAAAGGGGGAACCTCCCTTGACCGTTCAAGGCTAGTATCGTATCCACAAACGTATCGTAGGGAGGAAGCTCCCTTGACCATTCAAGACTGGTATCATATCCACGAACGTATCGTCGGGAGGAAGCTTCCATGACCATTCAAGACTAGTATCGTATCCACAAGCCTATCGAAGGGAGGAAGCTCCCAAGACCATTCAAGACCAGTATCGTATCCACAAACGTATCGTAGGGAGGAAGCTCCCTTGACCATTCAAGACTGGCATCGTATCCCCGAACGTATTATAGGGAGGAAGCTCCACCATCATTCAAGACCAGTATCGTATCCACGAGCGTATATTAGGGAGGAAAATCTCTCGACCATTCAAGAACAATATCGTATCCACAAACGTATCGTAGGGAGGAACCTCCCTTGACAATGCAAGACTGGTACCGTACCTACGAACGTATTGTAGGGAGGAAGCTCCTTCACCATTCAAGACCAGTATCGTATCCACGAATGTGTCGTAGGGGAAGTTCCACGACCATTCAAGTCCAGTATTGTATCGATGAACGTATCGTAGGGAGGAAGTTCCACGACCATTCAAGACTGGTATCGTATCAACGAAGGTATCGTAAGGA
The DNA here is from genome assembly GCA_946902985.2 of Meconema thalassinum. Lineage (NCBI taxonomy): Eukaryota > Metazoa > Arthropoda > Insecta > Orthoptera > Tettigoniidae > Meconema > Meconema thalassinum. Next base: position 211,660,049 of record OX336395.1, read on the forward strand.
GGAATCTCCCATCAGCATTCAAGACAAGTAATGTATCCACGAACGTATCGTAGGGAGGAAGCTCCCATTACCATTCAAGACTAGTATCGTTTCGACGAACGTATCGTAGGGAGGAAGCTCCCATTACCATTCAAGACTATTATCCTATCATCGAACGTATCGTAGCAAGGAAGCTCCCATGACCAATCAAGACTAGTAACGTATCCACAAATGTATCGTAGGGAGGATGCTCCCATGACCATTCAAGACTCCTATCGCAACCACGAACGTATCGTAGGGAGGAAGCTCCCATTACCATTCAAGACTACTATCCTATCATCGAACGTACTGTAGGAAGGAAGCTACCATGACCATTGACGACTAGTGTCGTATCCACGAATGTATCGTAGGGAAGAAGGCCCCACCACCATTCAAGACTAGTATCGTATCCACGAACACATCTTAGGGTGGAAGCCCCCACCACCATTCAAGACATGTATCGTGTCCACGAATGTATTGTAGGGAGGAAGCTAACATTACCATACAAGACTAGTATCGTATCCACGAACGTATCATAGGGAGGAAACTCCACGACCATTCAAGACTAGTATCGTTTCTACGAACGTATCGTAGGGAGGAAGTTCCACGACCATTCAAGACTAGTATCGTACCTACGGACGTATCGTAGGGAGGAAGTTCCACGACCATTCAAGACTAGTATCGTATCCATGTACTATCGTAGGGGGGAAGTTCCACGACCATTCAAGACTAGTATCGTATCCACAAACGTATCGTAGGGAGGAAGTTACCATGACCATTCAAGACTAGTGTTGTATCCACGAACGTATCATAGGGAGGAAAACCCACATCACCATTCAAGACTAGTATCGTATCCACGAACGTATCATAGGGTGGAAGCCCCAACCACCATCAAGACTTGTATCGTATCCACGAACGTATCGTGGGGAGGAAGCTACCATTAACATACAAGACTATTAACGTATCCACGAACGTATCGTAGGGAGCAAACTCCACGACCATTCAAGACTAGTATCGTATCTACGAACGTATAGTAGGGAGGAAGTTCCCCGACCATTCAAGACTTGTATCGTATCCACGATCGTATGGTAGGGGGGATGTTCCGCGTCCATTCAAGACTAGTATCGTATCCACGAACGTATCGTAGGAAGGAAGCTCCCACGACAATTCAAGACTATTATCGTATCCACGAACGTATCGTAGGTAGGAATCTACCATGACCATTAAAGACTATATCGTACACACGAACGGATCGTAGGGAGGAATCTCCCACAACCATTCAAGACTAGTATCATATCCACGAACTTATTGTAGGGAGGAAGCTCTCATGACCAGTCAAGACTGGTATCGTATATACGAACGTATTGTAGGAAGGTAGCTCTCACGACAATTCAAGGCTAGTATCGTATCAACGAACGTTTCGTAGGGAGGTAGTTCTCACGACCATTCTAGGCTATTATCGTATCCACGAACGTATTGTAGGGAGGAAGCTACCATCACCGTTGAAGACTAATATCGTATCCACGAACCTATCGTAGGGTGGAAGCCCCCGCCACGATTCAAGGCTAGTATCGTATCCACGAACGTATCGTAGGTAGGAAGTTCCCATTACCATTCAAGACTAGTACCGTATCCACGAACGTATCATAGGGAGGAAGCACACAGGACCATTCAAGACCAGTATCGTATCCACGAACGTAATGTATGTAGGAAACTCCCATGACCATTCAAGAGTAGTATTGTATCCACGAACGTATCGTAGGGAGGAAGCTACCAAGATCATTCTAGACTAGTATCGTATCCACGAACGTAATGTAGGGAGGAAGTTCCCACGATCATTCAAGACTAATATCGTATCCACGAACGTATCGATAGGAGGAATTTCGCATGACAATTCAAGACTAGTATCGTATCCACGAACGCATTATAGGGGGAACCACCCATGACCTATCAAGACTAGTATCGTAACCACAAACGTATCGTTGGGAGGAAGATCCCTTGACCATTCAAGACTGGTATCATATCTACGAACGTAACGCAGGGAGGAAGCTTCCATGACCATACAAGACTAGTATCGCATCCACAAACTTATCGTAGGGAGGAAGCTCCCACGACCATTCAAGACCAGTATCGTATCCACAAACGTATCGTAGGGAGGAAGCTCCCTTGACCATTCAAGATTGGCATCGTATCCCCGAACGTATTATAGGGAGGGAGCTCCACCATCGTTCAAGACCAGTATCGTATCCACGAACGTATCGTAGGGAGGAAGATCTCACGGCCATTCAAGACCAGTATCGTATCCACAAACGTATCGTAGGGAGGAGGCTCCCTTGACAATTCAAGACTGGTATCGTACCTACGAACGTATTGTAGGGAGGAAGCTCCTTCACCATTCAAGACCTGTATCGTATCCACGAACGTATTGTAGGGAGGACGCTCCACCACCATTCAAGACCAGTATCGTATCCACAAACGTATCGTAGGGAGGAAGCTCCCATGACCATTCAAGACTTGTACCGTATCCAAGAACGTATCGTAGGGAGAAAGCTCCCATGAACATTCAAGACTAGTATCGTATCCACGAACGTATCGTAGGGAGGAAACTCCCTTTACCATTCAAGATTGGTATCGTATCCACAAACGTATGATAGGGTGGAATCTCCCTTTACCATTCAAGACAGGTATCGGATCCACAAACGTATCGTAGGAAGGAATCTCCCATGAGCATTCAAGACAAGTATCGTATCCATGAACGTATCGTAGGGAGGAAGTTCCACGACCATTCAAGACTTGTATCATATCCTCGAACGTATCGTAGGGAGGAAGCCCCCACGACCATTCAAGACTAGTATCGTATCTACGAACTTATCGTAGGGAGGAAGTTCCAAGACCATTCAAGACTGGTATCGTATCAACGAAGGTATCGTAGGGAGGAATCTCCCATCAGCATTCAAGACAAGTAATGTATCCACGAACGTATCATAGGGAGGAAGCTCCAAGACCATTCAAGACTAGTATAATTTCTACGAACGTATCGTAGGGAGGAAGGTCCACGACCATTCAAGACTAGTATCGTATCTACGGACTATTCGTAGAGAGGAAGTTCCACGACCATTCAAGACTAGTATCATATCCATGATCGTATCGTAGGGGGGAAGTTCCACGACCATTCAAGACTAGTATCGTATCCACAAACGTATCGTAGGGAGGAAGTTACCATGACCATTCAAGACTAGTGTCGTATCCACGAACGTATCATAGGGAGGAAAATCCCCATCACCATTCAAGACTAGTATCGTATCCACGAACGTATCATAGGGTGTAAGCCCCCACCACCATCAAGACTTGTATCGTATCCACGAACGTATCGTGGGGAGGAATCTACCATGACCATTAAAGACTAGTATCGTATCCACAAACGTATCGTAGGGAGGAAGCTCCCACGACCATTCAAGACCAGTATCGTATCCACAAATGTATCATAGGGAGGAAGCTCCCTTGACCATTCAAGATTGGCATCGTAAATCCCGATCGTATTATAGGGAGGAAACTCCACCATCATTCAAGACCAGTATCGTATCCACGAACGTATCGTAGGGAGGAAGCTCTCACGACCATTCACGACCAGTGTCGTATCCACAAACGTATCGTAGGGAGGAAGCTCCTTCTCCATTCAAGACCTGTATCGTATCCACGAACGTATTGTAGGGAGGACGCTCCACCACCATTCAAGTACAATATCGTATTCAGATACGTATCCTAGGGGGGAAGCTCTCATGACTTTTCAAGCGAATTATCGTATCCACGAACGTATCGTAGGGAGGTAGCTCCACGACCATTCAAGACTAGTATCGTATCCACGAACATATCGCAGGGAGAAAACTCCCACGACTATTCAAGGCTAGTATCGTATACACGAACGTATCGTAGGGAGGTAACTCCACGAGCATTCAAGACTAGTATCGTATCCACGAACGTATCGTAGGGTGGAAGACCCCACGACCATTCATGACTAGTATCGTATCTACGAACGTATCGTAGGGTGGAAGTTCCACGACCATTCAAGACTAGTATCGTATCTACGAACGTATCGTTGGGGGGAAGTTCCACGACCATTCAAGACTAGTATCGTATCCACGAAAGTATCGTAGGAAGGAAACTCCCACGGCAATTCAAGACTAGTACCGTATCCACGAACGTATCGTAGGGAGGAAGCTCCCACGACCATTCAAAACTGATATCGTATCAACGAACGTATCGTAGGGAGGAACTCTCACGACCTTTCAAGACTAGTATCGTATCCACGAACGTATTGTAGGGAAGAATCTACCACGACCATTCAAGACTAGTATCTTATCCACGAACGTATCGTAGGGAGAAAGCTCCACGGCCATTCAAGTCTAGTATTGTATCCACGAAAGTATCATTGGGAGGAAGCTCTCATGACCATTCATACTAGTATCGTATCCACGAACGTATCGTAGGGAGGAAGCCCCCACGACCATTCAAGACTAGTATCGTATCCACAAATGTATGGTTGGGAGGAAGCTACCATGACCATACAAGACTAGTGTCGTATCCGCGAATGTATCGTAGGGAGGAATCCCCCACCACCATTCAAGACTAGTATCGTATCCACGAACGTATGAGAGGGAGGAAGCCCCCACCTCCATTCAAGACTTGTATCGTATCCACGAACCTATCATAGGGAGGAAGCCCCCACCACCATTCAAGTCTTGTATCGTATCCACGAACGTATCGTGGGGAGGAAGCTACCATTACCATACAAGACTAGTATCGTATCTACGAACGTATCGTAGGGGGGAAGCTCCACGACCATTCAAGACTAGTATCGTATCTACGAACGTATCGTAGGGTGGAAGTTCCACGACCATTCAAGACTAGTATCGTATCTACGAACGTATCGTTGGGGGGAAGTTCCACGACCATTCAAGACTAGTATCGTATCCACGAAAGTATCGTAGGAAGGAAACTCCCACGGCAATTCAAGACTAGTACCGTATCCACGAACGTATCGTAGGGAGGAAGCTCCACGACCATTCAAGACTAGTATCGTATCCACAAACGTATCGGAGGGGGGAAGCCCACACGAACATTCAAGACTATTATCGTATACACGAACGTATCGTAGGGAGGAAGCTCCCACGACCATTCAAGACTAGTATCGTATCTACGGACGTATCGTAGCGGGGAAGCTCTCACCACCATTCAATACTAGTATCGTATCCACGAACGTATCATAGAGAGGAAGCCCCCACCACTATTCAAGACTTGTTCCGTATCCAGGAACGTATCGTGGGGAGTGAGCTACCATTACCATACAATACTAGTATCGTATCTACGAACGTATCGTAGGGTGGAAGCTCCACGACCATTCAAGATTAGCATCGTTTCTACTAACGTATCGTAGGGAGGAAGTTCCACGACCATTCAAGACGAGAATCGTATCTACGAACGTATCGTAGGGAGGAAGTTCCACGACCATTCAAGACTAGTATCGTATCTACGAACGTATAGTAGGGAGGAAGATCCACGACCATTCAAGAATAGTATCGTATCCACGAACGTATGGTAGGGGGGAAGTTCCGCGTACATTCAAGACTAGTATCGTATCCACGATCGTATCGTAGGAAGGAAGCTCCCACGACAATTCAAGTCCATTATCGTATCCACGAACGTATCGTAGGGAGGAATCTACCATGACCATTAAAGACTTGTATCGTATACACGAAAGGATCGTAGGGAGGAATCTCCCACGACCATTCAAGACTAGTATCGTATCCACGAACTTATTGTAAGGAGGAAGCTCTCATGACCATTCAAGACTAGTATCGTATACACGAACGTATCGTAAGGAGGAAGCTCTCACGACCATTCAAGTCTAATATCGTATCCACGTACGTAACGTAGGGAGGAAGCTCCCACGACCATTCAAGACTAGTGCCGTATCCACGAATGTATCGTAGGGAGGAAGCCCCCACCACCATTCAAGACTAGTATCGTATCCACGAACGTATCATAGGGTGGAAGCCCCCACCACCATTCAAGACTAGTATCGTGTCCACGAACGTATCGTAGGAAGGAAGCTCCACGACAATTCAAGACTAGTATCGTATCTACGGAGTATCGTAGGGAGGAAGCTCTCACCACCATTCAAGTCTAGTATCGTATCCACGAACGTATCATAGGGAGAAAGCACCCACGACCCTTGGAGACCAGTATCGTATCCATGAACGTACTGTAGGTAGGAAGCTCCCATGACCATTCAAGACTAGTATTGTATCCACGAACGTATCGTAGGGAGGAAGTTACCAAGATCATTCAAGACTAGTATCGTATCCACGAACGTAATATAGAGAGGACGTTCCCACGACCATTCAAGACTTATATCGTATCCACGAACGTATCGTAGGTAGGAATTTCCCATGACCATTCAAGACTAGTATCGTATCCACGAACGCATTATAGGGGGATCCTCCCATGACCGTTCAAGACTAGTATCGTATCCACAAACATATCGTGGGGAGGAAGCTCCCTTGGCAATTCAAGACTGGTATCATCTCCACGAACGTATCGTAGGGAGGAAGCTTCCATGACCATTCAAGACTAGTATCGTATCCACAAACGTATTGTAGGGAGGAAGCTCCCACGACCATTGAAGACCAGTATCGTATCCACAAACGTATCGTTGGGAGGAAGCTCCCTTGACCGTTCCAGATAGGCATCGTATCCCCGATCGTATTATAGGGAGGAAGCTCCACCATCATTCAAGACCAGTATCGTATCCACGAACGTATCGTAGGTAGGAATTTCCCATGACCATTCAAGACTAGTATCGTATCCACGAACGCATTATAGGGGGATCCTCCCATGACCGTTCAAGACTAGTATCGTATCCACAAACATATCGTGGGGAGGAAGCTCCCTTCACAATTCAAGACTGGTATCGTACCTACGGACGTATTGTAGGGAGGAAGGTCCTTCGGCATTCAAGACCTGTATCGTATCTACGAACGTATTGTAGGGAGGTCGCTCCACCACCATTCAAGACCAGTATCGTATCCACAAATGTATCGAAGGGAGGAACCTCCCATGAACATTCAAGACTAGTACCGTATCCACGAACGTATCGTAAGGAGAATGCTCCCATGACCATTCAAGTCTAGTATCGTATCCACGAGCGTATCATATGGAGGAAGCTCCCTTTACCATTCAAGACTGGTATCGTATCCACGAAGATATCGAAGGGAGGAATCTCCCATGAGCATTCAAGACAAGTATCGTATCCACGAACGTATCGTAAGGAGAAAGCTCCACGACCATTCAAGTCTAGTATCGTATCCACGAACGTCTCATTGGGAGGAAGCCCTCATGACCATTCAAGACTAGTATCGTATCCACGAACGTATCGTAGGGAGGAAGCCCCCACGACCATTCGAAACTAGTATCGTATCCACAAATGTATGGTTGGGAGGAAGCTACCATAACCATTCAAGACTAGTGTCGTATCCGCGAATGTATCGTAGGGAGGAATCCCCCACCACCATTCAAGACTAGTATCGTATCCACGAACGTATGAGAGGGAGGAAGCCCCCACCACCATTCAAGACTTGTATCGTATCCACGAACCTATCATAGGGAGGAAGCCCCCACCACCATTCAAGACTTGTATCGTATCCACGAACGTATCGTGGGGAGGAAGCTACCATTACCATACAAGACTAGTATCGTATCTACGAACGTATCGTAGGGAGGAAGCTCCACGACCATTCAAGATTAATATCGTCTCTACGAACGTATCGTAGGGAGGACGTTCCACGACCATTCAAGACTAGTATCGTATCTACGAACGTATCGTAGGGTGGAAGTTCCACGACCATTCAAGACTAGTATCGTATCTAAGAACGTATCGTTGGGGGGAAGTTCCACGACCATTCAAGACTAGTATCGTATCCACGAACGTATCGTAAGAAGGAAACTCCCACGACAATTCATGACTAGTACCGTATCCACGAACGTTTCGTAGGGAGGAAGCTCCATGACCATTCAAGTCTAGTATCGTATCCACAAACGTATTGTAGGAAGGAAGCTCCCACGACCATTCAAGACCAGTATCGTATCCACAAACGTATCGTAGGGAGGAAGCTCCCTTGACCGTTCAAGATTAGCATCGTATCCCCGATCGTATTACAGGGAGGAATCTCCACCATCATTCAAGACCAGTATCGTATCCACGAACGTATCGTAGGAAGGAAACTCCCACGACAATTCAAGACTAGTACCGTATCCACGAACGTTTCGTAGGGAGGAAGCTCCATGACCATTCAAGTCTAGTATCGTATCCACAAACCTATCGGAGGGGGGAAGCCCCCACGAACATTCGAGACTAGTATCGTATACACGAACGTATCGTAGGGAGGAAGCTCCCACGACCATTCAAGACTAGTATGGTATCTACGGACGTATCGTAGGGGGGAAGCTCTCACCACCATTCAAAACTAGTAACGTATCCTCGAACGTATCATAGGGAGGAAGCCCCCACCACCATACATGACTTGTATCGTATCCACGAACGTATCGTAGGGAGGACGTTCCACGACCATTCAAGACGAGTATCGTATCTACGAACGTATCGTAGGGAGGAAGTTCCACGACCATTCAAGTCTAGTATCGTATCTACGAACGTATAGTAGGGAGGAAGTTCCACGACCATTCAAGACTAGTATCGTATCCACGAACGTATGGTAGGGGGGAAGTCCCGCGTCCATTCAAGATTAGTATCGTATCCACGATCGTATCGTAGGAAGGAAGCTCCCACGACAATTCAAGACTATTATCGTATCCACGAACGTATCGTAGGGAGGAATCTACCATGACCATTAAAGACTTGTATCGTATACACGAACGGATCGTAGGGAGGAATCTCCCACGACCATTCAAGACTAGTATCGTATCCACGGCCATATTTTAAGGAGGAAGCTCTCATGGCCATTCAAGACTAGTATCGTATCCGCGAACGTATCGTAGGGAGGAAGTTCTCACGACCTTTCAAGGCTAGTATCGTTTCCACGAACGACTCGTAGGGAAGAAGCTCTCACGACCATTCAAGGCTAGTATCGTATACACGAGCGTATCTTAGGTACGAAGTTCCCATTACCATTCAAGACTAGTACCGTATCCACGAACGTATCGTAGGGAGGAATCTACCATGACCATTAAAGACTTGTATCGTATACACGAACGGACCGTAAGGAGGAATCTCCCACGACCATTCAAGACTAGTATCGTATCCACGGCCATATTTTAAGGAGGAAGCTCTCATGGTCATTCAAGACTAGTTTCGTATCCACGAACATATCGTAGGGAGGAAGTTCTCACGACCTTTCAAGGCTAGTATCGTTTCCACGAACGACTCGTAGGAAGGAAGCTCTCTTGACCATTCAAGACTAGTATCGTATCCACAAACGTATCGTAGGGAGGAAGCTCCCATGACCATTCAAGTCTGGTATCGTAACCACGAACGTATCGTAGGGAGGATTTTCCCATTACTATTCAAGACTAGTATCCTATCATCGAACGTATCGTAGGAAGGAAACTACCATGACCATTCAAGACTTGTATCGTGTCCACGAACGTATCGTAGGGAGGAAGCTAACATTACCATACAAGACTAGTATCGTATCCACGCACGTATCGTAGGAAGGAAGCTCCACGACCATTCAAGACTAGTATCATTTCTACGAACGTATCGTAGGGAGGAAGTTCCACGAACATTCAAGACTAGTATCGTATCTACGAACGTATCGTAGGGAGGACGTTCCACGACCATTCAAGACTAGTATCGTATCCACGAACGTATCGTAGGGGGAAGTTCCACGACCATTCAAGACCAGTATCCTATCATCGAACGTATCGTAGGATAGAAGCTCCCATAACCAATCAAAACTAGTAACGTATCCACAAACGTATCGTAGGGATGAAGCTCCCATGACCATTCAAGACAAGTATCGTAACCACGAACGTATCGTAGGGAGGAAGCTCCCATTACCATTCAAGACTACTATCCAATCATCGAACGTATCGTAGGAAGGAAGCTAACATGACCATTGAAGGCTAGTGTCGTATCCACGAATGTATCGTAGCGAGGAAGCCCCCACAACCTTTCAAGAGTAGTATCGTATCAACGAACGCATCATAGGGTGGAAGCCCCCACCAACATTCAAGACATGTATCGTGTCCACGAACGTATCGAAGGGAGGAAGCTAACATTACAATACAATACAAGACTAGTATCGTATCCACGAACGTATCATAGGGAGGAGGCTCCACGACCATTCAAGTCTAGTATCGTTTCTACGAACGTATCGTAGGGAAGAAGTTCCACGACCATTCAAGACTAGTATCGTATCTACGGACGTATCGTATGGAGGAAGTTCCACGACCATTCAAGACTAGTATCGTATAAACGAACGTATCGTAGGGAGGAAGTTCCACGACCATTCAAGACTAGTATCGTATCCACGAACGTATCGTAGGTAGGAATTTCCCATGACCATTCAAGACTAGTATCGTATCCACGAACGCATTATAGGGGGATCCTCCCATGACTGTTCAAGACTAGTATCGTATCCACAAACATATCGTGGGGAGGAAGCTCCCTTGGCAATTCAAGACTGGTATCATCTCCACGAACGTATCGTAGGGAGGAAGCTTCCATGACCATTCAAGACTAGTATCGTATCCACAAACGTATTGTAGGGAGGAAGCTCCCACGACCATTGAAGACCAGTATCGTATCCACAAACGTATCGTTGGGAGGAAGCTCCCTTGACCGTTCCAGATAGGCATCGTATCCCCGATCGTATTATAGGGAGGAAGCTCCACCATCATTCAAGACCAGTATCGTATCCACGAACGTATCGTAGGTAGGAATTTCCCATGACCATTCAAGACTAGTATCGTATCCACGAACGCATTATAGGGGGATCCTCCCATGACCGTTCAAGACTAGTATCGTATCCACAAACATATCGTGGGGAGGAAGCTCCCTTCACAATTCAAGACTGGTATCGTACCTACGGACGTATTGTAGGGAGGAAGGTCCTTCGGCATTCAAGACCTGTATCGTATCTACGAACGTATTGTAGGGAGGTCGCTCCACCACCATTCAAGACCAGTATCGTATCCACAAATGTATCGAAGGGAGGAACCTCCCATGAACATTCAAGACTAGTACCGTATCCACGAACGTATCGTAAGGAGAATGCTCCCATGACCATTCAAGTCTAGTATCGTATCCACGAGCGTATCATATGGAGGAAGCTCCCTTTACCATTCAAGACTGGTATCGTATCCACGAAGATATCGAAGGGAGGAATCTCCCATGAGCATTCAAGACAAGTATCGTATCCACGAACGTATCGTAAGGAGAAAGCTCCACGACCATTCAAGTCTAGTATCGTATCCACGAACGTCTCATTGGGAGGAAGCCCTCATGACCATTCAAGACTAGTATCGTATCCACGAACGTATCGTAGGGAGGAAGCCCCCACGACCATTCAAGACTAGTATCGTATCCACAAATGTATGGTTGGGAGGAAGCTACCATAACCATTCAAGACTAGTGTCGTATCCGCGAATGTATCGTAGGGAGGAATCCCCCACCACCATTCAAGACTAGTATCGTATCCACGAACGTATGAGAGGGAGGAAGCCCCCACCACCATTCAAGACTTGTATCGTATCCACGAACCTATCATAGGGAGGAAGCCCCCACCACCATTCAAGACTTGTATCGTATCCACGAACGTATCGTGGGGAGGAAGCTACCATTACCATACAAGACTAGTATCGTATCTACGAACGTATCGTAGGGAGGAAGCTCCACGACCATTCAAGATTAATATCGTCTCTACGAACGTATCGTAGGGAGGACGTTCCACGACCATTCAAGACTAGTATCGTATCTACGAACGTATCGTAGGGTGGAAGTTCCACGACCATTCAAGACTAGTATCGTATCTAAGAACGTATCGTTGGGGGGAAGTTCCACGACCATTCAAGACTAGTATCGTATCCACGAACGTATCGTAAGAAGGAAACTCCCACGACAATTCATGACTAGTACCGTATCCACGAACGTTTCGTAGGGAGGAAGCTCCATGACCATTCAAGTCTAGTATCGTATCCACAAACGTATTGTAGGAAGGAAGCTCCCACGACCATTCAAGACCAGTATCGTATCCACAAACGTATCGTAGGGAGGAAGCTCCCTTGACCGTTCAAGATTAGCATCGTATCCCCGATCGTATTACAGGGAGGAATCTCCACCATCATTCAAGACCAGTATCGTATCCACGAACGTATCGTAGGAAGGAAACTCCCACGACAATTCAAGACTAGTACCGTATCCACGAACGTTTCGTAGGGAGGAAGCTCCATGACCATTCAAGTCTAGTATCGTATCCACAAACCTATCGGAGGGGGGAAGCCCCCACGAACATTCGAGACTAGTATCGTATACACGAACGTATCGTAGGGAGGAAGCTCCCACGACCATTCAAGACTAGTATGGTATCTACGGACGTATCGTAGGGGGGAAGCTCTCACCACCATTCAAAACTAGTAACGTATCCTCGAACGTATCATAGGGAGGAAGCCCCCACCACCATACATGACTTGTATCGTATCCACGAACGTATCGTAGGGAGGACGTTCCACGACCATTCAAGACGAGTATCGTATCTACGAACGTATCGTAGGGAGGAAGTTCCACGACCATTCAAGTCTAGTATCGTATCTACGAACGTATAGTAGGGAGGAAGTTCCACGACCATTCAAGACTAGTATCGTATCCACGAACGTATGGTAGGGGGGAAGTCCCGCGTCCATTCAAGATTAGTATCGTATCCACGATCGTATCGTAGGAAGGAAGCTCCCACGACAATTCAAGACTATTATCGTATCCACGAACGTATCGTAGGGAGGAATCTACCATGACCATTAAAGACTTGTATCGTATACACGAACGGATCGTAGGGAGGAATCTCCCACGACCATTCAAGACTAGTATCGTATCCACGGCCATATTTTAAGGAGGAAGCTCTCATGGCCATTCAAGACTAGTATCGTATCCGCGAACGTATCGTAGGGAGGAAGTTCTCACGACCTTTCAAGGCTAGTATCGTTTCCACGAACGACTCGTAGGGAAGAAGCTCTCACGACCATTCAAGGCTAGTATCGTATACACGAGCGTATCTTAGGTACGAAGTTCCCATTACCATTCAAGACTAGTACCGTATCCACGAACGTATCGTAGGGAGGAATCTACCATGACCATTAAAGACTTGTATCGTATACACGAACGGACCGTAAGGAGGAATCTCCCACGACCATTCAAGACTAGTATCGTATCCACGGCCATATTTTAAGGAGGAAGCTCTCATGGTCATTCAAGACTAGTTTCGTATCCACGAACATATCGTAGGGAGGAAGTTCTCACGACCTTTCAAGGCTAGTATCGTTTCCACGAACGACTCGTAGGAAGGAAGCTCTCTTGACCATTCAAGACTAGTATCGTATCCACAAACGTATCGTAGGGAGGAAGCTCCCATGACCATTCAAGTCTGGTATCGTAACCACGAACGTATCGTAGGGAGGATTTTCCCATTACTATACAAGACTAGTATCCTATCATCGAACGTATCGTAGGAAGGAAACTACCATGACCATTCAAGACTTGTATCGTGTCCACGAACGTATCGTAGGGAGGAAGCTAACATTACCATACAAGACTAGTATCGTATCCACGCACGTATCGTAGGAAGGAAGCTCCACGACCATTCAAGACTAGTATCATTTCTACGAACGTATCGTAGGGAGGAAGTTCCACGAACATTCAAGACTAGTATCGTATCTACGAACGTATCGTAAGGAGGACGTTCCACGACCATTCAAGACTAGTATCGTATCCACGAACGTATCGTAGGGGGAAGTTCCACGACCATTCAAGACCAGTATCCTATCATCGAACGTATCGTAGGATAGAAGCTCCCATAACCAATCAAAACTAGTAACGTATCCACAAACGTATCGTAGGGATGAAGCTCCCATGACCATTCAAGACAAGTATCGTAACCACGAACGTATCGTAGGGAGGAAGCTCCCATTACCATTCAAGACTACTATCCAATCATCGAACGTATCGTAGGAAGGAAGCTAACATGACCATTGAAGGCTAGTGTCGTATCCACGAATGTATCGTAGCGAGGAAGCCCCCACAACCTTTCAAGAGTAGTATCGTATCAACGAACGCATCATAGGGTGGAAGCCCCCACCAACATTCAAGACATGTATCGTGTCCACGAACGTATCGAAGGGAGGAAGCTAACATTACAATACAATACAAGACTAGTATCGTATCCACGAACGTATCATAGGGAGGAGGCTCCACGACCATTCATGTCTAGTATCGTTTCTACGAACGTATCGTAGGGAAGAAGTTCCACGACCATTCAAGACTAGTATCGTATCTACGGACGTATCGTATGGAGGAAGTTCCACGACCATTCAAGACTAGTATCGTATAAACGAACGTATCGTAGGGAGGAAGTTCCACGACCATTCAAGACTAGTATCGTATCCACGAACGTATCGTAGGGGGGAAGTTCCACGACCATTCAAGACTAGTATCGTATCCACGAACGTATCGTAGGAAGGATACTCCCACGACAATTCAAGACTAGTATCGTATCCACGATCGTATAGTAGGGAGGAAGCTCCACGACCATTCAAGTCTAGTATCGTATCCACAAACGTATCGTAGGGAGGAAACCCCCACGACCATTCAAGACTAGTATCGTATACACGAACGTATCGTAGGGAGGAGGCTCCCACGACCATTCAAGACTAGTATCGTATCTACGGACGTATCGTAGGGAGGAAGCTCTCACCACCATTCAAGACTAGTATCGTATCCATGAACGTATCGTAGGGAGGAAACCCCACGACCATTCAAGACTAGTATCGTATCCACAAACGTATCGTATGGAGGAAGTTACCATGACCATTCAAGACTAGTGTCATATCCACGAACGTATCGCAGGGAGGAAAACCCCCACCACCATTCAAGACTAGTATCATATCCACGAACGTATCGTGGGGAGGAAGCTACCATTACCATACAAGACTAGTATCGTATCCACGAACGTATCGTAGGGAGTAAACTCCACGACCATTCAAGACTAGTATCGTTTCTACGAACGTATAGTAGGGAGGAAGTTCCACGACCATTCAAGACTAGTATCGTATCTACGAACGTATAGTAGGGAGGAAGTTCCACGACCATTCAAGACTAGTATCGTATCCACGAACGTATGGTAGGGGGGATGTTCCGCGTCCATTCAAGACTAGTATCGTATCCACGAACGTATCGTAGGAAGGAAGCTCCCACGACAATTCAAGTCTATTATCGTATCCACGAACGTATCGTAGGGAGGAATCTACCATGACAATTAAAGACTAGTATCATATACACGAACGGATCGTAGGGAGAAAGCTCCACGACAATTCAAGTCTAGTATCGTATCCACGAACGTATCATTGGTAGGAAGCCCTCATGACCATTCAAGACTAGTATCGTACCCACGAACGTATCGTAGGGAGAAAGCCCCCACGACCATTCAAGACTAGTATCGTATCCGCAAATGTATGGATGGGAGGAAGCTACCATGACCATTCAAGACTAGTGTCGTATCCGCGAATGTATCGTAGGGAGGAATCCCCCTCCACCATTCAAGACTAGTATCGTATCCACGAACGTATCAGAGGGAGGAAGCCCCCACCACCATTCAAGACTTTTATCGTATCCACGAACGTATCATGGGGAGGAAGCCCCCACCACCATTCAAGACTTGTATCGTATCCACGAACGAATCGTGGGGAGGAAGCTACCATTACCATACAAGAATAGTATCGTATCTACGAACGTATCGTAGGGAGGAAGTTCCACGACCATTCAAGATTAGTATCGTTTCTACGAACGTATCGTAGGGAGGAAGTTCCACAACCATTCAAGACTAGTATCGTATCTACGAACGTATCGTAGGGTGGAAGTTCCACGACCATTCCAGACTAGTATCGTATCTACGAACGTATCGTAGGGGGGAAGTTCCACGACCATTCAAGAGTAGTATCGTATCCACGAACGTATCGTAGAAAGGAAACTCCCACGACAATTCAAGACTAGTACCGTATCCACGAACATATCGCAGGGAGAAAACTCCCACGACCATTCAAGACTAGTACCGTATACACGAACGTATCGTGAGGAGGTATCTCCACGAGCATTCAAGACTAGTATCGTATCCACGAACGTATCGTAGGGTGGAAGCCCCACGTCCATTCAAGACTAGTATCGTATCCATGAACGTATCATTGGGAGGAAGCCCTCATGACCATTCAAGACTAGTATCGTATCCACGAACGTATCTTTGGGAGGAAGCTCCCACGACCATTCAAACCTGGTATCGTAACAACGAACGTATCGTAGGGAGGAACACTCACGACCATTCAAGACTAGTACCGTATCCACGAACGTATTGTAGGGAATAATCTACCACGACCATTCAAGACTAATATCTTATCCACGAACATATCGTAGGGAGAATGCTCCACGACCATTCACGTCTATTATCGTATCCAAGAACGTATCATTGGGAGGAAGCCCTCATGACCATTCAAGACTAGTATCGTACCCACAAACATATCGTTTGGAGGAAGCTACCATGACCATTCAAGACTAGTGTCGTATCCGCGAATGTATCGTAGGGAGGAAGCCCCCACCACCATTCAAGACTAGTATCGTATCCAAGAACGTATCAGAGGAAGGAAGCCCCCACCACCATTCAAGACTTGTATCGTATCCACGAACGTATCATAGGGAGGAAGCCCCCACCACCATTCAAGACTTGTATCGTATCCACGATCGTATTGTGTGGAGGAAGCTACCATTACCATAAAAGACTAGTATCGTATCTACGAACGTATCGTAGGGAGGAAGCTCCACGACCGTTCAAGATTAGTATCGTTTCTACGAACGTACCGTAGGGAGGAAGTTCCACGACCATTCAAGACTAGTATCGTATCTACGAACGTATCGTAGGGAGAAGTTCCACGACCATTCAA
This sequence comes from Meconema thalassinum, assembly GCA_946902985.2. Lineage (NCBI taxonomy): Eukaryota > Metazoa > Arthropoda > Insecta > Orthoptera > Tettigoniidae > Meconema > Meconema thalassinum. Next base: position 211,677,275 of record OX336395.1, read on the forward strand.
GACTAGTATCGTATCTACGAACGTATCGTAGGGGGGAAGTTCTACGACCATTCAAGACTAGTATCGTATCCACGAACGTATCGTAGGAAGGAAACTCCCACGACAATTCAAGACTAGTACCGTATCCACGAACGTATCGTAGGGAGGAAGCTCCACGACCATTCAAGACTAGTATCGTATCCACAAACGTATCGGAGGGGGGAAGCCCCCACGAACATTCAAGACTGGTATCGTATACACGAACGCAACGTAGGGGGGAAGCTCCCACGAACATTCAAGACTAGTAACGTATCTAAGGACGTATCGTAGGGGGGAAGCTCTCACCACCATTCAATACTAGTATCGTATCCACGAACGTATCGTAGGTAGGAAGTTCCCATTACTATTCAAGACTAGTACCGTATCCACGAACGTATCATTGGGAGCAAGCACCCACGACCATTGGTGACCAGTATCGTATCTACGAACGTAATGTAGGTAGGAAGCTCCCATGACCATTCAAAACTAGTATCGTATCCACGAACCTATTAAAGGGGGAACCTCCCATGACCGTTCAAGACTAGTATGGTATCCACAAACGTATCGTAGAGAGGAAGCTCCCTTGACCATTCAAGACTGGTATCATATCCACGAACGTATCGTAGAGAGGAAGCTTCCATGACCATTCAAGACTAGTATCGTATCCACGAACGTATCGTAGGGAGGAAGATCTCACGACCATTCAAGACCAGTATCGTATCCACAAACGTATCGTAGGGAGGAAGCTCCCTTGACAATGCAAGACTGGTATTGTACCTACGAACGTATTGTAGGGAGGAAGCTCCTTCACCAATCAAGACCTGTATCGTATCCAAGAACGTATTGTAGGGAGGACGCTCCACGACCATTCAAGACCAGTATCGTATCCACAAACGTATCGTAGGGAGGAAGCTCCCATGACCATTCAAGACTACTATCGTATCAACGAGCGTATTGTATGGAGGAAGCTCCACCACCATTCAAGACTAGTATCGTATCCACGAACGTATCGTAGGGGAAGTCCACGACCATTCAAGACCAGTATCGTATCGACGAACGTATCGTAGGGAGGATGTTCCATGACCATTCGAGACTGGTATCGTATCAACGAAGGTATCGTAGGGAGGAATCTCCCATCAGCATTCAAGACAAGTAATGTATCCACGAACGTATCGTAGGGAGGAAGCTCCCATTACCATTCAAGACTAGTATCGTTTCTGCGAACGTACCGTAGGGAGGAAGCTCCCATTACCAGTCAAGACTAGTATCCTATCATCGAACGTATCGTAGCAAGGAAGCTCCCATGACCAATCAAGACTAGTAACGTATCCACAAACGTATCGTAGGGATGAAGCTCCCATGACCATTCAAGACTGGTATCGTAACCACGAACGTATCGTAGGGAGGAAGCTCCCATTACCATTCAAGACTACTATCCTATCATCGAACGTATCGTAGGAAGGAAGCTACCATGACCATTGACGACTAGTGTCGTATCCACGAATGTATCGTAGGGAGGAAGCCCCCACCACCATTCAAGACTAGTATCGTATCCACGAACGCATCATAGGGTGGAAGCCCCCACCACCATTCAAGACATGTATCGTGTCCACGAACGTATCGTAGGGAGGTAGCTAACATTACCATACAAGACTAGTATCGTATCCACGAACGTATCGTAGGGAGGAATCTACCATGACCATTAAAAACTAGTATCGTATACACGAACGGATCGTAGGGAGGAATCTCCCACGACCATTCAAGACTAGTGTCATATCCGCGAACTTATTGTAGGGAGGAAGCTCTCATGACCATTCAAGACTGGTATCGTATATACGAACGTATTGTAGGAAGGTAGCTCTCACGACAATTCAAGGCTAGTATCGTATCCACGAACGACTCGTCCGGAGGAAGCTCTCACGACCATTCAAGACTAGTATCGTATACTCGAGCGAATCATAGGGAGTAACCCCTCACGACCATTCAAGACTTGTGTCGAATCAACGAACGTTTCGTAGGGAGGAAGCTCTCACTACCAATCAAGGCTATTATCGTATCCACGAACGTATTGTAGGCAGGAAGCTACCATGACTGTTGAAGACTAGTATCGTATCCACGAACGTATCGTAGGGTGGAAGCCCCCGCCACCATTCAAGACTAGTGTCGTATCCACAAACGTATCGTAGGGAGGAAACTCCCACGACCATTCAAGACCAGTATCGTATCCACAAACGCATCATAGGGAGGAAGCTCCCTTGACCATTTAAGATTGGCATCGTATCCCCGATCGTATTATAGGGATGAAACTCCACTATCATTCAAGACCAATATCGTATCCACGAACGTATCGTAGGGAGGAAGCTCTCACGATCATTCATGACGAGTATCGTATCCACTAACGTATCGAGGGAGGAAGCTCCCTTGACAATTCAAGACTGGTATCGTATCCACGAACGTATTGTAGGGAGGAAACCTTTCACCATTCAAGACATGTATCGTATCCACGAACGTATTGTAGGGAGGACGCTCCACCAACATTCAAGACCAGTATCGTATCCAGAAACGTATCCTAGGGGGGAAGCTCTCATGACTTTTCAAGACTACTATCGTATCCACGAACATATCACAGGGAGAAAACTCCCACGACCATTGAAGACTAGTACCGTATACACGAACGTATCGTGAGGAGGTATCTCCACGAGCATTCAAGACTAGTATCGTATCCACGAACGTATCGTAGGGTGGAAGCCCCACGTCCATTCAAGACTAGTATCGTATCCATGAACGTATCATTGGGAGGAAGCCCTCATGACCATCAAGACTAGTATCGTATCCACGAACGTATCTTTGGGAGGAAGCTCCCACGACCATTCAAAACTGGTATCGTAACAACGAACGTATCGTAGGGAGGAACACTCACGACCATTCAAGACTAGTACCGTATCCACGAACGTATTGTAGGGAAGAATCTACCACGACCATTCAAGACTAGTATCTTATCCACGAACGTATCGTAGGGAGAATGCTCCACGACCATTCAAGTCTATTATCGTATCCAAGAACGTATCATTGGGAGGAAGCCCTCATGACCATTCAAGACTAGTATCGTATCCACGAACGTATCGTAGGGAGGAAGCCCCCACGACCAATCAAGACTAGTATCGTATCCACAAACATATCGTTTGGAGGAAGCTACCATGATCATTCAAGACTAGTGTCGTATCCTCGAATGTATCGTAGGGAGGAATCCCCCACCACCATTCAAGACTATTATCGTATCCAAGAACGTATCAGAGGAAGGAAGCCCCCACCACCATTCAAGAATTGTATCGTATCCACGAACGTATCATAGGGAGGAAGCCCCCACCACAATTCAAGAATTGTATCGTATCCACGAACGTATCGTAGGGAGAAGTTCCACGACCATTCAAGACTAGTATCGTATCTACGAACGTATCGTAGGGGGGAAGTTCTACGACCATTCAAGACTAGTATCGTATCCACGAACGTATCGTAGGAAGGAAACTCCCACGACAATTCAAGACTAGTACCGTATCCACGAACGTATCGTAGGGAGGAAGCTCCACGACCATTCAAGACTAGTATCGTATGCACAAACGTATCGGAGGGGGGAAGCCCCCACGAACATTCAAGACTGGTATCGTATACACGAACGTAACGTAGGGAGGAAGCTCCCACGAACATTCAAGACTAGTAACGTATCTACGGACGTATCGTAGGGGGGAAGCTCTCACCACCATTCAAGACTAGTATCGTTTCCACGAACTTATCATAGGGAGGAAGCCCCCACCATCATTAAAGACTTGTATCGTATCCACGAACATATCGTGGGGAGGAAGCTACCATTACCATACAATACTAGTATCGTATCTACGACCGTATCGTAGGGAGGAACCTCCACGACCATTCAAGATTAGTATCGTTTCTACGAACGTATCGTAGGGAGGAAGTTCCACGACCATTCAAGACTAGTATCGTATCTACGAACGTATAGTAGGGAGGAGGTTCCACGACCATTCAAGACTAGTATCGTATCCACGAACGTATGGTAGGGGGGAAGTTCCGCGTCCTTTCAAGACTAGTATCGTATCCACGAACGTATCGTAGGAAGGAAGCTCCCACGACAATTCAAGGCTATTATCATATCCACGAACGTATCGTAGGGAGGAATCTACCATGACCATTAAAGTCTTGTATCGTATACACGAACGGATCGTAGGGAGGAATCTCCCACGACCATTCAAGACCAGTATCGTATCTACGAACGTATCGTAGAGAGGAAGCTCCACGACCATTCGAGACTAGTATCGTATCTACGAACGTATCGTAGGGAGGAAGTTCCACGACCATTCAAGACTAGTATCGTATCTACGAACGTATAGTAGGGAGGAAGTTCCACGACCATTGAAGACTAGTATCGTATCTACGAACGTATAGTAGGGAGGAAGTTCCACGGCCATTCAAGGCTAGTATCGTATCCACGAACGTATCGTAGGGGAGAAGTTCCACGACAATTCAAGACTAGTATCGTATCCACGAACGTATTGTAGGGAGGACGCTCCACCACCATTCAAGACCAGTATCGTATCCAGAAACGTATCCTAGGGGGGAAGCTCTCATGACTTTTCAAGACTATTATCGTATCCACGAACATATCGCAGGGAGAAAACTCCCACGACCATTCAAGGCTAGTATCGTATACACGAACGTATCGTAGGGAGGTATCTCCACGAGCATTCAAGACTAGTATCGTATCCACGAACGTATCGTAGGGTGGAAGCTCCCACGTCCATTCAAGACTAGTATCGTATCCATGAACGTAACATTGGGAGGAAGCCCTCATGATCATTCAAGACTAGTATCGTATCCACGAACGTATCGTTGGGGGGAAGCTCCCACGACCATTCAAAACTGGTACCGTAACAATGAACGTATCGTAGGGAGGAACTCTCACGACCATTCAAGACTAGTATCGTATCCACGAACGTATTGTAGGGAAGAATCTACCACGACCATTCAAGACTACTATCTTATCCACGAACGTATCGTAGGGAGAAATTTCCACAACCATTCAAGTCTAGTATCGTATCCAAGAACGTATCATTGGGAGGAAGCCCTCATGACCATTCAAGACTAGTATCGTATCCACGAACGTATCGTAGGGAGGATGCCCCCACGACCATTCAAGACTAGTATCGTATCCACAAACATAGCGTTTGGAGGAAGCTATCATGACCATTCAAGACTAGTATCGTATCCGCGAATGTATCGTAGGGAGGAAGCCCCCACCACCATTCAAGACTAGTATCTTATCCACGAACGTATCAGAGGAAGGAAGCCCCCACCTCCATTCAAGACTTGTATCGTATCCACGAACGTATCATAGGGAGGAAGCCCCCACCACCATTCAAGACTTGTATCGTATCCACGAACATATTGTGTGGAGGAAGCTACCATTACCATAAAAGACTAGTATCGTATCTACGAACGTATCGTAGGGAGGAAGCTCCACGATCATTAAAGAATAGTTTCGATTCTACGAACGTACCTTAGGGAGGAAGTTCCACGACCATTCAAGACTATTATCGTATCTACGGAAGTATCGTAGGGAGGAAGTTCCACGACCATTCAAGACGAGTATCGTATCTACGAACGTATCGTAGGGGGGAAGTTCCACGACCATTCAAGACTAGTATCGTATCCACGAACGTATCGTAGGAAGGAAATTCCCACGACAATTCAAGACTAGTACCGTATCCACGAACGTCTCGTAGGGAGGAAGCTCCACGACCATTCAAGACTAGTATCGTATCCACAAACGTATCGGAGGGGGGAAGCCCCCACGAAAATTCAAGACTGGTATCGTATACACGAACGTATCGTAGGGAGGAAGCTCCCAAGTCCATTCAAGACTAGTATCGTATCTACGGACGTATCGTAGGGGGGAAGCTCTCACCACCATTCAAGACTAGTAGCGTATCCACTAACATATCATAGGGAGGAAGCCCCCACCACCATTCAAGACTCCACGAACGTATCGTAGAGTGGGGAGGAAGCTACCATTACCATACAATACTACTATCGTATCTACGACCATATCGTAGGGAGGAAGCTCCACGACCATTCAAGATTAGTATCGTTTCTACGAACGTATCGTAGGGAGGAAGTTCCACGACCATTCAAGACTAGTATCGTATCAATGAACGTATCGTAGGGAGGAAGTTCCACGATCATTCAAGACTAGTATCGTATCTACGAACGTATAGTAGGGAGGAATCTCCCATCAGCATTCAAGACAAGTAATGTATCCACGAACGTATCATAGGGAGGAAGCTCCAAGACCATTCAAGACTAGTATAATTTCTACGAACGTATCGTAGGGAGGAATTTCCAAGACCATTCAAGACTAGTAACGTATCTACGAACGTATAGTAGGGAGGAAGTTCCACGACCATTCAAGACTAGTATCGTATCCACGAACGTATGGTAGGGGGGAAGTTCCGCGTCCTTTCAAGACTAGTATCGTATCCACGAACGTATCGTAGGAAGGAAGCTCCCACGACAATTCAAGACTATTATCGTATCCAAGAACGTATCGTAAAGAAGAATCTACCATGACCATTAAAGTTTTGTATCGTATACACGAACGGATCGTAGGGAGGAAGTTCCACGGCCATTCAAGACTAGTATCGTATCCACGAACGTATCGTAGGGGAGAAGTTCCACGACAATTCTAGACTAGTATCGTATACACGAACCTATCGTAGGAAGGAAACTCCCACGACAATTCAAGACTAGTATCGTATCCACGATCGTATCGTAGGGAGGAAGCTCCACGACCATTCAAGACTAGAATCGTATCCACAAACGTATCGTAGGGGGGAAGCCCCCACGACCATTCAAGACTAGTATCGTATACACGAATATATCGTAGGGAGGAAGCTCCCACGAACATTCAAGACTGGTATCGTATCCACGAACGTATCGTAGGGAGGAAACTACCATTACCATACAAGACTAGTATCGTACCCACGAACGTATCGTGGGGAGGAAGCTCCACGACTATTCAAGACTAGTATCGTTTCTACGAACGTATCGTAGGGAGGAAGTTCCACGACCATTCAAGACTAGTATCGTATCTACGGACGTATTGTAGGGGGGAAGCTCTCACCACCATTCAAGACTAGTAGCGTATCCACTAACGTATCATAGGGAGGAAGCCCCCACCACCATTCAAGACTCCACGAACGTATCGTAGGGTGGGGAGGAAGCTACCATTACCATAAAATACTACTATCGTATCTACGACCGTATCGTAGGGAGGAAGCTCCACGACCATTCAAGATTAGTATCGTTTCTACGAACGTATCGTAGGGAGGAAGTTCCACGACAATTCAAGACTAGTATCGTATCTACGAACGTATCGTGTGGAGGAAGCTCCACGACCATTCAAGACTAGTATCGTTTCCACGAAGGGAGGAAGTTCCACGACCATTCAAGACTAGTATCGTATCCACGAACGTATGGTAGGGGGGAGGTTCCGCGTCCATTCAAGACTAGTATCGTATCCACGAACGTATCGTAGAAAGGAAGCTCCGACGACAATTCAAGACTATTATCGTATCCACGAACGTATCGTAGGGAGGAATCTACCATGACCTTTAAAGACCAGTATCGTATACACGAACGGATCGTAGGGATGAATCTCCCACGACCATTCAAGATTAGTATCGTATCCACGAACCTATTGTAGGGAGGAAGCTGTCATGACCATTCAAGACTGGTATCGTATATACGAACGTATCGTAGGAAGGTAGCTCTCACGAACTTTCAAGGCTAGTATCGTATCCACGAATGACTCGTAGGGAGGAAGCTCTCACGACCATTCAAGACTAGTATCGTTTACACGAGCGTTTCGTAGGGAGTAAACTCTCACGACCATTCAAGGCTATTATCGTATCCACGAACGTATTGTAGGGAGGAAGCTACCATGACAGTTGAAGACTAGTATCGTATCCACGAACGTATCGTAGGGTGGAAGCTCCAACCACCATTCAAGACTATTAACGTATCCACGAACGTATCGTAAGTAGGAAGTTCCCAATACTATTCTAGACTAGTACCGTATCCACGTACGTATCATTGGGAGCAAGCACCCACGACCATTGGAGACCAGTATCGTATCCACGAACGTAATGTAGGTAGGAAGCTCCCATGACCATTCAAAACTAGTATCGTATCCACGAACACAATAAAGGGGGAACCTCCCATGACCGTTCAAGGCTAGTATCGTATCCACAAACGTATCGTAGGGAGGAAGCTCCCTTGACCATTCAAGACTGGTATCATATCCACGAACGTATCGTCGGGAGGAAGCTTCCATGACCATTCAAGACTAGTATCGTATCCACAAGCGTATCGAAGGGAGGAAGCTCCCAAGACCATTCAAGACCAGTATCGTATCCACAAACGTATCGTAGGGAGGAAGCTCCCTTGACAATGCAAGACTGGTATCGTACCTACGAACGTATTGTAGGGAGCACGCTCCACCACCATTCAAGTCTAGTATCGTATCCAGGAATGTGTCGTAGGGGAAGTTCCACGACCATTCAAGTCCAGTATTGTATCGATGAACGTATCGTAGGGAGGAAGTTCCACGACCATTCAAGACTGGTATCGTATCAACGAAGGTATCGTAAGGAGGAATCTCCCATCAGCATTCAAGACAAGTAATGTATCCACGAACGTATCGTAGGGAGGAAGCTCCCATTACCATTCAAGACTAGTATCGTTTCGACGAACGTATCGTAGGGAGGAAGTTCCCATTACCATTCAAGACTATTATCCTATCATCGAACGTATCGTAGCAAGGAAGCTCCCATGACCAATCAAGACTAGTAACGTATCCACAAATGTATCGTAGGGAGGATGCTCCCATGACCATTCAAGACTCGTATCGCAACCACGAACGTATCGTAGGGAGGAAGCTCCCATTACCATTCAAGACTACTATCCTATCATCGAACGTACTGTAGGAAGGAAGCTACCATGACCATTGACGACTAGTGTCGTATCCACGAATGTATCGTAGGGAAGAAGGCCCCACCACCATTCAAGACTAGTATCGTATCCACGAACACATCTTAGGGTGGAAGCCCCCACCACCATTCAAGACATGTATCGTGTCCACGAATGTATTGTAGGGAGGAAGCTAACATTACCATACAAGTCTAGTATCGTATCCACGAACGTATCATAGGGAGGAAACTCCACGACCATTCAAGACTAGTATCGTTTCTACGAACGTATCGTAGGGAGGAAGTTCCACGACCATTCAAGACTAGTATCGTACCTACGGACGTATCGTAGGGAGGAAGTTCCACGACCATTCAAGACTAGTATCGTATCCATGTACTATCGTAGGGGGGAAGTTCCACGACCATTCAAGACTAGTATCGTATCCACAAACGTATCGTAGGGAGGAAGTTACCATGACCATTCAAGACTAGTGTTGTATCCACGAACGTATCATAGGGAGGAAAACCCACATCACCATTCAAGACTAGTATCGTATCCACGAACGTATCATAGGGTGGAAGCCCCAACCACCATCGAGACTTGTATCGTATCCACGAACGTATCGTGGGGAGGAAGCTACCATTAACATACAAGACTAGAAACGTATCCACGAACGTATCGTAGGGAGCAAACTCCACGACCATTCAAGACTAGTATCGTATCTACGAACGTATAGTAGGGAGGAAGTTCCCCGACCATTCAAGACTCGTATCGTATCCACGATCGTATGGTAGGGGGGATGTTCCGCGTCCATTCAAGACTAGTATCGTATCCACGAACGTATCGTAGGAAGGAAGCTCCCACGACAATTCAAGACTATTATCGTATCCACGAACGTATCGTAGGTAGGAATCTACCATGACCATTAAAGACTATATCGTACACACGAACGGATCGTAGGGAGGAATCTCCCACAACCATTCAAGACTAGTATCATATCCACGAACTTATTGTAGGGAGGAAGCTCTCATGACCAGTCAAGACTGGTATCGTATATACGAACGTATTGTAGGAAGGTAGCTCTCACGACAATTCAAGGCTAGTATCGTATCAACGAACGTTTCGTAGGGAGGTAGTTCTCACGACCATTCTAGGCTATTATCGTATCCACGAACGTATTGTAGGGAGGAAGCTACCATCACCGTTGAAGACTAATATCGTATCCACGAACCTATCGTAGGGTGGAAGCCCCCGCCACGATTCAAGGCTAGTATCGTATCCACGAACGTATCGTAGGTAGGAAGTTCCCATTACCATTCAAGACTAGTACCGTATCCACGAACGTATCATAGGGAGCAAGCACCCACGACCATTCAAGACCAGTATCGTATCCACGAACGTAATGTATGTAGGAAACTCCCATGACCATTCAAGAGTAGTATTGTATCCACGAACGTATCGTAGGGAGGAAGCTACCAAGATCATTCTAGACTAGTATCGTATCCACGAACGTAATGTAGGGAGGAAGTTCCCACGATCATTCAAGACTAATATCGTATCCACGATCGTATCGATGGGAGGAATTTCGCATGACCATTCAAGACTAGTATCGTATCCACGAACGCATTATAGGGGGAACCACCCATGACCTTTCAAGACTAGTATCGTATCCACAAACGTATCGTTGGGAGGAAGATCCCTTGACCATTCAAGACTGGTATCATATCTACGAACGTAACGCAGGGAGGAAGCTTCCATGACCATACAAGACTAGTACCGTATCCACAAACGTATCGTAGGGAGGAAGATCCCACGACCATTCAAGACCAGTATCGTGTCCACAAACGTATCGTAGGGAGGAAGCTCCCTTGACCATTCAAGATTGGCATCGTATCCCCGAACGTATTATAGGGAGGGAGCTCCACCATCGTTCAAGACCAGTATCGTATCCACGAACGTATCGTAGGGAGGAAGATCTCACGGCCATTCAAGACCAGTATCGTATCCACAGACGTATCGTAGGGAGGAGGCTCCCTTGACAATTCAAGACTGGTATCGTACCTACGAACGTATTGTAGGGAGGAAGCTCCTTCACCATTCAAGACCTGTATCGTATCCACGAACGTATTGTAGGGAGAACGCTCCACCAACATTCAAGACCAGTATCGTATCCACAAACGTATCGCAGGGAGGAAGCTCCCATGACCATTCAAGACTTGTACCGTATCCAAGAACGTATCGTAGGGAGAAAACTCCCATGAACATTCAAGACTAGTATCGTATCCACGAACGTATCGTAGGGAGGAAACTCCCTTTACCATTCAAGACTGGTATCGTATCCACAAACGTATGATAAGGAGGAATCTCCCTTTACCATTCAAGACTGGTATCGTATCCACAAACGTATCGTACGGAGGAATCTCCCATGAGCATTCAAGCCAAGTATCGTATCCACGAACGTATCGTAGGGAGGAAGTTCCACGACCATTCAAGACGTGTATCGTATCCTCGAACGTATCGTAGGGAGGAAGCCTCCACGACCATTCAAGACTAGTATCGTATCTACGAATGTATCGTAGGGAGTGAGTTCCAAGACCATTCATGTCTAGTATCGTATCCACGAACGTATCGTTGGGGGAAGTTCCACGACCATTCAAGACCAGTATCGTATCGACGAACGTATCGTAGGGAGGATGTTCCACGACCTTTCAAGACTAGTATCGTATCTACGAACTTATCGTAGGGAGGAAGTTCCAAGACCATTCAAGACTGGTATCGTATCAACGAAGGTATCGAAGGGAGGAATCTCCCATCAGCATTCAAGACAAGTAATGTATCCACGAACGTATCGTAGGGAGGAAGCTCCTATTACCATTCAAGACTAGTATCGTTTCTACGAACGTATCTTAGGGAGGAAGCTCCCATTACCATTCAAGACTAGTATCCTATCATCGAACGTATCGTAGCAAGGAAGCTCCCATGACCAATCAAGACTAGTAACGTATCCACAAACGTATCGTAGGGAGGAAGCTCCCATGACCATTCAAGACAGGTAAGGTAACCACGAACGTATCGTAGGGAGGAAGCTCCCATTACCATTCAAGACTAGTATCCTATCATCGAACGTATCATAGGAAGGAGGCTACCATGGCCATTGAAGACTTGTGTCGTATCCACGAATGTATCGTAGGGTGGAAGCCCCCACCACCATTCAAGACTAGTATCGTATCCACGAACGCATCATAGGGTGGAAGCCCCCACCACCATTCAAGACATGTATCGTGTCCACGAACGTATCGTAGGGAGGAAGCTAACATTACCATACAAGACTAGTATCGTATCCACGAACGTATCATAGGGAGGAAGCTCCAAGACCATTCAAGACTAGTATCGTTTCTCCGAACGTATCGTAGGGAGGAAGTTCCACGACCATTCAAGACTAGTATCGTATCTACGGACGTATCGTAGGGAGGAAGTTCCACGACCATTCAAGACTAGTATCATATCCATGAACGTATCGTAGGGGGGAAGTTCCACGACCATTCAAGACTAGTATCGTATCCACAAACGTATCGTAGGGACGAAGTTACCATGACCATTCAAGACTAGTGTCGTATCCACGAACGTATCATAGGGAGGAAAATCCCCATCACCATTCAAGACTAGTATCGTATCCACGAACGTATCATAGGGTGGAAGCCCCCACCACCATCAAGACTTGTATCGTATCCACGAACGTATCGTGGGGAGGATTCTACCATGACCATTAAAGACTAGTATCGTATACACGAACGGATCGTAGGGAGGAATCTCCCACGACCATTCAAGACTAGTATCATATCCACGAACTTATTTTGTGGAGGAAGCTCTCATGAACATTCAAGACTGGTACCGTATATACGAACGTATTGTAGGAAGGTAGCTCTCACGACAATTCAAGGCTAGTATCGTATCCACGAACGACTTGTCCGGACGAACCTCTCACGACGCTTCAAGACTAGTATCGTATACACGAGCGTATCGTAGGGAGTAACCACTCACGACCATTCAAGACTAGTATCGTATCAACGAACGTTTCGTAGGGAGGAAGCTCTCACGACCATTCAAGGCTATTATCGTATCCACGAACGTATTGTAGGGAGGAAGCTACCATGACCGTTGAAGACTAGTGTCGTATCCACGAACGTATCGTAGGGTGGAAGACCCCGCCACCATTCAAGTCTAGTATCGTATCCACGAACGTATCGTCGGTAGGAAGTTCCCATTACCATTCAAGACTAGTACCGTATCCACGAATGTATCATAGGGAGCAAGCACCCACGACCATGCAAGACCAATATCGTATCCACGAACGTAATATAGGTAGGAAGCTCCCATGACCATTCAAGACTAGTATTGTATCCACGAACGTATCGTAGGGGGGAAGCTACCAAGATCATTCTAGACTAGTGTCGTATCCACGAACGTAATGTAGGGAGGAATTTCCCACGATCATTCAAGACTAATATCGTATCCACGAACGTATCGTAGGGAGAAATTTCCCATGACCTTTCAAGATTAGTATCGTATCCACGAACGACTCGTCCGGAGGAAGCTCTCACGACTATTCAAGACTAGTATCGTATACTCGAGCTTATCGTAGGGAGTAACCACTCACGACCATTCAAGACTAGTATCGTATCAACGAACGTTTCGTAGGGAGGTAGCTCTCACGACCATTCAAGGCTATTATCGTATCCACGACCGTATTGTAGGGAGGAAGCTACCATTACCGTTGAAGTCTAGTATCGTATCCACGAAACTATCTTAGGGTGGAAGCCCCCGCCACCATTTAAGACTAGTATCGTATCCACGAACGTATCGTAGGTAGGAAGTTCCCATTACCATTCAAGACTAGTACCGTATCCACGAACGTATCATAGGGAGCAAGCACCCACGACCATTCAAGACCAGTATCGTATCCACGAACGTAATGTAGGTAGGAAACTCCCATGACCATTCAAGACTAGTATTGTATCCACGAACGTATCGTAGGGAGGTAACTCCACGACCATTCATGACTAGTATCGTATCTACGAACTTATCGTAGGTAGGATGGTCCACGACCATTCAAGACTAGTATCTTATCCACGAGCGTATCGTAGGGAGGAAACTCCCACGACCATTTAAGACTGGTATCGTAACCACGAACGTATCATTGGGAGGAAGCCCTCATGACCATTCAAGACTAGTATCGTATCCACGAACGTATCGTTGGGATGGAGCTCCCACGACCATTCAAAACTGGTATCGTATCAACGAACTTATCGTAGGGAGGAACTCTCACGACCTTTCAAGACTAGTATCGTATCCACGAACGTATTGTAGGGAAGAATCTACCACGACCATTCAAGACTAGTATCTTATCCACGAGCGTATCGTAGGGAGGAAACTCCCACGACCATTTAAGACTAGTATCGTAACCACGAACCTATCATTGGGAGGAAGACCTCATGACCATTCAAGACTATTATCGTATCCTCGAACGTATCGTAGGGAGGTAGCTTCACGATCATTCAAGACTAATATCGTATCCACGATCGTATCGATGGGAGGAATTTCGCATGACCATTCAAGACTAGTATCGTATCCACGAACGCATTATAGGGGGAACCACCCATGACCTTTCAAGACTAGTATCGTATCCACAAACGTATCGTTGGGAGGAAGATCCCTTGACCATTCAAGACTGGTATCATATCTACGAACGTAACGCAGGGAGGAAGCTTCCATGACCATACAAGACTAGTACCGTATCCACAAACGTATCGTAGGGAGGAAGATCCCACGACCATTCAAGACCAGTATCGTGTCCACAAACGTATCGTAGGGAGGAAGCTCCCTTGACCATTCAAGATTGGCATCGTATCCCCGAACGTATTATAGGGAGGGAGCTCCACCATCGTTCAAGACCAGTATCGTATCCACGAACGTATCGTAGGGAGGAAGATCTCACGGCCATTCAAGACCAGTATCGTATCCACAGACGTATCGTAGGGAGGAGGCTCCCTTGACAATTCAAGACTGGTACCGTACCTACGAACGTATTGTAGGGAGGAAGCTCCTTCACCATTCAAGACCTGTATCGTATCCACGAACGTATTGTAGGGAGGACGCTCCACCAACATTCAAGACCAGTATCGTATCCACAAACTTATCGCAGGGAGGAAGCTCCCATGACCATTCAAGACTTGTACCGTATCCAAGAACGTATCGTAGGGAGAAAGCTCCCATGAACATTCAAGACTAGTATCGTATCCACGAACGTATCGTAGGGAGGAAACTCCCTTTACCATTCAAGACTGGTATCGTATCCACAAACGTATGATAGGGAGGAATCTCCCTTTACCATTCAAGACTGGTATCGTATCCACAAACGTATCGTACGGAGGAATCTCCCATGAGCATTCAAGCCAAGTATCGTATCCACGAACGTATCGTAGGGAGGAAGTTCCACGACCATTCAAGACGTGTATCGTATCCTCGAACGTATCGTAGGGAGGAAGTCTCCACGACCATTCAAGACTAGTATCGTATCTACGAATGTATCGTAGGGAGTGAGTTCCAAGACCATTCATGTCTAGTATCGTATCCACGAACGTATCGTTGGGGGAAGTTCCACGACCATTCAAGACCAGTATCGTATCGACGAACGTATCTTAGGGAGGATGTTCCACGACCTTTCAAGACTAGTATCGTATCTACGAACTTATCGTAGGGAGGAAGTTCCAAGACCATTCAAGACTGGTATCGTATCAACGAAGGTATCGTAGGGAGGAATCTCCCATCAGCATTCAAGACAAGTAATGTATCCACGAACGTATCGTAGGGAGGAAGCTCCTATTACCATTCAAGACTAGTATCGTTTCTACGAACGTATCTTAGGGAGGAAGCTCCCATTACCATTCAAGACTAGTATCCTATCATCGAACGTATCGTAGCAAGGAAGCTCCCATGACCAATCAAGACTAGTAACGTATCCACAAACGTATCGTAGGGAGGAAGCTCCCATGACCATTCAAGACAGGTAAGGTAACCACGAACGTATCGTAGGGAGGAAGCTCCCATTACCATTCAAGACTAGTATCCTATCATCGAACGTATCGTAGGAAGGAGGCTACCATGGCCATTGAAGACTTGTGTCGTATCCACGAATGTATCGTAGGGTGGAAGCCCCCACCACCATTCAAGACTAGTATCGTATCCACGAACGCATCATAGGGTGGAAGCCCCCACCACCATTCAAGACATGTATCGTGTCCACGAACGTATCGTAGGGAGGAAGCTAACATTACCATACAAGACTAGTATCGTATCCACGAACGTATCATAGGGAGGAAGCTCCAAGACCATTCAAGACTAGTATCGTTTCTCCGAACGTATCGTAGGGAGGAAGTTCCACGACCATTCAAGACTAGTATCGTATCTACGGACGTATCGTAGGGAGGAAGTTCCACGACCATTCAAGACTAGTATCATATCCATGAACGTATCGTAGGGGGGAAGTTCCACGACCATTCAAGACTAGTATCGTATCCACAAACGTATCGTAGGGACGAAGTTACCATGACCATTCAAGACTAGTGTCGTATCCACGAACGTATCATAGGGAGGAAAATCCCCATCACCATTCAAGACTAGTATCGTATCCACGAACGTATCATAGGGTGGAAGCCCCCACCACCATCAAGACTTGTATCGTATCCACGAACGTATCGTGGGGAGGATTCTACCATGACCATTAAAGACTAGTATCGTATACACGAACGGATCGTAGGGAGGAATCTCCCACGACCATTCAAGACTAGTATCATATCCACGAACTTATTTTGGGGAGGAAGCTCTCATGACCATTCAAGACTGGTACCGTATATACGAACGTATTGTAGGAAGGTAGCTCTCACGACAATTCAAGGCTAGTATCGTATCCACGAACGACTTGTCCGGACGAACCTCTCACGACCCTTCAAGACTAGTATCGTATACACGAGCGTATCGTAGGGAGTAACCACTCACGACCATTCAAGACTAGTATCGTATCAACGAACGTTTCGTAGGGAGGAAGCTCTCACGACCATTCAAGGCTATTATCGTATCCACGAACGTATTGTAGGGAGGAAGCTACCATGACCGTTGAAGACTAGTGTCGTATCCACGAACGTATCGTAGGGTGGAAGACCCCGCCACCATTCAAGTCTAGTATCGTATCCACGAACGTATCGTCGGTAGGAAGTTCCCATTACCATTCAAGACTAGTACCGTATCCACGAATGTATCATAGGGAGCAAGCACCCACGACCATGCAAGACCAATATCGTATCCACGAACGTAATGTAGGTAGGAAGCTCCCATGACCATTCAAGACTAGTATTGTATCCACGAACGTATCGTAGGGGGGAAGCTACCAAGATCATTCTAGACTAGTGTCGTATCCACGAACGTAATGTAGGGAGGAATTTCCCACGATCATTCAAGACTAATATCGTATCCACGAACGTATCGTAGGGAGAAATTTCCCATGACCTTTCAAGATTAGTATCGTATCCACGAACGACTCGTCCGGAGGAAGCTCTCACGACTATTCAAGACTAGTATCGTATACTCGAGCTTATCGTAGGGAGTAACCACTCACGACCATTCAAGACTAGTATCGTATCAACGAACGTTTCGTAGGGAGGTAGCTCTCACGACCATTCAAGGCTATTATCGTATCCACGACCGTATTGAAGGGAGGAAGCTACCATTACCGTTGAAGTCTAGTATCGTATCCACGAAACTATCTTAGAGTGGAAGCCCCCGCCACCATTTAAGACTAGTATCGTATCCACGAACGTATCGTAGGTAGGAAGTTCCCATTACCATTCAAGACTAGTACCGTATCCACGAACGTATCATAGGGAGCAAGCACCCACGACCATTCAAGACCAGTATCGTATCCACGAACGTAATGTAGGTAGGAAACTCCCATGACCATTCAAGACTAGTATTGTATCCACGAACGTATCGTAGGGAGGAAGCTACCAAGATCATTCTAGACTAGTATCGTATCCACGAACGTAATGTAGGGATTAAGTTCCTACGATCAATCAAGACTAATATCGTATCCACGAACGTATCGATGGAGGAATTTCCCATGACCATTCAAGACTAGTATCGTATCCAAGAACGCATTATAGGGGGAACCACCCATGACCTTTCAAGACTAGTATCGTATCCACAAACGTATCGTTGGGAGGAGGATCCCTTGACCATTCAAGACTGGTATCATATCCAGGAACGTTAAGCAGGGAGGAAGTTTCCATGACCATACAAGACTAGTATCGTATCCACAAATGTATCGTAGGGAGCAAGCTTCCTCGACCATTCAAGACCAGAATCGTATCCACAAACGTATCATAGGGAGGAAGCTCCCTTGACCATTCAAGATTGGCATCGTATCCCCGATCGTATTATAGGGAGGAAACTCCACCATCATTCAAGACCAGTATCGTATCCACGAACGTATCGTAGGGAGGAAGCTCTCACGACCATTCATGACCAGTATCGTATCCACAACCGTATCGTAGGGAGGAAGCTCCCTTGACATTTCAAGACTGGTATCATATCCACGAACGTATTGTTGGGAGGAAGCTCCTTCACCATTCAAGACCTGTATCGTATCCACGACGGTATTGTAGGGAGGACGCTCCACCACCATTCAAGACCAGTATCGTATCCAGAAACGTATCCTAGGGGGGAAGCTCTCATGACTTTTCAAGACTATTATCGTATCCACGAACGTATCGTAGGGAGGTAGCTCCACGACCATTCATGACTAGTATCGTATCTACGAACTTATCGTAGGAAGGATGGTCCACGACCATTCAAGACTAGTATCTTATCCACGAGCGTATCGTAGGGAGGAAACTCCCACGACCATTTAAGACTGGTATCGTAACCACGAACGTATCATTGGGAAGAAGCCCTCATGACCATTCAAGACTAGTATCGTATCCACGAACGTATCGTTGGGAGGGAGCTCCCACGACCATTCAAAACTGGTATCGTATCAACGAACTTATCGTAGGGAGGAACTCTCACGACCTTTCAAGACTAGTATCGTATCCACGAGCGTATTGTAGGGAAGAATCTACCACGACCATTCAAGACTAGTATCTTATCCACGAGCGTATCGTAGGGAGGAAACTCCCACGACCATTTAAGACTAGTAGCGTAACCACGAACGTATCATTGGGAGGAAGCCCTCATGACCATTCAAGACTATTATCGTATCCTCGAACGTATCGTAGGGAGGTAGCTCCACGATCATTCAAGACTAATATCGTATCCACGATCGTATCGATGGGAGGAATTTCGCATGACCATTCAAGACTAGTATCGTATCCACGAACGCATTATAGGGGGAACCACCCATGACCTTTCAAGACTAGTATCGTATCCACAAACGTATCGTTGGGAGGAAGATCCCTTGACCATTCAAGACTGGTATCATATCTACGAACGTAACGCAGGGAGGAAGCTTCCATGACCATACAAGACTAGTATCGTATCCACAAACGTATCGTAGGGAGGAAGATCCCACGACCATTCAAGACCAGTATCGTGTCCACAAACGTATCGTAGGGAGGAAGCTCCCTTGACCATTCAAGATTGGCTTCGTATCCCCGAACGTATTATAGGGAGGGAGCTCCACCATCGTTCTAGACCAGTATCGTATCCACGAACGTATCGTAGGGAGGAAGATCTCACGGCCATTTAAGACCAGTAACGTATCCACAAACGTATCGTAGGGAGGAGGCTCCCTTGACAATTCAAGACTGGTATCGTACCTACGAACGTATTGTAGGGAGGAAGCTCCTTCACCATTCAAGACCTGTATCGTATCCACGAACGTATTGTAGGGAGGACGCTATACCACCATTCAAGACCAGTATCGTATCCACAAACGTATCGCAGGGAGGAAGCTCCCATGACCATTCAAGACTTGTACCGTATCCAAGAACGTATCGTAGGGAGAAAGCTCCCATGAACATTCAAGACTAGTATCGTATCCACGAACGTATCGTAGGGAGGAAACTCCCTTTACCATTCAAGACTGGTATCGTATCCACAAACGTATGATAAGGAGGAATCTCCCTTTACCATTCAAGACTGGTATCGTATCCACAAACGTATCGTACGGAGGAATCTCCCATGAGCATTCAAGACAAGTATCGTATCCACGAACGTATCGTAGGGAGGAAGTTCCACGACCATTCAAGACGTGTATCGTATCCTCGAACGTATCGTAGGGAGGAAGCCTCCACGACCATTCAAGACTAGTATCGTGTCTACGAATGTATCGTAGGGAGTGAGTTCCAAGACCATTCATGTCTAGTATCGTATCCACGAACGTATCGTTGGGGGAAGTTCCACGACCATTCAAGACCAGTATCGTATCGACGAACGTATCGTAGGGAGGAAGTTCCACGACCATTCAAGACTGGTATCGCATCAACGAAGGTATCGTAGGGAGGAATTTCCCATCAGCATTCAAGACAAGTAATGTATCCACGAACGTATCGTAGGGAGGAAGCTCCTATTACCATTCAAGACTAGTATCCTATCATCGAACGTATCGTAGCAAGGAAGCTCCCATGACCAATCAAGACTAGTAACGTATCCACAAACGTATCGTAGGGAGGAAGCTCCCATGACCATTCAAGACTGGTAAGGTAACCACGAACGTATCGTAGGGAGGAAGCTCTCATTACCATTCAAGACTAGTATCCTATCATCGAACGTATCGTAGGAAGGAGGCTACCATGGCCATTGAAGGCTTGTGTCGTATCCACGAATGTATCGTAGGGAGGAAGCCCCCACCACCATTCAAGACTAGTAACGTATCCACGAACGCATCATAGGGTGGAAGCCCCCACCACCATTCAAGACATGTATCGTGTCCACGAACGTATCGTAGGGAGGAAGCTAACATTACCATACAAGACTAGTATCGTATCCACGAACGTATCATAGGGAGGAAGCTCCAAGACCATTCAAGACTAGTATCGTTTCTACGAACGTATCGTAGGGAGGAAGTTCCACGACCATTCAAGACTAGTATCGTATCTACGGACGTATCGTAGGGAGGAAGTTCCACGACCATTCAAGACTAGTATCATATCCATGAACGTATCGTAGGGGGGAAGGTCCACGACCATTCAAGACTAGTATCGTATCCACAAACGTATCGTAGGGAGGAAGTTACCATGACCATTCAAGACTAGTGTCGTATCCACGAACGTATCATAGGGAGGAAAATCCCCATCACCATTCAAGACTAGTATCGTATCCACGAACGTATCATAGGGTGGAAGCCCCCACCACCATCAAGACTTGTATCGTATCCACGAACGTATCGTGGGGAGGATTCTACCATGACCATTAAAGGCTAGTATCGTATACACGAACGGATCGTAGGGAGGAATCTCCCACGACCATTCAAGACTAGTATCATATCCACGAACTTATTTTGGGGAGGAAGCTCTCATGACCATTCAAGACTGGTACCGTATATACGAACGTATTGTAGGAAGGTAGCTCTCACGACAATTCAAGGCTAGTATCGTATCCACGAACGACTTGTCCGGACGAAGCTCTCACGACCATTCAAGACTAGTATCGCATACACGAGCGTATCGTAGGGAGTAACCACTCACGACAATTCAAGACTAGTATCGTATCAACGAACGTTTCGTAGAGAGGAAGCTCTCACGACCATTCAAGGCTATTATCGTATCCACGAACGTATTGTAGGGAGGAAGCTACCATGATCGTTGAAGACTAGTGTCGTATCCACGAACGTATCGTAGGGTGGAAGCCCCCGCCACCATTCAAGTCTAGTATCGTATCCACGAACATATCGTCGGTAGGAAGTTCCCATTACCATTCAAGACTAGTACCGTATCCACGAACATATCATAGGGAGCAAGCACCCACGACCATGCAAGACCAATATCGTATCCACGAACGTAATGTAGGTAGGAAGCTCCCATGACCATTCAAGACTAGTATTGTATCCACGAACGTATCGTAGGGGGGAAGCTACCAGGATCATTCTAGACTAGTGTCGTATCCACGAACGTAATGTAGGGAGGAATTTCCCACGATCATTCAAGACTAATATCGTATCCACGAACGTATCGTAGGGAGAAATATCCCATGACCTTTCAAGATTAGTATCGTATCCACGAACGACTCGTCCGGAGGAAACTCTCACGACTATTCAAGACTAGTTTCGTATACTCGAGCTTATCGTAGGGAGTAACCACTCACGACCATTCAAGACTAGTATCGTATCAACGAACGTTTCGTAGGGAGGTGGCTCTCACGACCATTCAAGGCTATTATCGTATCCACGACCGTATTGTAGAGAGGAAGCTACCATTACCGTTGAAGTCTAGTATCGTATCCACGAACCTATCTTAGGGTGGAAGCCCCCGCCACCATTTAAGACTAGTATCGTATCCACGAACGTATCGTAGGTAGGAAGTTCCCATTACCATTAAAGACTAGTACCGTATCCACGAACGTATCATAGGGAGCAAGCACCCACGACCATTCAAGACCAGTATCGTATCCACGAACGTAATGTAGGTAGGAAACTCCCATGACCATTCAAGACTAGTATTGTATCCACGAACGTATCGTAGGGAGGAAGCTACCAAGATCATTCTAGACTAGTATCGTATCCACGAACGTAATGTAGGGAGGAAGTTCCTACGATCATTCAAGACTAATATCGTATCCACGAACGTATCGATGGGAGGAATTTCCCATGACCATTCAAGACTAGTATCGTATCCAAGAACGCATTATAGGGGGAACCACCCATGACCTTTCTAGACTAGTATCGTATCCACAAACGTATCGTTGGGAGGAGGATCCCTTGACCATTCAAGACTGGTATCATATCCACGAACGTAAAGCAGGGAGGAAGCTTCCATGACCATACAAGACTAGTATCGTATCCACAAACGTATCGAAGGGAGGAAGCTTCCTCGACCATTCAAGACCAGAATCGTATCAACAAACGTATCATAGGGAGGAAGCTCCCTTGACCATTCAAGATTGGCATCGTATCCCCGATCGTATTATAGGGAGGAGACTCCACCATCATTCAAGACCAGTATCGTATCCACGAACGTATCGTAGGGAGGAAGCTCTCACGACCATTCATGACCAGTATCGTATCCACAAACGTATCGTAGGGAGGAAGCTCCCTTGACAATTCAAGACTGGTATCATATCCACGAACGTATTGTTGGGAGGAATCTCCTTCACCATTCAAGACCTGTATCGTATCCACGAACGTATTGTAGGGAGGACGCTCCACCACCATTCAAGACCAGTATCGTATCCAGAAACGTATCCTAGGGGGGAAGCTCTCATGACTTTTCAAGACTATTATCGTATCCACGATCGTATCGTAGGGAGGTAGCTCCACGACCATTCAAGACTAGTATCGTATCTACGAACTTATCGTAAGGAGGATGGTCCACGACCATTCAAGACTAGTATCTTATCCACGAGCGTATCGTAGGGAGCAAACTCCCACGACCATTTAAGACTAGTATCGTAACCACGAACGTATCATTGGGAGGAAGCCCTCATGACCATTCAAGACTAGTATCGTATCCACGAACGTATCGTTGGGAGGAAGCCCCCACGACCATTCAAAACTGGTATGGTATCAACGAACCTATCGTAGGGAGGAACTCTCACGACCTTTCAAGACTAGTATCGTATCCACGAACGTATTGTAGGGAAGAATCTACCACGACCATTCAAGACTAGTATCTTATCCACGAACGTATAGTAGGGAGAAAGCTCCACGACCATTCAAGTCTAGTATCGTATCCACGAACGTATCATTGGGAGGAAGCCCTCATGACCGTTCAAGACTAGTATCGTATCCACAAATGTATGGTTGGGAGGAAGCTACCATGACCATTCAAGACTAGTGTCGTATCCGAGAATGTATCGTAGGGAAGAATCCCCCACCACCATTCAAGACTAGTATCGTATCCACGAACGTATCAGAGGGAGGAAGCCCCCACCACCATTCAAGACTTGTATCGTATCCCCGAACGTATCATAGGGAGGATGCCCCCACCACCATTCAAGACTTGTATCGTATCCACGAACGTATCGTGGGGAGGAAGCTAACATTACCATACAATACTAGTATCGTATCTACGAACGTATCGTAGGGAGGAAGCTCCACGACCATTCAAGATTAGTATCGTTTCTACGAACGTATCGTAGGGAGGAAGTTCCACGGCCATTCAAGACTAGTATCGTATATACGAACGTATCGTAGGGTGGAAGTTCCACGACAATTCAAGACTAGTATCGTATCTACGAACGTATCGTTGGTGGAAATTTCCACGGCCATTCAAGACTAGTATCGTATCCACGAACGTATCGTAGGAAGGAAACTCCCACGACCATTCAAGACCAGTATCGTATCCACAAACGTATCGTAGGGAGGAAGCTCCCTTGACCATTCAAGATTGGCATCGTATCCCCGAACGTATTATACGGAGGGAGCTCCACCATCGTTCAAGACCAGTATCGTATCCACGAACGTATCGTAGGGAGGAAGATCTCACGGCCATTCAAGACCAGTATCGTATCCACAAACGTATCGTAGGGAGGAGGCTCCCTTGACAATTCAAGACTGGTATCGTACCTACGAACGTATTGTAGGGAGGAAGCTCCTTCACCATTCAAGACCCGTATCGTATCCACGAACGTATTGTAGGGAGGACGCTCCACCACCATTCAAGACCAGTATCGTATCCACAAACGTATCGTAGGGAGGAAGCTCCCATGACCATTCAAGACTTGTACCCTATCCATGAACGTATCGTAGGGAGAAAGCTCCCATGAACATTCAAGACTAGTATCATATCCACGAACGTATCGTAGGGAGGAAACTCCCTTTACCATTCAAGACTGGTATCGTATCCACAAACGTATGATAGGGAGGAATCTCCCTTTACCATTCAAGACTGGTATCGTATCCACAAACGTATCGTAGGGAGGAATCTCCCATGAGCATTCAAGACAAGTATCGTATCCACGAACGTATCGTAGGGAGGAAGTTCCACGACCATTCAAGACTTGTATCGTATCCTCGAACGTATCGTAGGGAGGAAGCCCCCACGACCATTCAAGACTAGTATCGTATCTACGAATGTATCGTAGGGAGTGAGTTCCAAGACCATTCATGTCTAGTATCGTATCCACGAACGTATCGTAGGGGGAAGTTACACGACCATTCAAGACCAGTATCGTATCGACGAACGCATCGTAGGGAGGAAGTTCCACGACCATTAAAGACTAGTATCGTATCTACGAACTTATCGTAGGGAGGAAGTTCCAAGACCATTCAAGACCGGTATCGTATCAACGAAGGTATCGTAGGGAGAAAGCTCCCATGAACATTCAAGACTAGTATCGTATCCACGAACGTATCGTAGGGAGGAAACTCCCTTTACCATTCAAGACTGGTATCGTATCCACAAACGTATGATAGGGAGGAATCTCCCTTTACCATTCAAGACTGGTATCGTATCCACAAACGTATCGTACGGAGGAATCTCCCATGAGCATTCAAGCCAAGTATCGTATCCACGAACGTATCGTAGGGAGGAAGTTCCACGACCATTCAAGACGTGTATCGTATCCTCGAACGTATCGTAGGGAGGAAGCCTCCACGACCATTCAAGACTAGTATCGTATCTACGAATGTATCGTAGGGAGTGAGTTCCAAGACCATTCATGTCTAGTATCGTATCCACGAACGTATCGTTGGGGGAAGTTCCACGACCATTCAAGACCAGTATCGTATCGACGAACGTATCGTAGGGAGGATGTTCCACGACCTTTCAAGACTAGTATCGTATCTACGAACTTATCATAGGGAGGAAGTTCCAAGACCATTCAAGACTGGTATCGTATCAACGAAGGTATCGTAGGGAGGAATCTCCCATCAGCATTCAAGACAAGTAATGTATCCACGAACGTATCGTAGGGAGGAAGCTCCTATTACCATTCAAGACTAGTATCGTTTCTACGAACGTATCTTAGGGAGGAAGCTCCCATTACCATTCAAGACTAGTATCCTATCATCGAACGTATCGTAGCAAGGAAGCTCCCATGACCAATCAAGACTAGTAACGTATCCACAAACGTATCGTAGGGAGGAAGCTCCCATGACCATTCAAGACAGGTAAGGTAACCACGAACGTATCGTAGGGAGGAAGCTCCCATTACCATTCAAGACTAGTATCCTATCATCGAACGTATCGTAGGAAGGAGGCTACCATGGCCATTGAAGACTTGTGTCGTATCCACGAATGTATCGTAGGGTGGAAGCCCCCACCACCATTCAAGACTAGTATCGTATCCACGAACGCATCATAGGGTGGAAGCCCCCACCACCATTCAAGACATGTATCGTGTCCACGAACGTATCGTAGGGAGGAAGCTATCATTACCATACAAGACTAGTATCGTATCCACGAACGTATCATAGGGAGGAAGCTCCAAGACCATTCAAGACTAGTATCGTTTCTCCGAACGTATCGTAGGGAGGAAGTTCCACGACCATTCAAGACTAGTATCGTATCTACGGACGTATCGTAGGGAGGAAGTTCCACGACCATTCAAGACTAGTATCATATCCATGAACGTATCGTAGGGGGGAAGTTCCACGACCATTCAAGACTAGTATCGTATCCACAAACGTATCGTAGGGACGAAGTTACCATGACCATTCAAGACTAGTGTCGTATCCACGAACGTATCATAGGGAGGAAAATCCCCATCACCATTCAAGACTAGTATCGTATCCACGAACGTATCATAGGGTGGAAGCCCCCACCACCATCAAGACTTGTATCGTATCCACGAACGTATCGTGGGGAGGATTCTACCATGACCATTAAAGACTAGTATCGTATACACGAACGGATCGTAGGGAGGAATCTCCCACGACCATTCAAGACTAGTATCATATCCACGAACTTATTTTGGGGAGGAAGCTCTCATGACCATTCAAGACTGGTACCGTATATACGAACGTATTGTAGGAAGGTAGCTCTCACGACAATTCAAGGCTAGTATCGTATCCACGAACGACTTGTCCGGACGAACCTCTCACGACCCTTCAAGACTAGTATCGTATACACGAGCGTATCGTAGGGAGTAACCACTCACGACCATTCAAGACTAGTATCGTATCAACGAACGTTTCGTAGGGAGGAAGCTCTCACGACCATTCAAGGCTATTATCGTATCCACGAACGTATTGTAGGGAGGAAGCTACCATGACCGTTGAAGACTAGTGTCGTATCCACGAACGTATCGTAGGGTGGAAGACCCCGCCACCATTCAAGTCTAGTATCGTATCCACGAACGTATCGTCGGTAGGAAGTTCCCATTACCATTCAAGACTAGTACCGTATCCACGAATGTATCATAGGGAGCAAGCACCCACGACCATGCAAGACCAATATCGTATCCACGAACGTAATGTAGGTAGGAAGCTCCCATGACCATTCAAGACTAGTATTGTATCCACGAACGTATCGTAGGGGGGAAGCTACCAAGATCATTCTAGACTAGTGTCGTATCCACGAACGTAATGTAGGGAGGAATTTCCCACGATCATTCAAGACTAATATCGTATCCACGAACGTATCGTAGGGAGAAATTTCCCATGACCTTTCAAGATTAGTATCGTATCCACGAACGACTCGTCCGGAGGAAGCTCTCACGACTATTCAAGACTAGTATCGTATACTCGAGCTTATCGTAGGGAGTAACCACTCACGACCATTCAAGACTAGTATCGTATCAACGAACGTTTCGTAGGGAGGTAGCTCTC
Organism: Meconema thalassinum; assembly: GCA_946902985.2. NCBI lineage: Eukaryota > Metazoa > Arthropoda > Insecta > Orthoptera > Tettigoniidae > Meconema > Meconema thalassinum. The sequence continues at coordinate 211,705,308 of OX336395.1, forward strand.
ACGACCATTCAAGGCTATTATCGTATCCACGACCGTATTGAAGGGAGGAAGCTACCATTACCGTTGAAGTCTAGTATCGTATCCACGAAACTATCTTAGGGTGGAAGCCCCCGCCACCATTTAAGACTAGTATCGTATCCACGAACGTATCGTAGGTAGGAAGTTCCCATTACCATTCAAGACTAGTACCGTATCCACGAACGTATCATAGGGAGCAAGCACCCACGACCATTCAAGACCAGTATCGTATCCACGAACGTAATGTAGGTAGGAAACTCCCATGACCATTCAAGACTAGTATTGTATCCACGAACGTATCGTAGGGAGGAAGCTACCAAGATCATTCTAGACTAGTATCGTATCCACGAACGTAATGTAGGGATTAAGTTCCTACGATCAATCAAGACTAATATCGTATCCACGAACGTATCGATGGAGGAATTTCCCATGACCATTCAAGACTAGTATCGTATCCAAGAACGCATTATAGGGGGAACCACCCATGACCTTTCAAGACTAGTATCGTATCCACAAACGTATCGTTGGGAGGAGGATCCCTTGACCATTCAAGACTGGTATCATATCCACGAACGTTAAGCAGGGAGGAAGTTTCCATGACCATACAAGACTAGTATCGTATCCACAAATGTATCGTAGGGAGCAAGCTTCCTCGACCATTCAAGACCAGAATCGTATCCACAAACGTATCATAGGGAGGAAGCTCCCTTGACCATTCAAGATTGGCATCGTATCCCCGATCGTATTATAGGGAGGAAACTCCACCATCATTCAAGACCAGTATCGTATCCACGAACGTATCGTAGGGAGGAAGCTCTCACGACCATTCATGACCAGTATCGTATCCACAACCGTATCGTAGGGAGGAAGCTCCCTTGACATTTCAAGACTGGTATCATATCCACGAACGTATTGTTGGGAGGAAGCTCCTTCACCATTCAAGACCTGTATCGTATCCACGACGGTATTGTAGGGAGGACGCTCCACCACCATTCAAGACCAGTATCGTATCCAGAAACGTATCCTAGGGGGGAAGCTCTCATGACTTTTCAAGACTATTATCGTATCCACGAACGTATCGTAGGGAGGTAGCTCCACGACCATTCATGACTAGTATCGTATCTACGAACTTATCGTAGGAAGGATGGTCCACGACCATTCAAGACTAGTATCTTATCCACGAGCGTATCGTAGGGAGGAAACTCCCACGACCATTTAAGACTGGTATCGTAACCACGAACGTATCATTGGGAAGAAGCCCTCATGACCATTCAAGACTAGTATCGTATCCACGAACGTATCGTTGGGAGGGAGCTCCCACGACCATTCAAAACTGGTATCGTATCAACGAACTTATCGTAGGGAGGAACTCTCACGACCTTTCAAGACTAGTATCGTATCCACGAGCGTATTGTAGGGAAGAATCTACCACGACCATTCAAGACTAGTATCTTATCCACGAGCGTATCGTAGGGAGGAAACTCCCACGACCATTTAAGACTAGTAGCGTAACCACGAACGTATCATTGGGAGGAAGCCCTCATGACCATTCAAGACTATTATCGTATCCTCGAACGTATCGTAGGGAGGTAGCTCCACGATCATTCAAGACTAATATCGTATCCACGATCGTATCGATGGGAGGAATTTCGCATGACCATTCAAGACTAGTATCGTATCCACGAACGCATTATAGGGGGAACCACCCATGACCTTTCAAGACTAGTATCGTATCCACAAACGTATCGTTGGGAGGAAGATCCCTTGACCATTCAAGACTGGTATCATATCTACGAACGTAACGCAGGGAGGAAGCTTCCATGACCATACAAGACTAGTATCGTATCCACAAACGTATCGTAGGGAGGAAGATCCCACGACCATTCAAGACCAGTATCGTGTCCACAAACGTATCGTAGGGAGGAAGCTCCCTTGACCATTCAAGATTGGCTTCGTATCCCCGAACGTATTATAGGGAGGGAGCTCCACCATCGTTCTAGACCAGTATCGTATCCACGAACGTATCGTAGGGAGGAAGATCTCACGGCCATTTAAGACCAGTAACGTATCCACAAACGTATCGTAGGGAGGAGGCTCCCTTGACAATTCAAGACTGGTATCGTACCTACGAACGTATTGTAGGGAGGAAGCTCCTTCACCATTCAAGACCTGTATCGTATCCACGAACGTATTGTAGGGAGGACGCTATACCACCATTCAAGACCAGTATCGTATCCACAAACGTATCGCAGGGAGGAAGCTCCCATGACCATTCAAGACTTGTACCGTATCCAAGAACGTATCGTAGGGAGAAAGCTCCCATGAACATTCAAGACTAGTATCGTATCCACGAACGTATCGTAGGGAGGAAACTCCCTTTACCATTCAAGACTGGTATCGTATCCACAAACGTATGATAAGGAGGAATCTCCCTTTACCATTCAAGACTGGTATCGTATCCACAAACGTATCGTACGGAGGAATCTCCCATGAGCATTCAAGACAAGTATCGTATCCACGAACGTATCGTAGGGAGGAAGTTCCACGACCATTCAAGACGTGTATCGTATCCTCGAACGTATCGTAGGGAGGAAGCCTCCACGACCATTCAAGACTAGTATCGTGTCTACGAATGTATCGTAGGGAGTGAGTTCCAAGACCATTCATGTCTAGTATCGTATCCACGAACGTATCGTTGGGGGAAGTTCCACGACCATTCAAGACCAGTATCGTATCGACGAACGTATCGTAGGGAGGAAGTTCCACGACCATTCAAGACTGGTATCGCATCAACGAAGGTATCGTAGGGAGGAATTTCCCATCAGCATTCAAGACAAGTAATGTATCCACGAACGTATCGTAGGGAGGAAGCTCCTATTACCATTCAAGACTAGTATCCTATCATCGAACGTATCGTAGCAAGGAAGCTCCCATGACCAATCAAGACTAGTAACGTATCCACAAACGTATCGTAGGGAGGAAGCTCCCATGACCATTCAAGACTGGTAAGGTAACCACGAACGTATCGTAGGGAGGAAGCTCTCATTACCATTCAAGACTAGTATCCTATCATCGAACGTATCGTAGGAAGGAGGCTACCATGGCCATTGAAGGCTTGTGTCGTATCCACGAATGTATCGTAGGGAGGAAGCCCCCACCACCATTCAAGACTAGTAACGTATCCACGAACGCATCATAGGGTGGAAGCCCCCACCACCATTCAAGACATGTATCGTGTCCACGAACGTATCGTAGGGAGGAAGCTAACATTACCATACAAGACTAGTATCGTATCCACGAACGTATCATAGGGAGGAAGCTCCAAGACCATTCAAGACTAGTATCGTTTCTACGAACGTATCGTAGGGAGGAAGTTCCACGACCATTCAAGACTAGTATCGTATCTACGGACGTATCGTAGGGAGGAAGTTCCACGACCATTCAAGACTAGTATCATATCCATGAACGTATCGTAGGGGGGAAGGTCCACGACCATTCAAGACTAGTATCGTATCCACAAACGTATCGTAGGGAGGAAGTTACCATGACCATTCAAGACTAGTGTCGTATCCACGAACGTATCATAGGGAGGAAAATCCCCATCACCATTCAAGACTAGTATCGTATCCACGAACGTATCATAGGGTGGAAGCCCCCACCACCATCAAGACTTGTATCGTATCCATGAACGTATCGTGGGGAGGATTCTACCATGACCATTAAAGGCTAGTATCGTATACACGAACGGATCGTAGGGAGGAATCTCCCACGACCATTCAAGACTAGTATCATATCCACGAACTTATTTTGGGGAGGAAGCTCTCATGACCATTCAAGACTGGTACCGTATATACGAACGTATTGTAGGAAGGTAGCTCTCACGACAATTCAAGGCTAGTATCGTATCCACGAACGACTTGTCCGGACGAAGCTCTCACGACCATTCAAGACTAGTATCGTATACACGAGCGTATCGTAGGGAGTAACCACTCACGACCATTCAAGACTAGTATCGTATCAACGAACGTTTCGTAGAGAGGAAGCTCTCACGACCATTCAAGGCTATTATCGTATCCACGAACGTATTGTAGGGAGGAAGCTACCATGATCGTTGAAGACTAGTGTCGTATCCACGAACGTATCGTAGGGTGGAAGCCCCCGCCACCATTCAAGTCTAGTATCGTATCCACGAACATATCGTCGGTAGGAAGTTCCCATTACCATTCAAGACTAGTACCGTATCCACGAACATATCATAGGGAGCAAGCACCCACGACCATGCAAGACCAATATCGTATCCACGAACGTAATGTAGGTAGGAAGCTCCCATGACCATTCAAGACTAGTATTGTATCCACGAACGTATCGTAGGGGGGAAGCTACCAGGATCATTCTAGACTAGTGTCGTATCCACGAACGTAATGTAGGGAGGAATTTCCCACGATCATTCAAGACTAATATCGTATCCACGAACGTATCGTAGGGAGAAATATCCCATGACCTTTCAAGATTAGTATCGTATCCACGAACGACTCGTCCGGAGGAAACTCTCACGACTATTCAAGACTAGTTTCGTATACTCGAGCTTATCGTAGGGAGTAACCACTCACGACCATTCAAGACTAGTATCGTATCAACGAACGTTTCGTAGGGAGGTGGCTCTCACGACCATTCAAGGCTATTATCGTATCCACGACCGTATTGTAGAGAGGAAGCTACCATTACCGTTGAAGTCTAGTATCGTATCCACGAACCTATCTTAGGGTGGAATCCCCCGCCACCATTTAAGACTAGTATCGTATCCACGAACGTATCGTAGGTAGGAAGTTCCCATTACCATTAAAGACTAGTACCGTATCCACGAACGTATCATAGGGAGCAAGCACCCACGACCATTCAAGACCAGTATCGTATCCACGAACGTAATGTAGGTAGGAAACTCCCATGACCATTCAAGACTAGTATTGTATCCACGAACGTATCGTAGGGAGGAAGCTACCAAGATCATTCTAGACTAGTATCGTATCCACGAACGTAATGTAGGGAGGAAGTTCCTACGATCATTCAAGACTAATATCGTATCCACGAACGTATCGATGGGAGGAATTTCCCATGACCATTCAAGACTAGTATCGTATCCAAGAACGCATTATAGGGGGAACCACCCATGACCTTTCTAGACTAGTATCGTATCCACAAACGTATCGTTGGGAGGAGGATCCCTTGACCATTCAAGACTGGTATCATATCCACGAACGTAAAGCAGGGAGGAAGCTTCCATGACCATACAAGACTAGTATCGTATCCACAAACGTATCGAAGGGAGGAAGCTTCCTCGACCATTCAAGACCAGAATCGTATCAACAAACGTATCATAGGGAGGAAGCTCCCTTGACCATTCAAGATTGGCATCGTATCCCCGATCGTATTATAGGGAGGAGACTCCACCATCATTCAAGACCAGTATCGTATCCACGAACGTATCGTAGGGAGGAAGCTCTCACGACCATTCATGACCAGTATCGTATCCACAAACGTATCGTAGGGAGGAAGCTCCCTTGACAATTCAAGACTGGTATCATATCCACGAACGTATTGTTGGGAGGAATCTCCTTCACCATTCAAGACCTGTATCGTATCCACGAACGTATTGTAGGGAGGACGCTCCACCACCATTCAAGACCAGTATCGTATCCAGAAACGTATCCTAGGGGGGAAGCTCTCATGACTTTTCAAGACTATTATCGTATCCACGATCGTATCGTAGGGAGGTAGCTCCACGACCATTCAAGACTAGTATCGTATCTACGAACTTATCGTAAGGAGGATGGTCCACGACCATTCAAGACTAGTATCTTATCCACGAGCGTATCGTAGGGAGCAAACTCCCACGACCATTTAAGACTAGTATCGTAACCACGAACGTATCATTGGGAGGAAGCCCTCATGACCATTCAAGACTAGTATCGTATCCACGAACGTATCGTTGGGAGGAAGCCCCCACGACCATTCAAAACTGGTATGGTATCAACGAACCTATCGTAGGGAGGAACTCTCACGACCTTTCAAGACTAGTATCGTATCCACGAACGTATTGTAGGGAAGAATCTACCACGACCATTCAAGACTAGTATCTTATCCACGAACGTATAGTAGGGAGAAAGCTCCACGACCATTCAAGTCTAGTATCGTATCCACGAACGTATCATTGGGAGGAAGCCCTCATGACCGTTCAAGACTAGTATCGTATCCACAAATGTATGGTTGGGAGGAAGCTACCATGACCATTCAAGACTAGTGTCGTATCCGAGAATGTATCGTAGGGAAGAATCCCCCACCACCATTCAAGACTAGTATCGTATCCACGAACGTATCAGAGGGAGGAAGCCCCCACCACCATTCAAGACTTGTATCGTATCCCCGAACGTATCATAGGGAGGATGCCCCCACCACCATTCAAGACTTGTATCGTATCCACGAACGTATCGTGGGGAGGAAGCTAACATTACCATACAATACTAGTATCGTATCTACGAACGTATCGTAGGGAGGAAGCTCCACGACCATTCAAGATTAGTATCGTTTCTACGAACGTATCGTAGGGAGGAAGTTCCACGGCCATTCAAGACTAGTATCGTATATACGAACGTATCGTAGGGTGGAAGTTCCACGACAATTCAAGACTAGTATCGTATCTACGAACGTATCGTTGGTGGAAATTTCCACGGCCATTCAAGACTAGTATCGTATCCACGAACGTATCGTAGGAAGGAAACTCCCACGACCATTCAAGACCAGTATCGTATCCACAAACGTATCGTAGGGAGGAAGCTCCCTTGACCATTCAAGATTGGCATCGTATCCCCGAACGTATTATACGGAGGGAGCTCCACCATCGTTCAAGACCAGTATCGTATCCACGAACGTATCGTAGGGAGGAAGATCTCACGGCCATTCAAGACCAGTATCGTATCCACAAACGTATCGTAGGGAGGAGGCTCCCTTGACAATTCAAGACTGGTATCGTACCTACGAACGTATTGTAGGGAGGAAGCTCCTTCACCATTCAAGACCCGTATCGTATCCACGAACGTATTGTAGGGAGGACGCTCCACCACCATTCAAGACCAGTATCGTATCCACAAACGTATCGTAGGGAGGAAGCTCCCATGACCATTCAAGACTTGTACCCTATCCATGAACGTATCGTAGGGAGAAAGCTCCCATGAACATTCAAGACTAGTATCATATCCACGAACGTATCGTAGGGAGGAAACTCCCTTTACCATTCAAGACTGGTATCGTATCCACAAACGTATGATAGGGAGGAATCTCCCTTTACCATTCAAGACTGGTATCGTATCCACAAACGTATCGTAGGGAGGAATCTCCCATGAGCATTCAAGACAAGTATCGTATCCACGAACGTATCGTAGGGAGGAAGTTCCACGACCATTCAAGACTTGTATCGTATCCTCGAACGTATCGTAGGGAGGAAGCCCCCACGACCATTCAAGACTAGTATCGTATCTACGAATGTATCGTAGGGAGTGAGTTCCAAGACCATTCATGTCTAGTATCGTATCCACGAACGTATCGTAGGGGGAAGTTACACGACCATTCAAGACCAGTATCGTATCGACGAACGCATCGTAGGGAGGAAGTTCCACGACCATTCAAGACTAGTATCGTATCTACGAACTTATCGTAGGGAGGAAGTTCCAAGACCATTCAAGACCGGTATCGTATCAACGAAGGTATCGTAGGGAGAAAGCTCCCATGAACATTCAAGACTAGTATCGTATCCACGAACGTATCGTAGGGAGGAAACTCCCTTTACCATTCAAGACTGGTATCGTATCCACAAACGTATGATAGGGAGGAATCTCCCTTTACCATTCAAGACTGGTATCGTATCCACAAACGTATCGTACGGAGGAATCTCCCATGAGCATTCAAGCCAAGTATCGTATCCACGAACGTATCGTAGGGAGGAAGTTCCACGACCATTCAAGACGTGTATCGTATCCTCGAACGTATCGTAGGGAGGAAGCCTCCACGACCATTCAAGACTAGTATCGTATCTACGAATGTATCGTAGGGAGTGAGTTCCAAGACCATTCATGTCTAGTATCGTATCCACGAACGTATCGTTGGGGGAAGTTCCACGACCATTCAAGACCAGTATCGTATCGACGAACGTATCGTAGGGAGGATGTTCCACGACCTTTCAAGACTAGTATCGTATCTACGAACTTATCATAGGGAGGAAGTTCCAAGACCATTCAAGACTGGTATCGTATCAACGAAGGTATCGTAGGGAGGAATCTCCCATCAGCATTCAAGACAAGTAATGTATCCACGAACGTATCGTAGGGAGGAAGCTCCTATTACCATTCAAGACTAGTATCGTTTCTACGAACGTATCTTAGGGAGGAAGCTCCCATTACCATTCAAGACTAGTATCCTATCATCGAACGTATCGTAGCAAGGAAGCTCCCATGACCAATCAAGACTAGTAACGTATCCACAAACGTATCGTAGGGAGGAAGCTCCCATGACCATTCAAGACAGGTAAGGTAACCACGAACGTATCGTAGGGAGGAAGCTCCCATTACCATTCAAGACTAGTATCCTATCATCGAACGTATCGTAGGAAGGAGGCTACCATGGCCATTGAAGACTTGTGTCGTATCCACGAATGTATCGTAGGGTGGAAGCCCCCACCACCATTCAAGACTAGTATCGTATCCACGAACGCATCATAGGGTGGAAGCCCCCACCACCATTCAAGACATGTATCGTGTCCACGAACGTATCGTAGGGAGGAAGCTATCATTACCATACAAGACTAGTATCGTATCCACGAACGTATCATAGGGAGGAAGCTCCAAGACCATTCAAGACTAGTATCGTTTCTCCGAACGTATCGTAGGGAGGAAGTTCCACGACCATTCAAGACTAGTATCGTATCTACGGACGTATCGTAGGGAGGAAGTTCCACGACCATTCAAGACTAGTATCATATCCATGAACGTATCGTAGGGGGGAAGTTCCACGACCATTCAAGACTAGTATCGTATCCACAAACGTATCGTAGGGACGAAGTTACCATGACCATTCAAGACTAGTGTCGTATCCACGAACGTATCATAGGGAGGAAAATCCCCATCACCATTCAAGACTAGTATCGTATCCACGAACGTATCATAGGGTGGAAGCCCCCACCACCATCAAGACTTGTATCGTATCCACGAACGTATCGTGGGGAGGATTCTACCATGACCATTAAAGACTAGTATCGTATACACGAACGGATCGTAGGGAGGAATCTCCCACGACCATTCAAGACTAGTATCATATCCACGAACTTATTTTGGGGAGGAAGCTCTCATGACCATTCAAGACTGGTACCGTATATACGAACGTATTGTAGGAAGGTAGCTCTCACGACAATTCAAGGCTAGTATCGTATCCACGAACGACTTGTCCGGACGAACCTCTCACGACCCTTCAAGACTAGTATCGTATACACGAGCGTATCGTAGGGAGTAACCACTCACGACCATTCAAGACTAGTATCGTATCAACGAACGTTTCGTAGGGAGGAAGCTCTCACGACCATTCAAGGCTATTATCGTATCCACGAACGTATTGTAGGGAGGAAGCTACCATGACCGTTGAAGACTAGTGTCGTATCCACGAACGTATCGTAGGGTGGAAGACCCCGCCACCATTCAAGTCTAGTATCGTATCCACGAACGTATCGTCGGTAGGAAGTTCCCATTACCATTCAAGACTAGTACCGTATCCACGAATGTATCATAGGGAGCAAGCACCCACGACCATGCAAGACCAATATCGTATCCACGAACGTAATGTAGGTAGGAAGCTCCCATGACCATTCAAGACTAGTATTGTATCCACGAACGTATCGTAGGGGGGAAGCTACCAAGATCAGTCTAGACTAGTGTCGTATCCACGAACGTAATGTAGGGAGGAATTTCCCACGATCATTCAAGACTAATATCGTATCCACGAACGTATCGTAGGGAGAAATTTCCCATGACCTTTCAAGATTAGTATCGTATCCACGAACGACTCGTCCGGAGGAAGCTCTCACGACTATTCAAGACTAGTATCGTATACTCGAGCTTATCGTAGGGAGTAACCACTCACGACCATTCAAGACTAGTATCGTATCAACGAACGTTTCGTAGGGAGGTAGCTCACACGACCATTCAAGGCTATTATCGTATCCACGACCGTATTGTAGGGAGGAAGCTACCATTACCGTTGAAGTCTAGTATCGTATCCACGAAACTATCTTAGGGTGGAAGCCCCCGCCACCATTTAAGACTAGTATCGTATCCACGAACGTATCGTAGGTAGGAAGTTCCCATTACCATTCAAGACTAGTACCGTATCCACGAACGTATCATAGGGAGCAAGCACCCACGACCATTCAAGACCAGTATCGTATCCACGAACGTAATGTAGGTAGGAAACTCCCATGACCATTCAAGACTAGTATTGTATCCACGAACGTATCGTAGGGAGGAAGCTACCAAGATCATTCTAGACTAGTATCGTATCCACGAACGTAATGTAGGGATTAAGTTCCTACGATCAATCAAGACTAATATCGTATCCACGAACGTATCGATGGAGGAATTTCCCATGACCATTCAAGACTAGTATCGTATCCAAGAACGCATTATAGGGGGAACCACCCATGACCTTTCAAGACTAGTATCGTATCCACAAACGTATCGTTGGGAGGAGGATCCCTTGACCATTCAAGACTGGTATCATATCCAGGAACGTTAAGCAGGGAGGAAGTTTCCATGACCATACAAGACTAGTATCGTATCCACAAATGTATCGTAGGGAGCAAGCTTCCTCGACCATTCAAGACCAGAATCGTATCCACAAACGTATCATAGGGAGGAAGCTCCCTTGACCATTCAAGATTGGCATCGTATCCCCGATCGTATTATAGGGAGGAAACTCCACCATCATTCAAGACCAGTATCGTATCCACGAACGTATCGTAGGGAGGAAGCTCTCACGACCATTCATGACCAGTATCGTATCCACAACCGTATCGTAGGGAGGAAGCTCCCTTAACATTTCAAGACTGGTATCATATCCACGAACGTATTGTTGGGAGGAAGCTCCTTCACCATTCAAGACCTGTATCGTATCCACGAACGTATTGTAGGGAGGACTCTCCACCACCATTCAAGACCAGTATCGTATCCAGAAACGTATCCTAGGGGGGAAGCTCTCATGACTTTTCAAGACTATTATCGTATCCACGAACGTATCGTAGGGAGGTAGCTCCACGACCATTCATGACTAGTATCGTATCTACGAACTTATCGTAGGAAGGATGGTCCACGACCATTCAAGACTAGTATCTTATCCACGAGCGTATCGTAGGGAGGAAACTCCCACGACCATTTAAGACTGGTATCGTAACCACGAACGTATCATTGGGAAGAAGCCCTCATGACCATTCAAGACTAGTATCGTATCCACGAACGTATCGTTGGGAGGGAGCTCCCACGACCATTCAAAACTGGTATCGTATCAACGAACTTATCGTAGGGAGGAACTCTCACGACCTTTCAAGACTAGTATCGTATCCACGAGCGTATTGTAGGGAAGAATCTACCACGACCATTCAAGACTAGTATCTTATCCACGAGCGTATCGTAGGGAGGAAACTCCCACGACCATTTAAGACTAGTAGCGTAACCACGAACGTATCATTGGGAGGAAGCCCTCATGACCATTCAAGACTATTATCGTATCCTCGAACGTATCGTAGGGAGGTAGCTCCACGATCATTCAAGACTAATATCGTATCCACGATCGTATCGATGGGAGGAATTTCGCATGACCATTCAAGACTAGTATCGTATCCACGAACGCATTATAGGGGGAACCACCCATGACCTTTCAAGACTAGTATCGTATCCACAAACGTATCGTTGGGAGGAAGATCCCTTGACCATTCAAGACTGGTATCATATCTACGAACGTAACGCAGGGAGGAAGCTTCCATGACCATACAAGACTAGTATCGTATCCACAAACGTATCGTAGGGAGGAAGATCCCACGACCATTCAAGACCAGTATCGTGTCCACAAACGTATCGTAGGGAGGAAGCTCCCTTGACCATTCAAGATTGGCTTCGTATCCCCGAACGTATTATAGGGAGGGAGCTCCACCATCGTTCTAGACCAGTATCGTATCCACGAACGTATCGTAGGGAGGAAGATCTCACGGCCATTCAAGACCAGTAACGTATCCACAAACGTATCGTAGGGAGGAGGCTCCCTTGACAATTCAAGACTGGTATCGTACCTACGAACGTATTGTAGGGAGGAAGCTCCTTCACCATTCAAGACCTGTATCGTATCCACGAACGTATTGTAGGGAAGACGCTCCACCACCATTCAAGACCAGTATCGTATCCACAAACGTATCGCAGGGAGGAAGCTCCCATGACCATTCAAGACTTGTACCGTATCCAAGAACGTATCGTAGGGAGAAAGCTCCCATGAACATTCAAGACTAGTATCGTATCCACGAACGTATCGTAGGGAGGAAACTCCCTTTACCATTCAAGACTGGTATCGTATCCACAAACGTATGATAGGGAGGAATCTCCCTTTACCATTCAAGACTGGTATCGTATCCACAAACGTATCGTACGGAGGAATCTCCCATGAGCATTCAAGACAAGTATCGTATCCACGAACGTATCGTAGGGAGGAAGTTCCACGACCATTCAAGACGTGTATCGTATCCTCGAACGTATCGTAGGGAGGAAGCCTCCACGACCATTCAAGACTAGTATCGTGTCTACGAATGTATCGTAGGGAGTGAGTTCCAAGACCATTCATGTCTAGTATCGTATCCACGAACGTATCGTTGGGGGAAGTTCCACGACCATTCAAGACCAGTATCGTATCGACGAACGTATCGTAGGGAGGAAGTTCCACGACCATTCAAGACTGGTATCGCATCAACGAAGGTATCGTAGGGAGGAATTTCCCATCAGCATTCAAGACAAGTAATGTATCCACGAACGTATCGTAGGGAGGAAGCTCCTATTACCATTCAAGACTAGTATCCTATCATCGAACGTATCGTAGCAAGGAAGCTCCCATGACCAATCAAGACTAGTAACGTATCCACAAACGTATCGTAGGGAGGAAGCTCCCATGACCATTCAAGACTGGTAAGGTAACCACGAACGTATCGTAGTGTACCCGATACCTATTTTAGGCTATCGGCTACGCCAGCTGACATTAAGCTGTAGTTGAAGTTTTGGGAAGCATTCAGATAAGATAGCGCATCGATCGCGTCAAGAAGAAAGCCAAGATGACGTAGGAGGTCAAGAATCAAGGAGGCATTGAAATCTGTGAGAAGATAGAATTATTAATAAAGATGTGAAGCTTTATTGAAATGTATATGGGATTATAATAAGTTAAAACAACTTAGAAGAGTATATATGACATGAATTATATGTGGAAATAATTTTATGGAAATAAGTTATTGTATAACAGAACAGCCGAGAGGAGTCGGGTTCGAGACTATCTTCGTGACGTGGGAGCACTGTGGTGGGGGAGAATCAGCCACGTGCCGCACGCAGCTCATAAGCTGGGACGCAGCGCAGAGCAGGTCAGTTAGGCTCAACGAGGCGAGCAGTACAGAGCAGTCCTATAGCACAGCGAGACGGGCATTGAAGGTCACGCAACACACGTAAGCCGTCACGGCAAGTGTAGGCGACTTTTCTCGCATCACCGAGCAACAGAGGCCGAGCGGGTCATCGATCCAGCCGGGCTAGCCGAGAGGACAATTGTGGATAGCCGGGGTATTTCAAAACCGCACTGATCGCATATGAAGACTTTGTTTCAAGCTTCATTTCGACGTTGTTCGAACACAGGCTTTCACATTTAACATTATAACCATGCTGTTATATAATACATTCAAACGACTTTTTACTATTTCAAGTAAACTGAATGTTTAGCATAGGCTCTGATGAACATTACAGCGTGCATTTATAAGATTTTTATCTTATGCCATTTTCATGGATTACAAATTATAGACAGATACAGAGTGTATCGTAATCTGGAACACTATCTAGTAAAATTTTTATTTTACTCAAGTAGAACTTCGCAGTAAGTTGAGAGAGGACTTACAATTCTCAAACTGAACATTTATCGGAACAGTGGCGTATATTAGAAGAAGAGTAGGGGGTCCGCTGTTACCATGAACTTTTCGAGAAGGAGTTGGACGATATCCGCTATGGGTAATTCGAGGTTCAACATGATCGAGTAAACGTGAATAGAGACAAGATGGCACCACAGAGCGATGGATTCGGTTCCTGACGAGAGGAGTCCAACAGCTGATTCGCTTGGGATTTCGAAGGAAATCATCATTTCATGGATGAAATGATAGTCACGCCGATCTTACGAGAAATCTTTAGGTAGGGAAAATCGACGATCTTGGAAATTATATTACAACTGATAATGAAAGGTATTGTAAGAGTTCTATCTACCTGATACGATTATTTTCATGAATACTGGGCACACATGTATATTTTTCTAATAGGAGTGATTTGATTATTAAGACATGGTTTGAATTTATATACTTCGAATTTGCTAGAATATGGAGTGACCATATGATATGGCAGGCATCATTATTCGATATTCTCACCGTTGTTTGGCTTTATTAAGAAGATGTTTGATCTTATAGACATTTTTCCAGCTAGGATATTTTTCATGGATAGTTTTTTTTGTGTAACGAGTATTTCGAACTCGTGATCTGCAATTGATTATCAGAAACTACTTCGTCAGTTCATTGCATACTAGCGAGTGTGTATTATTCATCAGTAGGGATTTTTTCCATTGGATTGTTTGGAGATATTAAGAAGTTATTCACTTTAGTGAATGAACGTCGCTTTTATATGACAACTAGAAACTTGTTGATTCCTTTCTGGTACATTCACTCATATAGTCCACGAGATGGGGTCTGTCGTATTTATACGATTGTATGGTGGTACTCGCCTTACCCATCGTTTAGGGAACTATCATCCAAGTCGACGGGGCGAGGTCCTTCGTATTTATACGATTGCACGGTGATTACACATCTTACTCGCCATTGAGGAACTCATTTTATCATCCGAATGTACACGAGATGTAAGTGAATTAAACAAGGAACTACTAGTCACATATCAGTCGAAATTTTGTTAAATAAAGTAACGATAAATGTCAACAGGATTGCATTTAGTAATTCTTGTTTGCCAATCCAATATTTTGTTGCTATACTCTTTTGAGAGTAATTTCAGTTTAACAGCTATCACAGCTGATGCTTTGATGATTTTTATAATTGTGTTTGATACCTTTGAGAAGGATTTAAAGTAATTTAATCTTGTAAGATTAATCATTAATGGTCATAATTATTTTAAGGCAGATCAGTATTGCAGATTTTGATGTGAGAGATTACAGCACATTGGTGTTTTTCTACGATGTGATTTATGAAACTTGTGAAAGAGAATTTATGCTATTTGAAAGCAAATATTAAATTACTGAAGTAATGTTTTTCCAATTGTTTAAGAAGTTGTCTAGAAGTGATCAGAGTAATTACAGTCATTGGAGATTATGTGCGTTAATAATTTGAAGCCATTTATATATTTTTGTAGATCATGCAACGTGGTTAAATGAAGTTTGTGATAGGCATTTTGTGGAATTTGCCATTTGATAGTTGCAACGTGGATAATGTATTTTGAAGCGGACATGAGGTTGTCATACCCAGTCTAGCGTATTTGTTGAGATTCATGCTGTATGTGCTGAATATTTATGGAGTTTTTGTAGCAATTCTTATATTCAAATGTGATATTTGGAATATTGAAGAAATATAATGTCGTTGTGGATAGTTAGATCCAACGTGATGTCGTGGAGACAATAATATTTTTGGCATGATAATTAAATACGAGATATAACTTGGAAGTAATAAAACTGTAAGACAACGTTCTATAAACCATATTAAACAATTTGTTAGGAAATTAAACAAGTAAATGAAGTTGATAATACAAGATTTTCTGAAAATAATAATTAATGAAATAATAATCTGAGATTTAAGCATATTAACGATCTGACCTAATGAAATAAAAATCAGAATGACCTAATGAAATAAAAATCAGAATGACTAGATGAAATAATAAAATTAAATAACCAGATGATTGAAATTTAAATAAGTTGATAAATTAAATTTTGAAATAAATCGATGAATTAAATAAGTGGATGAATTAAAGATTGAATTAATTAAACTGATTGAAATAAATTATTAGACGATTGTAATGATGATGAATAACTGAATTAGAAGGTGATGATTAATTAAAGAAGCTGATGATTAATGAATTTATATGCAATTAAATAAATTTAATTGAGAGATGATTCGAAGGAATTGCAACTTAAAATGTGAATTTAAATGATGTAATGGTGATGAATTAACGATTCTGACAGGAATATTTGGAATTTTGAAGTGAGAATTAATGTGAGAAATATTTAATTTGATAATAATGATGAGGATGACCAATGAGAATTTGAATTTTTTTTGTAATTCACAGATAAGAGGTTAATGACGATGTAAATAATGTAAATTAATTATTCAATGTTTAGGAACATTTGATTAACATGTTCTACGTTCAAATTATACCATGCAAACCATAATTTATGTGATATTTAACATGAGTGATTATTATATGTGTATGTTTAGGCAGATTAGTAACTTAATTAAATCCACATTGATGTTAAATTAAAGAGAATTAGGTCTCAGGTTTCACAAATGTCAGTGACGAAAGACATAGTGCTTCAGTGATCCTGAGAACCCAAGAGAACTTTATACATTTTTCTTGATAAGTGGATTGAAATAATTTTGCATTAGAAAGGAGATGGTTCGATTTTTTGGACAATGACAATTTAACTTTGCATTCGACCATACTCTTAGGTAGGATTTATATTTAAAATGTCTGTCTGACTATCAAAGTAAAATAAATTTGTTTTTATCTTAGTTGTGATCTGATGATGGTGTGATGTTCCTTTTTCTTTCCTTGTCTTGAGTAAGGCTTATCCGGAAAGGAAGTGGTTTTGCTAGGAATTCAGTTGATGGCGCCCATTTATATTTGAATTATTTTTATTAACTTAAGCCCGTAACGACCCTAGAGATACTTTGTCTCGTGAAACCCACTGCTTTTTCAAGAAACTCAGCTGAATTTCCGACACATTCCTTATTTGACTAGAGGTTCATTTAACTCCGCTCTGTCCTGGAACTCCAGGGATGTGATGTTATAGCAGATGGGTCATCGCATCCCCAGGACGAACGGGTACAGAGAGAGAGGGAGAATTGGCTTTATCCAACTAGTGGGGCTTTTCGATTTTGTTAATTCGATGGAATCACATCAGATTTAGATTACTGAGAGATTGATCTCAAGTTCATTTAAGTGTGTTACAAAATTTATTATACTTAGTCAGACAATGTACTTGTGTGCCCAATCCAGTGTTCATGTTAATCGTATTAGTAATATCATGTTAGTTATAAGATATTTTTCCCTATACCCAAGTGAATGCAGGAATTGAGACATTGTGATGTGTTGTTGTCTAACGTCTCTATATAATTCTATATTGAAATATAATTATGTTGCCAGAGGATTTAGCGAAGGTGTTAGGAGAGTTACAGACGGGTATGTCTGGAATTGCAGAAACCATTTCTAAGATGGAAACTGAAGTTAAAGAACAAATTAATAATTCAGAAGCTAGATTAGAAGCTAAATGTAAAGAGAATGTAAAATCATTACAGGCTAGTAATGAAGAGAATTTAAAATTATTGCAAACTAGTACTGAAGAAAATTTAAGGTTGTTACAGGCTAGTAACGAAGGTAATCTAAACGATAGTTTAAAGTCATTAGAGACTAGGTTACAGTCAAATACTGAAAGTCATTTAAAAGCTAGTGAAGCTAACTTGAAAGATAACTTTAAATCGTTAGAAGAGAAATTACAGTCTCGTAGTGAAGAAACTAATACTGAATTAGAAAATAAGTTAACCAGATTAGAGAATAGTTTAACTTTGAAGAACAATGAGATGTTGAAAACTTTACAATTAGACATCATTGCAGTAAACATGAAAGGAGAGGAAAATGTTCAGATATTAAGGAAAAATATTATCGAGTTAGAAAGTAGAGGGGAAGAAAATATTTTTACTTTAAGAACAGACGTTATGACCATACAGAAAGACATTAAGTCAGATGTATCGAAGTTGAGATTCGACATCGATGGTTTAGTGGCAGATGTAGGAAAAATTCAAGATTGGTCTACCGAAGTATCTTTCGAGACTAAGATTAAGGGTCTAGAAACAAGTCTAGGTAACGAAATAAAAGATTTGAAGACAGTAATTGGGACCATTAAAGATGAAGTCTTGGGAGAGGTCAATTCTAATATAAAGTCGTTAGAAAATCAATTGCAGAAGGATATTAGAAAGATAGACGACGATATAGAGCAAAAGGTTAACGAAAACTTAACTTTATTTAAAAATAGAGTCGGAGCAATTGTTGAAGAACGATATAATGAGGTCGATGCCGAAGCAAAAGAGAAACGTGACGGGTTAGATGAAAAATTAATCGCAGGTATGGCAAACTTAGAAGCTAGGTTTACGGAAAGCAAGGAAGCGATGAAATTAGATTCAACACTATTTAGAACAGATGTTGATCTGTTGAAAGAACAAGTCGCGTTAGTGAAGAACACGTGCGAAGGAAAGATTGACAAGTTGAGGAACGATCTAGACGAAAGTAACAAGACGCAGGACGTTACATCGTTAGATGAGTTGAAGACTCAGGTCAAGAGATTAGCAGAAGACAGGGTGACGAAACTAGAATCCATAGTTAACAGTTTCACCAGTCATAATGTAACATCAGGGGAAACATTGATGAATCAAACAGCGATAGACCGCAGTATGACGAATCAAGACACGAGCATGGTAGAAGACCGTCAAATGCAACCGAATGTGACATTCGAAAGGGTCAGTTCAACCCCTCAGGAGAATCCAAGTTCGAGTAGGAGTACGTCGAGTCCAAGTGAACGATACTCAGGTCCAGTCACAATTATAAGGAACCTAGATGACAAACCGAGAAAGTTTTCGGGAAATACAGGTGTTACACCAGTAGAATTTCTGCGAGATATTCGAGACTACATGGCGGAACACAGGGTAGCCAAAGAAAGAGAGCTAAGGATAGTAGAACGCGCCTTAGATGGATCTGCACTTACGTGGTTTAGAGCGTTCAGAAGCAACTTTGCGAACATGGAGCAATTTGCCATGGCTTTCTTGAGGAGATTCTGGAGTGCCGAGGATCAACTCAACGTAAGAGCGGAGATGTACTCTAAACGCTATTCTACGTCACATCCGACGCATTACGCCAACTACTTCACGTCACAACTGGCTAAATTACAGTTCCTTATTCCTCCATTGCCAGAAGAAGAGCTTTTGCAAGCTATAGCGCGACAGTTACCGATAGAGGTACAGCGATCTTTGATAGCATCGGGAGCCAATACGCTGGAACATTATGATGATATATTGAGGCGATTGGATTATACGAGCGCACAGGTTACACCGAGAAGTAATCGAAACGACAACAGAAACACGCAAGAAGTAAACGCGGTAGTCGTGGACAATGCAGTTCAAACGGATAGAAGGGATTCCTGGGAAAACCGACGGAACGATGGGAATCGAGGAAACATCCGTAATGCAAGAGGAAATGATCGATATAGAGGACCATATGAAAGGCCATACGATCAAGAAGCGAGAGATAGCCGGTATAGGAATTATAACCAAAATTCCAGGTATCAGGACAGGAATCGGTATAATAACAGATATCGGGGAAGGAATAACTGGAACCAAGGGCAACAGTTTAATAGAAACGACCGACAGGAAGGCCGAAGAAACGATCCTAACGACAGAAGGGATAATCGTGGACATGAAAGGTCAAGACAAGAGGATAGACAGCCTAGTGCACCACTCGAGGAGACAATGAGAGATGTCAATCGAGCCAGCACGAGTGGCGAAGGAAAAAAAAAAACGTCAAATTAACTCCAGAGGAAAATGAAAATCATTGGGAATCAATCGTCATCGTAGAAACATATCAGGTCAAGGACGAGGATTTAATCGAGGAAGAAGACATAATACAACGGGAAAATAGACATGAATTGCCAGTTATTAGTGTGGAAGTCATGGGAAAAGAAATAAAGACACTTGTAGACACAGGAGCTATGGTGAGCTTGATATCCATAGGTTGCCTGGATGAATTGAAATTATTAGGAAGAATTACAATGTTGCCAACTGTTGTTAGCAAAATTCAAGGGGTGATTCCAGACAAGAGTATGAAATGTAAAAGTCAGGTACTTTTAGATGTTGGGATTGGAACCAGAAGTTTTGAACAGATGTTCCTAGTAGTGGGTCAACTACATTTTGACATGATCCTAGGAGTGGATTTCCTAAGTGAGAGTGGCCTGATCATAGATATGCAGAGTAGGCGCATGTACTTTCAAGAAGGGGTTATGGAAAATCAAGAATCGGAGATGACATTCTTTAGAGAGGATATATTGGATGAAATTGTATGCAGCGTTGAAAGGTCTATAGAAGATAAAATTGGCATAACTAGTAAAATAAATCCAGAAATTAAGGGGCGGTTTGATCACGTAATTTCAGAATATGAGGATATATTCAATGACAAACCAGGTCTCATAGAAAATTTTACATACAGCATCAAGTTGATGGATGACAAACCATTCCATAAAAATTTATATCCCATTCCGGATAAATGGAAGGAGGAAGTGAGCATAATGATAAGCGACATGGAAACAGATGGAATAATTAAGAAAATGCCAACTGCTTATTTGAATCCTTTAGCTGTTGTCAAGAAACCTAACGGTAAGCTGAGGATATGTCTAGATGCCAGATCCCTTAACGAAAAAGTTCTTCCTGAACACGATAGACCACCTGTTATTCGTGAATTGTTACGCCGATTTAGAGGAAAGAGTGTCTTCTCGACAATCGATCTGACTAGTTCATATTATCATGTTGAGCTAGCAGAAGAGTGCAAACAGTACACAGGGTTCCTGTTTGACCATAAAACATATGTATTCAATAGGTTACCTTTTGGTGTGAAAAATAGTGGTCCGGTGATGATCCGAGCACTAGATCAAAATTTGTCAGATGCAGTTAAAGAGCATGTTGTAAGCTATATTGATGACCTGATTATAGCGTCTGAGACAGCGGAAGAACATATCAGACACCTTCAAATGCTTTTTGAAGATCTTAGAAGAACGAACTTCAAGGTGAACTTCAATAAATGTCAATTCTTTCATGAAGAAATTGAATTTCTTGGACATAGAATCGATGGAGATGGTTATAGGCCCAATCCAAAGAAGATAATGGCAATTTCAGAGTTTCCAACACCACGAAAGATTAAAGAGGTACGGCAGTTTTTAGGCATGTGTCAGTTCTTTTCAACACATTGTCCTGGATATACTGAGACAATGGCACCTCTGCAGGATTTATTAAGGAAGGGAAATCGATGGAAATGGGACGATAGATGCAATCAAGCGTTTTTAGCAGCCAAGAAAATGCTAATCCAAAATATCAAACTTGAGTATCCTGATTTTACAAGACGATTCTTTGTAGAGACAGACGCATCCAAAATAGGTATTAGTGGAATCCTATATCAGCTGGATGATGACAAGAAACATAGATATTTAGCTTTCACCAGTCGCAAGCTTAGGAATTGTGAGAAGAATTACTATGCAACTGAGTTAGAGGCATTAGCAGTGGTTCATGCTCTTAAAACGTGGAAGAAGGTGTTGTTTGGACATGACATAACAGTGATCACAGATCATAAAGCTCTCCAATTTATTATGAAGACAGACTTAGCGAGTGACCGCATCACCAGATGGGCTCTGTTCTTACAGCAATTTAACCCAACTGTTGTACATAGACCTGGGAAGTTAAATCTGTTAGCAGATGTGCTGAGCAGAAACCCTTGTGAAGAAGTAATAGTCAACCATATAAATTTGATTCAAGAGGATAGTGGTACTCTAGAAAAGTTGAAGTTGTTATCGCAAACTCAGAAGAGATATGCACCTTTACGAAGAATTTACCGTTTTCTGACACGTAGGATGGATAACACTGATCCAGATTTTCAAAGAACTGAGATAGAGGCTAGAAGACATCATATTATGGGAGGTGTTATATGCCAATATATTGACCAGGATCATACTAGACTTAGAGTAGTGATCCCACCCAAGCTTGTCAAACCAGTTATTTGGATGATACACCGAACTGCAGCTCATGTAGGTGTAGACAAGACTTTGGCTCTCGCTCAAGAAACTTTTGTTTGGAAACAAATGGGACAAACGATTCGCGACGTCATAAAGACCTGTGACAGTTGTCAGCGAAGTAAATACTCATCTAAGTTAATGAAAGAAATTCCCAGATCAATATTACCCAGCAAGCCAAGAGAACTTTTCGCGACGGACATTTTTGGTCCGATTCCTCGTTCGACGAAAGGCAATCAATTCGTTTTAGTAACAGTCGATGTATTTTCGAAGTACGTATCTCTATGCCCTATACAGAAAGCTACGTCCAAGTACGTAATAAATCGACTTGAGAAAACAGTTATTCCGAGCATGGGGAAACCTGAAGTTTTGTTGAGTGACCATGGATCACAATTTACTAGCATGGAATTTTCTACTGCTATGGAACGTTTAGGAATCAGGCATGTGTTTAATTCTGTACGGTATCCAGAGGGAAATCCCGCCGAAAGAATTATGCCGGAGATAAGTAAGCTATGTCGCTTATATGTGTCAAGGCAACACCATAGATGGATGGAAGTGATACCCATCATTAGCCAATGCTTGAATTCCACAGTACATGAAAGCACAGGACAGATTCCGTCCATGCTTCATCATGGATTGAAACCGGATAGACCATGGGATAGAGTCGTGAGGGCACCAGTAGATCCTCAACCCACACAAGAAAGAAGAGTCGAGATGGCAGGAGAGAGGCTCAGAAGACAGGCGGAGAAGAGAGCCAGGAGACAGGCAGGAAGGAGGTTCCACGAGCCATTTCAAGAAAATGATGAGGTGCTGATTAGGAAGCCAGTCACTTCGAACCTACAGCTGAAGATCTACCATAAATTCGCTCCATTGTACGCTGGTCCGTTCCGTATTGAACAAACATACCAGAATAATAGCTATAAGATTGTCAGAATGGATACTGATGAAGTTGTGGGAACTTTTAATGCAGCTAGCATCAGGAAATACCATCATGCTGAGTAAAGGAAATTGTAGAGCTATCGTGTACATGTATAATATATTGAATGCCTGAGAGTGTATTTTTTTTTTCAATCCTGATAAAAAAAAGGAGATGTACGGGAGAGATGTACCCGATACCTATTTTAGGCTATCGGCTACGCCAGCTGACATTAAGCTGTAGTTGAAGTTTTGGGAAGCATTCAGATAAGATAGCGCATCGATCGCGTCAAGAAGAAAGCCAAGATGACGTAGGAGGTCAAGAATCAAGGAGGCATTGAAATCTGTGAGAAGATAGAATTATTAATAAAGATGTGAAGCTTTATTGAAATGTATATGGGATTATAATAAGTTAAAACAACTTAGAAGAGTATATATGACATGAATTATATGTGGAAATAATTTTATGGAAATAAGTTATTGTATAACAGAACAGCCGAGAGGAGTCGGGTTCGAGACTATCTTCGTGACGTGGGAGCACTGTGGTGGGGGAGAATCAGCCACGTGCCGCACGCAGCTCATAAGCTGGGACGCAGCGCAGAGCAGGTCAGTTAGGCTCAACGAGGCGAGCAGTACAGAGCAGTCCTATAGCACAGCGAGACGGGCATTGAAGGTCACGCAACACACGTAAGCCGTCACGGCAAGTGTAGGCGACTTTTCTCGCATCACCGAGCAACAGAGGCCGAGCGGGTCATCGATCCAGCCGGGCTAGCCGAGAGGACAATTGTGGATAGCCGGGGTATTTCAAAACCGCACTGATCGCATATGAAGACTTTGTTTCAAGCTTCATTTCGACGTTGTTCGAACACAGGCTTTCACATTTAACATTATAACCATGCTGTTATATAATACATTCAAACGACTTTTTACTATTTCAAGTAAACTGAATGTTTAGCATAGGCTCTGATGAACATTACAGCGTGCATTTATAAGATTTTTATCTTATGCCATTTTCATGGATTACAAATTATAGACAGATACAGGGTGTATCGTAATCTGGAACACTATCTAGTAAAATTTTTATTTTACTCAAGTAGAACTTCGCAGTAAGTTGAGAGAGGACTTACAATTCTCAAACTGAACATTTATCGGAACAGTGGCGTATATTAGAAGAAGAGTAGGGGGTCCGCTGTTACCATGAACTTTTCGAGAAGGAGTTGGACGATATCCGCTATGGGTAATTCGAGGTTCAACATGATCGAGTAAACGTGAATAGAGACAAGATGGCACCACAGAGCGATGGATTCGGTTCCTGACGAGAGGAGTCCAACAGCTGATTCGCTTGGGATTTCGAAGGAAATCATCATTTCATGGATGAAATGATAGTCACGCCGATCTTACGAGAAATCTTTAGGTAGGGAAAATCGACGATCTTGGAAATTATATTACAACTGATAATGAAAGGTATTGTAAGAGTTCTATCTACCTGATACGATTATTTTCATGAATACTGGGCACACATGTATATTTTTCTAATAGGAGTGATTTGATTATTAAGACATGGTTTGAATTTATATACTTCGAATTTGCTAGAATATGGAGTGACCATATGATATGGCAGGCATCATTATTCGATATTCTCACCGTTGTTTGGCTTTATTAAGAAGATGTTTGATCTTATAGACATTTTTCCAGCTAGGATATTTTTCATGGATAGTTTTTTTTGTGTAACGAGTATTTCGAACTCGTGATCTGCAATTGATTATCAGAAACTACTTCGTCAGTTCATTGCATACTAGCGAGTGTGTATTATTCATCAGTAGGGATTTTTTCCATTGGATTGTTTGGAGATATTAAGAAGTTATTCACTTTAGTGAATGAACGTCGCTTTTATATGACAACTAGAAACTTGTTGATTCCTTTCTGGTACATTCACTCATATAGTCCACGAGATGGGGTCTGTCGTATTTATACGATTGTATGGTGGTACTCGCCTTACCCATCGTTTAGGGAACTATCATCCAAGTCGACGGGGCGAGGTCCTTCGTATTTATACGATTGCACGGTGGTTACACATCTTACTCGCCATTGAGGAACTCATTTTATCATCCGAATGTACACGAGATGTAAGTGAATTAAACAAGGAACTACTAGTCACATATCAGTCGAAATTTTGTTAAATAAAGTAACGATAAATGTCAACAGGATTGCATTTAGTAATTCTTGTTTGCCAATCCAATATTTTGTTGCTATACTCTTTTGAGAGTAATTTCAGTTTAACAGCTATCACAGCTGATGCTTTGATGATTTTTATAATTGTGTTTGATACCTTTGAGAAGGATTTAAAGTAATTTAATCTTGTAAGATTAATCATTAATGGTCATAATTATTTTAAGGCAGATCAGTATTGCAGATTTTGATGTGAGAGATTACAGCACATTGGTGTTTTTCTACGATGTGATTTATGAAACTTGTGAAAGAGAATTTATGCTATTTGAAAGCAAATATTAAATTACCGAAGTAATGTTTTTCCAATTGTTTAAGAAGTTGTCTAGAAGTGATCAGAGTAATTACAGTCATTGGAGATTATGTGCGTTAATAATTTGAAGCCATTTATATATTTTTGTAGATCATGCAACGTGGTTAAATGAAGTTTGTGATAGGCATTTTGTGGAATTTGCCATTTGATAGTTGCAACGTGGATAATGTATTTTGAAGCGGACATGAGGTTGTCATACCCAGTCTAGCGTATTTGTTGAGATTCATGCTGTATGTGCTGAATATTTATGGAGTTTTTGTAGCAATTCTTATATTCAAATGTGATATTTGGAATATTGAAGAAATATAATGTCGTTGTGGATAGTTAGATCCAACGTGATGTCGTGGAAACAATAATATTTTTGGCATGATAATTAAATACGAGATATAACTTGGAAGTAATAAAACTGTAAGACAACGTTCTATAAACCATATTAAACAATTTGTTAGGAAATTAAACAAGTAAATGAAGTTGATAATACAAGATTTTCTGAAAATAATAATTAATGAAATAATAATCTGAGATTTAAGCATATTAACGATCTGACCTAATGAAATAAAAATCAGAATGACCTAATGAAATAAAAATCAGAATGACTAGATGAAATAATAAAATTAAATAACCAGATGATTGAAATTTAAATAAGTTGATAAATTAAATTTTGAAATAAATCGATGAATTAAATAAGTGGATGAATTAAAGATTGAATTAATTAAACTGATTGAAATAAATTATTAGACGATTGTAATGATGATGAATAACTGAATTAGAAGGTGATGATTAATTAAAGAAGCTGATGATTAATGAATTTATATGCAATTAAATAAATTTAATTGAGAGATGATTCGAAGGAATTGCAACTTAAAATGTGAATTTAAATGATGTAATGGTGATGAATTAACGATTCTGACAGGAATATTTGGAATTTTGAAGTGAGAATTAATGTGAGAAATATTTAATTTGATAATAATGATGAGGATGACCAATGAGAATTTGAATTTTTTTGTAATTCACAGATAAGAGATTAATGACGATGTAAATAATGTAAATTAATTATTCAATGTTTAGGAACATTTGATTAACATGTTCTACGTTCAAATTATACCATGCAAACCATAATTTATGTGATATTTAACATGAGTGATTATTATATGTGTATGTTTAGGCAGATTAGTAACTTAATTAAATCCACATTGATGTTAAATTAAAGAGAATTAGGTCTCAGGTTTCACAAATGTCAGTGACGAAAGACATAGTGCTTCAGTGATCCTGAGAACCCAAGAGAACTTTATACATTTTTCTTGATAAGTGGATTGAAATAATTTTGCATTAGAAAGGAGATGGTTCGATTTTTTGGACAATGACAATTTAACTTTGCATTCGACCATACTCTTAGGTAGGATTTATATTTAAAATGTCTGTCTGACTATCAAAGTAAAATAAATTTGTTTTTATCTTAGTTGTGATCTGATGATGGTGTGATGTTCCTTTTTCTTTCCTTGTCTTGAGTAAGGCTTATCCGGAAAGGAAGTGGTTTTGCTAGGAATTCAGTTGATGGCGCCCATTTATATTTGAATTATTTTTATTAACTTAAGCCCGTAACGACCCTAGAGATACTTTGTCTCGTGAAACCCACTGCTTTTTCAAGAAACTCAGCTGAATTTCCGACACATTCCTTATTTGACTAGAGGTTCATTTAACTCCGCTCTGTCCTGGAACACCAGGGATGTGATGTTATAGCAGATGGGTCATCGCATCCCCAGGACGAACGGGTACAGTAGGGAGGAAGCTCTCATTACCATTCAAGACTAGTATCCTATCATCGAACGTATCGTAGGAAGGAGGCTACCATGGCCATTGAAGACTTGTGTCGTATCCACGAATGTATCGTAGGGAGGAAGCCCCCACCACCATTCAAGACTAGTAACGTATCCACGAACGCATCATAGGGTGGAAGCCCCCACCACCATTCAAGACATGTATCGTGTCCACGAACGTATCGTAGGGAGGAAGCTAACATTACCATACAAGACTAGTATCGTATCCACGAACGTATCATAGGGAGGAAGCTCCAAGACCATTCAAGACTAGTATCGTTTCTACGAACGTATCGTAGGGAGGAAGTTCCATGACCATTCAAGACTAGTATCGTATCTACGGACGTATCGTAGGGAGGAAGTTCCACGACCATTCAAGACTAGTATCATATCCATGAACGTATCGTAGGGGGGAAGGTCCACGACCATTCAAAACTAGTATCGTATCCACAAACGTATCGTAGGGAGGAAGTTACCATGACCATTCAAGACTAGTGTCGTATCCACGAACGTATCATAGGGAGGAAAATCCCCATCACCATTCAAGACTAGTATCGTATCCACGAACGTATCATAGGGTGGAAGCCCCCACCACCATCAAGACTTGTATCGTATCCACGAACGTATCGTGGGGAGGATTCTACCATGACCATTAAAGGCTAGTATCGTATACACGAACGGATCGTAGGGAGGAATCTCCCACGACCATTCAAGACTAGTATCATATCCACGAACTTATTTTGGGGAGGAAGCTCTCATGACCATTCAAGACTGGTACCGTATATACGAACGTATTGTAGGAAGGTAGCTCTCACGACAATTCAAGGCTAGTATCGTATCCACGAACGACTTGTCCGGACGAAGCTCTCACGACCATTCAAGACTAGTATCGTATACACGAGCGTATCGTAGGGAGTAACCACTCACGACCATTCAAGACTAGTATCGTATCAACGAACGTTTCGTAGGGAGGAAGCTCTCACGACCATTCAAGGCTATTATCGTATCCACGAACGTATTGTAGGGAGGAAGCTACCATGACCGTTGAAGACTAGTGTCGTATCCACGAACGTATCGTAGGGTGGAAGCCCCCGCCACCATTCAAGTCTAGTATCGTATCCACGAACATATCGTCGGTAGGAAGTTCCCATTACCATTCAAGACTAGTACCGTATCCACGAACATATCATAGGGAGCAAGCACCCACGACCCTGCAAGACCAATATCGTATTCACGAACGTAATGTAGGTAGGAAGCTCCCATGACCATTCAAGACTAGTATTGTATCCACGAACGTATCGTAGGGGGGAAGCTACCAGGATCATTCTAGACTAGTGTCGTATCCACGAACGTAATGTAGGGAGGAATTTCCCACGATCATTCAAGACTAATATCGTATCCACGAACGTATCGTAGGGAGAAATATCCCATGACCTTTCAAGATTAGTATCGTATCCACGAACGACTCGTCCGGAGGAAACTCTCACGACTATTCAAGACTAGTTTCGTATACTCGAGCTTATCGTAGGGAGTAACCACTCACGACCATTCAAGACTAGTATCGTATCAACGAACGTTTCGTAGGGAGGTGACTCTCACGACCATTCAAGGCTATTATCGTATCCACGACCGTATTGTAGAGAGGAAGCTACCATTACCGTTGAAGTCTAGTATCGTATCCACGAACCTATCTTAGGGTGGAAGCCCCCGCCACCATTTAAGACTAGTATCGTATCCACGAACGTATCGTAGGTAGGAAGTTCCCATTACCATTAAAGACTAGTACCGTATCCACGAACGTATCATAGGGAGCAAGCACCCACGACCATTCAAGACCAGTATCGTATCCACGAACGTAATGTAGGTAGGAAACTCCCATGACCATTCAAGACTAGTATTGTATCCACGAACGTATCGTAGGGAGGAAGCTACCAAGATCATTCTAGACTAGTATCGTATCCACGAACGTAATGTAGGGAGGAAGTTCCTACGATCATTCAAGACTAATATCGTATCCACGAACGTATCGATGGGAGGAATTTCCCATGACCATTCAAGACTAGTATCGTATCCAAGAACGCATTATAGGGGGAACCACCCATGACCTTTCTAGACTAGTATCGTATCCACAAACGTATCGTTGGGAGGAGGATCCCTTGACCATTCAAGACTGGTATCATATCCACGAACGTAAAGCAGGGAGGAAGCTTCCATGACCATACAAGACTAGTATCGTATCCACAAACGTATCGAAGGGAGGAAGCTTCCTCGACCATTCAAGACCAGAATCGTATCAACAAACGTATCATAGGGAGGAAGCTCCCTTGACCATTCAAGATTGGCATCGTATCCCCGATCGTATTATAGGGAGGAAACTCCACCATCATTCAAGACCAGTATCGTATCCACGAACGTATCGTAGGGAGGAAGCTCTCACGACCATTCATGACCAGTATCGTATCCACAAACGTATCGTAGGGAGGAAGCTCCCTTGACAATTCAAGACTGGTATCATATCCACGAACGTATTGTTGGGAGGAATCTCCTTCACCATTCAAGACCTGTATCGTATCCACGAACGTATTGTAGGGAGGACGCTCCACCACCATTCAAGACCAGTATCGTATCCAGAAACGTATCCTAGGGGGGAAGCTCTCATGACTTTTCAAGACTATTATCGTATCCACGATCGTATCGTAGGGAGGTAGCTCCACGACCATTCAAGACTAGTATCGTATCTACGAACTTATCGTAAGGAGGATGGTCCACTACCATTCAAGACTAGTATCTTATCCACGAGCGTATCGTAGGGAGCAAACTCCCACGACCATTTAAGACTAGTATCGTAACCACGAACGTATCATTGGGAGGAAGCCCTCATGACCATTCAAGACTAGTATCGTATCCACGAACGTATCGTTGGGAGGAAGCCCCCACGACCATTCAAAACTGGTATGGTATCAACGAACCTATCGTAGGGAGGAACTCTCACGACCTTTCAAGACTAGTATCGTATCCACTACCGTATTGTAGAGAGGAAGCTACCATTACCGTTGAAGTCTAGTATCGTATCCACGAACCTATCTTAGGGTGGAAGCCCCCGCCACCATTTAAGACTAGTATCGTATCCACGAACGTATCGTAGGTAGGAAGTTCCCATTACCATTAAAGACTAGTACCGTATCCACGAACGTATCATAGGGAGCAAGCACCCACGACCATTCAAGACCAGTATCGTATCCACGAACGTAATGTAGGTAGGAAACTCCCATGACCATTCAAGACTAGTATTGTATCCACGAACGTATCGTAGGGAGGAAGCTACCAAGATCATTCTAGACTAGTATCGTATCCACGAACGTAATGTAGGGAGGAAGTTCCTACGATCATTCAAGACTAATATCGTATCCACGAACGTATCGATGGGAGGAATTTCCCATGACCATTCAAGACTAGTATCGTATCCAAGAACGCATTATAGGGGGAACCACCCATGACCTTTCTAGACTAGTATCGTATCCACAAACGTATCGTTGGGAGGAGGATCCCTTGACCATTCAAGACTGGTATCATATCCACGAACGTAAAGCAGGGAGGAAGCTTCCATGACCATACAAGACTAGTATCGTATCCACAAACGTATCGAAGGGAGGAAGCTTCCTCGACCATTCAAGACCAGAATCGTATCAACAAACGTATCATAGGGAGGAAGCTCCCTTGACCATTCAAGATTGGCATCGTATCCCCGATCGTATTATAGGGAGGAAACTCCACCATCATTCAAGACCAGTATCGTATCCACGAACGTATCGTAGGGAGGAAGCTCTCACGACCATTCATGACCAGTATCGTATCCACAAACGTATCGTAGGGAGGAAGCTCCCTTGACAATTCAAGACTGGTATCATATCCACGAACGTATTGTAGGGAGGAATCTCCTTCACCATTCAAGACCTGTATCGTATCCACGAACGTATTGTAGGGAGGACGCTCCACCACCATTCAAGACCAGTATCGTATCCAGAAACGTATCCTAGGGGGGAAGCTCTCATGACTTTTCAAGACTATTATCGTATCCACGATCGTATCGTAGGGAGGTAGCTCCACGACCATTCAAGACTAGTATCGTATCTACGAACTTATCGTAAGGAGGATGGTCCACGACCATTCAAGACTAGTATCTTATCCACGAGCGTATCGTAGGGAGCAAACTCCCACGACCATTTAAGACTAGTATCGTAACCACGAACGTATCATTGGGAGGAAGCCCTCATGACCATTCAAGACTAGTATCGTATCCACGAACGTATCGTTGGGAGGAAGCCCCCACGACCATTCAAAACTGGTATGGTATCAACGAACCTATCGTAGGGAGGAACTCTCACGACCTTTCAAGACTAGTATCGTATCCACGAACGTATTGTAGGGAAGAATCTACCACGACCATTCAAGACTAGTATCTTATCCACGAACGTATAGTAGGGAGAAAGCTCCACGACCATTCAAGTCTAGTATCGTATCCACGAACGTATCATTGGGAGGAAGCCCTCATGACCGTTCAAGACTAGTATCGTATCCACAAATGTATGGTTGGGAGGAAGCTACCATGACCATTCAAGACTAGTGTCGTATCCGAGAATGTATCGTAGGGAAGAATCCCCCACCACCATTCAAGACTAGTATCGTATCCACGAACGTATCAGAGGGAGGAAGCCCCCACCACCATTCAAGACTTGTATCGTATCCCCGAACGTATCATAGGGAGGATGCCCCCACCACCATTCAAGACTTGTATCGTATCCACGAACGTATCGTGGGGAGGAAGCTACCATTACCATACAATACTAGTATCGTATCTACGAACGTATCGTAGGGAGGAAGCTCCACGACCATTCAAGATTAGTATCGTTTCTACGAACGTATCGTAGGGAGGAAGTTCCACGGCCATTCAAGACTAGTATCGTATATACGAACGTATCGTAGGGTGGAAGTTCCACGACAATTCAAGACTAGTATCGTATCTACGAACGTATCGTTGGTGGAAATTTCCACGGCCATTCAAGACTAGTATCGTATCCACGAACGTATCGTAGGAAGGAAACTCCCACGACCATTCAAGACCAGTATCGTATCCACAAACGTATCGTAGGGAGGAAGCTCCCTTGACCATTCAAGATTGGCATCGTATCCCCGAACGTATTATAGGGAGGGAGCTCCACCATCGTTCAAGACCAGTATCGTATCCACGAACGTATCGTAGGGAGGAAGATCTCACGGCCATTCAAGACCAGTATCGTATCCACAAACGTATCGTAGGGAGGAGGCTCCCTTGACAATTCAAGACTGGTATCGTACCTACGAACGTATTGTAGGGAGGAAGCTCCTTCACCATTCAAGACCCGTATCGTATCCACGAACGTATTGTAGGGAGGACGCTCCACCACCATTCAAGACCAGTATCGTATCCACAAACGTATCGTAGGGAGGAAGCTCCCATGACCATTCAAGACTTTTACCCTATCCAAGAACGTATCGTAGGGAGAAAGCTCCCATGAACATTCAAGACTAGTATCATATCCACGAACGTATCGTAGGGAGGAAACTCCCTTTACCATTCAAGACTGGTATCGTATCCACAAACGTATGATAGGGAGGAATCTCCCTTTACCATTCAAGACTGGTATCGTATCCACAAACGTATCGTAGGGAGGAATCTCCCATGAGCATTCAAGACAAGTATCGTATCCACGAACGTATCGTAGGGAGGAAGTTCCACGACCATTCAAGACTTGTATCGTATCCTCGAACGTATCGTAGGGAGGAAGCCCCCACGACCATTCAAGACTAGTATCGTATCTACGAATGTATCGTAGGGAGTGAGTTCCAAGACCATTCATGTCTAGTATCGTATCCACGAACGTATCGTAGGGGGAAGTTACACGACCATTCAAGACCAGTATCGTATCGACGAACGCATCGTAGGGAGGAAGTTCCACGACCATTCAAGACTAGTATCGTATCTACGAACTTATCGTAGGGAGGAAGTTCCAAGACCATTCAAGACCGGTATCGTATCAACGAAGGTATCGGAGGGAGGAATCTCCCATCAGCATTCAAGACAAGTAATGTATCCACGAACGTATCGTAGGGAGGAAGCTCCTATTACCATTCAAGGCTAGTGTCGTTTCTACGAACGTATCTTAGGGAGGAAGCTCCCATTACCATTCAAGACTAGTATCCTATCATCGAACGTATCGTAGCAAGGAAGCTCCCATGACCAATCAAGACTAGTAACGTATCCACAAACGTATCGTAGGGAGGAAGCTCCCATGACCATTCAAGACTGGTAAGGTAACCACGAACGTATCGTAGGGAGGAAGCTCCCATTACCATTCAAGACTAGTATCCTATCATCGAACGTATCGTAGGAAGGAAGCTACCATGGCCATTGGAGTCTAGTGTCGTATCCACGAATGTATCGTAGGGAGGAAGCCCCCACCGCCATTCAAGACTAGTATCGTATCCACGAACGCATCATAGGGTGGAAGCCCCCACCTCCAATCAAGACATGTATCGTGTCCACGAACGTATCGTAGGGAGGAAGCTAACATTACCATACAAGACCAGTATCGTATCCACGAACGTATCATAGGGAGGAAGCTCCAAGACCATTCAAGACTAGTATCGTTTCTACGAACGTATCGCAGGGAAGAAGTTCCACGACCATTCAAGACTAGTATCGTATCTTCTGACGTATCATAGGGAGGAAGTTCCACGACCATTCAGGACTAGTATCATATCCATGAACGTATCGTAGGGGGGAAGTTCCACGACCATTCAAGACTAGTATCGTATCCACAAACGTATCGTAGGGAGGAAGTTACCATGACCATTCAAGACTAGTGTCGTATCCACGAACGTATCATAGGGAGGAAAATCCCCATCACCATTCAAGACTAGTATCGTATCCACGAACGTATCATAGGGTGGAAGCCCCCACCACCATCAAGACTTGTATCGTATCCTCGAACGTATCGTGGGGAGGAATCTACCATGACCATTAAAGACTAGTATCGTATACACGAACGGATCGTAGGGAGGAATCTCCCACGACCATTCAAGACTAGTATCATATCCACGAATTTATTTTGGGGAGGAAGCTCTCATGACCATTCAAGACTGGTACCGTATATACGAACGTATTGTAGGAAGGTAGCTCTCACGACAATTCAAGGCTAGTATCGTATCCACGAACGACTTGTCCGGACGAAGCTCTCACGACCATTCAAGACTAGTATCGTATACACGAGCGTATCGTAGGGAGTGACCACTCACGACCATTCAAGACTAGTATCGTATCAACGAACGTTTCGTAGGGAGGAAGCTCTCACGACCATTCAAGGCTATTATCGTATCCACGAACGTATTGTAGGGAGGAAGCTACCATGACCGTTGAAGACTAGTGTCGTATCCACGAACGTATCGTAGGGTGGAAGCCCCCGCCACCATTCAAGTCTAGTATCGTATCCACGAACGTATCGTCGGTAGGAAGTTCCCATTACCATTCAAGACTAGTATCGTATCCACGAACGTATCATAGGGAGCAAGCACCCTCGGCCATGCAAGACCAATATCGTATCCACGAACGTAATGTAGGTAGGAAGCTCCCATGACCATTCAAGACTAGTATTGTATCCACGAACGTATCGTAGGGGGGAAGTTACCAAGATCATTCTAGACTAGTACCGTATCCACGAACGTAATGTTGGGAGGAATTTCCCACGATCATTCAAGACTAATATCGTATCCACGAACGTATCGAAGGGAGGAATTTCCCATGACCTTTCAAGATTAGTATCGTATCCACGAACGACTCGTCCAGAGGAAGCTCTCACGACTATTCAAGACTAGTATCGTATATTCGAGCGTATCGTAGGGAGTAACCACTCACGACCATTCAAGACTAGTATCGTATCAACGAACGTTTCGTAGGGAGGTAGCTCTCACGACCATTCAAGGCTATTATCGTATCCACGACCGTATTGTAGGGAGGAAGCTACCATTACCGTTGAAGTCTAGTATCGTATCCACGAACCTGTCTTCGGGTGGAAGCCCCCGCCACCATTCATGACTAGTATCGTATCCATGAACGTATCGTAGGTAGGAAGTTCCCATTACCATTCAAGACTAGTACCGTATCCACGAACGTATCATAGGGAGCAAGCACCCACGACCATTCAAGACCAGTATCGTATCCACGAACGTAATGTAGGTAGGAAACTCCCATGACCATTCAAGACTAGTATTGTATCCACGAACGTATCGTAGGGAGGAAGCTACCAAGATCATTCTAGACTAGTGTCGTAACCACGAACGTAATGTAGGGAGGAAGTTCCTACGATCATTCAAGACTAATATCGTATCCACGAACGTATCGATGGGAGGAATTTCCCATGACCATTCAAGACTAGTATCGTATCCAAGAACGCATTATAGGGGGAACCACCCATGACCTTTCAAGACTAGTATCGTATCCACAAACGTATCGTTGGGTGGAGGATCCCTTGACCATTCAAGACTGGTATCATATCCACGAACGTAAAGCAGGGAGGAAGCTTCCATGACCATACAAGACTAGTATCGTATCCACAAACGTATCGTAGGGAGGAAGCTTCCTCGACCATTCAAGACCAGAATCGTATCCACAAACGTTTCATAGGGAGGAAGCTCCCTTGACCATTCAAGATTGGCATCGTATCCCCGATCGTATTATAGGGAGGAAACTCCACCATCATTCAAGACCAGTATCGTATCCACGAACGTATCGTAGGGAGGAAGCTCTCACGACCATTCATGACCAGTATCGTATCCACACACGTATCGTAGGGAGGAAGCTCCCTTGACAATTCAAGACTGGTATCATATCCAAGAACGTATTGTTGGGAGGAAGCTCCTTCACCATTCAAGACCTGTATCGTATCCACGAACGTATTGTAGGGAGGACGCTCCACCACCATTCAAGACCAATATCGTATCCAGAAACGTATCCTAGGGGGGAAGCTCTCATGACTTTTCAAGATAATTATCGTATCCACGAACGTATCGTAGGGAGGTAGCTCCACGACCATTCAAGACTAGTATCGTATCCACGAACATAACGCAGGGAGAAAACTCCCGCGACCATTCAAGACTAGTATCGTATCTACGAACTTATCGTAGAGAGGATGGTCCACGACCACTCAAGACTAGTATCTTATCCACGAGCGTATCGTAGGGAGGAAACTCCCACGACCATTTAAGACTAGTATCGTAACCACGAACGTATCATTGGGAGGAAGCCCTCATGACCATTCAAGACTAGTATCGTATCCATGAACGTATCGTTGGGAGGAAACTCCCACGACCATTCAAAACTGGTATCGTATCAACGAACTTATCGTAGGGAGGAACTCTCACGACCTTTCAAGACTAGTAGCGTATCCACGAACGTATTGTAGGGAAGAATATACCACGACCATTCAAGACTAGTATCTTATCCACGAACGTATAGTAGGGAGAAAGCTCCACGACCATTCAAGTCTAGTATCGTATCTACGAACGTATCATTGGGAGGAAGCCCTCATGACCGTTCAAGACTAGTATCTTATCCACAAATGTATGGTTGGGAGGAAGCTACCATGACCATTCAAGACTAGTGTCGTATCCGCGAATGTATCGTAGGGAGGAATCCCCCACCACCATTCAAGACTAGTATCGTATATACGAACGTATCGTAGGGTGGAAGTTCCACGACCATTCAAGACTAGTATCGTATCTACGAACGTATCGTTGGTGGAAATTTCCACGACCATTTTAAACTAGTATCGTATCCACGAACTTATCGTAGGAAGGAAACTCCCACGACAATTCAAGACTAGAACCGTATCCACGAACGTATCGTAGGGAGGAAGCTCTACGACCATTCAAGACTAGTATCGTATCCACAAACATATCGGAGGGGGGAAGCCCCCACGAACATTCAAGACTAGTATCGTATACACGAACGTATCGTAGGGAGGGAGCTCCCACGACCATTCAAGACTACTATCGTATCTACGGACGTCTCGTAGGGGGGAAGCCCTCACCGCCATTCAAGACTAGTATCGTATCCACGAACGCATCATAGGGAGGAAGCCCCCACCACCATTCAAGACTTGTAACGTATCCGCGAACGTATCATGGGGAGGAAGTACCATTACCATACAATATTAGTATCGTATCTACGAACGTACCGTAGAGAGGAAGCTCGACGACCATTCAAGATTAGTATCGTTTCTACGAACGTATCGTAGGGAGGAAGTTCCACGACCATTCAAGACGTGTATCGTATCTACGAACGTATCGTAAGGAGGAAGTTCCACGACCATTCAAGACTAGTATCGTATCTACGAACGTATAGTAGGGAGGAAGTTCCACGACCATTCAAGACTAGTATCGTATCCACGAACGTATGATAGGGGGGAAGTTCCGCGTCCATTCAAGACTAGTATCGTATCCACGATCGTATCGTAGGAAGGAAGCTCCCACGACAATTCAAGACTATTATCGTATCCACGAACGTATTGTAAGGAGGAAGCTCTCATGACCATTCAAGACTAGTATCGAATCCCGGAACGTATCGTAGGGAGGAAGCTCTCACGACCTTTCAAGGCTAGTATCGTATCCACGAACGACTCGTAGGGAGGAAGCTCTCACGACCATTCAAGGCTAGTATCGTATACACGAGCGTATCTTAGGTAGGAAGTTCCCATTACCATTCAAGACTAGTACCGTATCCACGAACGTATCATAGGGAGGAAGCTCCCACAACCATTCAAGACTAGTATCGTATACACGAACGTATCGTAAGGAGGAAGCTCTCACGACCATTCAAGACTAGTATCGTATCCACGAACGTATCGTAGGGAGGAAGCTCCCACGTCCATACAAGACTAGTATCGGATCCACGAACGTATCGTATGGGAGAAGTTCCACGACCATTCAAGACTAGTATCGAATCCTCGAAGGTTTCGTAGGGAGGAAGCTCCACGATCATTCAAGACTAGTATCGTATCCACAAACGTATCGTTGGGAGGAAGTTACCATGACCATTCAAGACTAGTGTCGTATCCACGAATGTATCGTAGGGAGGAAACCCCCACCACCATTCAAGACTAGTATGGTATCCACGAACGTGTAATAGGGTGGAAGCCCCAACACAATTCAAGACTTGTATCGTGTCCACGAGCGTATCGTAGGGAGGAAGCTCCACGACCATTCAAGACTAGTATCGTATCTACGGAGTATCGTAGGGAGGAAGCTCTCACCACCATTCAAGACTAGTATCGTATCCACGAACGTATCGTAGGTAGGAAGTTCCCATGACCATTCAAGACTAGTATTGTATCCACGAAGGTATCGTAGGGAGTAATTTCCCATGACCATTCAAGACTAGTATCGTATCCACGAACGCATTATAGGGGGAACCTCCCATGACCGTTCAAGACTAGTATCGTATCCACAAACGTATCGTAGGGAGGAAGCTCCCTTGGCCATTCAAGACTGGTATCATATCCACGAACGTATCGTAGGGAGGAGGCTTCCATGACCATTCTAGACTAGTATCGTAACCACAAACGTATTGTAGGGAGGAAGCTCCGACGACCATTCAAGACCAGTATCGTATCCACAAACGTATCGTAGGGAGGATGCTCCCTTGACCATTCAAAATTGGCATCGTATCCCCGATCGTATTATAGGGAGGAAGCTCCACCATCATTTAAGAACAGTATCGTATCCACGAACGTATCGTAGGGAGGAAGCTCTCACGACCATTCAAGACCAGTATCGTATCCACAAACGTAACGTAAGGAGGAAGCTCCCTTCACAATTCAAGACTGGTATCGTACCTACGGACGTATTGTAGGGATGAAGGTCCTTCAGCATTCAAAACCTGTATCGTATCCACGAACATATTGTAGGGAGGTCGCTCCACCACCATTCAAGACTAGTATCGTAACCACAAACGTATCTAAGGGAGGAAGCTCCCATGACCATTCAAGACTAGTACCGTATCCACGAACGTATCGTAAAGAGAAAGCTCCCATGACCATTCAAGTCTAGTATTGTATTCACTAGCGTATCGTATGGAGGAAGCTCTCTTTACCATTCATGTCTGGTATCGTATCCACGAAGGTATCGTAGGGAGGAATCTCCCATGAGCATTCAAGACAAGTATCGTATCCACGAACGTATCGTAGGGAGGAAGTTCCACGACCATTCAAGACTAGTACCGTATCCAGGAACGTATCGTAGGGAGGAAGCCTTCACGAACATTCAAGACTAGTATCGCATCTACGAATGTATCGTAGGGAGGGAGTTCCACGACCATTCAAGGCTAGTATCGTATCCACGAACGTATGGTAGGGAGAAGTTTCACGACCATTCAAGTCTAGTATCGTATCTACGAACTTATCGTAGGGAGGATGGTCCACGACCATTCAAGACTAGTATCTTATCCACGAGCGTATCGTAGGGAGGAAACTCCCACGACCATTTATGACTAGTATCGTAACCACGAACGTATCGTAGGGAGGAAGCTCCCATTTACATTCAATACCAGTATCCAATCATCGAACGTATCGTAGGAAGGAAGTTCTCATGACCATTCAAGACTAGTATCGTATCCACAAACGTATCTTGGGGAGGAAGCTCCCATGACCATTCAAGTCTGGTATCGTAACCACGAACGCATCGTAGGGAGGAAGCTCCCATTACCATTCAAGACTAGTATCGTATCATCGAACGTATCGTAGGAAGGAAACTACCATGACCATTCAAGACTTGTATATTGTCCACGAACGTATCGTAGGGAGGAAGCTAACATTAACATACAAGACTAGTATCGTATCCACGAACGTATCGTAGGGAGGAAGCTCCACGACCATTCAAGACTAGTATCGTTTCTACGAACGTATCGTAGGGAGGAAGTTCCACGACCATTCAAGACTAGTATCGTATCTACGAAAGTATCGTAGGGAGGTAGTTCCACGACCATTCAAGACAAGTATCGTATCTACGAATGTATCGTAGGGAGGAAGTTCCACGACCATTGAAGACTAGTATCGTATCCACGAACGTATCGTAGGGGGGAAGTTCCACGACCATTCAAGACTAGTATCATATCCACAAACGTGTCGTAGGAAGGAAACTTCCACGACAATTCAAGACTAGTATCATATCCACAAACGTATCGTAGGGGGGATGCCCCCACAACCATTCAAGACTAGTATCGTATCTACGAACGTATCGTAGGGAGGAAGTTCCACGACCATTCAAGACAAGTATCGTATCTACGAACTTATCGTAGGGAGGAAGTTCCACGAGCATTCAAGACTAGTATCATATCTACTTACGTATCGTAGGGAGGAAGCTCTCACCACCATTCAAGACTAGTATCGTATCCATGAACGTATCGTAGGGAGGAAGCCCCCACGATCATTAAAGACTAGTATCGTATCCACAAACGTATTGTAGGGAGGACGTTACCATGACCATTTAAGACTAGTGTCGTATCCACGAACGTATCGTAGGGAGGAAAACCCCAACCACCATTCAAAACTAGTATCATATCCACGAACCTATCATAGGGAGGAAGCCCCCACCACCATTAAGACTTGTATCGTATCCACGAACGTATCGTGGGAAGGAAGCTACCATTACCATACAAGACTAGTATCGTATCCACGAACGTATCGTAGGGAGGAAGCTCCACGACCATTCATGACTAGTATGGTTTGTACGAACGTATCGTAGGGAGGAAGTTCCAAGACCATTCAAGACTAGTATCGTATCTACGAACGTATAGTAGGGAGGAAGTTCCACGACCATTCAAGGCTAGTATCGTATCCACGAACGTATCGTAAGAAGGAAGCTCCCACGACAATTCAAGACTATTATCGTATCCACGAACGTATCGTAGGGAGGAATCTACCATGACCATTAAAGGCTAGTATCGTATACACGAACGGATCGTAGGGAGGAATCTCCCACGTCCATTCAAGACTAGTATCAAATCCACGAATTTATTGTAGGGAGGAAGCTCTCATGACCATTCAAGGCTAGTATCGTATCCACGAACGACTCGTCCGGAGATAGCTCTCACGACCATTCAAGACTAGTATCGTATACACGAGCGTATCGTAGGGAGTAACCACTCACGACCATTCAAGACTAGTATCGTATCAACGAACGTTTAGTAGGGAGGAAGCTCTCACGACCATTCAAGGCTATTATCGTATCCACGAACGTATTGTAGGGAGGAAGCCACCATGACCGTTGACGACTAGTATCGTATCCACGAACGTATCGTAGGGTGGAAGCCCCCGCCACCATTCAAGACTAGTATCGTATCCACGAACGTATCGTAGGTAGGAAGTTCCCATTACGATTCAAGACTAGTACCTTATCCACGAACGTATCATAGGGAGTAAGCACCGACGACCATTCAAGACCAGTATCGTATCCACGAACGTAATGTAGGTAGGAAGCTCCCATTACCATTCAAGACTAGTATTGTATCCACGAACGTATCGTAGGGAGGAAACAACCAAGATCATTCAAGACTAGTATCGTATCCACCAACGTAATATAGGGAGGAAGTTCCCACGATCATTAAAGACTAATATCGTATCCACGAACGTATCGTAGGGAGGAATTTCCCATGACCATTCAAGGCCATTATCGTATACAAAAACCGATCATAGGGAGGAAGCTCCTCTGAGCATTCAAGATTGGCATCGTATCCCCGATCGTATTATAGGGTGGAAGTTCCACCATCATTCAAGACCAGTATCGTATCCACGAACGTATCGTAGGGAGGAAGCTCTCACGACAATGCAAGAATAGTATCGTATCCACAAACGTATCGTAGGGAGGAAGCTCCCTTGACAATTCAAGACTGGTATCGTATCCACGAACGTATTGTAGGGAGGAGTCTCCTTCACCATTCAAGACCTGAATCGTATCCACGAACGTATTGTAGGGAGGACGCTCCACCACCATTCAAGACCAGTATCGTATCCACAAACTTATCCTAGGGGGAAGCTCTCATGACTTTTCAAGACTATTATCGTATCCACAACCGTATCGCAGAGAGGAAGCTCCCACGACCATTCAAGACCATTATCGTATCCAAAAACGTATCATAGGGAGGAAGCTCCCTTGACCATTCAAGATTGGCATCGTATCCACGAACGTATCGTAGGGAGGAAGTTCCACGACCATTCAAGACTAGTATCGTATCCACCAACATATCTCAGGGAGAAAACTCCCACGACCATTCATGACTAGTATCATATACACGAACGTATCGTAGGGAGGTAGCTCCACGAGCATTTTTAGGCTAGTATCGTATGCACGAACGTATCGTAGGGTGGAAGCCCCCACGACAATTCAAGACTAGTATCGAATCCACGAACGCATCATTGGATGGAAGCCCTCATGACCATTCAAGACTAGTATCGTATCCACGAACGTATCGTTGGGAGGAAGCTCCCACGACCATTCAAAACTGGTATCGTATCAACGAACGTATCGTAGGGAGGAACTCTCACGACCATTCAAGACTAGTATCGTATCCACGGACGTATTGTAGGGAGGAATCTACCACGACCATTCAAGACTAGTATCTTATCCACGAACGTATCATAGGGAGAAAGCTCCACGGCCATTCAAGTTTAGTATCCTATCCACGAACGTATTGTAGGAAGGGATCTTCCACGATCATTCAAGACTAGTATCGTTTCTACGATTGTTTCGTTAGGAGGAAGTTCCGCGACCATTCAAGACTAGTATCGTATCTACGGACGTATAGTAGGGAGGAAGTTCCACGACCAATCAAGATTAGTATCGTATCAACGAACGTATCGTAGGGAGGAAGTTCCACGACCATTCAAGACTAGTATCGTATCCACGAACGTATCGTAGGGGGGAAGGTCCACGACCATTCAAGACTAGTATCGTATCGACGAACGTATCGTAGGAAGGAAATTCCCACGACATTTCAAGACTAGTGTCTTATCCACGAACGTATCGTAGGTTGCAAGCTCCACGACCATTCAAGACTAGTATCGATTCCACAAATGTATCTTAGGGGGGAAGCCCATACGACCATTCAAGGCTAGTATCGCATACACGAACGTATCGTAGGGAGGAGGCTCCCACGACCAATCAAGACTAGTATCGTATCTACGGACGTATCGTAGGGGGAAGCTCTCACCACCATTCAAGACTAGTATCGTATCCATGAACGTATCGTAGGGAGGAAGCCCCCACGACCATTCGAGACTAGTATCGTATCCACAAACGTATCGTAGGGAGGAAGTTACCATGACCATTCAAGACAAGTGTCGTATAAACGAACGTATCGTAGGGAGGAAAACCCCCACCAAGATTCAAGACTAGTATCGTATCCACGAACGTATCATAGGGAGGAAGCCCCCACCACCATTCAAGTCTTGTATCGTATCCACGAACGTATCGTGAAGCTACCATTACCATACAAGACTAGTATCTTATCTACGAACATATCGTAGGGAGGAAGTTCCACGACCATTCAAGACTAGTTTCGTTTCTACGAACGTATCGTAGGGAGGAAGTTCCACGACCATTCAAGACTAGTATCGTATCTAAGAACGTATCGTAGGGAGGAAGTTCCACGACCATTCATGACTAGTATCGTATCCACGAACCTATCGTAGGGAGGAATCTACCATGACCATTAAGGACTAGTATCGTATACACGAACGGATCGTAGGGAGGAATCTCCCACGATCATTCAAGACTAGTATCGTATCCACGAACTTATTGTAGGGAGGAAGCTCCCATGACCATTCAAGACTAGTATCGTATCCATGAACGTATCGTAGGGAGGTAGCTCTCACGACTTTTCAAGGCTAGTATCGTATCCACGAACGACTCGTAGGGAGGAAGTCCTCACGACCATTCATG
The DNA here is from genome assembly GCA_946902985.2 of Meconema thalassinum. Lineage (NCBI taxonomy): Eukaryota > Metazoa > Arthropoda > Insecta > Orthoptera > Tettigoniidae > Meconema > Meconema thalassinum. Next base: position 211,750,026 of record OX336395.1, read on the forward strand.
ACTTGTATCGTATACACCAGCGCATCGTAGGTAGGAAGTTCCCATTACCATTCAAGACTAGTACCGTATCCACGAATGTATCATAGGGAGGAAGCTCCCACAACCATTCAAGACTAGTTCGTTTTCACGAACGTATCGTAAGGAGGAAGCTCTCACGACCATTAATGACTAGTATCGTATCCACTAACGTACCGTACGGAGGAAGTTCTCACGAAAATTCAAGACGAGTATCGTATCTACGAACATATCGTAGGGAGGAAGCTCCCGTGATCATTCGAGTTTAGTATTGTATCCACGAACGTATCGTATGGAGGAAGCTCCCACGACCATTCAAGACTAGTATCGTATCCACGAACGTATCGTAGGGAGGAAGCTCCAAGACCATTCCAGACTAGTATCGTATCTACGGACGTATCGTAAGGAGGAAGCTCTCACCACCATTCAAGACTAGTATCGTATCCACGAACGTATAGTAGGGAGGAAGCCCCCACGACCATTCAAGACTAGTATCGTATCAACAAACGTATCGATGGGAGGAAGCTAACATGACCATTCAAGACTAGTGTCGTATCCACGAATGTACCGTAGGGAAGAAGCCCTTACGACCATTCAAGACTAGTATCGTATCCACGAACGTATGGTAGGAAGGAAGCTCACACGACAATTCAAGTCTAGTATCGTATCCAAGAACGTATCGTAGAAAGGAAGCTCCCACGACCATTCAAGACTAGTATCGAATACTCGAACGTATCGTAGGGGAGAAGTTCCACGACCATTGAAGACTAGTATCGAATCCACGAAGGTTTCATAGGGAGGAAGCTCCCCGACCATTCAGGACTAGTATCGTATCCACGAACGTATCGTAGGGAGGAAGCTCCAAGACCATTCAAGACTAGTATCGTATCTACGGACGTATCGTAAGGAGGAAGTTCTCACCACCATTCAAGACTACTATCGTATCCACGAACGTATCATAGGGTGGAAGCCCCCACCAACATTCAAGACTTGCATCGTGTCCACGAACGTATCGTAGGGAGGAAGCTCCGCGACCATTCAAAACTAGTATCGGTTATACGAACGTATCGTAGGGAAGAAGTTCCACGACAATTCAAGACTAGTATCGTATCTGCGAAAGTATCGTAGGGAGGAAGTTCCACGACCATTCAAGACTCTTACCGTATCCACGAACGTATCGTAGGGGAAAAGTTCCACGACCAATCAAGACTAGTATCGTATCCACGATCGTATCGTAGGGAGGAAGCTCCACGACCAATCAAGACCAGTATCGTGTCCACAAACGTATCGTAGGGGGGAAGCCCCCACGACCATTCAAGACTAGTATCGTATACACGAACCTATCGTAGGGTGGAAGTTCCACGACCATTCAAGTCTAGTATCGTATCTACGAACGTATAGTAGGGAGGAAGTTCCACGAACTTTTAGACTAGTATCAAATCCACGAACGTATGGTAGGGGGAAATTCCGCGTCCATTCAAGACTAGTATCGTATCCACGAACGTATCGTAGGAAGGAAGCTCCCACGACAATTCAAGACTATTATCGTATCCACGAACGTATCGTACGGAGGAATCTACCATGACCATTAAAGACTAGTATCGTATACACGAACGGATCGTAGGGAGGAATCTCCCACGACCATTCAAGACTAGTATCGTATCCACGAACTTATTGTAGGGAGGAAGATCCCATGACCATTCTAGACTAGTAACGTATCCACGAACGTATTGTAGGGAGGTAGCTCTCACGACTTTTCAAGGCTAGTATCGTATCCACGAACGACACGTAGGGAGGAAGCTCTCACGACTATTCAAGACTAGTACCGTATGCACGAACGTATCATAGGGAGGAAGCTCCCACAACCATTCAAGACTAGTATCGTATACACGAACGTATCGTAAGGAGGAAGCTCTCACGACCATTCAAGACTAGTATCGTATACACCAACCTATCGTAGGGTGGAAGTTCCACGACCATTCAAGTCTAGTACCGTATCTACGAACGTATAGTAGGGAGGAAGTTCCACGAACTTTTAGACTAGTATCAAATCCTCAAACGTATGGTAGGGGGGAAGTTCCGCGTCCATTCAAGACTAGTATCGTATCCACGAGCGTATCGTAGGGAGGAAACTCCCACGACCATTTAAGTCTAGTATCGTAACCACGAACGTATCGTAGGGAGGAAGCTCCCATTACCATTCAAGACTAGTATCCTATCATCCAACGTATCGTAGGGGGGAAGTTCCACGACCATTCAAGACTAGTATCAAATCCACGAACGTATCGTAGGAAGGAAACTCCCACGAAAATTCAGGACTAGTATCGTATCCACGATCGTATCGTAGGGAGGAAGCTCCACGACCATTCAAGACTAGTATCGTATCCACAAACGTATCGTAGGGGGGAGGCCCCACGACCATTCAAGACTAGTATCGTATACACGAACGTATCGTAGGGAGGAAGCTCCCACGACCATTCAAGACTTGTTACGTATCTACGGACATATCGTAGGGAGGAAGCTCTCACCACCATTCAAGACTAGTATCGTATTCACAAACGTATCGTAGGGAGGAAGTTACCATGACCATTCAAGACTGGTGTGATATCCACGAATGTATCGTAGAGAGGAAAACCCCCACCACCATTCAAGACTAGTATCGTATCCACGAATGTATCATAGGGAGGAAGCCCCACCATCATTCAAGAATTGTATCGTATCCACGAACGTATCGTGGGGAGGAAGCTACCTTTACCATACAAGACTAGTATCGTATCCACGAACGTATCGTAGGGAGGAAGCTCCACGATCATTCAAGACTAGTATCATTTCTACGAACGTATCGTAGGGAGGAAGTTCCACGACCATTCAAGACTAGTATCGAATCTACGAACGTATCGTAGGGAGGAAGTTCCACGACCATTCAAGACTAGTATCATATCCACGAACGTATGGTAGGGGGGAGGTTCCGCATCCATTCAAGACTAGTATCGTATCCACAAACGTATCGTAGGAAGGAAGCTCCCACGACAATTCAAGACTATTATAGTATCCACGAACGTATCGTAGGGAGGAATCTACCATGATCATTAAAGACTAGTATCGTATACACGAACGGATCGTAGGAAGTAATCTCCCATGACCATTCAAGACTAGTATCGTGTCCACGAACTTATTGTAGGGAGGAAGCTCTCATGACCATTCAAGACTGGTATCGTATTTACGAACGTATCGTAGGAAGGTAGCTCTCACGACCATTCAAGGCTAGTATCGTATTCACGAACGACCCGTAGGAAGGAAGCTCTCACGACCATTCAAGACTAGTATCGTATGAACGATCGTTTCGTGGGGAGGAAGCTCTCACGACCATTCAAGGCTATTATCGTAACCACGAACGTATTGTAGGGAGGAAGCTACCATGACCATTGATGACTAGTATCGTATCCACGAACGTTTCGTAGGGTGGAAGCCCCCGCCGCCATTCAAGATTATAATCGTATCCACGAAAGTATCGTAGGTAGGTATATCCCATTACCATTCAAGACTAGTTCCGTATCCACGAACGTATCATAGGGAGCAAGCACCCACGACCATTCAAGACCAGTATCGTATCCACGAACGTAATGTAGGTAGGAAGCTTCCATTACCATTCAAGACTAGTATTGTATCCACGAACGTATCGTAGGGAGGAAGCTCCCTTGACAATTCAAGACTGGTATCGTATCCACGAACGTATTGTAGGGAGGAGTCTCCTTCACCATTCAAGACCTGAATCGTATCCACGAACGTATTGTAGGGAGGACGCTCCACCACCATTCAAGACCAGTATCGTATCCACAAACTTATCCTAGGGGGAAGCTCTCATGACTTTTCAAGACTATTATCGTATCCACAACCGTATCGCAGAGAGGAAGCTCCCACGACCATTCAAGACCATTATCGTATCCAAAAACGTATCATAGGGAGGAAGCTCCCTTGACCATTCAAGATTGGCATCGTATCCACGAACGTATCGTAGGGAGGAAGTTCCACGACCATTCAAGACTAGTATCGTATCCACCAACATATCTCAGGGAGAAAACTCCCACGACCATTCATGACTAGTATCATATACACGAACGTATCGTAGGGAGGTAGCTCCACGAGCATTTTTAGGCTAGTATCGTATGCACGAACGTATCGTAGGGTGGAAGCCCCCACGACAATTCAAGACTAGTATCGAATCCACGAACGCATCATTGGATGGAAGCCCTCATGACCATTCAAGACTAGTATCGTATCCACGAACGTATCGTTGGGAGGAAGCTCCCACGACCATTCAAAACTGGTATCGTATCAACGAACGTATCGTAGGGAGGAACTCTCGCGACCATTCAAGACTAGTATCGTATCCACGGACGTATTGTAGGGAGGAATCTACCACGACCATTCAAGACTAGTATCTTATCCACGAACGTATCATAGGGAGAAAGCTCCACGGCCATTCAAGTTTAGTATCCTATCCACGAACGTATTGTAGGAAGGGATCTTCCACGATCATTCAAGACTAGTATCGTTTCTACGATTGTTTCGTTAGGAGGAAGTTCCGCGACCATTCAAGACTAGTATCGTATCTACGGACGTATCGTAGGGAGGAAGTTCCACGACCAATCAAGATTAGTATCGTATCAACGAACGTATCGTAGGGAGGAAGTTCCACGACCATTCAAGACTAGTATCGTATCCACGAACGTATCGTAGGGGGGAAGGTCCACGACCATTCAAGACTAGTATCGTATCGACGAACGTATCGTAGGAAGGAAATTCCCACGACATTTCAAGACTAGTGTCTTATCCACGAACGTATCGTAGGGTGCAAGCTCCTCGACCATTCAAGACTAGTATCGATTCCACAAACGTATCTTAGGGGGGAAGCCCCCACGACCATTCAAGGCTAGTATCGCATACACGAACGTATCGTAGGGAGGAGGCTCCCACGACCAATCAAGACTAGTATCGTATCTACGGACGTATCGTAGGGGGAAGCTCTCACCACCATTCAAGACTAGTATCGTATCCATGAACGTATCGTAGGGAGGAAGCCCCCACGACCATTCGAGACTAGTATCGTATCCACAAACGTATCGTAGGGAGGAAGTTACCATGACCATTCAAGACAAGTGTCGTATAAACGAACGTATCGTAGGGAGGAAAACCCCCACCAAGATTCAAGACTAGTATCGTATCCACGAACGTATCATAGGGAGGAAGCCCCCACCACCATTCAAGACTTGTATCGTATCCACGAACGTATCGTGAAGCTACCATTACCATACAAGACTAGTATCTTATCTACGAACATATCGTAGGGAGGAAGTTCCACGACCATTCAAGACTAGTTTCGTTTCTACGAACGTATCGTAGGGAGGAAGTTCCACGACCATTCAAGACTAGTATCGTATCTAAGAACGAATCGTAGGGAGGAAGTTCCACGACCATTCAAGACTAGTATCGTATCCACGAACCTATCGTAGGGAGGAATCTACCATGACCATTAAGGACTAGTATCGTATACACGAACGGATCGTAGGGAGGAATCTCCCACGATCATTCAAGACTAGTATCGTATCCACGAACTTATTGTAGGGAGGAAGCTCCCATGACCATTCAAGACTAGTATCGTATCCATGAACGTATCGTAGGGAGGTAGCTCTCACGACTTTTCAAGGCTAGTATCGTATCCACGAACGACTCGTAGGGAGGAAGTCCTCACGACCATTCATGACTTGTATCGTATACACCAGCGCATCGTAGGTAGGAAGTTCCCATTACCATTCAAGACTAGTACCGTATCCACGAATGTATCATAGGGAGGAAGCTCCCACAACCATTCAAGACTAGTTCGTTTTCACGAACGTATCGTAAGTAGGAAGCTCTCACGACCATTAATGACTAGTATCGTATCCACTAACGTACCGTACGGAGGAAGTTCTCACGAAAATTCAAGACGAGTATCGTATCTACGAACATATCGTAGGGAGGAAGCTCCCGTGATCATTCGAGTTTAGTATCGTATCCACGAACGTATCGTATGGAGGAAGCTCCCACGACCATTCAAGACTAGTATCGTATCCACGAACGTATCGTAGGGAGGAAGCTCCAAGACCATTCAAGACTAGTATCGTATCTACGGACGTATCGTAAGGAGGAAGCTCTCACCACCATTCAAGACTAGTATCGTATCCACGAACGTATAGTAGGGAGGAAGCCCCCACGACCATTCAAGACTAGTATCGTATCAACAAACGTATCGATGGGAGGAAGCTAACATGACCATTCAAGACTAGTGTCGTATCCACGAATGTACATTAGGGAAGAGCCCTTACGACCATTCAAGACTAGTATCGTATCCACGAACGTATGGTAGGAAGGAAGCTCACACGACAATTCAAGTCTAGTATCGTATCCACGAACGTATCGTAGAAAGGAAGCTCCCACGACCATTCAAGACTAGTATCGAATACTCGAACGTATCGTAGGGGAGAAGTTCCACGACCATTGAAGACTAGTATCGAATCCACGAAGGTTTCATAGGGAGGAAGCTCCCCGACCATTCAAGACTAGTATCGTATCCACGAACGTATCGTAGGGAGGAAGCTCCAAGACCATTCAAGACTAGTATCGTATCTACGGACGTATCGTAAGGAGGAAGTTCTCACCACCATTCAAGACTACTATCGTATCCACGAACGTATCATAGGGTGGAAGCCCCCACCAACATTCAAGACTTGCATCGTGTCCACGAACGTATCGTAGGGAGGAAGCTCCGCGACCATTCAAAACTAGTATCGGTTATACGAACGTATCGTAGGGAAGAAGTTCCACGACAATTCAAGACTAGTATCGTATCTGCGAAAGTATCGTAGGGAGGAAGTTCCACGACCATTCAAGACTAGTACCGTATCCACGAACGTATCGTAGGGGAAAAGTTCCACGACCAATCAAGACTAGTATCGTATCCACGATCGTATCGTAGGGAGGAAGCTCCACGACCAATCAAGACCAGTATCGTGTCCACAAACGTATCCTAGGGGGGAAGCCCCCACGACCATTCAAGACTAGTATCGTATACACGAACCTATCGTAGGGTGGAAGTTCCACGACCATTCAAGTCTAGTATCGTATCTACGAACGTATAGTAGGGAGGAAGTTCCACGAACTTTTAGACTAGTATCAAATCCACGAACGTATGGTAGGGGGAAATTCCGCGTCCATTCAAGACTAGTATCGTATCCACGAACGTATCGTAGGAAGGAAGCTCCCACGACAATGCAAGACTATTATCGTATCCACGAACGTATCGTACGGAGGAATCTACCATGACCATTAAAGACTAGTATCGTATACACGAACGGATCGTAGGGAGGAATCTCCCACGACCATTCAAGACTAGTATCGTATCCACGAACTTATTGTAGGGAGGAAGATCCCATGACCATTCTAGACTAGTAACGTATCCACGAACGTATTGTAGGGAGGTAGCTCTCACGACTTTTCAAGGCTAGTATCGTATCCACGAACGACACGTAGGGAGGAAGCTCTCACGACTATTCAAGACTATTATCGTATACACGAGCGTATCGTAGGTAGGAAGTTCCCATCACCATTCAAGACTAGTACCGTATGCACGAACGTATCATAGGGAGGAAGCTCCCACAACCATTCAAGACTAGTATCGTATACACGAACGTATCGTAAGGAGGAAGCTCTCACGACCATTCAAGACTAGTATCGTATACACCAACCTATCGTAGGGTGGAAGTTCCACGACCATTCAAGTCTAGTATCGTATCTACGAACGTATAGTAGGGAGGAAGTTCCACGAACTTTTAGACTAGTATCAAATCCTCGAACGTATGGTAGGGGGGAAGTTCCGCGTCCATTCAAGACTAGTATCGTATCCACGAGCGTATCGTAGGGAGGAAACTCCCACGACCATTTAAGTCTAGTATCGTAACCACGAACGTATCGTAGGGAGGAAGCTCCCATTACCATTCAAGACTAGTATCCTATCATCCAACGTATCGTAGGGGGGAAGTTCCACGACCATTCAAGACTAGTATCAAATTCGAGAACGTATCGTAGGAAGGAAACTCCCACGAAAATTCAGGACTAGTATCGTATCCACGATCGTATCGTAGGGAGGAAGCTCCACGACCATTCAAGACTAGTATCGTATCCACAAACGTATCGTAGGGGGGAGGCCCCACGACCATTCAAGACTAGTATCGTATACACGAACGTATCGTAGGGAGGAAGCTCCCACGACCATTCAAGACTTGTTACGTATCTACGGACATATCGTAGGGAGGAAGCTCTCACCACCATTCAAGACTAGTATCGTATTCACAAACGTATCGTAGGGAGGAAGTTACCATGACCATTCAAGACTGGTGTGATATCCACGAATGTATCGTAGAGAGGAAAACCCCCACCACCATTCAAGACTAGTATCGTATCCACGAATGTATCATAGGGAGGAAGCCCCACCATCATTCAAGAATTGTATCGTATCCACGAACGTATCGTGGGGAGGAAGCTACCTTTACCATACAAGACTAGTATCGTATCCACGAACGTATCGTAGGGAGGAAGCTCCACGATCATTCAAGACTAGTATCATTTCTACGAACGTATCGTAGGGAGGAAGTTCCACGACCATTCAAGACTAGTATCGAATCTACGAACGTATCGTAGGGAGGAAGTTCCACGACCATTCAAGACTGGTATCATATCCACGAACGTATGGTAGGGGGGAGGTTCCGCATCCATTCAAGACTAGTATCGTATCCACAAACGTATCGTAGGAAGGAAGCTCCCACGACAATTCAAGACTATTATCGTATCCACGAACGTATCGTAGGGAGGAATCTACCATGATCATTAAAGACTAGTATCGTATACACGAACGGATCGTAGGAAGTAATCTCCCATGACCATTCAAGACTAGTATCGTATCCACGAACGTAATGTAGGGAGGAAGTTCTCACGACTATTCTAGACTATTATCTTATCCACGAACGTATCGTAGGGAGGATTTACCCATGATCATTCAAGACTAGTATCGTATCCACGACGGCGTTATAGGCGGAACCTCCCTTGACCGTTCAAGACTAGTATCGTATCCACGAACGTATCGTAGGGAGGAAGCTCCCTTGACCATTCAAGACTGGTATCATATCCACGAACGTATCGTAGGGAGGAATTTCCCATGACCATTCAAGATTAGTATCGTATCCACGAACGCATTATAGGGGGAAACTCCCATGACCTTTCAAGACTAGTATCGTATCCACAAACGTATCGAAGGAAGGAAGCTCCCTTGACCATTCAAGACTGGTATCATATCCATGAACGTATCGTAGGGAGGAAGCTCCATCACCATTCAAGACCTGTCTCGTATACGAACGTATTGTAGGGAGGACGCTCCACCACCATTCAAGACCAGTATCGTACCCACAAACGTATCGTAGGGAGGAAGCTCCCATGACCATTCAAGACTAGTACCGTATCCACGAACGTATCGTAGGGAGAAAGCTCCCATGACCATTCGAGACTAGTATCGTATCCACAAGCGTATCGTATGGAGGAAGCTCCCTTTAACATTCAAGACTGGTATCGTATCCACGAAGGTATCGTAGGGAGGAATCTCCCATGAGAATTCAAGACTAGTATCGTACCCACGAACGTATCGTAGGGAAGAAGTTCCACGACCATTCAAGAATAGTATCGTATCCACGAACGTATCGTAGGGAGGAAGCCCCCACGACCATTCAAGACAAGTATCGTATCTACGAATGTATCGTAGGGAGGGAGTTCCACGACCATTGAAGTCTAGTACCGTATCCACGATCGTATCGTAGGGGGAAGTTCCACGACCATTCAAGACCAGTATCGTATCGACGAACGTATCGTAGGGAGGAAGTTCCACGACCATTCAAGACTTGTATCGTATCTACGAACTTATCGTAGGGAGGAAGTTCCGCGACCATTCAAGACCAGTATCGTATCGACGAACGTATCGTAGGGAGGAAGTTCCACGACCATTCAAGACAAGTATCCTATCATCGAACGTATCGTAGGAAGGAAGCTCCCATGACTATTCAAATCTAGTATCGTATCCACAAACGTATCGTAGGGAGGAAGCTACCATGAACATTCGAGGCTAGTATCGTATCCACAAACGTATCGTCGGGAGGAAGTTCCACGACCATTCAAGACTAGTATCGTGTCCACAAACGTAATGTATGGAGGAAAATCCACGACCATTTAATACTAGTATTGTATCCACAATCGTTTCGTAGGGAGGAAGCTCCCACGACCATTCAAGTCTAGTATCGTATCCACGAACGTATTGTAGGGAGGAACTCTCACGACCTTACAAGACTAGTATCGTATCCACGAACGTATCGTATTGCGGAAACTCCCACGACCGTTCAAGGCTAGTATCGTATCCACGAACGTATCATGGGGAGGAAGCTCTCATGACCATTCAAGACTAGTATCGTTTCCACGAACTTATCTTAGGGAGGAAGCTCCCACAACCATTCAATATCAGTATCGTATCCACGAACGTATCGTAAGGAGTAAGCTCTCATGGCCATTCAGGACTTGTAGCGAATCAACGAACGTATCGTATGGAGGAAGCTCTCATGACCATTCAAGACTTGCACCGTATCCACGAACCTATCGTGGGGAGGAAGCTCTCATGACCATTCAGGACTTGTATCGTATCCACGAACGTATCGTAGGGAGGAGGCTCTCATGACCATTCAGACTTGTATCGTATCCACGAACGTATCGAAGGGAGGAAGCTCTGATGACAATTCAAGACCAGTATCGTATCCACGAACGTATCGTAGGGAGGAAGCTCCCGTGACCATCCTAGACTTGTATCGTATCCACGAACGTATCGGACGGTGGAAGCTCCCTAGATCATTCAAGACTAGTACCGTATCCACGAACGTATCGTAGGGAGGAAGCTTCAACAACCATTCAAGACTAGTATCGTGTCCACGAACGTATCGTAGGGAGGAAGCTCCCTTGACCATCCAAGACTTGTATCGTATCCACGAACGTATCGTAGGGAGGAAGCTCCCATGAGCATTCAAGAATAGTATCGTATCCAGGAACGTATCGTAGGGAGGAATCTCCCACGACCATCCAAGACTAGTATCATAACCACGAACTTATTGTAGGGAGGAAGCTCTCATGACCATTCAAGACTGGTATCGTATATACGAACGTATCGTAGGAAGGTAGCTCTCACGATCTTTCAAGGCTAGTATCGTATCCACGAACGACACGTAGGGAGGAAGCTCTCATGACCATTCAAGACTAGTATCGTACACACGAGCGTATAGTAGGGAGGAACCACTCACGACCATTCAAGACTAGTATCGTATAAACGAACGTTTCGTAGGGATGAAGCTCTCACGACCATTCAAGTCTATTATCGCATCCACCAACGTATTGTAGGGAGGAATCTCCCACGACCATCCAGGACTAGTATCATATCCACGAACTTATTGTAGGGAGGAAGCTCTCATGACCATTCAAGACTAGTATCGTATCCACGAACGTATCGTAGGGTAGAAGCCCCTGCCACCATTCAAGACTTGTATCGTATCCACGAACGTATCGTAGGTAGGAAGTTCCCATTTCCTTTCAAGACTAGTACCGTATCCACGAACGTAACCTAGGGAGCAAGCACCCACGACCATTCAAGACCAGTATCTTATCCACGAACGTAATGTAGGTAGGAAGCTCCCATGACCTTTCAAGACTAGTTATGTATCCACGAGCCTATCTTAGGGGGGAAGCTACCAAGATCATTCAAGACTAGTATCGTATCCACGCACGTAATGTAGGGAGGAAGTTCCCACGACCATTCTAGACTAATATCGTATCCACGAACATATCGTAGGGAGGATTTACCCATGATCATTCAAGACTAGTATCGTATCCACGACGGCGTTATAGGGGGAACCTCCCTTGACCGTTCAAGACTAGTATCGTATCCACAAACGTATCGTAGGGAGGAAGCTCCCTTGACCATTCAAGACTGGTATCATATCCACGAACGTATCGTAGGGAGGAAGCTTCCATGACCATTCAAGACTAGTATCGTATCCACAAACGTATCGTAGGGAGGAAGCTCCCACGACCATTCAAGACCAGTATCTTATCCACAAACGTATCGTAGGGAGGAAGCTCCCTTGACAATTCAAGATTGGCATCGTATCTCCGAACGTATTATAGGGAGGAAGCTCCACCATCATTCAAGACTAGTATCGTATCCACGAACGTATCGTAGGGAGGAAGCTCTTACGACCATTCATGACCAGTATCGTATCCACAAATGTATCGTAAGGAGGAAGCTCCCTTGACCATTCATGACTGGTGGCCTATCCACGAACGTATTGTATGGAGGAAGCTCCTTCACCATTCAAGACCTGTATCGTATCCAGGAACGTATTGTAGGGAGGACGCACCACCACCATTCAAGACCAGTATCGTATCCACAATCGTATCGTAGGGAGGAAGGTCCCATGACCATTCAAGACTAGTACCGTATCCACGAACGTATCGTAGGGAGGAAACTCCCTTTACCATTCAAGACTGGTATCGTATCCACGAAGGTATCATAGGGAGGAATCTCCCATAAGCATTCATGACTAGTATCGTATCCACGAACGAATCGTAGGGAGGAAGTTCCACGACCATTCAAGACTAGTATCGTATCCACTAACGTATCGTAGGGAGGAAGCCCCCACGACCATTCAAGACTTGTATCCTATCTACGAACGTATCGTAGGGAGGGATTTCCACGACCATTCAAGGCTTGTATCGTATCAACGAACCTATCGTAGGGGGAAGTTCCACGACCATTCAAGACCAGTATCGTATCGACGAACGTATCGTAGGGAGGAAGTTCCACGACCATTCAAGACTAGTATCGTATCTACGAACTTATCGTAGGAAGTTCCTCGACCATTCAAGACTAGTATCTTATCCACGAGCGTATCGTAGGGAGGAAACTCCCACGACCATTTAAGTCTAGTATCGTATCCACGAGCGTATCGCGGGGAGGAAGCTCCCATGAACTTTCAAGATTAGTATCGTAACCACGAACGTATCGTAGGGAGAAAGCTCCCATGACCATTCATGACTAGTACCGTAACCACGAACGTATCGTAGGGAGAAAGCACCCATTACCATTCAAACTAGTATCCTATCATTGAACGTATCGTAGGAAGAAAGCTCCCATGGCAACTCAAGACTAGTATCGTATCCACAAACGTATCGTAGGGAGGAAGCTCCCATTACCATTCAAGTCTAGTATCGTATTAACAAACGAATCGTAGGGAGGAAGTTCCACGACCATTCAAGACTAGTATCGTATCCACAAACGTATCGTAGGGAGGAAGTTCCATGACCATTTAAGACTAGTATCGTATCCACAAACGTATCGTAGGGAAGAAGCTCCCACGACCTTTCAAGACTGGTATCGAAACCACGAACGTAACGTAGGGAGGAAGGTCCCATGACCATTCAAGACCAGTATCGTATTCACGATCGTATCGTAGGGAGGAAGCTCCCTTTACCATTCAAGCCTGGTATCGTATCTACGAGCGTATTGTTGGGAGGAAGCTCCCATGACGATTCAAGTCCAGTATCGTATCCTCGAACATATCGTAGGGAGGAAGCTCCCATGACCATTCAAGACTAGTATCCTATCAACGAACGTATCCTAGGGCGGAAGCTCTCATGACCTTTCAAGACTAGTATCGTATCCTCGAACGTATCGTAGGGAGGTAGCTCCACGACCATTCAAGACTAGTATCGTATCCACGAACATATCGCACGGTGAAAACTCCCACGACCATTCAAGTCTAGTATCGTATACACGAACGTATCGTAGGCAGGTAGGTCCACGAGCATTCAAGACTTGTATCGTATCCACGATCGTATCGTAGGGAGGAAGCCTCCACGACCATTCAAGACTAGTATCGTATCCACGAACGTATCATTGGGAGAAAGCCCTCATGACCATTCAAGACTAGTATCGTATCCACGAACGTATCGTTGCGAGGAAGCTCCCACGACCATTCAAGACTGGTATCGTATCCACGAACGTATCGTAGGGTGGAACTCTCACGACCTTTCAAGACTAGTATCGTATCCACGAACGTATTGTAGGGAGGAATCTACCACGACCATTCAAGACTAGTATTGTATCCACGAACATATTGTAGGGAGGAAGCTCCACGACCATTCATGACTAGTATCGTATCCACGAACGTATTGTAGAGAGGAAGCTCTCATGACCATTCAATACTTGCATCGTATCCACGAACGTATTGTAGGGAGGTAGCTCCCTTGACCATTCGAGACTGGTATCGTATCCGAGAACGTATCGTAGGGAGGAAGCTCTCATAACCATTCAAGACTAGTATTGTATCCACGAACGTATCGTAGGGAGGAAGCTCCCACGGCCATTCAAGACTAGTAGCGTATTCACGAGCGTATTGTAGGGAGGAAGCTCTCCTGACTATTCAAGACTTGTATCGTATCCACGAACGTATTGTAGGGAGGAAGCTCCCTTGACCCTTCAAGACTGGTATCGTATCCACGATCGTATTGTAGGGAGAAAGCTCCACCACCATTCAAGTCTAGTATCTCATCCACGAACGTATCGTGGGGAGGAATCTCTCATGACCATTCATGACCAGTATCGTATCCACGAACCTATCATAGTGCGGAAGCTCCCACGACCGCTGAAGGCTAGTATCGTATCCACGAACGTATCATGGGGAGGAAGCTCTCATGACCATTCAAGACTAGTATCGTATCCACGAACGTATCGTAGGGAGGAAGCTCCCACAACCATTCAATATCAGTATCGTATTGAACCCGCTGAGCTATGGTTCATGTGATATTTTTTTATGACAGAACATTTATGGTGGGATGTTGTACCTTTGAACACACCCAGGAAGCCACGTGGAGCTGAGAGCTCACGCGATACTCTTTGAAATAGCGTTGAATCGCACTTTTGACTTTGGTGAGAACTGCTAATTATATATCTGAGATCTTATTAATTAATTTTATTCCTTCTCAAGACTCAGAATATTCCATTTCGTCATGCTGCATAATTAAAACATTTTTGAGAATGTTATTTTAGCTTAAGGTAAGGTAATACCCTTGCAGATACGCAAATAGGAACGTAAGTAGTCGCTCAACGACTTCGGTTTGACGACCTACTTCCTTGAGACACCCAGTGCCTTGCACTACGTCTGGAGAATCCGCCCAGTACAGGCGTGTAATTGCATTTGTCCTGTGAGACATAGAAGAATATCCGCTTGTTAGCGTTGAATTGGTTATCAGGTGCCATCGTGCACCGGCATATTGTAAAATACTGTTATTTATGCACAGTGAGCCACAGAAACATATTGAAGATAATTATTGGCAAGTATTAGTGAATTATATAATTGTACCGGAACACCACATTTTAGTACCCACATGTTTGTGGAGGGCCAAATGCCTTGTGGAAAATATACAGGTAAATGTGTTGCAATTACTTCAAATAACTGTGATTACGATTGTGTAACATATTTGGATTGCCAGAGTGAAGTTTTTATTTCTAAAACGACGTACATTTTACCGATGCTGCATGATAGAAAAGTGGCGTCATTTAGCACGTGCAGAGCCATAGAGCATTACTAGCTCGTGTATCTATTCACATCCACGAAATTAAGGCTGTGTTGTCAATTATTATCAAAGCCTACAATACCTACGACGAACATTATAATTTTTGAAAGTGAAAGAATGGATTTCATAATATATTTCACCGTCAACGTGACCAGACTATTCAATACCATGGTTGAATCAGTCATCATGGGCTAATACCATCCTGGTATGAGGGTGATATTTCTACGAGAACTAGCATGATGGTGGAGCTTGCAGAACCAAGAACGAGAAGGAAGGCATCCAAGATGCCATTTCCAAGCATATCCAGCATACTCATGGAGTTGTCGACAGGGATGAATCGAACCCTGGTCTTTGGAGGAGTTCAGATGGGAATCCTGATAAGGATAATACCGTTCCAGAGATCCAGAGAGGAATTTGTATAACCCTGGTTATTGAATAGAGCTGAGTGATAGCTTTTCCATGTCGTGAGTTTTTGACCATCCCTTCTCTTGTTCTAGTTCTGGTGGTATATTAGATTTAATGTAGTTTGTGAATCAACCACACTCTGTGTCAGCCATTTTTCTAGGTAGGGATTGTATCTAGTTTAATTTAATGTCATTTATTTCAGTATAGTTAGACACCCTTGGGTCCAACATTTTTGGTTAACCCTGGTGAAGCTTGATGAACGTCGTAGAACGTCAAAGCCTATCTTTTGCTAAATGTGACCGTAGTCATTCGAGGCTATTTTGTACAACCCTGTTTGGGGTGATTTTTGAAGTCTTTGCTGACTTTAGTTATGACAATCAGACGTCATGGTTATTTCTTTAACTGCATTCCTTGCAGCCAGTTTTGATACACCCCTGACTTTCGTTAGAACAGTCGTATCAGTTACGCAATCGACTGTAATTGCCAGTTTTGTAAATGCATTGTATTTTCATTTTGAGTAAGCTCAGAAGCTATTCTTGGTCAAGTTTGAACCTAACTATTAGAAGGAATGTTTCGTTGCCTAGCATCGAACTCAGTTCCAACGTATCATTAAGCAGATCCTTGTATGGAATCTGCGCCACAATTATCATTTTGCTTGTGTCATGTAAGACACGTTTTTGTTTGATGTTGTACTAGCAACTACTGAATTGTATTTTTAGAGAAAAGTGCTCCAGAAATTGTAAGATTACTATCATTTAGGCGTCTTTGGTAGAAAGACGGAATTATATTATTCTATTCAGATTTATTGCGTGTTTTTTATACACGGACTCTTTAGAGGTTCATAACCTATGGTAAAGTTTTTTTATGAACAGGCCAGATGTATAGCTTTGTATTGATTAAATCGCCGGCCTTGAATAATGTGTGTTTTGTGTCGACTGAACGCAGGAATGTGGTAGCCCGCCAGTGACATAAACTGGTTTTGTAATCCAGTGGCCTTGGGAGCACGCTTCATTTGTTTGTGAGACGAGACGACTTTAACAAGAGACAGAGTACGATTTGTATTCGCTCTTTCTTTCATTGCTATTTAGCTTATGTAACCCAGTTTTCAACTCTGTCTCAGATTTATAGATGTTTTATAGATTGCTTTTTGTTAGTTGAGCGCACTTCTTGCGTGTACCGTTTTAACGTGTACAATTAGGTCAGGTTTTCTATAGTGAGTTGCAGGCAACCCTGTTAATGCAGGAATTTATTGTATGAAGGTACTTGTGATTACCTTGTCCGGGTGGGTTCCCGTTGACTAGATGTTATTGGAAGGTAACTGTTGTGGCCAGGCCTATCCCAGAGTTATTGAATGCGAGCTTTGCGCCGCTGGTAACCCGTGTTATTGTGTGTCCGAGTTGTTATTGCTCGTTGATTTTATTCCGACTGTTGAGTCGAGGCTTTTTAGTGGAGAATGATCTCAGTGTAGACACTCCGTGCCCGAGCTATTGTCAGTATTATTCGCCATAAACCAACGATAAACCTAAACCTACATCTTAATAATAAAACGCATAACTTTGTAAAACAACCGCTAACTAATGAAGTCTTTCTATCTAACTTTGTTCTGTTGCATTTTGGAACTGTTGACATAGCCGTGCAGTTGAAGATAATTTCCTAGTGTGGAAATGACTAGGACAATTGATACTTTTGTAGCGACCTGAAGCATGCGCGAACCTAGAGTTCGTAGCTTGTGGAGCTCAGGCCATGCTATGTCCGACGTGGTCTCAACTACGCATTCGCCACCGTAATTACACACATCAGATGACTATGGCTTACAAAGAGTAAACCAAGGTGTAGGCAGGAATTTAATAAAGATTTGTGTCTATTTCATTACTTATTTATGATGTACTAGTATGTAAATCCTACATGTTACCTTATCGTGTGCTGATAGCACGTAGTTATTAAGAATAAGTAAATGTTTTTCATGGCTGTACACTTAGATTTGTTGTAATCGTTTTCTGTTACGGACGTCATCGCCGTAAATTCTGTTATTAACTGTTAGGACTTAGCTAGATGATTAACGTAAAATGTAAATGTGTAAATGGTATCATCCTAACTTAGATTTGTTTTGCTACCCTGTTAAATGTAAATTCTGATATTAGCTTAATCTTGTAACTTGAACTAGGGACTTGCGTCGTACCATTTTCCTAGTGTTGCTGTTGTTGCTTTATTATTGTGAGTTAGATCTTTCGCGAGGGTTTTTCAGTAACTTCTCAGGTAGGGACCTGCTATTTATTTTCTTTTGTTTATTAGTTTGGGGACTAACCGATTATAACCCTCCGAACTAGGCTAGGGGCTTGTGAATTTTAATAAATTTTCACGGTGTTTTACTTAAGTCTGGATGTTTAATTTCTCAGTCTAGTTTTTGAGGTGAACCTTTCCTTAGGCAGTCTATGACCATCGTCACCATGTACCACGATCCCTGTGGACTACAGTGTCTCGTGCCGCTTAGCCTATTAGGAAGTTCACCTGATCCTCACGGTAATTTTATTCGACTTATGGGATGTTAGAAAAGTCATCGTGGTTGTTGACTCGACTAACGGTCTCATAAAATGGCGCACAACGTTGTGGGCTGAGTCGGTCTCAGTATCCACGAACGTATCGTAGGGAGGAAGCTCTCATGACCATTCAAGACTTGTATCGTATTAACGAACGTATCGTATGGAGGAACCTCTCGCGACAATTCAAGACTTGTACCGTATCCACGAACGTATCGTAGGGAGGAAGCTCTCATGACTATTCAAGACTTGTATCGTATCCACGAACGTATCGTGGGGAGGAAGCTCTCATGACCATCCAAGACTTGTATCGTATCCACGAACGTATCGTAGGGAGGAGGCTCTCATGACCATTCAGACTTGTATCGTATCCACGAACGTATCGTGTGGAGGAAGCTCTCATGACAATTCAAGACCAGTATCGTATCCACGAACGTATCGTAGGGAGGAATCTCTCATGACCATTCTAGACTTTTATCGTATCCACGAACGTATCATAGGGAGGAGGCTCCCTCAACCATTCAAGACCAGTATCGTATCCACGAACGTATCGTAGGGAGGAATCTCCCGTGACCATCCTAGACTTGTATCGTATCCACGAACGTATCGTAGGGTGGAAGCTCCCACGATCATTCAAGACTAGTATCGTATCGACGAACGTATCGTAGGGAGGAAGCTACCTCAACCATTCAAGACTAGTATAGTATCCACGAACGTATCGTAGGGAGGAAGCTCCCGTGACCATCCAAGACTTGTATCGTATCCACGAACGTATTGTAGAGAGGAAGCTCCCATGAGCATTCAAGAATAGTATCGTATCCAGGAACGTATCGTAGGGAGGAAGTTCCACGAACATTCAAGGCTAGTAACGTATCTACGAACGTATCGTAGGGAGGATGCCCCCACGACCATTCATGACTAGTAACATATCATAAAACGTATCGTAGGGAGGAAGTTCCACGACCATTCAAAAATAGTATCTTATCCACGAGCGTACCTTAGAGAGGAAGCTCCCACGACCATTTAAGTTTTGTATCGTATCCACGAACGTATCGTAGGGAGGAAACTCCCATGAACATTCAAGACTAGTATCGTAACCACGAACGTATCGTAGGGAGGAAGCTCCCATGACCATTCAAGAACAGTATCGTGTCCACGAACGTTTCGTAGGGAGGAAGCTCCCATGACCATTCAAGACTAGTATCGTAACCACGAAAGTATCGTAGGGAGGATGCTCCCATGACCATTCAAGACTAGTATCCTATCATTGAACGTGTCGTAGGGAGGAAGCTCCCATGACCATTCAAGACTAGTATCGTATCCACAAATGTATCGTAGGGAGGAAGTTCCACGACCAATTAAGACTAGTATCGTATCCACAAAAGCATCGCAGGGAGGAAGCTCCCACGACCATTCAAGTCTAGTATCGTATCCACGAGAGTATCGTAGGGAGGAAGCTCCCATGACCATTCAAGACTAGTATCGTAAACTCGAACGTATCGTAGGGAGGAAGCTCCCATGACCATTCAAAAGCAGTATCGTATCCTCGAACGTTTCGTTGGGAGGAGGCTCCCATGACCATTCAAGACAAGTATCGTAACCACGAACGTATCGTAAGGAGGAAGCTCCCATGACCATTCAAGACTAGTATCCTATCAACGAACGTATCGTAGGGAGGAAATTCTCATGACCATTCAAGACTAGTATCGTATCCACAAACGTATCGTAGGGAGGTAGCTCCACGATCATTCAAGACTAGTATCGTATCCACGAACATATCTTAGGGAGAAAACTCCCACGACCATTCAAGACTAGTATCGTATACACGAACGTATCGTAGGGATGACCATTCAAGACTAGTATCGTATCCACGATCGTATCGAGGGAAGGAAGCTCTCACGACCCTTCAAGACTAGTATCGTATCCACGAACGTATCGAAGGGAGGAAGATCCCACGACCATTCAAGACTAGTAGCGTATCCACGAACGTATCGTAGGGAGAAAGCGCCACGACCTTTCAAGACTAGTATCGTATCCACGAACGTATTGTAGGGAGGAATCTACCACGATCATCCAAGACTAGTATCGTATCCACGAACGTATTGTAGGAAGGAAGCTCTCATGACCATTCAAGACTAGTATCGTATCCTCGAACGTATGGTAGGGAGGAAGCTCCCATGACCATTCAAGACTAATTAATGTATCCACGAACGTATCGTGGGGAGGATGCTCTCATGACCATTCAAGACTAGTATCGTATCAACGATCGTATCGTAGGGAGGATGGTCCCACGACCATTCAAGACTAGTATCGTATCCACGAACGTATTGTGGGGAGGAGGCTCTCATGCTCATTCAAGATCTGTATCGTATCCACGAACGTATTTTAGGGAGGAAGCTCCCTTGACCATTCAAGACTGGTATCGTATCCACGAACGTATCGTAGGGAGGAAGCTCTCATGACCATTCAAGACTTGTATCGTATCCACGAACGTATCGTAGGGAGGAAGCTCCCACGACCATTCAAGACTAGTATCGTATCCACGAACGTATCGTAGGGAGGAAGCTCACCTGACTATTCAAGACTTCTATCGTATCCACGAACGTATTGTAGGGAGGAAGCTCCCTTGACCATTAAAGACTGGTATTGTATCCACGATCGTATTGTAGGGAGGAAGTTCCACCACCATTCAAGAACGTATCGTAGGGAGGAACCTCTCACGACCATTCAAGACTAGTATCGTATCAACGAACGTATTGTAGGGAGGAATCTACCACGACCATTCAAGACTAGTAGCGTATCCACGGACGTATCGTAGGGAGAAAGCGCCACGACCTTTCAAGACTAGTATCGTATCCACGAACGTATTGTAGGGAGGAATCTACCACGACCATCCAAGACTAGTATCGTATCCACGAACGTATTGTAGGGAGGAAGCTCTCATGACCATTCAAGACTAGTATCGTATCCACGAACGTATGGTAGGGAGGAAGCTCCCATGACCATTCAAGACTTATTAATGTATCCACGAACGTATCGTGGGGAGGATGCTCTCATGACCATTCAAGACTAGTATCGTATCAACGATCGTATCTTAGGGAGGATGGTCCCACGACCATTCAAGACTAGTACCGTATCCACGAACGTATTGTGGGGAGGAGGCTCTCATGCTCATTCAAGATTTGTATCGTATCCACGAACGTATTTTAGGGAGGAAGCTCCCTTGACCATTCAAGACTGGTATCGTATCCACGAACGTATCGTAGGGAGGAAGCTCTCATGACCATTCAAGACTAGTATCGTATCCACGAACGTATTGTAGGGAGGAAGCTCCCTTGACCATTAAAGACTGGTATCGTATCCACGATCGTATTGTAGGGAGGAAGTTCCACCACCATTCAAGACTTGTATCGTATCCACGAACGTATCATGGGGAGGAAGCTCTCATGACCATTCAATACCAGTACCGTATCCACTCAAAACCGCTTCTTCTTGCTGAGATAAGCAACTTTCTCTGACAGATATAAATCGCCCTAAAAGTTTTTAATTTCAAAACTTATTCACTTCAAATCTACATACACCGTTGCTATGTACCTAAATGTATATACTGGATACAATTTATTTTCGCTATACTCGAACATAGAATATTATTGCCCACGCTCATCTTCACTTAGATTGGTTAGCGAGGCTCCTACTATAAGCTAGGCGTGATCGGCGCTGTCACTCGAGTCGGGCCTGTCCGTACTCGGCTGAAGTCTGCGTGAATGAACTGTCCCGGGTAATACGTCTTGTATCTTCGAAGTCTGCCAGAATAAGAGCGCTTTTTCAAGACGACCCCTCTCCAACTCGCCTTAATGCCGACGCCATTGTTGGTCCCGCGCAGTTATTGGCGCACGCTTGTAATAAAGCTTTTTACAGCGAATTTCTTCCCTTATGGGGTATTTAAAGTATAACTAATATCTCCTCTTAATTTTCCTGATAATTTCAATGGAATAAAATTGTTACATAGGACTTAAATGGATTAGTTAATCACATTAACTAGCTAAAATCCATATCTATTTCCATAAACCCTCCTCTCATTGGCTGTGGGCATATATCCAATGATATATTTTATAACAATTAATTGGTAATATTTCGCGGTATTACCTTGTTGCAAGGAACTTTCAATGTTCTAGTATATTCTGGAGCGTCTTTGATCACGTGACTGGTTTCCCCCACAGCCTGCGTTCGCTAACAAAGCTCGCTTGAGCCAATTTCCAGGATTTATGTTTCAATGTTAAACTGTATCATGGGACTCGAAAAATATCATCATTTTCATCATATAGCATTCAAATTTCGGGTGCAGTACGTAACTTTACTATTTTGATATTTGACCCCTTTTAAAATAAGTGTGAGTTTTTATGGTTTTATTTAGGATATTAATGCTTTTTAGTCGGTACACGATTGTACCTAATTATATTGGGTGTTATGCCCTAACCTTGACAAAACATTACATGGGTTTAATAGATTCATGTAATTTGTTTCAGTATTGTTGTTGTCTACACTATTTTGTTGTTATGTTCTAAATCAACCATTCCTATTTAAACTAGTGGCCTAATAGTATTGCAATGTCTCGTGTGGCGAATACACAATTGATACACCACTCTAAATGAAATTATGCTAACATCCTTGTAGAAACATCCTTGTAGCGACCGTTCTCGATGTACGCACTCACTGGACTGATGTTCCGAGAAAGTGATGGATTTAAGTTTGTTGCCTGAGGTGTGCTCTGGTTACTATTCTGAGTTCTTGTCCTTAATGTTACGTTTAAGTGCCCCTCGCGCACTCTGTTGTTGCAACTTGAAAACATTACTTGCTCATTTGTTTGTTTGTGTCGTGGCCGGCAATGACCTAATCGGTATGAATGTATGCATTTTCGAGACGGAAAATCTCAACTATTAACGAAGAATCTCTTGCCCGCATCACATAAACTAATGAGTCATATGTAAGCGCTGCTGGACATTTAGGGGATTCTTGAACTCGTTATCACTGGCTTATTTAGGCCTGAGTTTATTGAGAATGCAGTATAAAGTACAACCATCTCGCTTAGCTTTTTTCTCGTTATCCCCCAATAAGTATTCATTGCCTGTCTTTTTTCGTTATGCTGTTACCTTATTGGTGACAGGATTGTTGCCCAATAGTGTGAATAGGGGTGGACTCTCCAAGAATATGTGTTCATTTAGATTCTCTGGGTTGTTTAACTTAGCTAAGTGAATTTCTATGGCTTCTTTTATGTCAAGTTCCCTACTTTTGTTTCGTAGTGTATGATTCTTAGGTCAATTCAATGTTTGTAAAAGCGGCTTCGGTGGCGTAGTTGGTAGCATCCTGAACTGCTATGCCCAAGATAGTGGGTTCAAACCCGGCCGAAGTTGTCGGATTTTTTTAAAGCGTTAAAAATCCTTCAGTATGCCTTCCTTCGGAGGGGAAGTAAAGCCGGTGGTCCCATGTCATATATTTATGGCATGTAAAAGATCCTTTCACAGACTAAACTTGTGTAAAGTTAAAATTGCTAGAATAGATTTTGTCGGAATGCTCTATCAAAGTTCCAACGTTCACCACTAGGTATCATTGATATCTGGTAGCGAAAGTTGGAACTACTTGAAATTGAACGGAACTTGTAGCTCACCCTAATAAGGGTGTCCGCTGGAAGCAGATACAGACTCAGGCGTGCCGAACATGTCCTCGGACACTCCCGGCACTATAAGCCATACGAGAAATAAATAATAATAATAATAATAATGTTTGTAAAGCTATGTTCTGTGTAATATAATTATGTGCTCGCATACTTCTGAGTGTTTCCTGTATTTGATGTCATTTCTATGTTCTTTATATCGTTTGTCCATCCTCCTTCCTGTCTGTCCTACGTAATTTGCTTCACACCCTGCTTCCTGGCATGAAAATAAGTACACCTGATACCAAGTATGCTTCTTTTAATTTTTGTTATGGAGGAGCTTACCTAATGGATTGTTCGTTCTGAATGCTCCTTTGCTTCTTTGTTTTTGAAAGGATTAGTGATTTTGTACGAATTTGCAGTCACGAAGTTGAAACGTGTGAACTTACTTCACTGGTTGGTGTTTGTATTGTACTATCTTTTGTGTTTTATTATTTTAATTTATTTGTTGAAATTTTCTTTTATGTGGGCTTGCGGAAGATCGAGAAGGACAAGTTATTCCTCGACCATCGAATTGTTACATTCAGGTAATTTATGTTCCGCTCTTCTTCGGACTCCTTTGTCAATTTGATTGAAAGGTGTAAACAGTTCATGTCTTGTAAGTTAATATCTTCACTTGTTGTTTCCGTGTCATATACGCATAGGACATCGTCCACGTATCTATTCCATTGTTTATCCCATTGGTCTTCTTGTGTGTTAGAAACTTATTTTCTATGCTGTTTATAGAAATGTTGGCTACTAGTCCGCTGAGTAGTGATCCCATAGCTAACACATTTGTTCTATTTTCCGGTAGCTTGCCACGGTGGGTGAGTGGATAGCGTGTCGGTCTACTAACCCCAAGATTTCAGGTTCGCCCCTGGCCGCGGTGAGTGATTTTTGAAAGGCGGCAAAAATACGATACGCATGTCATACGATGTTGGCATGTCAAAGAACCCATTTGAATTCAGTAGGCCGAGCTCATAATGGCAAAATTAATCTCGGGAGTTTCCGCCAACACAAAGTTCCTCATTTCTCTACTAGAAAGCGCTATAATGTTCAAGGAGCGTAGATATCTATTATCTAACCTCCTTGACTTTCTTAATGATACAAGGAACAACGAAATTCGACATGCGAGCTACCCTCTGGGCGTCAAATTACAATGTTTTCACCAGGCACCCGAGGCCATACGATATTATTATTATTTTCCGGTTAGTGTATGTAAATACTTGTTTCCCGCCTAATGTAATTGGGCACAATTTGTGTTGACCGACTGGTAAGCTTTCTTTATTAGAATTAGGCAACACTTCTATCACCTTAAGTAAAGCAATAAACATTCAAATTTCCATTTTCGTGATCCAAATCTATAAAATACCTGTGCTTTTCTATTCAAATACGTATTTGCTAATCATAACCTATATGAAAGGAGACGCTCCAAAAATAGAAATACGTCCTGCTCTGATCTACAATCTGCTTTTCATATTTCAATCATAAAACTCTGTTTTTCATTCTAGGAGATTGCGGAGAATATGCTAATGTGTTTGTCCTGAATTCCTTTATGAGTATAAAAGTAAAGTTAGCTTTGAGGCCATGTCCCATTGTTGCCATATTAACAATAATATTGTATCTTTCAGTCGGTCAACACAAAAATCATTCCAATTACTGGAATATGTGAAAAACTGAAATAAATTACAATGGATTAAGATTTATATTTATTATTAACGACTATTGAAAAATGAAACTAAGAGATGAAATGTTTCGCTCGTCAATCTAGCATCACCAGATGATATACGCAAGACAAATAGCTCTACAAAACACCACCAAACCACGGTGACCGCCCCCTAAGAGCACAATACAAGAAAACCCGTCAGAAAACTTAGTAAGTCTCATAATTATTACTGAAAAATATTAAGGCATTATGCTGAAAAATTCACTATTTATTTTAAAGTTGCAAAACTCAGATATGACTATCCCACCAACAAAAATAGTTTTCTTCCTCCAAACTAATCTATCTTCATAAATTATAGAGTATAGATTTTCGCCACTATGGATTAGCCCGTATGGTGACACGGGGCCGATGCATCGAACGAGGTGGCTTCTGCTAAAAATGTCACTGACCGATCTATTGGCCCTAGTTTTTCTAATTTATTTTGTGTCATTTCCAGACACGCAGCTCTAGAACTGTTTAACAAAGACAACGTGGGAACCATTCTTTCTCAGATTTTATCGACAAATTTAAGTTCCGTGAGTAACTGGATTCATAATAGTTATTCTTTGAAAATACTGCAGTCAGCTTTCTTCCCGCGTGTGTTATCTTTCGAAATCCAGTATGTTTATGATCTTGCTTGGTATTAATTAAGATACGTGGTGATAAATATGACTTGCTCTTTCAACGAAGGGGATATAAATAAGGTTTTTAGGTTGAGTGAAGTGTGTGAGAGTGAAGTTTCTACTGAGGACGACTGTGAATTTCCTGACGACAATCCACTGGAGGACTGTATACACATATCATTGTAGAAATTGATCGTACACGAAACCTTGACCCCGTATTCGCTCATGTCTTCAATATTTCTTCGAGAGCATGCTTGCTCATTGTGCTAACTTGCATAGAACGCACTCAGAAGCTTCCTCACGATTCAAGCTTCCTTTTGACTTTGGAGAGGCCAGTATATTTTCTTTCTGGATATATTTTAATACTTATTTTGCTTCTGCATATCACATGAATTTATAACACGTAATTCTGTTTAATTTACCACTTTATTGTGACCTTGAATATGGTAAATCATATATTTGGAAGAGGTATTTGCACCACAGATATGCGGAAGATATGTAAGTGCATCACATGGGAAGCCAAAGAGGTTATGACAGCTAAAATGACAACCCATAGTGGTAAAATGCCATTCTCGTTTAGCGCATACCAGGTCTATTTTTTACATGCATAGAAGGGATATTTGAAGGGAGGAATTTGAAAGCACTTGTAATAACACGTAGCAGCAAATGCCAAATTTTATAAAAGGAAGCCATTTAAGGCAGAGGAGGAGGTGTGATTTCATTGTTTAATCGTTTATGGGACATAGCTTTATGTAACTTGTAGATTTAGTATTTTGTAAATATTGGTTTCTGTCATTGTAAATAGTAGATTTAGTAAATAGTGGCAACCCACTTGGACCATTTGCTCTTTAAAAAAAGTTCTATGCAACCTTATTTTTTTTTAATTTTTTGATTGGTAAATAGTTTGATTCTTTTAATGCTGTACAAAGTTGAGTTTTTTTGTAAATATGAAATAAGTAAGATTTTTAGTAACTTTAATAACTAGTATTTAATTATTTTTCGTAATGTAAATGATAAACTAAAAAAGTTCTTTTGGGATGAGTGTGCATGTCGAGAATGTGCTTTTGGGAATAAATAAAGTGGTTGTGTTTGTTCCCAAAGACAGGTGTGAATGTATGAGTGGAGAGAGAAAGCTGGTGTGTATGGTTGACCAGAGCAAACACGGTGAGGTAGGGTGTGTGGGTGGGGAGGGGGTAAATGGTCACTTATATACTCATTTTGTTTTCAGTAGTTATGTTTTCTTTGAAATGTGGCAGTCAAAATACATTATTTTTGTAAAAACAGTCTTACCTGCAATTGTCGTAGACCTCGACGTTTCTCCAAACACCCATAAACACACTGCAACATTGCCATGGTCATGCACTTGCACCAACATCATTGTCAAATCTCAACTTTCGACATACACCAAATGGAAAAATGTCAAAACAACAAAATGGAAAATCCATGTTTCCATATCACCAAAAACAGCAAAACTTAAAACGGACATTTAAAAAAACTGGAAATGGCCATGTGTGAAATATGAAAATTCAAAAACTTCAAACGGACATTGTTTAAAAAGTGTCATCAGCAAAATGAAAAATCCATATCATCAAAAACTTTAAACTTGAAACGAACATTTTTAAAAACTGTAAATTGCAAAATGACAAATGGCAATGTGGAATTCATCATGTGTGAAATGTGTGAAATGAAAAATCAGCCATCAACATCACGATTTCTTAAAATTAAAAATAACAAATCATCGTGCTCTGGTAAACCTTTGTTTTTATTTCATAGTCATAGTGAATTGACAAAAGAAAAATAGAATACAAACAAATCCCAATTCCTCACTCCTCAATGTTTATATTCATGCATCATCAACTTTCCTTTCATAGCACTCATGACAATCAGGGCTGCCATTCTTTCACCCACTGAGGCATCACTGAATGTGAAACGTTGTTTAGCTTTCTTCAATAACAATTTATCTGCCACATGTCTTAAACCAGGATGACTATGGCGATAAGAAAGGTCATGTTCCTTGCATGCTTGATCCAAAAGATTAATGGGTACATCACCACGTTGTAAACGTTTTTCAAGATGAGTTCCAGGGCCGCAAAAACGATAACCTGGAAGATGGATTTCGAAAGGTAGGTATTGAATCACTTTGTCAATGACGCCATTGCCAGTACAGGTCTGGCATATCCTTTTCCATCGATGCTAAAAAGGTTTGGTCTTCCTCCTCCTCTGTGGACGATGTTTGTGTTTGTTGTTGTTGTTGCTTTTTCTCGCCATGACACCCGTGGAATGATTCAACAAAGTCTTTACATGGACTTTTATGACCGTGATACAGTTTCACTAGCTGGCAAGTCGCACACTGACGCATAGACGGTATTTTTGCCATGGCCACTTGCTTATGGTGATCGTAATCAGTACAGGGTTGCAATTCACTCAACACAGGGTCTTGAGTCCATGATTTTGGTACATGTTGCCAGATTTCTTTGACCGCGTTGGCGGCCACATAATAAATGAACGACTTGGGCAGCGCCAAGAGTTCCTCCTTGGTAAAACTGTCTAGTTTCTTTTTGCACACAAAGAACTTGCCGATGGCTTTGTCCGTAGCATTGCCTTTCTCCATGGTATCACGTACTGTAGATGTTTACACGTCGCTTGTAGAAATCTCACTGGCGTCATTCACAGGTAAATCTTGAGTTATAATTTTGTTCAACAACTCCCAGCAGGCATGGGTGGTTAACCAATGAAAGAGATGCCACGCATGCGATAGGGCTGTATGGGTAATGTTGCCACAGAAACAAGTATCCATGAGCGTTTGCAGGGAGGGGCAGCCCAACTCCATGAGGTCGATATATTGACAGTAAGACGCCAAAAATGGTTGCAACCATTCACGTTTTTCATTACCTTTCACAAATACCACATTGGCCGAGGACAAGTGTGCTTTCATGACCACGTCCAAATATTTATAGGAAATGGTTCCCTGATTCCAGTCTAGTTGCCGATGATTTTCAATCCACTGGGCTTGTTTACGGTCTTTTTCACACAACAAATCAAAAGCACGGGGTGGTTTAAATAGCAAATGCGTAGCTTGCGTTATCCAAAACGTGGTACAATCGATAATGGCCACTTGTTTAAATATAAATTTGTTGTCACCAATTTTAAACCCTTGGCAATCCACAATGAGTGTGCGCAACATGTTGACGCTTGCCTGGACCAAGTTCAACTGACGACTGACTGACGATCAGGTGTGATCATGGCATGGGCTTACCTGCCATGCTAGTTTCAAATTGAGGTTTGGGTAGGACAGGGGGACTTCCAAAAATAAGAATTTAAGAATTACATCATTTTATTATCATAACACGTCTTACAGGCTTTTCTCATTTTTGGATAAGGACGATACCAACTGATACAACAATATAGTCTCTTGTTTTGTAACGTCCATAACACCGATGATGTCCCAATGTCTCTAAACTAGGCGTTTTTGATGGTGAGCTGCTCACCATACGGTCCACACGTATCGTAACTTGGTTTTTTTTCATCACCCAGAGACACAAGTGAGGGATAGCTTGAATGACATGGTATATTTCCCACTTCCATTCTACACAGGTAGGGGCAGGTGGGTGACCAGCGCTGATGTTCCTGCATGGGTTCATCGCCCTCCTGCCATTGGTCTATGATGATGGGACAAAAGGCACATTTCACTTCATCTCTTGTTTTTAAATAGTAGAATCCAGCGCCGCCAAGGCTTGAGGGTTTATGAAAGGCACCGGCCACGTGGCAAAAGTCTTGAAACGTTGTTCCTCAGAGTTTAAATTCATGGATGTAACGTCTCTTGAGGCTTTAAAGCAAGACATGACTGAGCGGCTTGACGTGGGTTGAGCTGTTATTTATACACTCGTCACTTGGTTGGACAGTGGATAATAGTTGACATGTTTCTGATGAATAATCAAACAGTAGGCCGTCGTATTGGCTGGTACATTGTCATGCGTTTCAAAATCTAGTCGAATGTCGATATTGGATGGCTTGACAGACTCTTACAGGTAAGAACAGTCAAAAACAGTGGTGCTCTTGACTTAAACGCTTGGGGTAGTAGCATGGGGCTGTTCTCTTTTTGATAATACGTCCATCGAAATTTAGAAAACAAGTCGTACAGGGGGCCAAACTTATTTTTTGAAAAATCCAAATCCAGTCCTTCATAGGGAAACACAGCTCCGTTGAGGAAAAGGCGTGCATTTCTCAATTGCAGGTGATCAAATTGCGTGGCATCTTTGGTTTGTTGATACTTGCAATTCGTTTGAAAACCCACGATCAGGTAGAGAGGTCTCTCTGTATAGCGAGCTGTTTTTACAGACCAACTGTGTGTGTTGGTGGTGGGCAATAGCGGATACTCATGGAGTGCCCAGCTTCTAAATTCCATGGGTAGAGGAGGCATATCTCTCTTTACCATTTTGAGTATGTCCAGTTTTTTGCTATCTTCAAGGGTCACATGAGGCACTTTCCATAGCAAGCGTTGTAGTTGAATTTTTGAATCGATGGGGGCATTGTCGGCTCCCATGAGTGCATTATTATCACTCCTGTCTCTCACTAGATAAAGCACTTGCCTTGCGTTGACCACAATGCGTTGGTGATCTTCGGCAAAGCCTAAAATCAGTTTAAGAGGATATCCAGTGAAGGTCCCATCGGTGTGTACCATCCAGTCATTGGTCGAGTCAGGACACCAACCTGCCATGCAAAGTGTTTTACCTTCTTCCTCACTGTAAGAGGGATATAGTTTCATGACACTGGAAATGCCCACATTTCGAGTGCTATCCACCACGATATCGTTAATGACATACCGCACTTCAGAAAACAGAAAGGCCAAACCATGGTTGGCCAACTTGGATGTGGTGGGTGTAGAGCCATCGGCTTTAGTGAGCCGACCTTCAATCTGAATGACACTTTCATGCGGTAGGGTGTAAATATCTTGGTTGTTGATAACATATTGAATTTCATCATTGTTATTGAGACCAGGTGTTTGAGCTTGATAGGAATGGAGATCAATTCTTACCACTCCTGGTTGCTCCTCGATGTGGTTTGCTATCTCTAGGATAGAATTCATTATGAGGGTTGACGTAGTAACCCAAATGCTGTAAAATCTGCTTGTCTTAAGATGTTAACGTGTATTCACGTGGCAAACAACTAACACCATTCCTAGACGGTGTTGTTGCTTTATATACAAATTTCATAGTGGCTTTAGCACCAACTTGTAAGTCACTGGTGTGGTAGAATCTAGATCAATGAGTTGATGATCTCAATTGATCAGTCTTAATGTTATATTACTAATACTATCGACAGCCACAGAATGAAAAAGCACCACTGGAGGGTTTTCACGAATAATATACACATTGTGCGATGTCACAATAAAGTCATAAAGCGAATGCGATGGTTCTCGATTGGTGTACACATGGCTAATAATATTACACGTCACCGACACATGATGGTCCTCAATGAATTTCACTTCATGGTCCGATTCATGTTTTTTGTTGGGCTCCAACACACGTGGTTTAAATCCTAGTAATGGACCAATGGAATCGGGGTGTGTTTTAAAGTCAATGTTGAAGGTACAGAAAATACTGCAGCGATGAGTGTTGGTATTGCCTACAAGTTCAAACTTGTGCGTTCCGTCGAGAAATGACTTTAAACCATACTCATTGATCAACACCACATAAAGGTGTTCATAAATGTCATCGATCGTGTATCCACCAGAGTTCAAGGTGAGCACAGAATCATCATAGTAAAACTTCTTGTTCACATTTTCTCGTATGTTGTATATTCGATTGTACGTTTCAAGAGAAACAAGTCCTAAACCTTAGGGTTTTTCACTCAAATCGATAGGCGGGTAAAAGTCTAGGCTGACTTCAGGTCCACGTCCATGCAGTGTAAACATTTTACTTTCTGCCGACATACTGGTGTGGTTTTTGCTTATGCTGCGTCTTATATAAAAAATTAAACACAAACGTCGACACTGTTGGCTCTTAAACGTTTGCTCTCGTTTCACATTATAATATATCTTGATCCTGTTTCCAAAATAGGTCACTAGTTCCATGGGCGGGGGAAAATTCCCAAAACTGTCAAAGTACCATACAGTGGATCCCTCTTTGACATAAGCTACATAATGTGTTCCTGGTCCTCGGTGATCATCCAAATTGACAACAGCACATTCCTGTTTCCAGGGTCGTGGGGGTAATTGCTTTCGCATAAACACACCTCGAAAATGAGAAAGCTTTAGTTGTTTAGCATAGCTTTCCACTTGTTGATGCGTCAGGGCATGTCTTGCTATGGCTGAGGTTATTTTTTTATTCTTTTAAATATTTCGAAATGGTGAAATCCCAAATCCTTGTTGATAAAGGGCTGGCTTTAAATTGGCATTTCTAGCCCCCAGGGCAATCGCTTCCATCGTTTCATTATGTCGCTGACTTTCTTTGAGTTGTTGCTTGCCCTGCTGCGCGGCTTTAATGGTTTTCGCCACTGCACTGGCACCGCCCAAAAGTGAACCTAGAGCAGCCAGACCGGCAAATAAAGCAGTTAACAATCCGGCTCCTTTGGGGACGGGAATCACTCGCCCTTGGTTTGAAATCTGTCGCCGACGTTTTGGAACAACATGTCTCTGTGCTGCTCGAAGGGCTTTCCTTATGGTCAATACATTATTTTTTTATTTTTTTCTTTCGCAAGGACTTGTCCACGAATGTCGTAAGCCCAGGCTTTGCCAAGGACAAAGTCCTTTTTTTAGTCTTTCTCACCGCATACCTTTTGTTTCACCATGATGATAATGACCAACAACCTTTCACAAGAAAGTTTAAATCACAACTAACGTCAGATGGTTATTTCATGGCTGTATATTCCAATTCCACATAAAGTGGGAAATCGTTTATGGTTTTCCCCGCTTCCTTTTCATCCCATATCAACATGAGATGAAAGGATAATTCGTCACCAGCATTGACCATTTCATGGTTATGGACCAACATCCTATGACCATTTATCTTTATTTGTAAATGGTTCTCATCAGGTATGGCATATTTGATGTGAATGGTTCCATCATAGTGTAATCGATAGTGGCTTAAACCCGAAGCAAGCACATAGGTCAAGTGCTGATCATGGACTAGCGGTATATGGTTTCAGTCATTCACAGGTTTTTCATTTGTCAGATACACTAAAAATACAGATGGGATAAATTTATAAAGCCTTTTCATTTCATAGGTCATGTAACGCTTGGTACAAACATCGTCTTCGTCTTGTGGGTCTTCCACGTGAATAATCCGATGGTGATTAGCGCTATAGCCATTCACCGTAAGCTGGGGCACTTTGTCATAAAACTCATACACTTTGTTATCCACATACCTTTTCGTAGTAACGTCTGTAGACACTTGAGGATGTTTTACATGGGTTAACCGCTTTCCCTTAAAGTCATAATCTCCCTGTTTTATGCGTGGCACTACTCACCTATCCACATAGTGTTTATTAGCAGGATCTGTTTCTTGTTTAGGATCATGTATGGGGACAGACCTAGCTTTGGCCAGGTGCGTTGGCACGTCCAAAGACATTCATCGTCAACCTGTAGTACCAGTCTACTGTTTCTATGACAAGGCTCGGTGTCCTGTATATAGACAACCTGCTAGCCTGTCTAAGCCTTAGTTGAAATGAAGATTATTAAGCAGCAAGAGTCATTCCCCGTGGGGGATATGGCTTCCCATCTCTGTCCCTCATCACGTGAACAACGCCATGGTTCACTGTTTCCATCTTCCATTCGCTGCATCATTGTGGGGCCTTCCGGCTGTGGAAAGACTAATCTTTTGCTAACGCTCATTACAGCGCCCAATGGTCTGCGTTTTCAAAATATTTATATTTATGCAAAATCCCTCTACCAACCCCTCTACGTGTTTCTGGATCAAGTCATGTCTGGATTACAAAAAGAGAATATGGGTTATTTTACATTTTCCATGCAAGAAAATGTGATTTCATCGGATGAGGTAAAGCCTGATTCACTCATGATTTTCGATGATGTATCCACTGAACGTCAAGGCATCATTCAAAGCTATTTCAAGATGGGTCGACACAAACATATTGATTGCTTCTATCTTGGACAAACGTATTCTAAAATGTCCAAACAGTTGATTCGTGACAATGCCAATGTCATTGTTTCTTTTCGTCAGGACGAGAAGAACAGTCGTCACATTTATAATGAACATGTGAATCCGGATATGACCTTTCAAATGTTTAGAGAATTGTGTGCCAAGTGCTGGAACACTCAACGTCATGCCTGTTTAGTGATTGACAAACAAAGTGAACTCAACCAAGGACGGTATCGCTTAGGGTTTGATCATTTTATTGCTATTTAAGGCCCTGTCTCATTCCCCGGCAAGTCAATTGTCAAGACACCATGACGTTAGCAGAGAGTCATTTGAAAAAGCATATTATTAGAGCAAAAAATACTATTCGCCAAAAGTTTCGTCAATTGAACCAATCACGTGCAAATCATGCTTTGTTTATTCAGCAACATTTAGCACCTCCACTAAAAGCCATGTTGAAACCCTCTTTCAAGCCCTCTGAAACGCTACCCACCGTTTCACAAGCCACGCAGACGCTGCACGAGGACCCTGAGGAAGAGGAAGAGGAACAGGAAGATTTGACTAGTACTAGTGAAGTTGAGGATGAGGAGGAACAAGTGTTTACGCCTCAAAAAAAGGCCACACCCCTTGCAGAGTTTTTGAGAAAAAGAAATCCTTGGCCATGGTCGAAACACCTTGCCCTTCCAGGGCGTCTCCGTTTTCACAACTCTTGGCCCCTCCTCAACATAAAGCTCAACTGAAAACCATTTTAATAAAATATTATGGATCAACATTGGAACCCTATTTCACCGATCTATTTATTGGAAACACAGATACCACGTATGGTGTTCGCTATGAGGATGATAGTTTTAAAATTGACGATTCATCCATTAAATTTGCTCGTACTAAAGCTGTCATTAAAAACATCAACAATAAATTAACCCCAGGACTGTTAAAGCTGCTCTTTTCTCGGACCCGCTCCTCCCATGATTATACACCAGAGGATCTTGACAAATATAAATCCATTTTATTGGATACCCATGCCCACAAAAGACAGTATGATCCCGCTCAACAAGTGAATGCCAATATATCTCAAAAATATAAAACCATCATTGCAAAAATGTTTCCCACCAGTCAAAGTACTCGTCGTAAAGCGTCCGCTTCGGGAGTGACATTTAAACCATTAAAACCCCTTGTGGATGTTACCTACTGGCACAATCCCAATAAGCTCGTCCAGCGGCTACAGTTGTTGCATGCTTCACGTCAAGCTGGCCATACCGGTCACGATTGGGAAATTCAAGAAATTGAACAAGAACTTCGAAATGCCAAAATTATTGTTTAAGCCCTCACCCATTAAAATGGGTATTGCTCACGAGTTGCATCGCCCAGCTAGGCGTCACTATCCACGACTCAAGGTGATTTCACGAGGTGTGGATGAACTTTGGCAGGCTGACTTGGTTGAAATGTACCCTATGCTGGTGTTAACGACGGTGTACGCTATATGTGGTCCGTCATTGATGTCTATTCCAAAATGGCCTTTGTTGAACCTGTGCGTCGCAAGTCTGGTCCACTAGTTACCAAGGCCTTTCAACATATTATTCAACACTCCAAACGTCAACCTCAGCTGCAACAAATTGACCAGGGGAAAGAATTTTTCAACAAGGATTTCTCCAGTTTTCTCAAATCAAAGGATATTCACCATTACACCTCGTACAGCAATCTCAAAGCCAGTGTGGTCGAGCGGTTCAACCGAACATTGAAAACCCATATGTGGAAAGCGTTTACAACTCAGGGCAGTTATCGCTGGTTGGACATGTTACCTGAGCTAGTGTCACGTTACAATGACACCAAACATAGAACGATTGGGACCAAGCCACGCCTCGTGACCAAAAATATTCAGCGATTGGATAAACTGTTTAACCCCATAAAAACAGCCGATCCTAAACGTCACCGACTGAAAATTGGGGATTTTGTTCGTGTGAGCAAATTTAAGTCTGCCTTCAATAAGGGCTACACGCCTCAGTGGGGGACTGAACTATTTCGAATTCGTCGAGTCAACTTGGACAGTCCAGTCACCTATTTACTCGAGGACCTCAACCACCAACCCATAAAAGGTAGATTTTATCTCCATGAACTTAAGAAAACAGCATTTCCTAAGCATTATACTGTGGAAAAAGTGTTAAAACAAAAAGGAAATAAACTCTACGTCAAATGGTTAGGATTTAACTCTATGTTTAATTCTTGGATCAATAAATTACATGTTGTATGAACCTGTGCAATTTTTAATTTATTTATTCACACATTTTGTACACCACCTATAGCTCTATGTGAACATTCCTCAGCTCCACATATTTCTTTCTCTTTCCACCTGTGTTCTCTCATACATTACCCCTCCCCCACTCCCTCCCTTCACCTGTCACCACTGCTGTTCGCAGCTCTTGCCTATCTATTGGTTGTGTCATCATTCCCACAAATTGCATCATACTTTTTACTGATTCAGCAATTCCCAAGCTTTGAACATTCTGTTATCAGGCACGTGGACAGCTAACGTCCAAGGTGAACACCTGTGGCAGATCAAATTTCACGTCAACTTGCATTTTGTCACGTACGAAGCAAAACAGGATGTAACTTGTTAACATTTATCGCGCACGTGGACAGCTAACGTCCCAGGCGAACACCTGTGGTAGATCAAATTTCACATGGACTTGCATTTTGTCACGTACGAAGCAAGACAGGATGTAACTTGTTTAGCGTGCATGTGGTTTCACATGTGTTCACATGCATTTCGCACTCCCCTGCCACCACAATGGTCAGATTATTTCACCTTCAAGCGTCATTGTCATTTTTTCCATTGCACCTGTTGTCAAGTCAGATCAGCGCCTTCCAATAAGCTCAAATGACATTCACCTCCTGCTCGTTTGCAAGTTTGTTTTCTGTACTCGCTTCGACCAACATAGATCCAAGTTCTCATCACCGATTACACGTTAAAGATAAAATATCAGAAAAACGCACGCTCGCTCTGTCATACACCGACCCGCCGAAATAGCGATTGTTCTATTAAGCATGGTCCTTGTGGTTAGCGACAGGTTCGTTGAAACACACACCCTGCCGTATCGTCTCTCTCAACCACCACGATTCATAAACATAATAAACAGGCAAAGAAAAAGAAAACGTTTTTTCAACATGTATGGCGTTAGGCCCTTTTTGAATTATTTTTTGGAAAAAATATCTACCACATTTGAAAGGGAGCGTTAGCCCGAGTCCTAGGACACCTCGTACACGTCTCTAGCGTTATTGGTTCGTGAGATATCGGCAAAAATCACAAAAAACACGTGTTTACCCCAAAATCGAGTTTCCAATATTTCTTTAAAATTATAACGAGTGGACCATAGCGAGGAGAATGTCACTCCGAGTCCTTGGACCTGTCGTACACGCCTCTATCATAATTGGTTCGCGAGATATTAAAAGCGGATGACCTTTTAGTTTTGGTCTTTTAATTAAATAAAGAGCCTATAGGAAAGTAGGGGGCATCACTACGAGTGCTAGGACACCCTGTATGTTCAAATCCCATGATTGGTTAGCGAGATATCAGGTTCGGGGCCGATACAAAGAGGGTTCAAAAAGAAGTGAGGCAGAACCCCTGTCATCCCACTATTGTCAGGTTTTTATCCTAGAGACTTGAAATTTATTTTGGAGGTAGAGGGGTTAGGGACCATTGATTTACGTCAAATAAACTTTTTTGAATAATTCCTAGTTTCCAAAATATAGGATTTTCAAAATTCAAGGGTTTTCAAATAACATAAAAAAAAGTTTTACAAAAAAAAATAAAGGTCATAAAGGCCGTTCG
Organism: Meconema thalassinum; assembly: GCA_946902985.2. NCBI lineage: Eukaryota > Metazoa > Arthropoda > Insecta > Orthoptera > Tettigoniidae > Meconema > Meconema thalassinum. The sequence goes on from OX336395.1 coordinate 211,788,669, forward strand.
TTTGAGCCATGGCACAACGTTATATCATGTTTGGTTTTCAAACTATCGCCTATTTTCGAAAACGAAAAAAAATCAAAAAAAATTCAAAAATATAACGAGTAGTCCATAGCAAAGGGGACGTCAGCTTGAGTCCAATGACACCTTATTTGTCAAAATCGGACCATGCGTTCGAGAGATATTTAACATGGCTGAGGCTTAGTAGTGGCGCAAGGAGGGTTCTGGAGTGAAGCAGAATTGGCCTCACTTTACTACTTACGCCGTTAGATTATGAAATGCTATAGGCAGAACCTTTGTTACTTTGTAATTTAATTTACAACTATTGTGTGCGCTTCCTCTATATTTTCCAGTTATGTGACAATGATCGCGTACTTTGAGTTCATTATCTGCAATCGGTTTCTCGCAAATATGACAAATTTTACTTAACAAAAATAATCTTTCTTTATTTTCCGTCATCTTTAACATCGGTTTAGCTGATAAAATAATATGTTTGAAGTTTATCTACAATACTGTAAAGTTCCTTTACAAACAATTCTATGCAATTATTTCCCCTAAAGAGTTTAAAACTGCACAAATCACTATCAAAATTACAATGAAGGTATAAAGAAATGCTGTAAGGAATATGTTTATGGGTTAATGTAGAGTTAGGAATGTCACTATTTGGAAAACAAGAGGAAATAGGAGACAAAACGCATTCAGTGTCTGCATAAATTATAAATGGAACTGTATCTTTAAATTTAAATTCTGTAAAAAAAACCAATCTTTGTTCGTCAGTTGGCAATATGCTTTTTGCAACAGGAAACTGTTTACAGTCTGCAAAGTGAACATTTAACTCATCCTCAAGAAAATAATATGACAAACAACGCCTACATAATTATATAAATCCGTCTACAATTGCTAGTGACGCTTGAACGCACAAGGCGAGCGAGATTTCTAATTAAACAATAGTGATAACTTTCACTGTTTCCAATTTGCAACATCAATAAGTCCACACTCCTTTCATATACTTTATCTGATACATACAAATGTACAATAGTAAAAGTTTTTTTTCCTTTTACTTCGTTTGTTCCCATACACACCCAATTGTTTTCATCATATTGTGCTCCATACACATTCACAGAAATATTGTTTTGATTTTCAAACTTGTTTAAATATTTCATTTGCATTGGAATTGGAATATCATCTAAATTCAAAACATCTCTGTAATTAGGATATGAAGAAAAATGATTCACGTTTCGCGTTTTTGGATACAAACCAGCAACCACACTCCACGCAAAACAAGCTTCTTTTGTATCATACAAATTTAGCACTGCATGTTTATTGACTATTACATCAGGCAATCTACTAGTATTGGACATTCCTACTTGAAATCCAACATATTTATTTATATTAATTCTCAAACTATGAATTTTTTCTAAAGTCCACCCAGAGACATTTGCTTCAAATTCGCTCATTTTTGTCAATGTACCTTCAATGATATGATTATTATAAAATTCATTTACATCCGTATACTCGAAAATTACTTTATTTTTGGCAGCAAAATATTTTGTTTCTGATATGTCGCGAAGCACATACTGTGCACACAAAAACTGAATTCACCTTTAAAGCTTGCACAGTTAACGCTTTCTTAACATACTTTGTAGACCAAATATTAGCATTTGCTAAAAATTCGCGAGGATCCAAAAACTCATTCTTAACATTTGAAACTGCAAGTGTGTACACTCTAGAATTGAATGCCGTTTCAATTAACTCACAGCTTAAGAAAGATTCATCCTTTATTTGAAGTGTAATTTCTTCACAATTCACAGCTTGTTGCAATATGTGGTTGCCAATAACTCTCCAACTTTCAATCAACTCATCACTGTTGTCATTCAAGTCCGTTTGAGTGTATTCCCCGATTTGGTATGATATTGAAATAGCACCGTTTAGTTCACTTCTAAAATTAGAAACACTTTCAAATGCATTGTCCAATTGGTTTCTTATATTTTCACTGTTATTATTATGTATTACAATATCAACCTTTCTACGTTTGCTAGGAGGTGTTGCCATTGTTGTTTAAGCAATTGTCCAATTGGCACTGTTGTTAATACACCACCAGCAGTTGCTGTAACATCGGCTCACCATAAACCTATAATCTTTTAAAGTGTATTCAAGCCATTTAGATAAATTACTGCCTGTAATCTCGAGTGAACAATGAATGGCTTCAAAGGGAAATTCGTCCTGAAGTTTACCAAGCAATTTGTTTCTAAACTCATTCAATTTTGTAACTTCAAAACAAGTCATGGAAAATTCAATTTTGTAAACCTCATCAAATGTATTGTATCCGAAGAAACAAATAAAATGTTCATCTTCACATAATTCTTGTAACAAATATCTTAGAACTTTTTCTGTCACCTCTCGCTGACTATCATCTGATTTGCTAACATAAGTAACGTAGACTGAAAATGTTGAAATTCCACTCGAAGATGTCCATTTGTTAAAACAAGATTCTTTCTCATTATGACTCACCTCATTATCATCTTCTTCTCCTTCTTCTTCCTCAGACTGATGAAAGCATACACGATGATACTCAATTACCGGGTGCGATCGATGTTCAGTTCCACTCAGAAAATTAACAGTTTTCCACTTCATTTTGCTGTTCCTTTTATTAGTTTTTAGATAATCTGACAAAAAATTAAACAAATTAAGAAATAATAAGCAACTAAATATATATCATTCGTTATATCAATCAATACATATATAATCCGCATATATATATATACTCACCAACAATTTACAGATTTAAGGTGGCCGTATACACTATTTTTCTGAAATTTCACTTTTTTTTTAATATCCATTTTGTAGGAAATTTCTTCTAGTTTTAGAAAATGTATGGTTCATAAATATACCATTAATCTTTCATGTCAAAATAAACTATTTACTGCAAGAGGGCGCAACCGTTCTGACCGACAGCTGTCATGTCTGGCGTATCAGCAGATCTATAAAATTCCTTTCGAGCCTAAATTGACTTTCTCTTTCTCTATCCCACTGGTTTCGCTCCTGGCCGTGGTAAGTGATTTTTGATAGGCGACAAAAATCACGGCACGCATGTGATTTGTTGTTGGCATGTTAATGAACCCATTTGAATTCAGTAGGCCGTGTATATAGTGGCATAATTGTTTTTCTCTTTCTCTATCCCACTGGTTTCACTCCTGGCCGTGGTAAGTGATTTTTGATAGGCGACAAAAATCACGGCAATCATGTGATTCGTTGTTGGCATGTTAATGAACCCATTTGAATTCAGTAGGCCATGTTTATAATGGAAAAATTGACTTTCTCTTTCTCTATCCCACTGGTTTCACTCCTGGCCGTGGTAAGTGATTTTGATAGGCGAAAAAAATCACGGCACGCATGTCATTCGTTGTTGTCATGTTAATGAACCCAATGAATTCAGTAGGCCGTTTTCATAGTGGTAAAATCAATCTTGGGGTTTTCCGCCAACACAAAGTTCCTCCTTTCTCTACTAGAAAACGCTATAGTGTCAAGGAGCTTAGATATCTAACTTCCTTGACTTTCATAGCGTTCCAAGGAACGACAATATTCGATATGCAAGCTGCCCTCTGGGCGTCAAATAACAAGATGGAGGACCATACAGCTAAGGAAGGATCTGTGTATGTCCCAGGAGGTTTCTGATGTGATCAAAACAGATTGTGAGTGAAGACATACTAAGTAAACTTTAAATGCGATTTACTCATTAATTCGTTTCCTGACATTTGAAGTCATTCAAAGTGCTTTAACTTTTGTCACAGAAATGGTATCTGCTTGATTTTTATTTCAAATTAAAGCTATTACATGTATCTATGTTCCCTACCACTAAGAAAATTATATTCATAAAAATGTAATTTTAACAACTTTTTAAACAATTTTGTTAAACAAAATTTCAAGAAACTTAAATTGTAATATAATTTTAAAACTCTTACTTGTGACTAATTCAGACAAGAGTGGTAGGGAACATTCAGCATGTAAGTTAGATTGTTTTTGTTCAAGGTTCATGGATTTTGGTTAAAATATGTGAGAGACAGAGGATTTTAAGTACCCCTGTGTAAATAGCAACAAATAATTTTTTCATAAACAATTAACATAAAATTTGTGTGAAATGAACTTCAAAATCTCTTAGTTTGATCATGATAAAGCAACAGAAAAATTTAAAATTGCTAGAGATTATTCTTTTAAAAAATTATTCCTAGTGTATATGACCACCTTAAAACAACTTGATGTGAGCGGTTCTTCAACCCCAAATACACCAACATCAGTTTGCCTCTAAGTGAGTTTAGTTCATCGATCTCTGATGCGCTTAGTTTTAAAAATACTGCTGGTAGAAATACACTTGTTATTTCATCATCAATGATAATGTCTGCCACTATTTTTCTTCCAAATCTCGTCTCGACAGCCCGAATAATTTGGACCACATATGGTAAATCAATTATTAGTTCTGATAGTTTCTTATTAGAATACTCAACGCAAGTGGCTAAGTTATTGAACTTCGTTAGAACATACATCACACACTCAATTTGTTCCTCGTCGTTGACTTTCTTTATTTTTATTTCTTTCACACACACTCTCTCTTCGCGCAAACGTTAAGTTAAACTCATCCACGCACACATGCATTTATATATCCTTCACCCCCATCAACACTCAAGAAACCAAATGCTACAAAACAAGCTTCTAATGCAATCATCTCATTAATTTTTTATCACTATTACTTAAAGAAGTCAAAGATTACATTCATACCCAATGACGGTATAGGTCAACCACGTCTCACGCGAACACTGCAGACATATCACGTGATCGCTCGCACAGCTGCACACTTGCACGGGTATCAGATGACGTCAACTCCCATTAATTTTTATCTCTATCGCCTAAATAAGCCAAAGGTTATCTGCTTCAAGCGGATAAAGGTCGACTTCTTCCCACGCTAACATGTGCACGTGCACATGCTCGCTCTAGTGTGATGACGTCATGATGATGCAATATGTCCTCGCGATTACGCAATATCCAAAGCATAGAAATGTATACTACTGCCCACGAGTAGCATCACCCAGCTAGGCGTCACTATCCGCGACTCAAGATGATTTCACGAGGTGTGGACGAACTTTGGCAAGCAGACTTGGTTGAAATGATACCCTATGCTAGCGTTAACAACGGTGTACGCTATATGTTGACTGTCATTGATGTCTATTCCAAAAAGGCCTTTGTTGAACCTGTGCGTCGCAAGTCTCGTCCACTAGTCACCAAGGCCTTTCAACATATTCTTCAACAATCCAAACGTCAACCTCAGTTGTTACAATCCGACCAGGGAAAATAATTTTTCAACGACGATTTCTCCAGTTTTCACAAATCAAAGGATATTCACCATAACACCATGTACAGCAATCTCAAAGCCAGCGTGGTTGAGCGGTTCAACCGAACATTGAAAGCCCATATGTGGAAAACGTTTACCGTTCAGGACACTTATAGCTGGTTGGACATGTTGCCAGAGCTAGTGTCACGTTACAATGACCCCAAACATAGAACCATTGGGACAAAGCCACGCCTCGTCACCAAGAATATTCACCGACTGGATAAACTGTTAAACCCTATAAACACAGCAGATCCTAAACGTAACCGACTGAATATTGGGGATTTTGTTCGTGTGAGCAAATTTAAGTCTGCCTTCAATAAGGGATACATGCCTCAGTAGGGGACTGAACTATTTCAAATTCATCAAGTCAACTTGGACAGTCCAGTCACCTATTTACTTGAGGACTTCAACCATCAATCCATGAAATGTAGATTTTATCTCCATGAACTTCAGAAAACAGCGTATCCTAAACATTATCTTGTGGAAAAAGTGTTGAAACAAAAAGGAAATAAATTATATATAAAATAGTTAGGATTTAACTCTAACTTTAATTCTTGGATCAATAAATTACATGTTGTGTGAACCTGTGTACTTTTTATTTATTTATTGAATCATGTTGTACAAGAGCCCCTGAACACGGCGCTCAACTCTTTATGCATGTCCACACATGTTATCAGCAAAACGTCTTTTTTCTTTCTCTCTCACCTGTGTCTCACTTTTCAACTCCATGTTGACATACAACTCGTTCAGCTGTTGGCTGTCATGGGTTTTCCACTCCTCCCCTCACCTCTCCCCGGCCCTCTGGCCCCTCCCGTCGTCCCTCACCGCTCTGCAGTGGTCCCGCGATTTCCTGTTGTGTAGAGGTTTCTTTCCTCACACCTCTCACCCGCTTCTGCTTGGAGCCTGTCTGACAGGATGTGAAATATTATCTCCATTACAGAGTGGTCAGATTGTTCCAACCTGTTATCGCTACCCAATAGTGTTGTCAGCTTGACTGACATTCCATTCTCTTGGCCGGCCAGACTCCAAATGGATTTTTCTTTCTTGGCTGGTCATTCTAACATACAAAGCATGTTCTTCAAGTTGATGACAACTTCACCTCATACCATTATTATTATTAATTTGTCATGTTACCCATTACCCGTTTACTAACATGATTAAAGATCGCCATGAGGGATTTTTCGAAATATTCGCCTTTATTTATTCGTCATGGGAAAATATCGAAAAGTGACCCCTCGTTCCATCGTTCTGCCATACAACGCCCCGTCGAAATAGCCTTTTCCTGTATTCATCATGGCAGGTGATAGCCTCGTTCTAACACACATGTCCAGCGGTACCGTCACTCTGTCTACAAACACTCTTAATTTTAAAAATTAAAAAGTTTTAAAATGCATAGTTTGTGTCCTAGAGACTCAACATTTATTTTCATGGTAGGGACCTTTCATTTATGTCAAACAAACTCTTTTGTAAAATTCCTAGTTTCCAAAATATATGAATTTCAAAATTACACTTTTTCAAAAAATCTCAAAAAATAAAATGTGTTATTATATAAAAATATAGGTCATAGAGACCATTCGTTTGAACTATTGGACAACGTTCTATCAAGTTTGGTTTTCAAACTATTACCTACTTCCAAAAAATCAAAAAATATAATACGTGGTCCAGTGCAAAGCACCCGTCACCTCGAGTCCAACGACACCTCATTTGTTAAAATCCGATCAGGCATTCGCCAATTATCGCCAATGTTCGCGATAAAGTAGGCTATCACTTTTTTCCTACACACTTAATAATTGCTGTCCACCTAAAGGGCCTAAGGAGCTTTCATTTACGTCAAACAAACTTTTTCTATAATTTATTGTTTCCAAAAGAGCGCCAATCCCATTTCCAAAAAAAGCTTTTAAAAATACCAACACACATTCCTAGCAAAGAGGACGTCACCGCAACGCCAACAAAACCTCGTTCCTTAAAATCCGATCATGCGTTCGGGAGATATCGGCAAAGTTCGTAGGAAAGTTGGCTGGGTCCCACCTCTCTCCCCAACCCAGTATTCATTTTTCATTTTTATCCTAGAGACTAGAGATTTATTCTGGGGGTAGAAGAGATTGGGACCTTTCATGTATGTAGAACAAACTTATTTTTGAAATTCCTAGTTTCCAAAATATAGGAATTTCAAAATTGGACTTTTTTCAAAAAAACATCAAAAATAAAAAAGGTTTATTATAAAATATAAAGGACATAAAGACCATTCGATTCAACCATGACATAACGTTATATCATGTTTGGTTTTTAAACTATCGCCTAATTTCAAAAACAAAAAAATTCCATTTAAAAAAATATATAACAAGTGGTCCATCGAAATGAGGACGTCAGCTCAAGTCCAACGACACCTCATTTGTCAACATCCGACCATGGGTTCACCAGATATTAATTATTTAACATGTACAGTCGGATACAAATAAAATGGATGGGTTAGAACCCCCCGTACGCCCCTGCTACTATTTGTTGGAATGAAATAAAAATTGGTAGGATGACTAAACACAGTTCACTCATTATTTTTCACAGGATATATATTGTAATATGCTTTCAATCATTCATTATTTTATCACCAAACTTTCAGCTATTTTTTGGACGGCTGGACAGCGTTTACATTATAAGTTCCCCAAAAATTAATTTTTTTACATGAATGTTCTTTCGAACTGTCGACAACATTCTAGGCTACAACATTCACTAAAATTATTGACATACACATTTAGGAAATATTTTTAAACTATTTTATTTTAACTTAATTATTTAATGTTTTTTTGTGAACAATATTTTTTTAAGTGGGAAGTATAAATGACACAAAAAATGTTTTAGTGTATGTTGTTCTTGTCAGTACAAAGAACAATAATGCAAATATTCATTAAGATATTTTGAATAGTATTTGAGTTATCATGTAAACGGTGAGTGAATATGAAGTTTTCGGGAAACAAGCTTCAAACTTACTTAAGGGAATAATTTGGATCAAAAAGCCCCCGCTGCATAAACAAAGCCCTCTTTCTGGTTGGTTTTTGCTTCTGCTTCTATCTAAACCTTCTTTTTCATTTTCTCTCATCTTTTTTAGCTTCATGTACACGTTATTTCCTGACCGAACCCGTTTGTCATCTTCTTCATGAAGGATTTTAATACAAAATTCCCTAACCTTTATCCCTAGATTCTTCATCACTTGAAACCTAGCCATCATCCCATCATTGAATGTCATTAAGGTATCATTATCTGCAATCTCAAGTATTCTTCTCCCAGAAAATCCAGTTTTAGGACATATTTTCCAAATGTTGGAGTTGAGCGATTCGTTATTATTTTGGGTGTAACCTCCGACAGATCTCCTTAGTAACACCGTCTGAACAAGATATTTGAATGTTGGCTTTATTGACATTACCTCAACACACACAACGCAGGCATTCCTCAAGTTTATGAAACATGATATTTCAATTAAGAAACATATTAACATCACTGCCACAACTGCTACTAAAACTGGTGTTGCTGTAAAGCTTTCTTGCTGAAGCATTAATACGAACTTGGATAGGAGAAACGTGGGCTTGTGCTTTGTTTCCAATATTTGTGAATTTGTTTCCATGGAACCCCGTCTTTTTAGGCCTATATATAACCTTACGTCTCGCCAGTAACCTAGTAATGACAACACTTACAATCAATTATACATTCACAAATGTAATTTCTTTCAACCCAAAACAATTTCAATATTTGCGCTCCCGGTAAAAATAAGCAGAGATAAACAATAGAAAATTGAAAGTTCAGTTCCTCAAAGGGTAAAAGAACTTCAGTGTATTCCATGGAAACAAGAGAAGAAGCGAGAAAATAAAGGAATAAACATAGCAGCAGGTGACACGGTATGAGGGTGGGGCAGTCGTAAATTTAAAAAGACAGCTTAGGCGACAGCCACCAACATTTAGGGGCATATCTCAGGAAGTATTGAAGATATCTTCAATTATCTTCCACCAAATGAACTACTATTCAATCAATTAAATCATTAAAAATTATATGCAATTTTTTGGCCCTGAAGGGTGTACCTCCCCCATTATAGGTGAGATTTCAAATTCCCTGTTTGAGTCAAGATGCCTCCGCAAATGCTAAATAAGGTTATTCACCGGTATGCGTTAACATGTGAGACTTAAGACGATTTGTCCGTTATAATTTGGCTACACATATAGTGCATGTCTGAGGCTTCTGACCGGTATACGTTAACATTTTTAACGTTGTTTCCGGCCACACACTGCTTCACAAATGCCGCATGAATAAGACATTACGCCAGTATACGTTAACATGTGAGACTTCAATTGTTCTTTCCGAGCAACCTTGGTTTCACATATGCTGAAAGAATAAGGGTTGTCATCAGTATGCAGTCACATGAGAGATTTCAAAGGTCCTCCCTGAGGCAACATGGCTTCACATATGCTACATGAAAAAGGCTTCTCACCATTATTCAATAACATGGGCGGCATCATTTGTTCTTTCCGCGTGAAGTTGGCTTCATATACGCTACATGAAAATGGCTTGTCACAAGTAAGCAATAACATGTTCAACTTAAATTGTTCCATCCGTGTTAATGTAGGTACACACACAGTGCATGTCTCTGGCCTGTATGCTTTAACAAGTGGGACAACAATTGTCCTCTCTGAGTGAGCTTGGCGTCACATAAGCTGCATGAATAAGGCTTATAACCAGTATGCATTAACATACGAGACTTCAAAAGATCTAACCGAGCTAACTTGGTTTCACATATGCTGCATGTATAAGGTTTCTCACCAGTATGCAAGCTAATGTGCATCTTCAAATGATCTTTCCGAGGAAATTCGGCTTCACATATTCTGCATGACTGAGGAATTAAACCAGTATGCGTTGACATGTGAAACTTCAATTGTCCAGCCTGAGCAACTTGTCCTCAAATATGCTACATGAATAAGGCCTCTCGCCAGTATTCAATAACATGTGCCTCTTCAAATGTCTTTTCCGAGCAAACTTGGCCTCGCATATGATACATGAAAAAGGCTTGTCACCAGTTTGCGTTGATAAGTGCGGCCGCACTTGTTCTTTCCTAGCAAACTAGGCTTCACATATGCTACATGAATAAGGCTTGTCCCCAGTATGCACTAACATGTGCCGCTTCAAATGTTTTTTCCGAGCAAACTTAGCTGCACATGTGCTACATGAAAAAAGCATATCACTAGTATGCAATAACATGTACTGATTCAATGGTTGTTTCCATGCAAACTTAGCTTCACATATGCCACATGAATAAGGCTTATCACCAGTATGCTTAGACATGTGAGCCTTCAATTGCTCATTCCTAGCAAACTTGTCTTCACACATACTGCATAAATAAGGCTAATCACCAGTATGCGTAAACATGTGCGCCTTCAACTGTCGATTGCTGGCAAACATAGCTCGACATATGCTACATGAATACGGCTTATCACCAGTATGCTTAAGTATGTGCCGCTTCAACTGCTGTTTCCCGGCAAACTTAGCATCACATATGCTACATGAATAAGGCTTATCACCAGTATGCAATAAATTGTGCTGCTTCCAATGGTATTTCCATGCAAACTTAACTTCACATATGCTACATGAATAAGGGGTCTCACCAGTATGCTTAAACATGTGAGCCTTCAATAGTCCTAACTGAGAAAACCTGGATTCACATGTGCCACATGAATAAGGCTTCTCACCGGTATGCATTAACATGTGCTGCTTCAAACGTTCTTTCAGAACAAACTTAGCTTCACATGTGCTACATGAATAAGGCTTATCACCAGTATGCGTAAACATGTGCACCCTCAACTGTCGATTGCTGGCAAACATAGCTCCACATATGCTACATGAATACGGCTTATCACCAGTATGCTTAAGTATGTGCCGCTTCAACTGCGGTTTCCCGGCAAACTTAGCATCACATATACTACATGAATAAGGCCAATCACCAGTATGCGTGAACATGTGAGACTTCAATTGCCGTCCCAGAGCAAACTTGGCTTCACATATGCTACATGAATAAGGCTTATCACCAGAATGCAATAACATGTGTTGCTTCCACTCTTGTTTCCTTGCGAACTTACCTACACATATGCTACATGAATAAGGTTTATCACCAGTATGCTTAAATGTGTGAGCCTTCAATTGTCCTAACTGAGCAAACCTGGCTTCACATATGCTACATGAATAAGGGGTCTCACCAGTATGCTTAAACATGTGAGCCTTCAATTGTCCTGACTGAGAAAACCTGGATTCACATGTGCCACATGAATAAGGCTTCTCACCGGTATGCATTAACATGTGCCGCTTCAAATGTTCTTTCCGGACAAACTTAGCTTTACATGTGCTACATGAATAACGATCACCAGAATGCAATAACATGTGCCGCTTCAAATGGTCTTTCCGAGCAAACTTGGCTTCACATATGCTACATGAATAAGGCTTATCACCAGTATGCGTAAACATGTGGGACTTCAATTGTCGTGACTGAGGAAACTTGGCTTGACATTTGCCACATGAATAGGGCTTCTCACCAGTATGCAATATCATGTGCCCCTGCAAATGTTCTTTCCGAGCGAACTTGGCCTCACATATGCTAAGTGAGCAAGGTTTCTCGGCATTGCCGATAAGCAGGTTGTTCTTCATGTATTCTTTTATTTTGTATTTTTTTCCAGATACAGTTGGAGTCGAATGTTCTCCAGTATTAAATAATGCGTGCATATTCCCCACAACATGATTCGAAGTACTTGGACATATTACTCTGAAATCATTGGTATAAATGTATTGCACTGCGCTATGAATTCTATTGATTTATCTGAAAATAGCGAATAAAACATTCAAGATCCAGAGATCTAACTAATGAAATGATAATTAGCATCGCTAATTACAATCACTTACAGAGAGATATTTTAAAATTAGTCATATATTGTGCAGTCATTTTGGAGTATTTTAGTCATAGCTTTTATGGATATATCCATGTGTTTCATGAAGACTGTGAGGACAATGAAAAAAAAAGAAGAAACAAGAGGGAAACGTTTGCTGAGTAAATATTGTGTTGTATTCCTGAGTAATGCAGTTCAGCTGTTGTGTAGAATTTGATTATATATAAATAAATATATCTCTAAAATCCCACAAATTGGAGGCTCGTTCAGGAGAGAGAAATAATGGATGACCAAGAACGTGTCAAAATAGTGATAGACGGTTTATGTATTAACCGTATGGCATGGTACATCTAGACAATTACAAGCTAAGGAAAATATCAAACATATACATTGGCATTTAAATGAACAATAAATATTAATATTAATTTTGTTGAGGAGACATATAAACAGATAAAATGTTGAGTTTTACAAAGTAATATTTAAATATGAAATCAAATCAAGAGCAGGCTGCGTTGCATCATGCAAGTCTTTCAGGTTCTCATTAAAGGTTCGAAGGCTGCAGTCCTTCACAATATGTTGGATGGTCTGTCTTTCAAATCCACAGTCGCACTGAGGTGAGGAAGCCTTATTCCACTTGTATAAATTGCTTGTGCAGACCCCATGTATCGTTCGAATCCTGTTGCGTGATTCCCATGTATAGCATGGTAGTTCCATGCCAGCTGGTCTTTTGATAGGATCAATGAAGTTTCTATATTTCTTATGGAATAAATTATTCCATACCTCAGACCATTGGTTGTGAACCCGAAAAATATTTAATTGTAGAGATTCCGCTGTTAGGATGGGTGGTCGGCGGGATTTCAAGCGACAAATCTTTACTGTAGGTATGTCAGAATGAATAGGAAGCTGTGGAGTGGAGAGTATCTTTTGATATTCCTCAGGAGAGAGTTTTGTCTACGTAAGTCAAGGTGGTGCAATGTTACTTAGAGGTGAGAGCCAGTACAGAGGAGTGGTCTAGATGCAACATGATATTATACTCATCTCCGAATTCAATTGGACATCAATCTGCTTCACATGTGGCCTGTTAAACCACACCGGTGCACAGTATTCAGCAGCTGAATAGACAAGTCCTAAAGCAGAAGATCGTAATGATGTTGCTGTAGATCCCCATGTGGTTCCACATTACGCCTGTAAGATGTTATTGCGGGATCTTAGTTTTGCTGCAGTGTTCTGCAAGTGCTTCTTGAAGGACCAAGTCGTATCGAGAGTAACGCCAAAATATTTTGAAACATTTTGATGATGGAGGACTTTCTCATCGTAAGAGTTCTTCATTGAGTTGTCAAAGCCAGGTCATTCACATAAATGAATTTTATCGATTGCGTAATGGAGAGGTCTGATGTGTACAAATTATAGAGCACTGGAGCTAATACGGAACCTTGTGGGAGTCCATTGTTCAGTTTCTTTTGCTTACTTATTTTAGTCCAAACAACCACTTGGAAATATCTTTCAGACAGCATCTTGCTTAAAAGCTTTCTCATAGTTTGACATGGTATGTATGATACGCATCAGTTTGTAGAGTAATTCATCCTTCTATACCGTGTCATAGGCTGCTGTAAGGTCAACAAAGCAACAGATGTTTTAAGTTCTATATGAGTGGTGAAAGTTAGAACTTGATCTGTGCAGCTTCTACTTGGTATAAAGCCTGCTGCATGAATATTCGAACCAATTCGGTTAGGGATGAGTCTTTCCAGAAGTTTGTAGCAACAGCTTAGGAGAGCTATCTGTCGATAGCTATCTGGTTTATCCTTTGGCTTACCAGGTTTCAATACAGCTATGATTATTCTTTTCTTGAACGCGTTTGGTAGTTTGCCAGTGATCATTATATTAGAAAAGAAAGCAGCAAGCCATTTACGAGTCTTGTTCCCACAATTGACAAGGAATTCAGGATGAATGCCATCAAACCCTGGTGATTTGCCTGTCTTAACATCCTCAAGTGCAGTATTACCCTCAGCTACTTTGAAGTCATCGGAATATTCTGACCGGTGGACTGCGTGTTGCATGAGGTTGGTTAGTTCTCTCTTAACCTTTCACGTATGTAGCTTATGCGATGGTGCCCTGGACAAATGAAAATATTCTACTGGCTATTTGATCTGGTGTTACAAGAGAATCATCACGGTTAGGCGGAGAACATCCCCCCAATGTCTTCAGCAGGCTTCACGCTTCTCTGCTTGATCTTTCAAAGTCTATGTTCTCTGTTTTTTGTACCCAGGTATCTCTGCGAGCTTCATCTAAGTTCTGTAACAATTCGTTAGCGATTTCAAGATCAATGGTGGTTATGTAAGACTGGTATAGTTCTTCACAATCCTTGTTCAATTCTGGAATGTACTCTTTGCGAAATCCTCTTGGCATGCACTTTTTTGCCGTTGATAAGAAAGCTCCAACAAATCTTTCATACTTTTCACTCGCGTAATAACTTTATCAAGTTCATTGGAAAACTTGCTCCAGTTAGATTTTCTAAAGTTCCATCTTGGTTTTGGAATGGATCTGATTATAGGTATTTGAATTCCTACTTTAACTAAAACTGGCCGATGTTGGCTGTTTGGAATATCCCTAAGAACTGTCTTCACTGTGGCAAGAGGTTGACATTTAGAGTTCTGACTAATAAAACAAAGGTCAGGGTTGTAGTCTTTATTCCAGGCCGCAGATCTAAAAGTCCCTTTGTCCTTTGAGTTAAATACTAGACTAAGGTTGTTAGATTCAACCTAATTAACAATTCATTCACCATTCTCATCATCTTCATTGTAATTCCACGTAGTATGGTGGCTATTGAAGTCTTCGATATATGTGCTAGGATGAGGTAGAGTTGGGATCACTTCAGCAGACAAGTTTACTGCAGGTGGCTTGAAAACATTCCTTATTGTAATATTGTCAATTTTTATCACGAAAATGTGAACATTTTCTGAGGTGTCCACAGAAATCAAATGTGCATTTTCAATATTGTTGCGAAGGTAATTAAGACACAATGTGTATGGTGATAAGCAGCTCCTAAGAATTCATATCCTGCAAAACGCCCTCTTGATTTTAAATTTTCCTCATTATCTATATGCGTTTCCTGTATAACAGCTACATCCACATAGTTTTCAAGGATATTCGGCAGAGTCGACGAAGTTTCAATATTAATTTTCATGATCCGTAAGTTGTATCCAAGAAGTCTTACTTGTTGTAGTAACGGCAAGATTCAATAATAAAAGCTGACGCAGACCAATGTAAGTAGACTGAAATTTGTTGCCATTGTTATCTAAATAAACGACGTTATAGAAGAATGAAGACGTACATTGTAAAAGTAAATGACGAAGATGTTTAACTACGATGAATGTTGACAATTACGTTTAAGTTAACGACGCAAGGTTTGCGTAAATATGCTAATTGCAATCAAGGATCAAAATGTTAGGAGATATTCAAAAATTAAAATATTTCCACTGCATCTGTGTCTGCAATTACAAACAACATCTCAGCCCATCCCCTTCATGATCATCAGCCACCTTCAGCTCGACTGAAGTACAGGAAACGTTTTCTACTGTCATATTCTCCACTTGATTCTAACCCAAGAAAGGCCAGGGTTAAGCTATGGAATCTAAGGTACCCTGATCATCCGTAATTTGTTGAAATTGAAGAAAAAATCACCACCTGGTCACGAAGATGGACGGTGTACCTGGAAAACCTTAAACAGACTGCGCAACGGTGCGGGAAGATCTAAGGACAATCTCATGAAATGGGGAATCTTGCTTGATGGGGACACACTGTGTGAGGGCGGAGAAGAACAAACTTATAGGCATTTCTTGAACTGTCGTCTATGCTCAGACCCATGCACAGGGTTGGATCTGGCATTGGCTGGTAACAACGCTGTCAATGTAGCCAATTACTGGTCACAACTCTTGTAAATATTGTGTGTATTATCATTCCTGTTTCATTTCTCTTGCTCTTGTGTTATGTTTTATGCAAGTGCTCTATTATGTGATTTTTTTTTCAATTTCTTGTTTGTTTATTTATGTACCTCTGAAACGAATAAAAAAAGTTACAAACCTGCATAAGTTTATATATAGCAACGAAGGCGATCGAGAGAACCGTAAAAGGTAACGAGGGGTCACAGGATTTCGTTTTTCGGAAGGTTCCACTGAATATGACGATAAGGCCAAGTATCTCCTTGACAATTTTGCTGAACGTGATTTGAATACAATATGCAATATCTTACGTTTGGGATTTGAGGGAGATAAAAAGGAGCAAGTGAAGCGTATTTTAAGAAATGTCATTAAATTAGAATTGCTATCAAAACTTGAGTACAACGGGGATTTATGACGATGATGAGGATCAAGAAAGTGACGACAGAGATGATGAATAAGCTGTCCAATTTAGTTCACGCTTGAAAACTGGCGGGAATTCAAGTCAGCACATTAGAATTAAGAAGAAAGTAATATACGAGACAGACACATCAGCAGAAGAGAGTGAAGAAGATGATCTACTTACGGACCGTTCCTCATCAAGAAAACGGGAAAATTAAGGCCGCAAATTTGTGATAACATTTCGAGATGTGGAAGATTCGATTTGCACCTTTGATGGTAAAGGATATTATCCAGTCATAAAATGGATTATGAAATTTGTTGAAACAGCTGTTCTGATGAGATGGAGCGACATGCAGAAGTTGGTATTTGCTAATAACACATTGTCTGGCCTGGCAAACCTATTCATTCAAAGTGAAACTGGTTTATCAACAGGGAAGAAATGAAAGGCCGCGTTAATTGAAGAGTTTGATGTCAAGATTAGCAGTGCAGAAGTACATAGACTACTGACTAGGCGGAAGAAGAAGAAAAAGAAGGAGGAGAAGAAAGAAGAAGCATTCCGAGGGAACCTGCTTGTAAAGGAAGAGATTGCAAATCAAGCCGAAGTTGATGATGAATCCCTGATACAGTACTTTATCGATGGTATACAAGACGACTCTGGAAGTAAATTGATTTGGTAAGGGGCAAAGAATTTCAAGAATATTAAGGAAAAGCTGCGAGACTATGAGTTCATAGTTGAAAGACGGAACTCAAGGGTTTTGATGAAAGATGGAACACAGATACCTACTACGATCGACAAGACTGCTGGAGCTGCTGAAAACTACAAAAAGCACAGAGATGTTCCCACTACGGAGAAAATGGCAATAAATCGAAGAGTTGCCGTCACAAAGACAAGAGTCTGAAATGTTATAAATGTAATAAATTTGGTTATAAGTCCGTGGAGTGCAAGACAATAGATGGTACGGCAGGTAAGGGACAGCAGTAAACACATTAACGAAACCTGCACCTCCCCTTCTCACCATGAAATTAAGGATTGATAGTACCACGATAAATGCCTTAGTAGATAGAGGAAGCAGCGTAACTTTTATCCATGAAGACAACTATACAGGTTTAGGAGCTCCTCCACTAAGAAATACTGATCTTATCCTTACAAGTTTTGGGAAGAATTATGTCGTACCTAAAGGCTACTTCCACACCGATGTCTTAATTGATGATGAAGCATTTGAGGATGACATTTATATTGTGACTCGTGATACAATGAACATGCTGGCAATAATTGGAAATGATTTACTACAACAATGAGAACAATAAATCAAAATGGCATACGAATTTCTGAGCCAAACCCAGATATATTTCTCATGCAGATCAATGTTGATGAAGAGCAGCCATTAGAAGTAGGTGAGACTACAAGCGATGAGTAATAGCAACTAGAAGAAACGATTTCCTCCAATGAGCCTTCGAAAACGAAAAGTTAGGAAGTGAAGTAGATCATTACGCTAAAGGATGAGCATCCCATTTTCAGTAGACCACGACGACTTACACCTGCAGAAAGAGATGTTACTGACGACCAAGTGAATAAATGGCTAAAGGAACGCAAAATTTAACCAAGTTCTTCAGAATACGCTAGTCCTGTAGTGGTTGTGCGTAAGAAAGATGGCTCCCCTCGTTTGTGTATTGACTATCGTACGATAAACAAGATCATCCTAAGGGATCGGTACCCGCTGCCGCTCATCAAAGATATCTTAGATTGAAAAGGGTATTCTGTATACTTGACTTAAATGGATTTTCCCATGTGCCAGTGCGGTCTCAAGGTAGAAAATATATCGGTTTTGTCACTCTCGCCGGTCAATTCCAGTTCCGAAAAGCATCATTTGGTTGGTGCAACTTGCCAGTAGCGTTCCAACGTTTCATTAACTGTGGCTTCCGATCGTAGGTGGTTCAAGGTAGAGTACTCATTTACATGGATGACTTGATAATTCCAGCTAAAGATGAAACAGAGGCATTTCACCGCTTGAATACGGTGCTAGAGGTAGCTAAAGATTATGGCGTTGAACAGAACGGAGAAATATGTCATCTACTGAAGAAGAAGAAGATTGAGTTCTTAGGACACGTGGTAGAGGATGGACGACTTGATCCATTATCAGAGTAAACTATTGCTGTACAGAAATTTCCGGAACCAAGAAATGTGAAACAAGTGCAAACTTTCCTTGGTTTAACTGGATACTTCAGGAAGTTCATACCAGAACACTCTGTTACTGCGAGACATAGACGCAACGTGCTGAAGAAGGATGAAGCATTTCAATTTTCTACAGAACAGAGAATGTCCCTTGAGAAATGGAAGGAAGCTTTATTAAAGAATCCTACAATTCCTCATATGAGACCGAACTTCATGCTGATGCAAGTAACCTTGGATATGGAGCCGTGCTGATGCAGAGATCACCTGAGGATGATCAACTACATTCTGTACATTACATGAGCAAAAACACAACACCACAAGAGGAAAACTATCACAGTTATGAGCTAGAAGTATTAGCCATCAGTGTTGCATTGAAGATGTTACGAGTGTATCTTCTGGGAGTACATTTCAGGATAATCACAGATTGTGCTGCTTTCCAAAAGACGATGGATAAGTGAGATCTGACACATAAAATTGCGAGATGGGTTTTGATGTTCGAGGAGTACCGATATACTATCGAAAACAGAAGTGGAACGAGGATGCAACATGTCAATGCTCTGAGTCGCCATCCTGTCTTATATGCAGTTCCTGATTCTTTGGTTGTCCGCGTGATGGAAGCACAACAAGAAGATGAAGGTCTTAACGCCATCAAAGAGATGTGCCACGAACGATCTTACATGGACTTTATGATTCGAGATGACATACTTTTCAAATTCTGTAAAGGTCATGAAGTTTTAGTTGTACCGATATTCATGTAACATGAAATTACTAAACGTGTTCACGAGAGAGGTCAAGAGAACAGAATAACTTGTCAAACATGAATATTATGTTCCACTCTTGAAGAAGAAAATCGAAAGTGTCATATCAAATTGTGTAAATTGTCTCTTAATTAACAGAATGACTGGAAAACAGGAACGATTCCTGCACCCTTACTGCCAGGAAAGTGTGCAATTGCATACAAATCACGTAGATCATATTGGACCATTGGAATCGAGTCATAAAAGATATCGTCACATATTTTCAGTTGTTGATAGTGTTAAAAGGTTTGTCTGGATGTACCCAAAAAAGTCTACCACTATGTAGTAAGTCACTGCCAGATTGGAAGCACAGAATGCAATCTTTGGAAACCCTGTAGAAATAATATCTGATCGAAGATCAGCCTTCACACCTCATGAGTTCGAAGAAAACAGCAAAACTGAAAACATTAAACATGTGCTCATTACAACTGGATTACCACGATCGAATGGTCTATTAGAGATAATTATCTCTGTGACTGCGTCAGTTCTAGCAAAGCTTGCAATACCTGATCCCACATGATTGTATACGCATGTTGAGGCTGTGCAACAGGCCATTAACTCCACATACAATCGAAGTATTGAGAGGACGCCATTTGAACTATTTATAGGAGTCAGAATGAGACACAAGACCGACTTAAGGATCACTGAACTCATTCATGAAGAACTACTAGAAGAATTTGAAGCAGATTCTCAAAGCCCAGCAAGAAAGCAAGAAGTCTTTCAATAGACATCGCCGATTGGCTACACAATACCGGCTGGGAGACCACATGGCCATAAAGCGTACCCAGATAGGACCAGGACTCAAATTCAGAATGAAATTTCTTGGACCTTATCGTGTAACTAAAGTAAAACTCCTGTAAACTTATGACGTGTGTCGTGAAGGTGTACATGAGGGTCCCAAACAAACCTCAAGCTGTGCGGAATACATGAAGCCGTGGACTGATAGCTATGCGTCATCCAAGATAGATGATCATTAGGATGGCCAAATATGGGAGTGTTTCAAGAAGGCAGTGAGGACAACAACAAAAAAAAGAAGAAACAAGATAGAAAAGTAAGCGGAGTAGATGTTGTGTTGTATTCATGAGTGTTGCAGTTCAGCTGTTGTGTAGTTACTTATTTGATTTTTTAAATAAACAAATATCTCCCAAAAATCCCACATAAACAGAGTGATTCACCAGCCCCTTACTATTTAGTTTTATGAAAACCAACCAACATTACAATTCTCCTGATCGTCGACATTTCTCTGCGCCCTGTCTGTGTGACAACATTGTAAACGAAGCCATGGGCCTAGCAATGGAAAAACGACCGTAATCACACCCGCGCCAAATACTAAGGACCATTCTACAAACATGTGATTTATTACTACTCGAAGAACACACTGTACTCAAATTTTATTGTTGTCAGAATTGCATTTCTAACAGCGCTGGAAATGAGTCTTTGTGTCGATATTTTGTGGTCTAAAGATTGGATCAGGAGAAGGAATGGGGCTCCCTGGTAGCAAAGAAAAAGCCGGTCCAATCAGAGAAATTATTACGAGAGAGTTTAGGCGTATCAGTCAAGGTAGGTTTATACAGAAATGCCGCACCAATAGGAGCGAAGCTACGTGTCATTTGTGGTATCGAGGAAGGAGTATTAGGCAAACCCCTTAACATTGGCGTGGGAATGAACATTGGAAAGAGACAAAGCTCAAGACAATAGAAGTCATATGACGTGGGACCATTAATCATGAACGTGATTTAGTCCGATTAAGAAGCTGCTCATTGCTATTTAGCGATCAATATAAAAAGGATTTTATGGACCTCGAGGATGTGATAATTAATGACAATAATTATCTAAATGATAATTTTTATATGGAATTGAAAATGAAGACAGACAAATTTATAATTCTAAGAACGCGTGCTCTTTTGGAAAGGACGCTATCTGAAATTGAGGAGAAGGGGAACACAATGGCTGAGTTCGAGGCTTATAATCGGTGTCGCTCAGACAAGATTGGGAGTGCGGGAGAAGTTACATTTCGAAAACCGGCAAACGAGGCGGTGAGTACGGTCGAGCGGAGACAAAGGGCAGCCTCGTGAAAATTACCTAGTATTGCTAAGGAAGGGATTCAGTGAAGAGAATCAATAAGTGAATTTTAGCCTTTAATGAGGCGATATAATATCAAAGAAAAGGAATATCATAACGATATTGCAGAGACAATGTGTAAGAAAATTATAACTTTATTTATGTGAATTGTGACGAAGTAATATTCACGAAGAAAGAATCAGCTCACCTGAAAAGACGACGTCGATTTTGATCCCATGACGGCAGATGCCATATGGGGGATAGTAGTTGTACTGATAACCGTTTCAACGACGTCCGCCAACAGATAGCGTAGTGGCATAGCTACCAGAGCGACATTTAATAGGGAAAGCTCACTGTGGTGCGAACGTGTGAAGCAAGCAGGTACAATGCCATGGACACGCATTCGTGCTTCCTACAGCCCACTGAGCGAGATTGAAAGGGGTCAAATTGTGGCCTTCCGAATGGCGGGATGGTCATTTCGTAGAATTGCCACACAAGTTGGACGAGCTGTGTCCGTTGTGCAACGATGCTGGTATCAGTGGTCACGTGAACATTCTCACACCCGTGGACGAGGATCTGGACGTCCACGCAGCACAGACGTCCACCAGGATCGTCGTATTGTAAGGGCAGCAGTGGGAGATCGTACAACTACCACAGAGTAGATAAGGGGGTTTGTGAGAAGTGTCAACACGAACTGTTGCGAACCGGTTACTAGCATTGGGACTACGGGCACGCACACCTCTAGCCCGTCTTCCACCCACGCCACAGCAACGACGTGCTCGGTGCAACTGGTACCATCAGAGGATCACTTGGAAGATGGAATGGTGCGCCGTGATCTTAAGCGATAAAAAGCAGTTTCTGCCTGGACACAAGAGAAGGTCGTTGGCGCGTTCGACGTAGACCTGGTGAGCACTGTCTCGTAGAGTGAATTCGTCCAAGACACCGGCCCCACCCCAGGCCTTGTGGTCTGGGGTGCGATAAGCTACAACTCTCGTTCACCTTTGGTGTTTGTGGAGGGTACGCTAACCAGCGCTCGGTACGTGCAGGATGTTGTTAGACCCGTTCTTTTGCTGTTATTGCAACAGGAAGGGTATGTGTTGTTCCAACAGGATAATGCTCACCCACACACTGTCCGTGCAACTCAACGTGCACTGCAAGACGTCCAGCAACTTCCCTGGCCAGCATAATCGCCGGACTTGTCACCAATCGGACATAATGGGCCGACTAGTGACTCGTGCGAATCGTCCACCCACAACTCTTACAGAACTGTGTGAGCAGGTCGAGCAGGCGTGGAATAACGTATTCCAAGACAGTATTCGCCATCTGTATGATCGACTGGATGCAAGAGTCAGTGCCTGCATTGCCGCCCGGTGAGGCTACACCTCTTACAAATTTGGGTGTTTCAGCTTGGGTCGATACCTGGTATCTCTGAACCGCTAGACTTATTGATCTGTATATTTAATAATTTCATGTACTACATATGCACTGTTGCCACAATAAATCTTGAGTGAATTGGTTACCTCTGAAAGGGTGACCTAATATTTTTCCGGCAGTGTACTTTTCCGAACAAGAGAATGTGACGATAACTTATCGAGCATTATACTGTGAACATCGAAAGTTGAAGTGATAATCGTCCGTCTAGTGAAAGTTCAGTTACGTGAAGTAAATAACCAAACTAGTAAGAGGAAGCATTGTTACTTTGAGCCACGCAACAAGTACGAGATACGATAACGACGATCCAGAAATAAGGAGATGTAATAATGCTATACCAGCATTATTTATATTCTACAGAAAGGAAGATGGAACTCATCTAATCAACTTGAGGTCAACACCAGGTAGAAGCAATCCATTTATGTAGTATTTGAATAGAGGCATGCTTTGAATATATCTGAAGTAACATTTTCGATATCTGGCTGTAGGATTTATTACTTGCATTTTCGAGTTGGTTAATTGTTTTCGTCGTATTATATTTTATTTAAATTAAATTGTAGGAGTGGAATTATCTTTATTAAATTTGGATTTCCGAATTAAAGTTACGTAGTATTTTTAACTAGGTCCATCGATGACCGTATTTAGGGAATTTAAGGATTTGTGATTTCAATGGTGATATTTGGGAGTTTTACAATGTGCGATTTAAATTTTAATCTTCGTATTTTTAGAGGCAATGATCATTTCGTGATCATTTTACTTGAGTTAATTTTGAGAGCTGACATTATTTTAAATGGATGGCAGATTTTTTGAAATATATTTTAACGTTGAATATTAAGAAGAAGAATGGTTTTGAGAAATATTTTAAGGATTATTGAGGAAAGCGTTATTGGTGGTTTAAGAAACGTTATTCCATGGAGTTAAATATTTATGACAATGTTGAAGGGAAACTATATAGCGAATTGTTATGTCTGGAATACGAATGTTGGGAGGCAGTTGTTGCATTATGGAACCAGTGATAATAGAGGTATTTTATTATTGTATTTATTATTTATTTAGAATCGTTTCAAACTCCAATGGGTTACGATTACACATTTTAGTGAGGATTTATATGAGCATAATTTTTTCTTCAGAATATAGTCGTTGGATTTACGTAGAGTTTTGCATTGTAAAGGAAGTTCAGCTGCAAATTCAATTTTAGGACTTGTTAAGAAGCTGAGGAATGGTAATCCAGCTTGGTGATGCATAAGTATGTAGTGTTGAGTGAAAGTGGCAATGTGCGTGTTTGACATTGTTCCCCGATAAATAAGTAACAAATAGGTGTTGAAAATATGCAGTTTGTAGTCGTCGATGAGTATGCATTATTCTGAGTGTCAAAATCTACGATATGGAAGAGTTGATCCTTTGTTTCGAGATGATAGTTAAGGTAACTATCACGATCAGCTATTTATGTCATGTTAGTGATGTATGCTCAAATCTTCTTTATTAATGGATCATGGATCTGAGAACGCACTTGAAACAATGGGAATTTGATATATTCATTGAAACAATTTGTATTATTTTTATTAGTATTTCAATTTGAAGAAGAAAGTATTGGAGTGAACATAATCGTAATCTAGGCTTCATTGCACTGATTACTATTACCAATTCATGACTAAGGCAATAATATTGACTAATGTTTAGTGGCAAGATTCAAAAGTTTCTGTATATAATTGTAAAATAATGGGGGAAATGTGAACATATTTTTAATTTTTTTAATAATTATTATAATTATTATTATTAATATTTTCCATTAGATTGAATATTTTACAAGATTCATAGAATAGGGATTAATTCGATTTAAGGAGTTTTTGTATAGAGTGAAGGGGTGTTATTCTAATAGCGAAAGGCCATCGATAGTTTAATTTTTAAATAGGTAATTTAAAAAAAACTCCTTAAACTAGGGTATAATTTTATTCGAGTTTTAATTTATTTCTCAAGGCTGATAATTATTATAATTGGCAAGTTTGTTTGGTCATTGTTATTCGCTTTGCTATAATCCCTCCCTATATTATTCTGCTAAGGTCCCATTCCAGTTTTGTACCGAATATAAGGTCACATTAACACCAACCTATACATATGGGGTACCTACAGGTTCAGCATAACACAATGCGTAAGCGAAACGCACTCACATACTCTTTGAATGCCTCACAATTAAATAAATACCTTAAAACATGTCTATTTACAATGAAATAATGAAAGAATGCAACACGGTAACCATGGCAACAGAATCCCTCAGGTCCATCTATTTCTGTAAGACGCAATGCAATTCCAATTAATACATTACTGTGAAAGTTTCCAGACGGTTATAAGGTTATCACTGAACAAAAATTTAAGCTGTAAAATTCATCAATACATATAGTATAATGCGCTTAAGGGGGTCAAGGGGGCACTCGAGAATTTTTTCACGAAATTTTCACGTGTGAGTGTGGTACGAAAGGCCTTTTTCACCCGACTATAAAGGGTCTCCGAAAACCACATATAAAGGCCCTTAAATTAACAGTGTCTGTGATATTCCCAGAAAACTAACTTCGCTCTGATATACCAATGAAGGAATGACAAACCCCTAACCACTGCACCAGTAGCTGAATTGATAAAGTCTGATTATTTATGCCAAGGATAAATCAGTCATAGCAATCATGATTGAGATTTTGTTAAGTGTACACTTTACAACTAGAATATTCGCGGGCGAGCCGCGACGGATAATGCTAGTATATAAGTAGTGGTTTTTTACGGGTTCAACACCCTCCACCTCCACATTCCTCCACACCAGATGGCGGCGGCACGATATCTCTCGAACGCATGGTCGGATTTTGACGAATGAGGTGTTGTTGAACTCAGGCTGACACCCCCTTCTAGGGGGTAAAATTGTAATTTTTTAGAGAATCTCGCTTTCCAAGTGCTACATGTGAGAGTTTGAATGCCAATATGGAATTATACGTTGTTCTACACAAGATACATGTGTACGGTGGATAGCCACTATGAATTAACATGCTTGTTTTTTGTTTTTAAGCATGCCCACTCATGGCTTTTGTAGGAGGGTAGGGGGGGATCCCTGTTGACGGATCCTTGTTGACAGGTTATTGTTGGCGGGTCATTGTTGACAGGTCATTGTTGACAGGTCCTTGTGAACGAGTCCTTGTGGATGAGTCCCTTTTGACTGGTCCCTACGGACTAGCCCATGAATTTATTTAAATTATGTCAAAGGGCCTAACTACTTTTGCGTGTGTAAAGCAGTGTGTTGAACTGACGATGTTCACTAGTCCCCACTACTATAATGTGATAACGATATGAAAGGAATGTGACGAAATAGATGTGAACATGTGCGAGATTACATTATTACCGTCCTCCTTATGAAAACCACATGTAAGCTAACAAGTCACATTCTGTTTTGGTAAAACTTGATAGATAGAGGACATGTCAAGGGGTAAATGCAAAACTTGGAGGATGAATATGTTCTAGTGATAGGGTTAATGAACACACCCTAGTACTGTCCCCGAATTCGTATAAAGAGATACGAGGAATTGATATGAAAGGCAACTTAAAAAAAAGAGCATTTAATTAATATTGGAAGAATGAATTTTGGAACAGGTCCATTATACAAGCTTTATGTTATGAAGTATTGCCCAACAAGAAGCTTGTTAGCTGAATGTAATCTCCTCCTAGAAAGGGCGGATTTGATTGGACCATCCCTTCGAGATAGACCATAGCCGGTTCTTGAAGAAAAAGGAACGGGATTGGAAGATCCGGTGAGCGAAGTTAGAAATGGAATGTTTTATTTTGTCTAGTAGGCTATTTAATGCATTTGGAAGCATTGACCTTGGGAAATAAAATGAAGACATTAATTAAGTTATAATCAGGAAATGTGTTCTGTGGATATTAACGCCCGAAGTATGTATGAGGATATTCATGTCCGAGTTTGGGTGGGCAGCATTGAGGAAGGAACAGGTGCTTCGAGAAGGCTCGAGAAGGCGAGAGAAGGATGACGTCAGAGTGTGTCAGGTGACTGAGGGAGAGTCTACTTGGTCAGAAGGAGGGGAGCAGAGTGCTGCGGAGAGGCATTACGACAGTGGTTGTAGGTGTGTGGTGTTTAAGGAAGTGATATGAACGTGTGAAACATCGTGTCTAAATATGTTAATGTATTGTGAAGCACGGAAGTCTGTGTGATTTTGAGTGAGTTTTGGATTATTCCACAGTAAAGACCGGTGGCATGGGGAGACAATGAATTGTCAGTCAGTACTGTGTAACGTAGTCGTGGAGAAAAGGGAAATGTGAATATACTTTTTGAAAAGTATTGAACGTGCATGTTTGTAAGGAAACGCCTTGAGACACGTTACTTCGGAACGATATGTTCGAGAAGGTAGTTGTGAGCAATAAAATGGAAAACATTATGGACACGTGGCCGGAAGGAGAATGTGATTTATCAGAGGAAGTTATGGTAATTTGTTAAATTATGCTCAGGGAAATATGGCCTACATCATGAAAGTGAGAATTCCTTCGAGTGGAGTCACTTAGAACGATATGCGGAAAAGCAAAGTTCACGCAGCCACTTCAAAAATGCACAATCTAATAGAGAACATTATGAATTTCGGCCAACACAATTATGGAAGGAGACTACACGATTTTCTGGAGGGACGAGAAGAAGAAAACGCCAGGACGGAGACCAGGGATCGAACGAGGTGTCTGTCAGAGGGCGAACCGAATGCCGTGGCAACCCGGCCTTCTCAAGATCTCGGATGGCTGATAGCAGGGAACGAGCAGTTTCTAGGCGGACTCGGGAAGGAGACTCGTGGTTTGAAGCGAGGCTACCCAGATGTCAGCCGTGTGAAATGGAAACCAGCGCCTGTTCTGAACGTGAATGGATCTTCACTTTGTTCGTCTCCGATTCAGCTGAATGTAAGACAAGCCTTTCAATATTTGTAGCCCCAGTTCGTAGTTCTATGTTCTTGTAGATGCTTTGTGTGATCATTTTATTTCAGTAGAAATTTTGTTAAGTTGTTGGTTTAGATCTTGTGGTCAGTCATTTTTTTTTCATCGAAGCTAGTTACGGTGTGCTGTTAGAGGGCTAGTAAGCCTCAGTTCCAGCATGTTTGGGGATCTTTGCAGGCGAGTTAACTGCTTACTGACCGTGCTAGGGTTAGTGGAGTCCTCGTTTCGATGATTACCGCTGGCTCTTTCCATTGTAAGATTTTTTTCTCAGATTAGAATTTTCGACCTCGTGGTTTCGCATTTAAATTATTTTCGGATTAAAGAGTGTTCCGGGATGAACAGCTTCTTGCGCACTTTGCTTCTTTGCATTTTTTTAGTTCCGCACTGTTGCCACTTCGCAGCTTCGGAGGAGTTAGTTTTTGAAAATTGCTTTCGAAAATTAGATTTTCTTAGATTTTGGATTTTGAATTTTGAGATTTAGCTATTTGATCTTCGATGATTCTTTTCATATTGTGTTGTTGCACTATTATCTGACTTTACCATTTGAATTATTTTTGGAATTTTGAATTTTGAATTATTTTGGATTTTGAAATTTTCACTCTGAGAATTTATTTCATTTTGATATTGGAATTTGAATCAAATCTTTCCTTGGATTTTCAGAAAATCCCGATCAATTTTGATTTTGAGAAATTTGGAACTTCAATCCTGACTTGAGATTTTCCAACAAGAATTTTTTTCTTTCTTTCTTCCTCTCTTTCTTTCTTTCTTTCTTTGAAAGTATAATTAATTTTCAGTTTTGACTTTTAGAAAATGTCTCGTTGATTTAAAGTTGGTTGCTATTCTGATCGTTCAGATGAAGAGTTCTTTCGAAAACAATTTTGAATTATAAAAGGTAATGATGATTCGAGTGATGTTCTCGACTGTTGTTATTGAGTAACACAGTGTATATACATAATTATTTATTTAAATGTTTACTGAATATAGTGCACACATAAGTGGAAAATGTTTTTGAGTTGACACAATCAATGTAACTTGAAACGGATTATAGTTAGAATTATACCGTGCTTAGTTAACACGCACTAAGAGATCGTCATTCGATCTGTAACTGCTATCGCTTATGAAGCATATTTAAAATTAGTATCAACGTCTTTAATTACTGTTAACATGAGGGAGAGTTGGACATTTGCTCTTGTTAGTGTGGGATGGTGGTGTTTACATTGAAGAGGTGTGCGACAATACCAATTTTTTTTTTTTTTTTTTTGGTATTTCGAAGGTCGACCCCTGTAAGGGACGTTGTGTCCTGGGAACCTTTCCTCGGTCAATGGTCGTTGTTGTTATTTGGGCTGCGTTTAGTATGTGATTAGGATTGCAGTCTTGTTAGCTGTGAGCCGTGATTGCCGTTCGTTGGAACGTTGTGTCATTAGGGTTTGTGGAGTTTATTTTGACTGCTGTTAGATTACTTTTACTGTGTTTGAAGACAGTATTGCTTTATATTCGTATTGTAGGACCATTTTGGTTGTGTTTGATGTTTGTCTGGTAGACTGTCGCGTTCATGTAGATCAGCTGGGTTGGCGATACCGGGGGCTCCAAAAGTTTGGTATTCAAGACGTTGCTGCTAATTCAGTTGTATGATTGTTGTTATTGTTTTTAATGACTGGATAAAACAGGGGCTCAGTGGATAGCATTCCCATCTTCATTGGTCGGAACGCTAACCATAGTTTGCCCGTTAACCTCGATGTTGATCACCGTCAGTTAATAATGATGAATAATAGGTCTATGTAGATTAGTGGAAGAACGTTGGTGTAGATATTGTCCTAGAATGACACATATATAATTATAATTAGGTATTTCTTATATTTTTGTAACTTGAATTAAAAGATATTTCGGTAATCCAATGAAGAATAAAACTCAGGATGTATATATAGATTAATATTTTGATACTGTAAATAGTGAGAGGCCGTCACTATTTAATTCTATTTAGGGGGTTGTTTGTTGTTTTTTTTCTCTCGCTCTTCATAAATATTTTTTTTATTAATCCTGATAGAAATGGCATTGCGATAAGTTGCCAATTTATTTATTGTTGATATTTAAGTCGTTATTTTTTTCTTGTGTAATTTAGCTGACGTTATGTCAGAGTGTGTGTCATAAGACATCAATTGTAATTACATTCAGTTATGGATTTTCGATTTAATTATATCCATTTTTGTGGAGTCTTCTCTTTTCTGAATAAAATTTGAGCACGCATTTGCGTATGCTTATACCATTTCAACTTACTCTTGCGTTGTGTTTTTATAGATAGTGGGAGGTTAGGAACATGCCATGGTTATTATAGCGGCTAGAACCATTTTATCCATTCCTTTGTCCCTGTTACGCCCGTGTGAATGAGAGTCTTGCGTTCAGGTGTGTGTTGTCGCTGATCCTGTGGAGGATTAACCATTGTGTGTTGATAATATTCACCTGATATGTGTCCACGATTTGCAGAGTGTGTGATGCCTGATATTACGGTATGTATTTTAGCCGGGGTACTGCCGATGGTATTTGATCCGCTGTCTTCTTGGATTGTGGCATTCACGACACTGCTGAAATCGGGTACAGTACACGGGCCACATGTAATTTGTGGACAGGCAAAGAGACCTAACTTGGTGGATGGATGTGCCATTTGTAGTTGAAAGAGAATAATGCACATTCTGAAGATGTTAAAGCTGAGGAGATGGTACGTGCAGTAAACCGACTTGTTATTTCCTGTGTCATATTACAGACATGACAGAGGGCGCACAGTTCTCTTGCTATGACTAACGCTGCAGTAATTTTAAACCCCAGGTGTTCATCAAGACAGTGGGTGATGATCATGCAAAGTTAGCAGTCATTGGATATTACACAGGTGTTCCTTCCGGTGTCATGTTGCTGACATGGCAGAGAGCGCACAGTTCTATTGCTTATGACTAACGCTGCAGTAATTTGAAACCCCAGGTGTTGATCAAGACAATGGGTGATGATCATGCAAAATCACCAGTAATTGGATACCACACAGGTGTTCCTAGTGTACTTTGGACTCTCAGCTGTATTGGGAAAGGAATTGCAATGATCTGCAAAAACTGCTGACACGAGCGATGAGAGTTTATATAAGAGAGGTGTCATATATTTCCCTACTGTCAGTCTTTATTACTCGCTTTGAGTGAACAATGCTCTATTACTGCTCAAGAGTTGTAAAAAGCCTTTCGGTAGAAAATCATTAAATTATTTTGCACTGTAAGTTCTTATTATTAATGGATTGTAGTCTTTTATTACTAATTGATGTAGAAGTTATTGATTGGAATGTATTTATTTATTGATTGATTGATTGATTGATTAGTTTACAGATAATTGGATACCTGTAGGTTACCAGATTCCTATAATCTGCTCATTCAGTGGCAGCAGTTGATAAATTATAAAAAGGTAAGTGCCCCTCTAATAACTTTTAAACAGCTAGAGTGATATTTTCCAATGTTCACCACTACATATCAGTGAAAATGGTATATTTGGCAGTCAAAAGTTGGAACTACTTAACCATGATGTGTAAAGCTAAATTTGTAGGTTAGATTTAGATTACCGCTCTATTAAGTCCGAATGTTCATTGCTAGGTGTCAGTGACAGAGGGAATATTTAAAGACTTAACATCAGTTCACCTAACATAACCTAACTTAACCTTGTCACGAGTCATGTTTTAAAAGTTTAGACTTGCTTTATGACTGACTATGACGTCACACTTAGCTCACTTCACTGGTGGCTGCTGGTTTCTATAACGTGACATGTTCTACAAGTTTAGACTTGTTTTAAGACTGGCTATGACGTCACACTTAGCTCACTTAACTGGTGGCTGCTGGTTTTTATCACGTGACATGTTCTACAAGTTTAGACTTTCTTTAAGACTGGCTATGACGTCACACCTAACTCACTTAACTGGCGACCGCTGGTTTCTACCACTCTATTAAGTTCCAATGTTCACCGCTAGGTGTCAGTGACTGTGGTATACAGTAACCCTCAGTTAGAACTACATGAAGTTAGACTTGCTAGGAGTTCACAGATGATCGATTTAAATACCCTGTTATAACCATTGACTGGAATGTAATTAATCTATTTATATTTTACTTAGTTTTATCTTTTTATTAACATTTACGATTTCTTTCTTTTATAGGTAATTTCGAAAGTGATCATAATGTTCAAGCGTGGTGAATGTAAGAAACAGTTCTCAAGACCTGACAACATTCAACGACACGCAAATGCTAAACATGACATTAAAATGTTTGTGTGCAGTCATTGTGCTATGACATTTAACAGACAGGATAGTCTTGGACGGCATGTAAATTTAAAGCATGTCAGTTCAGCACATTTTTCATGTTCAGTTTGTGATCTTGTTTTTTCTGCTGTAAAGCAATATCAATCCCACATGGTTGAAATGGGGAACAACAAGAATTGAAATCTGAATAACCATCAACTAGCACGGAACCTTTAAACAAATGTGATGCTCAAAAGCGTAAACGTTCTCAAGATTGCGAAAATTGTTGTACAACAAAAAAATGAAGAATGGTGAACCTTCGATAACGCATTGTGATGTATGTAATATTGATGTACCTTCTTTAATGATTCAAGGACATTTACGCAGTAATAATCATAAGCACAACGCTTGTCGTGAAAAAAATTCTGCGAATATTCAACAAATTGGTAGTGCGTTTAAAAGCCGAAATGCTAGTTACAGACTTCATAGTGAAGAAAAAACTCTAAGTATTGAAATATTTTTACAGAATATTCAACCCAGTGTGTTTGGCTTGGTAGGTAATGTTTTAGTGGAGCATAAAAAATTTAAAATGAATTTTGAACTCTTTGGGCTCTATGTAAAAACTGGGAGTGAAGGTGAAATCATGGATATCAAATCCTTTAATACAAAAATTGTTAGTGAATCAACTAATATCAGTGATATATACCAAGATATTTCAAGTGCTATCATTGTGAAGAGTGAAGAGGTGCCGGAAAGGGAGTCAGGCTGGGCGTTGGTTGAAGTGCTTTATTTAGAAACCAACATGAATAAATATAATCCCCTTGGAGCATCATCATATATTGATTTACCTGTATGGACCAAACGAAAGAGAGCTGTTGTAAACGTTATGAATAGTGATCAAGCATGTTTTGCGTGGGCTGTAACATCAGCTCTCCATCCAGCAGTGAGGGCTGTGGCGAGAACATCATCTTATCCTCACTATTCTTCAGTTTTCGATTTTCAAGAAATAGAATTTCCTACGGAGATAAAAGACATTAAACGTTTTGAAGAGCTGAACAATGTAAGTATTAATGTGTATGGAAATGAAAACAAGAGTATAGTAGGTCCTCCATATTATACTCAGGAGAAAAAGAATGCTCATGTTAATTTACTATACATAACTAAAGGTGAAAATGCCCACTAGTGTTGTATAAAACATAAACATAAGAAGTGGTTGTGTGATGGTTGCTTGCTATATTTTAGAAAAGAGGATCAACTATCTCAACATCAAAAATGGGGATGTAATCATGTGTGACGGTATTACCTACTCCTAGAAATAACATTCTGAAATTTAAGGATTTTGAGAAGCAGCTTCGAGTACCATTTGTTATATATGCTGACTTCGAGGCTTTGCTAAAACCATTTAATACATTTTCATGGAATCCATCCAAACCTTTTACCAACACCACTCACATTCATGATCCTTTTAGCTTTGCATATTATATTAAATGAAGCTATGATGACTCTTTAAATAAGTTTGAGCTGTATAGAGGACCTGATGCACCTAAAGTTTTTATGGAAAGGCTTGAAAAAGATGCAATCCGTATATCCTCTATTTTAAATACGATCATTCCAATGGAGCCACTAACTTCATCAGAGCAAATGAATTTTGAAACTGAAACTAATTGTTTTATATGTGGTGAATATTTATATACAGACAGGGTTCGCGATCATGACCATTTAACAGGAAAATATCGTGGTGCTGCTCACCAAGAATGTAATTTAAAGTATACAGTAAGTAAATTCGTTCCAGTCATTATACATAACGGTAGCAAATACGATAACCACTTTATCGTTAAAGAATTTGGAGCTTCAGATGTGAAAATTGATGTGATTGCAAATAATAAGGAACAATACATATCGTTCACAAAATACATCATAACTGTCAATAAAAAACTTTAAAACTGCGATTTTTAGATTCATTCCGCTTTATGCCGAGTAGTCTTCATAAGCTGGCTAGTAATTTAAAATCAGATCAGTTTCATGAAATTCAACGTGTCTTTCCTAAAGAAGATGATTTTAATTTGATTCGTCAAATGGGTATATACCCTTATGAATATATTAACTGTGTGGAACGTCTTTAGGTGTGTTCTTTACCACCGAAAGATGCATTTTACAGTTCCTTTAACACAAGTCATATCAGTCATATCAGTCAACGGGTATGGACACAGTTCGACATTCAAACTTTAGGAGAATTTTCAGACATATATTTGAAGACAGATGTGTTGTTATTAGCAGATGTTTTAGAAAATTTTCCGAATGTTTGTATGAAAACATATGACCTTGATCCTTGTGAGTATTTCACTGCTCCTGGGTTAAGTTTCAGTTCAATGTTGAAAAAAACGAAAGTAAATTTAGAATTAATGACTGATATAGACATGATCAATTTTATAAAATCATCAATTCGAGGTGGATTAAGCCAAGGTAGTGGACGGTACTCTAAAGCGAATAATAAATACATGCCTAGCTACAACCCTTGTGAAGAGTCAAAGTATATTGTCTACCTCGATGCAAATAACCAATATGGTTGGGCTATGAGTCAATATCTACCACTGAAAGATTTTCGCTGGCCGACACATCCTGAAATTGATGTCTTACATGTTGACACTCTTAATGATAACGATGATAAAGGATATATTTTAGAGGTAAATCTTGAGTACCCTAAAGAGTTACGTGATGATCATAATGATTTTCCATTTTGTCTGGAGAATATGAAATCCCCATACATCACATCACGAACGAAAATGTTAATTGCTAATGTAAATGATAAATGTAACAAGATGTTCAGTAAAGAACATATAGCCTACTTTCTCCTAAATGTATGAGTATAGTTATAACTCGTTGTTATTATCAAAGAGTATAATAGAACTATTCTTTGTTGAAGACCTTAGAAACGATTTACCTCTACCAAACGCCACAACCTAGATAAAAACTGCTACCATCATTGAAGAAAGAAAGATAAGAAGTATATCAAGAATGTTATGGATCTGGAGACATAATCGACCGGACTGGCTGCGTGGCTCAGCGGTAACGTTCTCACTTGCTGGGCCCTAGGTTGCAGGTTCGTATCCTGGCGCAATCAGCTGGCATTTGAGGGTGCACAAATGCGAGGGAGCCGTGTCAGTACATTTACTGGCACGTTAAAGATCCCCTTCGGGCCAAAATTCCGGCACCCCTGTGTCTCTAAAACCAGCAGCAGTTAAAAGGGATGTAAAACCAATAACATTATTATTATTATTATTATTATTATTATTATTATTTCAAACACGACCTGCCGTGGGCAACATCCAACTTTGAGTTGAGGCATGTCTTTACACGTATGGTTGTGCATGGCTTTCACAACCCTAATTGAATTAACAAATCTTTCCATGACCCTACAGAGACGTGTGTATACAAACTATGTGGATATTTTCGATTGCTATTTGCCTGAAATAAAAGTAGTAATTAATAACCTGAACTAACACCTTGAATTCAGTTACTATGTGAAATCGTTTTGTTCTTTACTTCAAATAACATTTTCAAGTAACGCAAAATAGGCTGTTACAAACCCTTTAAAATAAAAAGTAAAAATGTATCGTAGTATCATCTTGTCATTCTTCAAATTCGATGCGCATAGAATGCCAATGGTATAGTAATCAATGGAGCCCCACGTAGACTAGTCGTGATATCTAGTGGTGAAATATCGAACAATATAATCCTAACAGAGCGAGTGCATTCGAGCGGCCAGAAGAAGAAACTTTTCAATAAAATCTGGAAGTTAATAAGTAGGTCGGCGTGTAGTTACCTTTTTGGCAGCTAGATGTCTCGAGTAAATCTGCTGGCGAATTATGTTTTAATTAAATATATATTTTACACCATAATATGCACAATATAACGCTTAATTTTAAAACGTCAGAGTCATTACAAATCAATAAACATATAACATTTCAAGCAAAAAACCTAGCTCAGATCGGGTTTGAACCATAGGCATTTGAGCGATAGGCTAACGCTCTACCACTGAGCTAATTGTGTCAACGAATATCGTTCTATATAAAATGACTTACATAGAACTTGTTAGCAAATAATGATTTATACTAAACGATTTCATCACTGGAGTATATTATTTATATATAAAGCATTTCATACAAAGTTTATTTATTTTGTATCAGTACGCTATATTGCATGCAATACTGAAATTAGTGAAATATAAGTCAGGCACAAGATATCCGCTGCCATCTTGTCTTATTACTGAATCGGCTCAGCTTTTTAAAATCACGTCTGCACTATAGGATCACAAAATAAACGTTTAATTTCGAACGTAACTCTTCCTTTAGAACAGTTAAAACGATTCTCGGCTCGATAATCGGAACTGGTGGGTCCCATGATATGGATTATAAAGTTTGCATAATTCGCACGGCCGCCATCCTGAAATGGTATGGCGGAAGACCTTGTAGTTTGGTCACAAGACGCATCCTATACGAAGGTATGTTGTTACCAAATTTGGTAGAGATCGGATGATTTGGTTAGTCGTTATTTGATTTTACGTTTTGAACATTTGAGTGGCCGCCATTCAGTTTTAGTAAAGATGGCGGCGATATAAAACATGACACTGAGGTGCCCTTTGCTTGTTCTACCTCTGCACCAAATTTCGTTCAATTCGGTTTCACCGTGTTCGAATTGATAGGGGGGTCAGACATTCAGAGTACACACACTCACACACACACACACACACACACCCACACACACACAGACTCACACACATACACACACACAGACAGACACACATTTTTTGGCCCTGTAGTGATCTCATAAGTCTACTTTCATTTTTTGCAAAAATCGAAAGTAGGCTAAAAATGTAATACATTATCAAAACTTGAAACAGTGTCAACAGCATGGATTGAAACTAACTAAAATTCATCGCATATTACAATTTCATCAGTCAGCATGGCTCCAACCGTATATTGATCTAAACAATAATTTAAGAACACAGTCAACAAACGCGTTTGAAAAAGACTTTTATAAACTCATGAATAATAGCGTTTTTGGAAAGACTATGGAGAATGTTGATAAACGAGTTGATGTAAAGCTGATAACAAAGTGTGGGAATGATGGTAAAAGGTATGGTGCGAGCAACTTAATAAGCAAGCCTAACTTTCATAGCTGTTCAATTATTCATGAGGATTTAGTTGTAATACAAATGAATCGTCTTAAAGTAACTTACAACAAACCCATATATGTGGCTTACACCATTCTGGAATTGTCAAAAACACTTATGTATGAATTTCCCTATGATTATGTAAAGAAAAACTATCTTGATAATGCTAAATTACTCTACACAGACACAGATTCTTTTATTTATGAGTTTAAAACTGATGATTTTTATGAGGATATCAAAACTGAGCTAAATAGGTTTCTTACAAGTGACTATCCCGAGGATAATATTTACCATTTACCTCTAGTAAACAAAAAGGTTCTTGGGAAATTTAGGGATGAATGTGCTGGTTTTATTATAGACACCTTTGTAGGCACAAAATCTAAATCATACAGCTATATGACAATTGATGATGTAGTAGTAAAAAAATTAAAAGGAGAGAAAAAGAATGTTGTTAGTAAAGAGTTAGATATAAGTGAGGTGAGTGTTACAGTGTGGTGCAATAGCACCTAGTGGAGTGTTATACAGTGTAGGTATTGCTACTAGTGGAGTGTTACAGTGTGGTGCAATAGCACATAGTGTAGTGTTATACAGTGTTGGTATTGCTACTAGTGGAGTGTTACAGTGTGGTGCAATAGCACCTAGTGTAGTGTTATACAGTGTTGGTATTGCTACTAGTGGAGTGTTACAGTGTGGTGCAATAGCACATAGTGTAGTGTTATACAGTGTTGGTATTGCTACTAGTGGAGTGTTACAGTGTGGTTCAATAGCACATAGTGTAGTGTTATACAGTGTTGGTATTGCTACTAGTGGAGTGTTACAGTGTGGTGCAATAGCACATAGTGTAGTGTTATACAGTGTTGGTATTGCTACTGCTGGAGTGTTACAGTGTGGTGCAATATCACCTAGTGTAGTGTTATACAGTGTTGGTATTGCTACCAGGTGAGTGTTACAGTGTGGTGCAATAGCACATAGTGTAGTGTTATACAGTGTAGGTATTGCTACTAGTGGAGTGTTACAGTGTGGTGCAATAGCACATAGTGTAGTGTTATACAGTGTAGGTATTGCTACCAGGTGAGTGTTACAGTGTGGTGCAATAGCACCTAGTGTAGTGTTATACAGTGTAGGTATTGCTACTAGTGGAGTGTTACAGTGTGGTGCAATAGCACCTAGTGTAGTGTTATACAGTGTTGGTATTGCTACTAGTGGAGTGTTACAGTGTGGTGCAATAGCACATAGTGTAGTGTTATACAGTGTTGGTATTGCTACTAGTGGAGTGTTACAGTGTGGTGCAATAGCACATAGTGTAGTGTTATACAGTGTAGGTATTGCTACTAGTGGAGTGTTACAGTGTGGTGCAATAGCTCCTAGTGTAGTGTTATACAGTGTAGGTATTGCTACTGCTGGAGTGTTACAGTGTGGTGCAATAGCACATAGTGTAGTGTTATACAGTGTTGGTATTGCTACTAGTGGAGTGTTACAGTGTGGTGCAATAGCACATAGTGTAGTGTTATACAGTGTTGGTATTGCTACTGCTGGAGTGTTACAGTGTGGTGCAATAGCACCTAGTGTAGTGTTATACAGTGTTGGTATTGCTACTAGTGGAGTGTTACAGTGTGGTGCAATAGCACATAGTGTAGTGTTATACAGTGTTGGTATTGCTACTAGTGTAGTGTTACAGTGTGGTGCAATAGCACATAGTGTAGTGTTATACAGTGTAGGTATTGCTACCAGGTGAGTGTTACAGTGTGGTGCAATAGCACCTAGTGTAGTGTTATACAGTGTTGGTATTGCTACTAGTGGAGTGTTACAGTGTGGTGCAATAGCTCCTAGTGTAGTGTTATACAGTGTAGGTATTGCTACTAGTGGAGTGTTACAGTGTGGTGCAATAGCACCTAGTGTAGTGTTATACAGTGTTGGTATTGCTACTAGTGGAGTGTTACAGTGTGGTGCAATAGCACATAGTGTAGTGTTATACAGTGTTGGTATTGCTACTAGTGGAGTGACACAGTGTGGTGCAATAGCACCTAGTGTAGTGTTATACAGTGTTACAGTATGATCAAGTAGGGAGTGATAGAGGAGTAACACCTCTTTAAAAAACCTTGGTCCAGCTGGCTGGTAGTACCTTGTTAGGGTCCCTTGCCAGGGTTACGGTGAAGTCCTCAACGGTACCTGCAGTGAAAGAGGTGAACTCTGGCACAGTGTGGTTGGCGGAAGGGGCAGCCTATTGCTCAGGTTTAATAGGGCAATCTATTGTCCATAGTTATGATGGGCAGGTTTTGGCCCAACGGCAAAATGAGCGGATGAGGAGCCAATCACTCTCATGGCTCCCAACGGTCATAGAGGCGGAAGAGGCCACGCCAGACGGACTGGCTGTAAAGGCGCACCTCAGTAGTACTTGAGTATGCGGCAGTTCGTTGCAGTCTCTGTGTTCGGTCCTGCATGTCTCATTCTTTGTGAGCCGCAGGATAAGGCTCAGAGATCATAGTGTGTGGGTCTCGTCCTGGCAAGCTGAGATCCACCCTAAACAAATTCACGCCAGTGGCACTTCTTCCAAACGTCACTTTTCAAAGTCCAACGGCGATGGGATATGGACGGTGGGGGCAGGTTATGGGTGTAACTGGAAGCCCCTAGTTCGGACCTGCACGTTGGCAGCAGATGTGTGATGGTCGTCTTCCGGAGACTCTGTGACTACTCAGGAATTCGGTCCTGCATCTGTGTTTGGGCAGGCCTATTTAGGATCACCGCTGCCCACCCCACATGGGGAAGGCCCTAGAAAAGGTGGGCTAAACATCGGAAGTCACAATCTTGGTCCGGCTGGGCAACCGCACTCAGCAGGTCACCCCTCATGCGGTCGAAACTCAAAAACAGTAAAGAATCACAATTTGATTATTGGATCATGGAACATCAGAACCTTGCTTGATTTTGACAATAACATTAGACCTGAGAGAAGGTCAGCTCTCGTAACCCATGAGTTATCAAGACTCAACGTTGACATTGCTGCTCTCAGTGAAACTAGGCTGTCTGCTGAAGGCAAGATTACTGAATCTGGAACAGGATATACCATCTTCTGGAAAGGAAAGTATGAGGGTGAATGTCGTATTCATGGTGTGGGCTTCGCTGTGAAGACCAAACTGGTAAATTATCACCAACTTACGCCCATTGCAATCAGCGAAAGGCTCATGACTCTCCGCATACCACTCTCAGGAGTTTCCTTTATGACACTCATCTCTGCCTATGCTCCTACCTTAGATTCTGATGATGAAGTAAAGGCTCAGTTCTATAATCAGCTAAGTGAAATCATCTCCAAGGTACCATCTGTAGATAAACTCTTGCTCCTCGGTGACTTCAATGCCAGAGTTGGGAAAGATCACAGGCTATGGAATAATGTGATGGGCAAACAGGGACTTGGAAAATGTAATCCCAATGGACTGTTGCTTCTTGGTCTTTGTGCAGAACACGAACTTTTCATTACCAACACGCAGTTCCGGCTACCTGACCGCTTCAAAACCACGTGGATGCATCCTCGTTCCAAACATTGGCACATTCTTGATTATATCATTACCCGGCAATGTGATAAGAAGGACACTCTTATTACCAGAACAGCAAGGAATATAGACGATTGTTGGACAGATCATAAACTTCTTATATGTAAGCTCATGATATCCATCAGACCTAAACCACCTAGGAACATCAAAAATTTGCCAAGAAAGAAGTTTAATACATCCAAACTTCAGGATGAATCCATGTTAAAACATTTTGGAAACAGGATCGTCACCCAGTTATCAGAAAACCCAGTAACAAATGATATTCAGCAAGAATGGGCCACATTACAGAAGATTATCACACAGTCAGCTGAGGAAACCATTGGTTTTATAGTGCGGAAAAGACAAGACTGGTTTGATGACAACAATGAGGAAATTCTGTCTCTCATCAATGCCAAAAGGAATGCCTATCTTGCCCATCTTCAAGACCCAACTTCCAACACAAAGAGAGATAAACTACTGGAACTCAAGGGTAAATGCCAGACGCAGATAAGGCAGATTAAAAATACTTGGTGGCAACAGAAGGCTCAGGAACTGCAGAGACTATCGGATGCTCGAGACTTGAGGAACTTCTATGCCGTACTCAAGGAAATATATGGACCATCTCGCTCATCATCAGGTACACTGAAAAGCGCTGATAATTCTACTACCTTTACTGATAGTCAAGAAATCTTGGAACGCTGGAAGGAGCACTTCTCCAATCTCCTAAATCGTCCATCAGAAGCTGCTGAAGACTTCCTCTGTGATGTGCCGCAACAACCTGAACAACTGTGGTTGGCAGTACCTCCTACTTATCATGAATTCAGTGCAGCTCTCACCCAATTGAAACCCAGAAAAGCACCTGGCCCAGATAACATCCCTCTGGAACTAATTCAAGCCGGAGGTCATTCCCTCAAAACAAGAATTTTCATCCTTATCCTTAGAATTTGGGAATCAAGAAAGGTACCTGGAGACCTAAAGAATGCCACTATCGTCACTATCTTTAAAAAGGGTGATCGCAGTGTTTGTGGCAACTACCGTGGTATATCACTGCTATCAATTGTGGGGAAGATTCTTGCAAGAATTCTACTTAACCGCCTCAAGGTTATCTCTGAGAGGATCCTCCCAGAGTCACAATGCGGATTTAGAACTTCCAGAAGCACAATTGACTTGATTTTCTGTGTGAGACAGCTACAAGAAAAATGTAGAGAACAACAGAATCCACTCTTCTTAGTCTTTTATGACTTGGAAAAGGCATTTGATTCGGTTCCAAGACCAGCCATGTGGGCAGTGCTGAAGCGGTTTGGTTGCCCTCAGCGTTTTGTAGATCTAATCAAAGCTCTCCATGATGGCATGACAGGTCAGGTTTGCCATCAGAATAAGATGTCCGATGAATTTCCCATTACCCATGGACTGAAACAAGGATGTGTACTGGCTCCAACGCTTTTTGCGCTGTACTTGGCTGCAATGCTTTATGATTCACCCACAAACATCCCAGGTGTGGAGATCAAGTATCGTTTTGATGGAGGGCTTTTCAACCTAACTCGTCTCCGCTCCTTGAGGAAAACTCAGGTTACTAAGGTTACTAACATGTTGTATGCAGATGATGCTGCGTCACCAACTCTCACACCAGAAGAGCTGCAAGAGTCAGTTAACTGTTACAAAAGTGCATGTGATCGCTTTGGTCTTACCATAAATGTCAATAAGACTAAAGTCTTGGCACAGCCTTCACCAGGCACACCTCTTCCTCAGTTCAATATCTCCATTTCAAATATGCCATTAGAACAGGTTGACCACTTCTCGTACCTGGGCAGTACCATTTCTGTGAGCTGTACCTGTGAGCAGGATGTGGATAAGAGAATTGGCGCAGCCCATGCAGCATATGGACGATTAGCGCACCGGGTCTTCATGAATAAAGATCTATCCATGAGTACAAAGCTTATGGTGTACAAAGCAGTAGTCATTTCTACATTGTTGTATGGCTGTGAAACGTGGACCCTTTACCGACGTGATCTTAGGAAGCTTGAGCGTTTCCACCTACAAAAACTTCGATCAATCCTGAGGATTAAATGGGAAGACCGCATTACCAATATTGCTGTTCTGGAAAAGGCTAAAATCAACAGCATAGAATCATCCATAATAATAGGTCACCAATTTAGATGGATTGGTCATGTCCATCGGATGGATGATGTGAGATTACCTCGTCAAATGCTATATGGTGAGTTATGCTATGGCACCAGACCTCATGGTGGTCCTAAGAGGCGCTACAAGGACCAATTTAAGCAGACCCTGAAATTGACAGGTCTTGATTCACAAACCTGGGACATGCTGGCTGAAAACCGCTCAACTTGGCGCCGTACCATCTCGGATACTGTAAAGACGTTTGAAAGGGATCGACGCATACATGAAGAGGCCAAGCGTCAAGCTAGGAAACTTCGAGCAGCCCAACCACGTCCTCCTCCAGCAATACTATGCGACTTGTGTGGTCGCTTGTTCCATGCCAGGATTGGACTCTTTAGTCACCGTAAACACATCCACAAACTGGACTGAAGGAAGAAGATTTATACTCGGATTCGAGTTAAAGCCGATGATGGAGATATAAGTGATTATAAAAACTGTATAGTTAGTAACCCACCTGTATTATATAAGAAAATGTGTGTATTTAGAAGTAAAAATCATCAGCTACATACCAATTTGCTGAACAAAGTTGCTTTAAGTAATGAAGACAACAAACGATTCATTATACCCAACACATTTGATACTTTTGCTTGGGGGAACAGTCGCATTGACGACTATTACTTTACTTAGGTCTAATGATCACTAAATTGTAATATTTGTAGTGTGTTTTATATTGTAATTTTTGTTGTTCTTGTAAAAACTGTAGTAGAATGTATAATGTTAGGCTACTGCAGTTTAGTAAAAATAAGATAAGTAATACATTTTAGTGTAAAATGTTTTCTTTTGTATATTACAAAAAATATTTTAAAAATGTACAGAATGTGTGAACTAAACAAGGGGAATGTAAAAATATAAAGTGGAAATTGTAAATAACCATATGTGAAAAAAATGAAATGGCTGTCACCATTTTAAAATTAAAAGACATAGTGATTTGGTAAACCTTGTTTGTATTTCACAACAATAACAATAATGTACAAAATGTGTGAACTAAACAAGGGGAATGTAAAAAATGAAAAGTGGAAATTGTAAATATCCACGTGTGAAAAACTGAAATGGCTATCACCATTTTTAAAATTAA
Source organism: Meconema thalassinum (assembly GCA_946902985.2). Lineage (NCBI taxonomy): Eukaryota > Metazoa > Arthropoda > Insecta > Orthoptera > Tettigoniidae > Meconema > Meconema thalassinum. The sequence goes on from OX336395.1 coordinate 211,832,926, forward strand.
AAGTTATAGTGATCTGGTGAACCTCATTTTTATTTCACAACAAAAAAATGTACAGAATGTGTGCACTAAACAAAGGGAATGTAAAATATGTAAAGTGGAAATTGTAAATATCCATGTGTGAAAAAAAAAGGTAAATTGAGTAATGGCTATCACCATTTTTAAAAATAAAAGACATTTTGATATGGTAAACCTTGTTTTTATTTCCCAACAAATAGGGCTTTACAAAATAGAATACAAAGAAATACCAATTCCTCAATCCTTTTCATTGTTCATGTCCACTCATCATTAACTTTCCTTTTATAGCCAATCTCTTTCCCACTGAGGCATTATAGGATGTCAAACGTTCTTTAGCTCTTTTCAACAATACTTTATCCGCCACACGTCTTAAAGCAGAATGACTATGACGATAAGAAAGGTCGTGTTTGTTACATGCTTGATCCAAAGAATTAATAGATATTCGTTTAGCATAGGGTCTTGCGACCATGATTTTGTTACTTGTTGCCAGATTTCTTTCACGGTATTGACTGTCACATAATAAATAAACAACATGGAGAATACTAATAATTCTTCTTTGGTAAAACTATCTGCATATCGAGGGCAGATAACCTTGTAGTTCCACCGTTAAAACAACAACACTATCTCTTGCATAGTATGTGATGTTGATGGCTCCTGAGACGTGGAAGATGGATTAAACATAACTTTTACAACAAGTTGCTCAATAAACAATGCTCAATCTTGAGCCACAGTATTAATTTTCATAAAACGTGATAGCAAAACACTATTGATTATCATTCAGCATTAGAGTTATATATGAAATAGATAAGAAAAGGGCCATACTATACTTTTATATATAGGTAATAAACGGATCATACTATACTCGCAACTACCGTAGTTTCAACTACGTTTCAAGGTCACTCTCTTGAACATTGTCGGAGACTATCGATAAACACCTTTGTTCAAACGGCACACTCTTGCAGCGCGCGCGGGCATGAATAATTCAGGATGATGTTAATGGGTTATGTGGATGGCTTAGGTTGGTGGCTTATGGCGGTGGTTTATGGTGGCTTTTGTTGGTGGCTTATGGTGGCTTATGTTGGCGGCTTACGGTGGTGGCTAATGGCGGTGGTTTATGGTGGCTTATGTTGGTGGCTTACGGTGGTGGCTTATGGAGGACGGGTCCTTGTTGACGGGTCCCTGTGGGCGGGTCCCTTTGACATAATTTGGATAAAATGCATGGGCCAGTCCATAGGGATCTGTCCAAAGGACCCGTCCACAGGGTCCCGTCCTCTATAAGCCATATCTATTTCTTATCTATTTCATATATAACTCTAATGCTGAATGATAATCAATAGTGTTTTGCTATCACGTTTTATGAAAATAAATACTGTGGCTCAAGATTGAGCATTGTTTATTGAGCAACTTGTTGTAAAAGTTATGTTTAATCCAACTTCCACGTCTGAGGAGCCATCAACATCACATACTATGCAAGAGGTAGTGTTGTTATTTTAAGGGTGGAACTACAAGGTTATCTGCCCTCGATATGCAGATAGTTTCACCAAAGAAGAATTATTAGTATTCTCCAAGTTATTCATTTATTATGTGACAGTCAATACCGTGAAAGAAATCTGGCAACTTGTATCAAACTCATGGTCGCAAGACCCTATGCTAAGTGAATATCTATTAATTCTTTGGATCAAGCATGTAAAGAACACGACCTTTCTTATCGTCATAGTCATTCTGCTTTAAGACGTGTGGCGGATAAAGTATAGTTGAAAAGAGCTAAAGAACGTTTGACATCCTATAATGCCTCAGTGGGAAAGAGGTTGGCTATAAAAGGAAAGTTAATGATGAGTGGACATGAACAATGAAAAGGATTGAGGAATTGGTATTTCTTTGTATTCTATTTTGTAAAGCCCTATTTGTTGTGAAATAAAAAACAGGTTTATCAGATCACAATGTCTTTTATTTTTAAAAATGGTGACAGCCATTTCTTAATTTTTCTTTTTTTTCACACATGGATATTTACATTTTCCACTTTACATATTTTACATTCCCCTTGTTTAGTTCACACATTCTTCTTTTTTTTTTGTGAAATAAAAATAAGGTTCACCAGATCACTATATCTTTTAATTTTAAAAATGGTGATATCCATTTCATTTTTTCACACATGGATATTTACAATTTCCACATTTCATTTTTTACATTCCCCTTGTTTAGTTCACACATTTTGTACATTATTGTTATTGTTGTGGAATAAAAACAAGGTTTACCAAATCACTATATCTTTTAATTTTAAAATGGTGATAGCCATTTCATTTTTGTCACATATGGATATTTACAATTTCCACTTTACATTTTTTTACATTCCCCTTGTTTAGTTCACACATTCTGTACATTTTTTCAAATCTTTTTTGTAATATACAAAAGCAAACATTTTACACTAAAATGTATTGAAAATCCACAGCCTGCTTCCAGTCTCCGACCGGGTCAGGAATGGAATGAATGGAGCCCCCATCTAGCGGCGAGGATATGAACTGTGCCGGCTGCCGAGGCCTGACGCACTCCTCTGGGGCAATGATTAAGTGAATGACAGATGAAATGAAATGATAGTGGAGAGTGTTGCTGGAATGAAATGATGACAGGGAAAACCGGAGTACCCGGAGAAAAACCTGTCTGCCTCCGTTTTGTCCAGCACAGATCTCACATGGGGTGACCGAGATTTGAACCCAGCGGTGAGAGGCCGGCGTGCTGCCACCTAGGCCACGGAGGCTTTACTAAAATGTATTACTTATCTTATTTTTACTAAACTACAGTAGCCTAACATTATACATTCTACTTACAGTTTTTACAACAACAACAAAATTACAATATAAAACACACTACAAATATTACAATATAGTGATCATTAGACCTAAGTAAAGTAATAGTCGTCAATGCGACTGTTCCCCCAAGCAAGAATATCAAATGTGTTGGGTATAATGAATCGTTTGTTGTTTTCATTACTTAAAGCAACTTTGTTCAGCGAATTGGTATGTAGCTGATGATTTTTACTTCTAATACACGCATTTTCTTATATAATACAGGTGGGTTACTAACTATTCAGTTTTTATAAACACTTATATCTAACTCTTTACTAACAACATTCTTTTTCACTCCTTTTAATTTTTTTGCTACTACATCATCAATTGTCATAAGGCTGTATGATTTAGATTTTGTGCCTACAAAGGTGTCTATAATAACACCAGCACATTCATCCTTAAATTTCCCAAGAACCTTTTTGTTTACAAGAGGTAAATGGTAAATATTAAGCTCGGGATAGTCACTTGTATGAAACCTATTTAGCTCAGTTTTGATATCCTCACAAAAATCATCAGTTTTAAACTCATAAATAAAAGAATCTGTGTCTGTGTAGAGTAATTTAGCATTATCAAGATAGTTTTTCTTTAAATAATCATAGTGAAATTCATACATAAGTGTTTTTGACAATTCCAGAATGGTGTAACCCACATATATGGGTTTGTTGTAAGTAATTTAAAGACGATTCATTTGTATTACAACTAAATCCTCATGAATAATTGAACAGCTATGAAAGTTAGGCTTGCTTATTAAGTTGCTCGCACCATACCTTTTACCATCATTCTCCCACTTTGATATCAGCTTTACATCAACTCGTTTATCAACATTCTCCATAGTCTTTCCAAAAACGCTATTATTCATGAGTTTATAAAAATCTTTTTCAAACGCGATTGTTGACTGTTCTTAAATTATTGTTTAGATCAATATACGGTTTGAGCCAAGCTGACTGATGAAATTGTAATACGCGATGAATTTTAGTTAATTTCAATCCATGCTGTAGACACTGTTTCAAGTTTTGATAATGTATCACATATTTACATTTATCATTTACATTAGCAATTAACATTTTTGTTCGTGATGTGATGTATGGAGATTCATATTCTCAGGACAAAATGGTAAATCATTATGATCATCATGTAAATCTTTAGGGTACTCAATATTTACCTCTAAAATATATCCTTTATTATCGTTATCATTAAGAGTGTCAACATGTAAGACATCAATTTCAGGATGTGTCAGCTAGCGAAAATCTTTCAGTGGTAGATATTGACTCATAGTCCAACCATATTGGTTATTTGCATCGAGGTAGACCATATACTTTGACTCTTCACATGGGTTGTAGCTAGGCATGTAACCATTATTCGCTTCAGAGTACCGTCCACTACATTGGCTTAATCCACCTCGATTGGATGATTTTATAAAATTGATCATGTCTATATCAGTCATTAATTCTAAATTTACTTTCGTTTTTTTCAACATTGAACTGAAACTTAACCCAGGAGCAGTGAAATACTGACAAGGATCAAGGTCATAAGTTTTCATACAAACATTCCGAAAATTTTCAAAAACATCTGCTAATAACAACACATCTGTCTTCAAATATATGTCTGAAAATTCTCCTAAAGTTTGAATGTCGAACTGTGTCCATACACGTTGTGCATGTTAATATTCCTGATCACTGATATGACTTGTGTTAAAGGAACTGTAAAATGCATCTTTCGGTGGTAAAGAACACTCCTCAAGACGTTCCACACAGTTAATATATTCATAAGGGAATATACCCTCTTGACGAATCAAATTAAAATCATCATCTTTAGGAAAGACACGTTGAATTTCATGAAACTGATCTGATTTTAAATTACTAGCTAGCTTATCAAGACTACTCGGCATAAAGCGGAATGAATCTAAAAATCGCAGTTTTATAGTTTTTTTATTGACAGTTTTGATGTATTTTGTGAACGTTATGTATTGTTCCTTATTATTTGCAATCACATCAATTTTCACATCTGAAGCTCCAAATTCTTTAACGATAAAGTGGTTATCGTATTTGCTACAGTTATGTAGAATGACTGGAATGAATTTACTTACTGTATACTTTAAATTACATTCTTGGTGAGCAGCACCACGATATTTTCCTGTTAAATGGTCATGATCGCGAACTCTGTCTTTATATAAACATTCACCACATATAAAACAATTAGTATCAGTTTCAAAATTCATTTGCTCTGATGAAGTTAGTGGCTCCATTGGAATGATCGTATTTAAAATAGAGGATATACGGATTGCATCTTTTTCAAGCCTTTCCACAAAAACTTTAGGTGCATCAGGTCCTCTATACAGCTCAAACTTCTTTAACGAGTCATCATAGCTACATTTAATATAATATGCAAAGCTAAAAGGATCATGAATGTGAGTGGTGTTGGTAAAAGGTTTGGATGGATTCGATGAACATGTATTAAATGGTTTTAGCAAAGCCTCGAAGACAGCATATATAACAAATGGTACTCGAAGCTGCTTCTCAAAATCCTTAAATTCCAATATGTTATTTCTAGGAGTAGGTAATACCGTACACACATGATTACATCCCCATTTTTGATGTTGAGATAGTTGATCCTCTTTTCTAAAATACAGCAAGCAACCATCACACAACCACTTCTTAAGTTTATTTTTTGATAGCTGACTACTGACGAGTCTACTTAAATGTTTTATCCAACAATAGTGGGCATTTTCACCTTTAGTTATGTATAGTAAATTAATATGAGCATTCTTTTTTTCCTGAGTATAATATTGAGGACCTACTAGACTCTTATTTTCAATTCCATACACATTAATACTTACATTGTTCAGCTCTTCAAAACGTTTAATGTCTTTTATCTCCGTAAGAAATTCTATTTCTTTAAAATCGAAAACTGAAGAATAGTGAGGATAAGATGATGTTCTCGCCACAGCCCTCACTGCTGGATGGAGAGCTGATGTTATCGCCCACGCAAAAAATGCTTGATCACTATTCATAACGATTACAACAGCTCTCTTTCGTTTGATCCATACAAGTAAATCAATATATGATGATGCTCGAAGGGGATTATATTTATTCATGTTGGTTTCTAAATAAAGCACTTCAACCAACGCCCAGCCAGACTCCCTTTCCTGGAACTCTTCACTCTTCACAATGATAGCACTTGAAATATCTTAGTATGTATCACTAATATTAGTTGATTCACTAACAATTACATTTTTTGTATAAAAGGATTTGATATCCATGATTTCACATTCACTCCCAGTTTTTACATAGAGCCCAAAGAGTTCAAAATTCATTTTAAATTTTTTATGCTCCACTAAAACATTATCTACCAAGCCAAACACACTGGGTTGAATATTCTGTAAAAATATTTCAATACTATGAGTTTTTTCTTCACTATGAAGTCTGTAACTAGCAATTCGGCTTTTAAACGCACTACCAATTTGTTGAATATTCGCAGAACTTTTTCACGACAAGCGTTGTTCTTATGATTAATACTGCGTAAATGTCCTTGGATCATTAAAGAAAGTACATCAATATTACATACATCACAATGCGTTATCGAAGGTTCACCGTTCTTCATTCTTTTTGTTGTACAACTATTTTCACAATCTTGAGAACGTTTACGCTTTTGAGCATCACATTGTTTAAAGGTTCCGTGCTAGTTGATGGTTTTACTGATTTCAATTCTTGTTGTTCCCCATGCACTTCAACCATGTGGAAATGATATCGCTTTACAGCAGAAAAACCAAGATCACAAACTGAACATGAAAAAGGTGCTGAACTGACATGCTTTAAATTTACATGCCGTCCAAGACTATCCTGTCTGTTAAATGTCATAGCACAATAACTGCACACAAACATTTTAATGTCATGTTTAGCATTTGCGTGTCGTTGAAGGTTGTCAGGTCTTGAGAACTGTTTCTTACATTCACCACACTTGAACATTATGATCACTTTCGAAATTACCTATAAAAGAAAGAAATCATAAATGTTAATAAAAAGATAAAACAAATTAAAATATAAATAGTTTAATTACATTCCAGTCAATGGTTATAACAGGGTATTTAAATCGATCATCTGTGAACTCCTAGCAAGTCTAGCTTCATGTAATTCTAACTGAGGGTTACTATATACCACTGTCACTGACACCTAGCGGTGAACATTGGAACTTAATAGAGTGGTAGAAACCAGCGGTCGCCAGTTAAGTGAGTTAGGTGTGACGTCATAGCCAGTCTTAAAGAAAGTCTAAACTTGTAGAACATGTCACGTGATAGAAACCAGCAGCCACCAGTTAAGTGAGCTAAGTGTGACGTCATAGCCAGTCTTAAAACAAGTCTAAGCTTGTAGAACATGTCACGTGATAGAAACCAGCAGCCACCAGTTAAGTGAGCTAAGTGTGATGTCATAGTCAGTCATAAAGCAAGTCTAAACTTGTAAAACATGACACGTGACAAGGTAAAGTTGGGTTATGTTAGGTGAACTGATGTTAAGTCTTTAAATATTCCCTCTGTCACTGACACCTAGCAATGAACATTCGGACTTAATAGAGCGGTAATCAAAATCTAACCTACAAATTTAGCTTTACACATCATGGTTAAGTAGTTCCAACTTTTGACTGCCAAATATACCATTTTCACTGATATGTAGTGGTGAACATTGGAAAATATCACTCTAGCTGTTTAAATGTTATTAGAGGGGCACTTACCTTTTTATAATTTATCAACTGCTGCCACTGAATGAACAGATTATAGGAATCTGGTAACCTACAGGTACCCAATTATCTGTAAACTAATCAATCAATCAATCAATAAATAAATACATTCCAATCAATAACTTCAACATCAATTAGTAATAAAAGACTACAATCCATTAATAATAAGTACTTACCTTGCAAAATAATTTAATGATTTTCTACCGAAAGGCTTTTTACAACTCTTGAGCAGTAATAGAGCACTGTTCACTCAAAGCGAGTAATAAAGACTGACAGTAGGGAAATATATGACACCTCTCTTATATAAACTTTCATCGCTCGTGTCAGCAGTTTTTGCAGATCATTACAATTCCTTTCCCAATACAGCTGAGAGTCCAAAGTACACTAGGAACACCTGTGTGGTGTCAAATTACTGCTGACTTTACATGATCATCACCCATTGTCTTGATCAACACCTGGGGTTTCAAATTACTGCAGCGTTAGTCATAGCAATAGAACTGTGCGCTCTCTGCCATGTCAGCAACATGACACCGGAAGGAACACCTGTGTAATATCCAATGACTGCTAACTTTGCATGATCATCACCCACTGTCTTGATGAACACCTGGGGTTTCAAATTACTGTAGCGTTAGTCATAGCAACAGAACTGTGCGCTCTATGTCATGTCTGTAATATGACACAGGAAGTAACAAGTCGGTTTACTGTACGTACCATCTCCTCACTTTTAACATCTTAAGAATGTGCATTATTCTCTTTCAACTACAAATGACACATCCATCCACCAAGTTAGGTCTCTTGGCCTGTCCACAAATTACATGTGGCCCGTGTACTAGGGTGCGTTCATTAACCCTAGCACTAGAACATATTCATCCACAAAGTTTTGCACTTACCCCTTGACATGTCCTCCATCTATCAAGTTTTACACTTACACGAACCAAAACAGAATGTGACTTGTTAGCTTACATGTGGTTTTCACAAGGAGAACGGTAATAATGTCACCTCGCACATGTTCACATGTATTTCATCACTTTTCTTTCATATCGTTATCACATTATAGTAGTGGGGACTAGTGAACAACTTCAGTTCAACACACTGCTTTACACACGCAAATGAAGTTAGGCCCTTTGACATAACTTAAATAAATTCATGGGCTAGTTCGTAGGGACCAGTCAAAAGGGACTCATCCACAAGGACGCGTTCGCAAGGACCTGTCAGCAATGACCAACCAACAATAACCTGTAAACAAGGACCCGTCAACAGGGATCCGCCCCCCCCCCTTACCCTCTTACAAAAGCCATGAGTGGGCATGCTTAAAAACAAAAAACAAGCATGTTAACTCATAGTGGCTATCCACTGTACACATGTCTCTTCTGTAGAACAACGTTTAATTTCATATTGGCAAACTCTCACATGTTGCACTTGGAAAGCGAGATTCTCTAAAAATTATAATTTCACCCCCTAGTAGGGGTAGGTTTTATTTTGGGGTTGAAATATGTTATCCGTTGGAAAGGGGGTGTCAGCCAGAGTTCAACAACACCTTATTCGTCAAAATCCGACCAGGCGTTCGAGAGATATCGTGCCGCCGCCATCTTGTGTGGAGGAATGTGGAGGAGGAGGTATTAGAACACACCAAAAACCACTACTTATTTATTAAAAGGGTTATTTGAAGGGCGTGATTTTATTTTCCTTGCAGTACGTGTTTGTGAAATAAGTATTTACAGGCACATATTTGCGTGTTTCGGGCATTTTACAGAAAATTGGTATTTATATTTGCAATTAATTCGGGAAATATTGTGCTATAGTGGAGATAGGACTTATGGACCCACAATTTTACCCAATCCTCGAGTGTTTGAAAGGGTTTCTCAATCACCAGTTTCCTTCTTCGGATTCTGGCAGATTTCTCCAGATACGGGTACAACACGTACATGCAATACAATCGAATTAATAGATTACGCCACGTAATTTGCAATCGTAGATAGTTAAATGAACACTATAAACAATTACTGAAGACTTTGGCACGCATACTAACGATCGAGGTAGAACAGCCTACCGTGGCTCATGATCTCGCGATTAACGGTCACGTTAAACTACAAGCTTCCTTTTTTTAGAACAGCCTAGTTGACTAGTACTCGTGTAGCGCGCAATGTGTACGTTATCTTCATGGCTGAGGCGGTTGAAGTCCATTCTGACGTGGTCTAAGAGACCGAGGAGAATAGTGCTTCGAATCCATCCGTAGGCAAACTTTAATGGACGACAGTCCGTGGTTCATGTAAGTGGGGATATCATATCAAGCCACACTTACAAAGTCACATTACCACATTTATTCACTTACGATGTATTCCTGTGCAGAGTACAATGAATTTTGCTAATTTGTGAAGAGAATACAATCGAATTAGTAGGTTATGCCATGTGACATGTAATGACAGAAAGTTAAATGAATACCGTAAACCATGATTTAAAACTCTGGATTTTAACATAGCATATCGAAGGAGATTCTAATCGTCAGTCATCGCATCGAAGTAAACGTATTCCTTAGAATTTCCCTCGGTATTATTTTTGTTATAAAATTTTAACAAAATGGAAGACAACTGTATTTGACGTGTACATATTAAGATTATTTCGTGTAATACCACATTCGAACATAGTGTTCATATACTTTCATGGAACCCAGCCTGAAAATGCATGTGATCTCTATGCAGTAATATAGGACAAGCCCCCTCCCCAATAATCAACTGTGATATCTCGTATCAATTCCGTAGTAAGACATAGGTAAAATGGTCGACACAGACGATACAACTTAAGTAAAGAGAAAATTTGGAACCTAACAAGCATCGAACCCCGATCCTTCCGACGCGTTACCATTACAGGCATTGAGAATTACACATTACAAGTAGTGCAGAATACCTCACAAAGATAAATAGTAAGAACTTTTTGCGTTAGACACTATACTTTCTTTATATAAAATGTTCTTACCGATTCGAATTCGATTTTTGTCGCAGGGCATTAGAAATATTAATGTTCACGTTCAGGGATAAGATTCATTTTCTTTTCTTCTGTTGTGATGGCTCTGAAATAGGCAGGTGTTCGCTTAACCCACGGCCACCTCGATCGCATCACATAGCCACGTGCATTGTGGGTTGCGGAAACATTACGTTATGGAGCTATGAGAATTAGGAATATTGTAATGTTCTCGCGGTTATGGGCTGTTCTCAATGCAACGTACACTCTCAACACTCAAACTGGCATATCATTGGTATTCGTGGACTAACCAGTGAGGTGTTTACTCTGGTATGATTAATATACCATCATCCACAAATTGGTATTGCTTTCAAGTTCAAAATCAGAGTTAATAAGTATCTACCATTCGCTGAAAATTACCCAGTGAAATGTTTCGCAAGTTCATTTTCCCCATCGTAGCCAATTTTCGGAAAATAGTTTCCTCAAAGAACAACCAGTTACAAGGTGGAGACAAAGGTTCAACGTTTTCTTTAATTTAAATTCCGCGGCAGTAGGACTAATAGTTCATTAGCCCTGAGCAAAAGCACATGAGACTTCGTTTTGCTGTTCTCAGCGTCGTCAACAACTGAAGTTTCTTTTTAAACTTTAAGGGCTTGGAAATCGTGATCATCACATTCTTGTGTTGTGTTCATGTGTGTGTTTAAATTTGTCAATCAGCCTATGTTATTAAGTTGTCGGTAGTAATTTGTGTATTTGTAACTGGAGGCAAGAGTGTTAAGGAGGTCGCAGTAGTCTTAAATTTCGAAGCATCCCAGCATTTTCTTCTGGATGGGATGGGATGGGATGCCACGGAAAATCACTTCCAGGATGACTTATATGTTGGTCTCGACTAGATGATAAAGTTTGAAAATCAATTCCAAAATATGCCAACACACTTTATTTGGTATAAAATAATCTTACCTGAAAATTCATTCAGCAGACGCTCATTCAGTTAGTAGCTTTCGTTTCTGATCATTTCAAATTCTCTCTTATGATATCACTAGCAGAAGTACCCGTTCTTCGAACGGTGTTCGGTGTTAACACCAGACCATTATAATAACAATAATAATAATGTTATTGGTGTTACGTCAGCGGCTTGTCATTCCTTCATAAGTTTATCAAAACGAAGTTAGTTTTCTGGGAATATCACACACACTGTTAATTTAAGGGCCTTATAATGTGGTTTTCGGAGACCCTTTATAGATCGCGAATTTTGTGTCTCTCATTGAGAAGTGCAACATATGCTTTGGTCGTCCTTCTAGGATAATTTTTATATTTCGCCGATTTTAGCATGTATTTTGAGAAGTTTTTCCCTATATCCACCCTTCTACTGTATGAAATGTACGGTGAAGAGTTATATAAAGGATTGGTGTATTGACTCATGTTTACCATACCTAATTTTACGATGCACCAAGCATCCGAACATGAGTTATAGGCGTACATAAGGATACACAGAAAGACAGACAGACAGACAATACTATTGTCTACAACATATCACACAGAAATCCAAATATGGGTATATCTACCACACAGTATCAAAGAAAATCATCCTTACGATTAACCCGTATGTCGAAAAAAAAAGAAAAGAAAAAAGATTAGTTGAAATGTGATCTCAAACTAAATTCACCTAACGTGTACTTCCTGACATGAAATAGAATTGAAAGCCTTGTAGATGAAACGCAATACACGTCACATAAAAACTGACCCTCTACATTTTGTTGGGTCCCCATACACAGGAAGACCTCTATCATAAATTATAAAAGCTTGTGGTGCATGAAAATTCAGGTTCTTTAGTCTCAAATGGCCCAAATTCCTAAAAGCCGCAAAAAATGCTGATTCAATTCAGGAATTTTTAAAAATAATGTTGTTTTTTGGAGATATAATAGACCTTCTGCACTATATGTCGCACGTGAAAATTTCATGAAAAAATCCTAGGTTACCCCTTGACCCCCTTAATTGCATTGATGAATTATACAGTCTACGTTGGTTCCGTGATAACCTTATATTTGCAAACTTTCACAGAAATGTAATAAATGTAATAAATTGCTTCTTACTGAAATAGATGGAAAGTTGGATGCCACCCCTTGAGATAATGTCATGGTTACCGATTTGCATTCCTTCATTAGTTTGTTAAATTAAACTTAATTAGTTTTCTGGGAATGTTTCAGAAACTGTTGGTTTTAGAGCCTTATAATGTAGTTTTCGAGGACCATCGAGTTTTATTTCTGGCACCGAGGGGCTTTGTCTCGTCGTTGTACGCCATAATATAATACTAATAATAATAATAATATAACATAGGGATAGGAATATAATAGACCTGCCATACCACACCCGCTGATGTAAATCGTGTGAAAAAAATCTAGACTACCCCTTGACCCCCCCCCCGTTTGCAAACTTTCACACTAATGTAATTAATGGAATTGTATTGCGTCTTACAGCAATAGATGGATCTCTGAGAATCTGTTGCCATGGTTATCGGCTTGCATTCGTTCATAGTTTATTAAATTAAATTAGTTTTCTGGGAATATCTCAAAAACGGTTGGACGTAGGACCTTAAAATGTGCTTTTAGGGCCCCCGAGTTCTGTCTCTCACATTGAGGGGATGAAAATGAGCTTTGTCTTGTCCTTCTACTCCTATTTCAGCATGTATTTTAAGGGGGTGTGCCCCCTTTTATGAGAGGTATAGAGAAGAGTTACATCAATGATTAGTGTCGTGCCTCTGATGGATATCTGTACCAAATTTTACGTTGATACACCCAGCCGTTCTCGAGTTATAAGGGAACAAAGTTGTCCACAGACAATCAAGCAAACAGACAGACAGATCAAAACATTATTTTCGCGCGCATCTATCATAAAACAGTCTGAAACGTGTAAATAACTTAAATTTCCGTAGAAATTCAGAAAAAACAGACAAATTTTCTTTTTTATTTATGTAGAGATATACTGCACCGCTCGATGTGACCGTGTTTTATTGCACAAATTTAGGTTTTACTCGCTAACCGTCGGAGATACACGAAAAGTGATAAGAACCTTTTGGATAGAAAATTAAATGCTAAAGCTCGTGTATATCATCAAAAGTTTGCTATTTCTTAGCGTTCTCTTTTTATTTGAAATGGAAATATGAAATTTTGAAACCAAAGGGTGTAGTGACGTCACAAAAGTAGATTTTACTCGCTAACCGTTGGAGATACACGAAAAGTGATAAGGACCTTTCGGATAGAAAATTAAATTTTAAAGCTTGTACTGCCATCAAAAGGTTGCTATATCTTAGCGTTCTCTTTTTATTTGAAATGGAAATATGAAAATAGTCGCCATTTTTCAATAGTGCAAAATATCGTAATCAAAAGTATCCTATATGTAAACCTGGTAAATCAGCTACATCCATGCAAAATTTCATTTAAATCGGACCAGTGGTTCTTGCGTTATTGAGTAACAGACAGACAGACAGACAGAAAGACAGACACACACCATCTCATTTGTATATATTAGTATGATGATGATAATATGATATTTTTAAACCAAAGGGTGTAGTGACGTCACAAATGTGGGTTTTACTCGCTAATCGTTGGAGATACACGAAAAGTGATCTGGACATTTCGGATAGAAAATTAAATTTCAAAGCTTGTAGTGCCATCAAAAGGTTACTATATCTTAGCGTTCTCTTTTTATTTGAAATGGAAATATGAAAATAGTCGCCATTTTTCAATAGTGCAAAATATCGTAATCAAAAGTATCCTATATGTAAACCTGGTAAATCAGCTACATCCATGCAAAATTTCATTTAAATCGGACCAGTGGTTCTTGCGTTATTGAGTAACAGACAGACAGACAGACAGAAAGACAGACACACACCATCTCATTTTTATATATTAGTATGATTAGAAAGAAACGCCATGATAACAATGGCATGAACTCAATACGATACGGGTTTCCTCAGAAGTGCATCAATTAATACAGTTTTAAGTTTGTCGAACGTAAGAATGAGGAATGAGGTTACCGAGGTCTTTGACGCGTTACGTGTGGTGGCCTGAGTGAGACTGATTATCCCTTTAAACCATGGAGGTGACATTTCGAACACTTAATAAGTAGGTTAGTAGTGCCGATTCTAAGCCACCCATTTTATTTATACCCGACTGTACATGTTAAAATAATTAATATCTGGCGAACCCATGGTCGGATGTTAACAAATGAGGTGTCGTTGGACTCGAGCAGACGGGGGCTTTGGTATGGACTACGTATTAAATTTTTCAATTTTTTTGAAAATGTTTGTTTTCGAAAATAGGCGATAGTTTGAAAACCAAACATGACAGAACGTTGTGCAATGGCTCAAACGAATGGTCTTTATGACCTTTATATTCTATAATAAAACTTTTTATTTTTTATGTTTTTTTGAAAACACTCGAATTTTGAAAATCATATGTTTTGGAAACTAGGAACTACACAAAAAAGTTTGTTTGACATAAATGAAAGGTCCCTACCTACTCTACACCTAAAATAAATTTCAAGTCTCTAGGACAAATATTTGTGTTTTGTAAGTAGTGTCATGACGGGGAAGCTGCTCACGAAAGGAAGTTGTGAGCCCCTGGCGACCTTGGGAAGGAAGGAGTAATGCTAGGAGGGCCAGCTTGGATTTGTTTTTTTCGTCTCGTTGCACTCTTTACGGGAATGTTGGTGTCGAAAAGGTGAAAAGCTCGAAATTTTTTTGGGGGGTAAAACCGTGATTTTAAACTTTTTGTTATATCTCGCGAACCAATCATGCTAGAGGCGTGTGCGAGGGGTCCAAGGACTCGGGGTGACGTCCTCTTTGTTATGGACCTCTCGTTATATTTTTTTTTACAAAAATTGGAAACTCGATTTTGGGGAAACAGGTGATTTTTGTGATTTTTGCTGAAATCTCACGAACCAATAAGCCTACAGACTTGTACGAGGTGCCATTTTTTTCTTCGCGTTGTCCTCTTGCCGAGGATGTTCATGTTGAGCAGGAATGAAAAACCATTTTGAGGTAAAACCGTGATTTTAGACTTTTTGCTATATCTTGCAAACCAATAACGCTAGAGACGTGTACGAAGTGTCATAGGACTCAGGCTAACGCCCCCTTTTTGAAACTAATATTCAAATTTTGACAAAGGGCCTAACGACACTATTGTCGAAAAAGAAATCTTTACCTGTTAAAATGTTTATGAAGCGTGGTTGTTGCTGGGTGTGTGTGTGTGTTTCATCGAACCTGTCACTGACCACGGTGGCTGTGCTCAATAGAACGTTCGATATTTCGACGGGTCGGTTTATGACAGAGCGAGGGTTCGTTTTTTTTCTGGTATTTTACTCCCGAAGGGGAACTTTAACGTGTAAACGGTTATGAGAACTTGGTTCTTTGTTGGATGAAGCGAGTACAGAAAACAAACTGGCAGAGGAGCAGACTAGCAGGATGTGAATGTCATTTGAGCATATTGGAATGCGCTGATCAGACTTGACAGCAGGTGCAATGGAAAATGACAAAGACGCTTGAAGGTTAAATAATCTGACAACCGTGGTGGCAGGGGAGTGCGAAATGCTTGCATACACATGTGAAACTACATGAGGGCTATACAAGTCACATCCTGTCTTGCTTCGTACGTGACCAAATGCAAGTTCATGTGAAATTTGACCTGGCACAGGTGTTCACTTTGGACGTTAGCTGTCCACGTGCCCGATAACAGAATGTTCAAGCGTGGGAAAAAATGATTATACATGCAACGTAACATATATAAAGACATGTCGTTATCATTTCCACTCTCACTTATGTGACTACCTTTGAACACACTGCGTTGCGTGAAACACATGGTCTTGTTTAACAGTTTTGGTGTTGGTGGAAAATACTTAAACTTGTTGTGAGGTAGGTATTTATTTATATATATTTATTCATTTATATATTTATTGACTTACATATATTTACAAGCAATTATTTATTGATTGCTGAAGTTATAAATAAATGTTTATGTATTTGTTTGCAGATAAGCGGTAAAGCTTACATGTCTGAAATACAAGAAACCATTGCACTTTTGACTCCACTAGAAAGAAACAGCAACAAGCCAGTGCAAGTGAAAAAGGAAGCTTGTAGTTTAACGTGACCGTTAATCTTGAGATCATGAGCCACGGGACCTCCTTTTTACGTGGAATCCGAACCACAGGACATGGCATTTCACTTCGAAAATCTCACATGCATTGACCGGAAATCGAACCCAGACCGCCTTGGTGAGAGGCATACAGCTAGACCGCTGAGCCACCACGCCCCCCCCCAAGTGCAAGTGAATGTGAGATTTTTTTAAACTAACTTGTTTTAATTTTTTTGTTTGATATTATTTTATTTTATTAAATGCATGTATTAACCTGAATTTAGGTATTTATAGCGGTTTATTTTATTTATTTATTTTTAGAAATTTGGAAAGAAAAGCTTTTCCGCCGTAGCAGTGACTGAAAACCGGAGACACAGTAGAGTGCAACCATTGTTTCCAGGCAGTGAACTATTGAAAACTAAGGTAAGTCTAACTTAAAAATGCTATTCCATTTTATCACTAATGAAAAACACCTAGACAAAAAAAAATTAATTACCTGTACATGACTGGGACAACGATTGCTTTCTTGATTAATGGCTATGTTGTTATTGACTGTGATAAGTACAAGGCCATATTGGATTTTCTAAAAACAAAAATTTAAATTTAATTTATGGGCGGTTCCCTATGGACTCAACGAATATCCACAGGTTTGAACAAGATAATTTGGACAAAACGACATGACATTCATTTTTTGTTGTTTATATATTGGTTAAAGGGGATGTAAATGACTTCAGCTTTATAAAAAAAAAGTACATGGGTTACTGTTAGTGTCGACATACAGTTTATTTTTGTAATGGTGTTTTGATATATTAATGCCAAATAACGTTAACGTTTTATTTACAAGTATTGATTGACTGATTGAGTGATGGGTTATTTTGTTTGTTTTAATAGGTGTGGTCAAGCGCCATTAACATAGTGAACAGACAGTGAAAAAAACATACATTGTGCTTTAAAGTACTCTGTACAACGTTAATAACTTACAATAAGAAAAAAAAGGTTTATTATAACACAAGGCGTTAGTACCAAATACGACAAGTGAGCAAGTTGGTTTTCCACGTGGGTTAAATTTAAAATCAGAACATGATCGTTGGTTAACATTTGAATCCTGGCCTGTAGGCTTTTCGTCAACACATAAACTTGCAAAAGCCGTTCTTTTTTTTCTTGAACCGACAAGATGTGGTGCGCTGTGTGTTTTGTCGTATTGAACTTCACACTGGGAAGAAGGGGATGATCTCTTTAGAGACCATTTGCGATGGTCTCCTTGTTGTCCTTACATGCATGGAAAACAAGTGGGAAACCTACCCGTGTATCCATTTTACCGAACCACAAGACCATTGGCTACTACTTACGTTGCTGAATACAAATAAATAATAATAATAATGATGTATTACCAACCAACGGTAGTGTCGATATATGTGGTCCATATGCCATAGACAGTGCTGAATTGGCGTGTGCTTTTGAAAAATTGGGAGTTTGCAAGACTAAAGCACTAACACATCCAGAGTACAGCTCTGTTGAAAAACGTTTAGAATCATTTAAAAATGTTTGGCCATTAATATTAAAACACCTTACCAAACAGCTAAGTGAAGCTGTTTTTTTTATACTGGTGAAGGGTGTAAAACAATATGTTTTTATTGTGGATTTGCTTTAAAGGATTGGCAAATGACTGATGACCCTTTTGTGCAACACGCTCGTTGGTTACCTAACTGTAGATACATGGAGTTGCTTCAAGGTCAGGAATTTGTGAACACTATTCGTAAGGAAAGCGTGATTGCAGCACAAGAGATAAAAGTGCCTTTAGAGTAAGAACACGCGGAGCAAATACATGAGGCTGAAAAAAAAGACTTGTCTCACGAACAGATACAAAAGTGTGACCAACAATTATGTAAAATTTATTATCAAGATGAACTAGGTGTTGTATTTTTGCCTTGTGGACACATGATAGTATGTGTCAAGTGTGCATTAGAACTTAACACTTGTGCTATAAGCAGAAAAGTAGTATCTGCTAGAGTTAGCGCATTTCTTGCATAACTAGTATAATTTATTAGCCATTCATAGTGCAAAATCCCTAATTGCACAATATTATTAAAGCTGTTTAAGAGTGTAATATATATGTTTTTGTTTTGTTTATAGACTAGTACAATGAATGTTTTGAATGCTGTTGGACAAGTCAAGCATGTGGCTTAGAGACAAAAAAGCTCAGCGAATTGCCAACGCATATTCCATTTCGGATTATCAAGATTCGGAAATTGAAAACAGCGTATGGTGTTGTGTTCTTTGTTTATGTGAAAACTTTGAGACATTTCTGCCTACACGGTTTAATGATATGTTGGAGAGTGTTTTTGATGAAGTGAATAATGCTGTGCAACCTGTACACTTAATTTATGAAGTTTTTATAAACAATAGGTGCATGGTTCGTTTTAATTAAAATTAAAAAATGTGAAATAATAATGGTAAAATATAAGTAATGGCAATGGACTGAAAGAAAAAATATGTGTATAGAAAAATAATGATTTAGTTTTTAGTTTTGTCTTAAAAAATATTATCATGAACCCAAAAAAAATAATTATATAAAGTTTGTAAATAAATGCAAATGATGTTACAATGAGGTTTTATTTTATACAAAGTTAGAATATTTAACATTGCAGAGTATACATGATTATGACATTAGATGCACACTTAAAACAAGACTTTGCCTTTACGATAGTGTGGTATAGTTTTAAAAACAAAGCTTGCTGTAGAACTTTTTTCCACGACGAACAATAGGTATAAAAACATCATTATCAGTATTATAATCATAATCACCATTATTACTAGTATCTTCAACATTATCCTCAACATCACTAAATATTCCTGTTCCTCTTCCTCTACAGTGTCCTCATGTAGAGTTTGCGTGGCTTTTGATAATATTAAGGGTTTTTTGAACGTTGAACTATTGTGAGCTGCAATATTGTTTTCTTGCACTCGCTTTTTAGCATTTCTATGATTTTCTGTTTACAGCAACAATGTTTCATGCAGTACACTACAGTGATGATCACTGACACTTAAAAACTCACTATTTTTACTTTTTAGCTCACTTCGACATTGTTTTGAACGTTGTTTTGAACAACGCCAAAATAACAGTTCCATTTTTATTGGTTCGTTTCACAATATATGAATATCCTTTATAGAATGCATGAGGCTTACCATACCTAGTCACTGATACTTCCATGTCAACTGTCAAGCATTGACTAAGCTCTAGTAAAGACAACTTGACAATAAGAACAACAGTTTAATGTGGGAGCATATATGGATGCAAATGTGGGAAGCAGAAAAAAACGTGGGAGCAAATGTGTGAGCAAAAAGTGGACGCAAATGTGGGAGCACAAATAATAAACTTAGTTATAACATAACCTAACCTAACCTCACCTAACCTAACTTCAAAGTGGAAACAAATATGGGAGCAAAAAGTGTGAGCATGAATAAAAGAGGGAGCAAATGTGGCAGCAAAATGTGGGAGCAAAAATTGGGAGGAAATGCGTGAGAAAAAAATAATACAAGTGAGAGAAAATATGGAAAGCAAAAGAAAAAGTGGGAGCAAATGTGTGACCAAAAAAGTGGGAGCAAATGTGGAAAGCAAAAAGTGGGAACAAATGAGGGAGCACAAGTAATGAACTTAACCTAACCTAACTTCACCTAACCTAACCTAACTTAACTTGAAAGTGGGAGCAAATGTGGGAGCACATATAATAAACTTAGTTCTAACCTAACCTAACTTCACCTAACCTAACCTCACCTAACCTAACCTAACTTCACCTAACCTAGCCTAACTTCACCTAACCTAAACTAACTTAGCCTAACTTGAAAGTTAGAGCAAATGTGGAAGCAAAAAAGAGGGAGCAAATGTGGGAGCAACAAGAGGGAGCAATTGTGGGAGCAAAAAGTGGGAGCAAAAAGTAGGAGCAAAAAATTGGGAGCAACAAGAGGGAGCAAATGTGTGAGCAACAAGAGGGAGCAAATGTGGGAGCAAAAATTGGGGAGCAAATGTGGGACCAACAAGAGGGAGCAATTGTGGGAGCAAACAAAGTGGGACCAAATGTTGAGGCAAAAAATTGGGAGCAAAAAGTGTGAGCAAATTAGGGAGCAAATGTGTGAGCAACAAGAGGGAGCAAAAGTGGGAGCAAAATGTGGGGAGGAAAAGTGGGAGCAAATGTGGGAGCAAATGAGTGAGCAACAAGAGGAAGCAAATGTGGGAGCAAAAAGTGGGGTGCAACGTGTGGGAGCAAAAAGTGGGAGCAAATGTGGGAGCAGCAAGAGGGAGCAAATGTGGGAGCAAAAGAAAGTGGGAACAAATATGAGAGCAAATATGTGGGAGCAAAAAGTGGGAACAAATGTGGGAGCAAAAGAGGGACCAAAAAGTGGGAGCAACCATGACTGGTTGTTAAGACTTTTATTTCAACCAATGCACATGAATTAAATTTTGGTAGAGTAATCTGAGTAATAATAATATTATTATTATTATTAATAATAATAATAAAAATAATAAAATTAAAAAAAATTGTAATTAAATTTTTCAAGGTTGAATTTTCAAAGTACTGTCAAGAATAATAATTACATGAAACAGATTCAGAGAATTCTAGAGTACATTAAGTTTAATCATTGGCTAGGAGTGATATAGAGCTGGCTAACCTAACTTAACCCCAGCTCACTTAATTTAACCTAACTTCACCTAAGCTAATATTATACAAGTTGTGACTTGCTTTAAGACTGGCTATGACGTCACAGATGAATGGTGGTGGGAGGCTGGACATGACTTTTTATTAAACAAAAAATATTTACCTTTCTTGCCGGCCTCCCAATACTAGGTGAGCTGGGGCTAAGTTAGGTTAGCTAGCTCTATATCACTCCTAGCCAATGATTAAACTTAAAGTACTCTAGAATTCTCTGAATCTGTTTCATGTAATTACTATTCTTGACAGTACTTTGAAAATTTAACCTTGAAAAATATAATTACAATTTATTTTTTTAAATTTTATTATTTTTATTATTAATTATAATAATAATATTATTATTACTCTGATTACACTACCAAAATTTAATTCATGTGCATTGGATGAAATAAAAGTCTTAACAAACAGTCATGGTTGCTCCCACTTTTTGCTCCCTATTTTGCTCCCACATTTGTTCCCACTTTTTGCTCCCACATATTTGCTCTCACATTTGCTCCCACTTTTTGCTCCCACTTTTTCTTGCTCCCACATTTGGTCCCTCTTGTTGCTCCCACATTTGCTCCCACATTTTCTCCAACTTTTTGCTCACCACTTTTTGCTCCCACTTTTTTTTGCTCCCACATTCGCTCCCTCTTGCTGCTCACACATTTGCTCCCACTTTTTGCTCCCCACTTTTTGCTCCCACATTTGCTCCCTCTTGTTGCTCACACATTTGCTCCCACATTTGCTCCCACAATTGCTCCCACTTTTTCCCCCAATTTTTTGCTCCCACAATTGCTTCGTCTTGTTGCTCCCACATTTGCTCCCACTTTTTTGCTTCCACATTTGCTCTCACTTTCAAGTTAGACTAAGTTCGGTTAGGTTAGGTGAAGTTAGGTTAGGTTAGGTGAAGTTAGGTTGGATTAGGTTAGGTGAGGTTAGGTTAGGTGAAGTTAGGTTAGGTTATAACTAAGGTTATTATTTGTGCTCCCACATTTGCTCCCACTTTCAAGTTAGGTTAGGTTAGGTTAGGTGAAGTTAGGTTAGGTTAAGTTTATTATTTGTGCTCCCACATTTTCTCCCACTTTTTGCTTTCCACATTTGCTCCCACTTTTTTGGTCACACATTTGCTCCCACTTTTTCTTTTGCTTTCCATATTTATTCTCACTTGTTTTTATTTCTCACACAATTGCTCCCAATTTTTAGTTCCGCCTTTTTGCTCCCACTTTTTTTGCTCTCACAATTGCTCCCTCTTGTTGCTCCCACATTTGCTCCCACTTTTTGCCCCCACTTTTTGCTCCCCCTTCTTTTTGCTCCCACATTTGCCCCCTTCTTGTTGCTCACACATTTGCTCCCACATTTGCTCCTACTTTTTGCTCCCACATTTTTGCTCCCACAATTGCTCCCTCTTGTTGCTCCCACATTTGCTCCCACTTTTTTGCTTCCACATTTGCTCTCACTTTCAAGTTAGGCTAAGTTAGGTTAGGTTAGGTGAAGTTAGGTTAGGTTAGGTGAAGTTAGGTTAGCTGAGGTTAGGTTAGGTGAAGTTAGGTTAGGTTATAACTAAGTTTATTATTTGTGCTCCCTCATTTGCTCCCACTTTCAAGCTAGGTTAGGTTAGGTGAAGTTAGGTTAGGTTAAGTTTATTACTTGTGCTCCCTCATTTGCTCCCACTTTTTGCTTTCCACATTTGCTCCCACTTTTTGGTCACACATTTGCTCCCACTTTTACTTTTGCTTTCCATATTTACTCTCACTTGTTTTTTGTTTTTTTTCGCTCACACATTTGCTCCCAATTTTTGCTCCCACATTTTGCTGCCACATTTGCTCCCGCTTTTATTTTTGCTCACACTTTTTGCTCCCACATTTGCTTCTACTTAGAAGTTAGGTTAGGTTAGGTTGGGTGAAGTTAGGTTAGGTTAGGTGTAGTTAGGTTAGGTTATGTTATAACTAAGTTTATTATTTGTGCTCCCACATTTGCTCTCACTTTTTGCTTCCACTTTTTGGTCACCATTTACTCCCACGTTTTTTTTCTGCTTCCCACATTTGCATCCATATATGCTCCCACATTAAACTATTGTTCTTATTGTCAAGTTGTCTTTACTAGAGCTTAGTCTATGCTTGACAGTTGACATGGAAGTATCAGTGACTAGGTATGGTAAGCCTCATGCATTCTATAAAGGATATTCATATATAGTGAAACGAACCAATAAAAATGGAACTGTTATTTGGCGTTGTTCAATACAACGTTCAACACAATGTCGAAGTGAGCTAAAAAGTAAAAATAGTGAGGTTTTAAGTGTCAGTGATCATCATTGTAGTGTACTGCATGAATCATTGTTGCTCTCAACAGAAAATCATAAAAATATTAAAAAGCGAGTGCAAGAAAACAATATTACTGCTCACAATAGTTCAACGTTCAAAAAACCCTTAACATTATCAAAAGCCACGCAAACTCTACATGAGGACACTGTAGAGGAAGAGGAACAGGAATATTTAACTGGTTTTAGTGATGTTGAGGATAATTTTGAGGATAATAGTAGCAATGGTGATTATGATTATAATACTGATAATGACGTTTTTATACATATTGTTCGTCGTGGAAGAATGATCTACAACAAGCTTTGTTTTTAAAACAATACCAAACTATCGTAAAGGCAAAGACTTGTTTTAAGTGTGCATCTATTGTCATAATCATGTATACTCTGCAATGTTAAATATTCTAACTTTGTATAAAATAAAACCTCATTGTAACATCATTTGCATTTATTTACAAACTTTATATATTTTTTTTTGGTTTCATGATAATATTTTTTAAGACAAAACTAAAAACTAAAACATTATTATTCTATACACATATTTTTTTCTTTCAGTCCATTGCCATTACTTATATTTTACCATTATAATTTCACATTTTTTAAATTTAATTAAAACGAACCATGCACCTATATATCTATATAGCATATCTATTACACTCTAAAACAGCTTTTATAATATTATGCAATTAGGGATTTTGCACTATGCATGGCTAATAAATTATACTAGTTATGCAAGCAATGCCCTAACTGGAGCAGATACTACTTTTCTGCATATAGCACAAGTGTTGACTTCTAATGCATACTAGACACATGTGATGTATTTTTTGGAATACACGGTAAGATAGAGCAAGCTTTTGCTTCTCTTTGCCACAGTTCATTCCTTTCTTTTTCTCAAACACCAGTGATCTTCTGATTTCTCCTTGTTGGTCATGTCTCTTATGTTACCTGTGAGTCTGTTCTAGAGATATACCTTCCATGACCCACCTAGCGTCATCTAGCAGCGAATCTCTGAAGTTCCTCAATTCTTCCCTGTACAAGAGGACTTCCTTATCAATCTAGGCACCAGATCTCGTCGCTATCGCCAGCTAACAACTCCGTGATCAAGAGAACTTCGCCTACTTTTTCACCCCCCAGGCTGCGCTAGTGTCGCCTACTATCAATTCTAGGAAGACCATTTCATCAAGAGAAAATTTATTTCTGTTATGTTGTCTATTCATATATGTATTCCTTTGTCTCCTACCCCCACTCTTTTCCCTTCCCTGGTCCCTCTGTGCTTCGTTGAGCATGTCTCACTTGTACGTCGGAAGTCGACTCAGTTAGAGCTTATCTAGAGCTCGCCTCCTCAACTCGAGAGGCAATCTTTTAAATTCTACGCCATGTTAGAATTTTAGTATCAACCGTCAAAAGGATCATCAACTTCTACATGAAGCAAAGATAAGTACCGACTTCAGGTTTTAACCTCATTCTCATCGTCTTTTAATGGCTCAATGCTTTTATTTGGATTTATAGACAGTGAAAGTTGCTATGTGAAAATAACTGCTTTCAAGAGATCTTCTTGATCTTACTTAAACTATCAGGCCTAACTTTCAACATGAAAGATTTTCTGAGATGCTATCTCACATCGAGGGATATTTCCAAAATACCCACTGTCTATATAATCTAGCTTTCCGCCGAGGGATTCTCTACCCAATTTAAATAAGTCATCATTGCTCTGGAACCTTCCAGAACTTGCACCCAAATACTAGTCATACGGTCATGTATTTTCCACTCACATGTGGGAATAGTTTTTCAAACTAAGGAATCTTCCTTTTGAACTACCAATCAATAACTAAATTTTCTTCCTCCGTTGGGATTTCTTTTCTGTGCATCCAACTATAACCTACAAGTTTCTCAAGCAATAGACTCGCGTGTAACTAGTTATTTTCCATCATTGCAATAACTTTCTTTGCCATAAACTTTTTGTGCTACTACAGTGAACTTTTCATATATTTCAACAGAGTGAAAAACAGTGCTTGTTCAACATTTCATCTGCGTCGCGTTCGTCCGAATACTATAAATACGGCCATGAACACTTATCCTCAATCCCATTTGATCTTTTCCAAACCCTTTACTAACAAACCAAAATAATAAAATTGTTACTTTAGGTCTTTTCCAATGAGGCGTCACTCTCAATAAGTGCCCTCCCTCTCTTGCTTTATTTATTACAAATTAATGTCTGTAAAACTTCGTGTCCAGTACACGCCTTGAATTATATAATTTCTCCCTTCTAATGAGGGAATACGATTCTTTCAACTCATAAGTGAGTTAATTCTAGGTTTCACGAAAGGGAAACTTGCCCCATTTGTCTCGTGATCCATACTTAAACATAGGAGTTCTAGAAACTTCCTTTCGATTGTTCTCTTCAGGTTTCACAATAAGTGACCTGCCCTATTTGCATAATCTTCTATGTATAATAATTAAAAGTAATTCAGTATAAATATAAGAAGTTATAGAATCTTCTCTTTTATTCTTCCTGCTTCTTGTTGTTGTTACTTTCGAAGTTGTTACTCTTTCTAAGATATTTACCAAGAAATTCTCAAAGTACACACCTTGTACTTGGTTTATTGTCTAACATTAATTACGTTAGTTATTTTTGAATTTTTCCTTCATTTATCTTTGCCATTTCAAAATCTTGCAAAGATTTTAAAGCATATAAAAGGTTTGAAACCAAAAGAATTGTTAATTGCCTGGCGCAAGCTTTAGATGTTTTTCGGAGGTCTGTGACCCCATTTGTTACAAAATCAAAATTATATATTTGTTACAAAACTACTACCCAACATTGTTAAATAAATTCAAGAGTTCTTTTTGGATATATCATTTCTCTAACATAACGGTTAGGCAAGATCCTGTCTTCCTTGACTCTTCCCACTTAATGCAAATAAATCTATTGATAGGGCTTTCACCACTTGTTGCATTTGAGCAAAAACTCATAGTTGATAACTTGGTTAAGTCTCTCTTAGCTTTAATAGCTAATTCTACCTGGCCAGTAAGGCAAGCATAGCTCGCTACGCCAGCTTCCTGCTTGTGGAGATTCTCTCCAACACTTATGGTTGGTTTTTCAAAATATAAGTGATTCTCATTGCCTAAACTTTTAGTCGGCTCCTTGCTGGATAAAAGCTTAGCCATTTCCAAATGCAACTATTGGTACACTTATCAAAAATTATTCCCAAAGGTATAATTGCTTTATCTCTATCCTTCTTGGAAGCATTTGGTCGCTCTTTAGAAGTTCTACAATTTCAAAAACTAAAAATATCGAAACCGATTCAAATTATTGGCATTCTTCAAATTACTTGTTTAAAAACAAACTCCTTTGAACAGATACACAATAAATCTGTTACTCTTTGTCTTGCCAGACCATCACCCTTCCCCATAGTAGGCATATGTATGCTTGAGAGGGAATACACTAAAGCAGCTTTCATGAGAACAGCCCAAGTTCCCGCTGCGTTTCCCGTTAGTTTCGTCCGGGTGCCTACCCACTTTAGGTGTCGGAGAGATGATTTGCAGCGGCAGCTGCCTTTGAGTACATTTAAAGTTAAACTTATAACTTTTTTTGGACTAACTTCCTATTTTTCATCCTCTTTTCTCCAGTCCGAAACCAACTTCCTTTTCTTTATCATCTTCCCTTGGGGGTTAGGTTATTCCCCAGCTAATAATCTACTCAAAATTTGGTCCCAGAAACCCGGGAGAGTCCATTTATCACATTTTCTATTTTGTCAAGGGTTATTTGACAATATTTTGCAAATCATTAATATCTTCCTTGAATTTTTCAGCTATAACTACATCGTGCTAAGCCTGTGAAGTGGAGAGAGGCCGCTCCTGTCTCCTTTGGTGTGTCCCTTTCTTTCAACTTATTTGCTGCTGCCAGCCTGACAGCATTTCCAAGGTTCCACAGTTTCGTAAGTTATATTTTAATTTACCTATTTTGTCATGGCTCCTACAGAAAAAGATAAGGATGAAAAACTTACTTCTAAACGAGCATCCTATAAAGGGCAAACTACCCGATTGAGAAAATACATCAAAGAGCTAGATCCCTCAGAAGCTCAATTAGATTTGTTAAAACACCGTGTAAAGGATTTTGAACGTTCATATGAAAATTATTGTAACATCCAAACTGAAATAGAAACTTGTATGCTCAATCAAACCGAAGATCGAGTCGAAGTAGAAAACCAATATTACGAAGGTATAGGTTCTGCTTTCAAAATAATACGCCAACTCGAAGAAGAACAGAAAAAAGACGGTTCTGTTCTTGGTTTCCTTCACGAACAACAAACCTCTTCTCGCGATGGTACTCACAAGCCCGAACCAATTCTACCTAAGATTGATTTACCCCACTTTTCTGGAGACGAATCAACTTGGGATTCTTTCTATGAATTATTTTGTTTTCTTGTTCATGACAATGAATACATTCAAGTCATCTACAAGTTTCATTATTTGAGATCTATCCTCCGAGGTCAAGCTCTGCAGTTAGTTGAAGCACTCCCTTTAAGTGCCGAGAACTACCCCATTGCCTTTAACTTATTGAAAGAAAGATACGGTAATTCACGGTTACGTATTCAACGCCATATGAAGGCTCTATTTAACTTACCTGCATCACAGCACAATGACGTCACTAGTTTGCGTACTCTCATTGATACTACACAACTTCACGTTAAAGCTCTGTCCCACTTGGATCAACCCACTGAACACTTTCTTAATACATTTTGTGGTTTCTAAAGTCGATGTTGCCACCCTAAAAGCTTGGGAGATTGAACTTTCCAGAGAAGATGACTACTCTTACGAGCATTTAGTCACTTTCATAAATGCTAGATGCCAACTCTTTACTGCTTTAGCTAATCAAAGTGAACCCTCATCCCCGAGTTATAAATTTGAATTAATGTCTCATAAACCTAAAAGCGAACGCTTATCGTCTAGTACCCAAAAACCTGGGTCCAGCTCATCTAAACTCAAGTCAAACACCACTGGTTACCCAACTAGGTCTAGTGAACACCGCATTGCAAGTTCTCTCGTTTTAAACACTCAAAGCGAACCCCGCAAGAGTTTAAATGAACCGTTCAAGTGCATACTTTGTAAAGATTCCCACGCCTTATATCTATGTAAATCTTTTAAAGAACTGTCAGTCGACGACAGAAGAAAATTAGTTTCTCAGAATAAACATTGCTTCAACTGCTTAGCACCCACGCATTCTGCTTCAAATTGCAAGTCCATAAGACTTTGCTTCCATTGTGAAAAAGCTCATCACACTTTACTACATCGTCATGATCAAGCAAGGTCATCGACCGCATCTACTCCTCAGAAAAGTGACAATGCTAACAGTTCCAATGCTTCGTCTTACATCCAAAATGCCAAGTCCATACGCAGTGCTCAAGTACTCTTGTCTACTGTCCAAATCGAAGTTCAGGATAACTTTGGCAACTGGGTCCGTGCACGCGGTCTTCTTGATTCAGCGGCAACTCATGATTTTGTGTCTAATTCTTTGATTAGAAAACTAGGCCTACCTTTAAACCCCACTTCTATTAACGTATCGGGCATTAACAGCTCAAAATCGCAAGCTTTACAGTTCTCAAAGCTAACCATAAGAGACATTTGTCACAGAAACAACTTTCTCAAACTGAATTGTCTCATTCTCAATAGCATAGGAGAAGATACTCCAAGTCACTCTGTGGATATTTCAGGGTTAAACATTCCCTCGCATTTAAGGCTAGCCGATCCTTTGTTCAATGTACAGAACCCCATTAACATGCTCTTTAGTGCCAATGTTTTCTGGAATTGCCTTCGTAAACAGGTTCGCGAGTTGTCCTCAAACGTGGTTGCCAGAGACACTAATTTGGGATGGATCGTCACCGGTCAACTTCCCCATTATTCTCCCCAACCCGCATCGCAATGTTATTTCGCTAATACTCACTTGGATCAGTTCTGGAGGCTCGAAAGCGTTGATTCTCCTAACGTGACCTCTTCAGAAAACGAATTCTGTGAGCAACATTTTCTGAACACCACCACTCGTACTTCTGATGGCCGGTTCTTTGTTCAGATGCCAAGATTACACAATCCCCCTAAACTTATTAACTCTCAACCCAAAGCTCGAAAAGCTCTCTTTGCTATCGATAGCAAATTCAAGAAAGAACCTCCCGTTAAACAGCAGTATACTGATTTCATGGATGAGTATGAAAGCTTAGATCATATGGAAGTCGTTAACAAATCTGATGATGAATTGCACCCCCCAATTGAAACGGTTTTCTTAAATCATCATCCCGTGTGGAAAAACCCTCTTGTAAAGGATAAAATCCGAGTTGTTTTCAATGGTTCAACACCTGACGTTAATGGCAATAGCCTTAACGATACTCTTTACTCTGGTCCTGCTATTCAGTCAGATCTATCTACTATACTCTTAAACTTTCGATTATTTCCCATAGCTGTTATAGCGGATATAAAACAGATGTACCGTCAAGTTTTAATTCAGCCTGAACAACGAGATCTCCAAAGAATCTTGTGGCGCGACGAAATCAGCAAGCCTATTAAGGTATTTCGCTTAAAGGCGGTTACTTATGGCTTAAAACCTTCCGCTTTCCTTGCTATCCGATCCCTACACTTGTTAGCCTCTCAAGATGGTCATTTATTTGATTCTAAAGCTTCTGAAGCACTAACTACATCATTCTATGTTGACGATTATTTGCAGTCCTTCCCCACTCTGGAGGAAGCTTCTTTCGTGTCACTAGAACTTCAGGCATTGCTAAAGAATGGAGGATTCCCACTTCATAAGTGGAATTCCAACTCCCATGAGTTTCCCGCCCAGTTTCCTGTTGAAGATGTAGATCCCTCCTCCGTCGAAATTTGTGGAAACACCGAATCCATAAAAACTCTTGGAGTTTATTGGTGCACTAGCACTGACACTCTCATCTATAAAGTTTCGCTCGCAGAAGAGCTCCCTAACACAAAACGACAAATTCTCACTGAAATTGCAAAAATTTTTGATCCGCTTCAATTCCTTGCCCCGGTTATCGTTATAGCCAAGCTATTCATGCAAGAGCTATGGTCGCTCAAATGTGAATGGGACGACACTGTTCTCCTTTCTTTTCTTAACAGATGGCTCTCTTTTCGCAGCAATTTGCTGGATCTTTCCCTTATTGAAATTCCCAGGAATTTAATTAACACTCATCCTAATGCATCTTTTTTCCTTCATGTGTTCGCGGACAGTTCCGAAAAAGCTTACGGTTGCTGTGCATATTTGGATTATCACGGTTCCTTAAATGGATCTTCAGTTTCCAACCTTGTTTTTGCCAAATCGAAGGTGGCTCCTCTTAAAACTATCACTTTGCCTAGGCTTGAATTGTGTGCTGCACTCATGGCCGCAGAACTTTTTAAGAAATTACGGGAAGTATTAAAAGTCAAATTCTCGCAAATCTATCTTTGGGGCGATTCCATGATCACCCTTTCTTGGATCGCCAAAAACCCCTCTCATTGGCAAACCATTGTTGCAAACAGGGTTTCCAAAATTCATACTCTTTCTTCGGGATGTCAATGGAGGCATGTGCCCAGCGCTGACAACCCTGCCGACATTATTTCTCGTGGATGTTTACCCTCTCAATTGGCAGCTTCTCAGTTGTCCTAGCATGGGCCCTCGTGGTTATTCGAAAACTCCTCTTGTTGGCCTTCGAAACCTCCAGCTACTAACTTCAACTTGCCTGACGCTAAAGTATCTAAATCTACTGCTTCGTGTCTTGTTTCCAACGTTTCTCATCCCTTATTGTCACGCTACTCTTCTTTTCACAAATTAATTCGAATTGTTGCCTATCTTCTCAGATGGAAATATCTTGTGGTTGACCAACCTCTTCTCCCCAAACCACACCTTACCAATCATGAATTGAATCTCGCTACCATTAAGGTTTTACAACTAACGCAGCAAGAAGCCTTTTCTTCTGAATTGTCTTTACTTTCTTCTAAAAGGGATCTTCCCAAATCCAGTCGTCTTCGTGCTTTAGCCCCGTTCCTTGATGACAATAGGTTACTCAGGGTAGGTGGTAGGCTCTCGCAATCTTTGCTTTTTGAGGACAAAAAGCATCCTGTTATTTTGTCTTCTTAACTTCACGTAACTTCCTTAATCATACGTGACTTTCATTATCGCAATCAGCATGTTGGTACACGCACACTGCTTTGCCTCTTAAGGGAAAAGTACTGGATTATAAATGGAATTCACGAAGTTTCCTCTGTAATTCACAAGTGCATTCCTTGCTTCAAAGCGAAACCTAAAGTCAATACTCAATTAATGAGCGATCTGCCCTCCTTTCGCTCTTCTCCTATACGTCCTTTTGCTCTAACTGGTGTGGACTATATGGGTCCGTTCCAATATCAACGACACTCCCCTGAAGCTAAACGCAAATTGTTTGGTAAGGTCTATGTTTCTCTCTTTGTTTGCATGGTTACTGGCGTGATCCATTTGGAACTAGTAACGAATGCCTCTACTTCTTACTTTTTATTAGCTGTCTCTCGCTTCGCTGCTAGGCGTGGTGTTCCTTCGGAGATGTTCTCTGAAGACGCTTCCACTTTTCAAGGCGCAGCTTCCTTGTGGAAGAAAGCTCTCACATCTTCCCCTGCCATGGACAGATTTCTAATTTTTCCTACTCAAAGGGTTTCAAATGGCGTTTTATACCTCCCTACGCTCCTCATCACGGTGGTAGGTGGGAATCCTGCGTAAAGCTCACTAAACGTCACTCAAGAAAGGTTTTAGGTAATCGCATTTTGACTTATAAAGAATTTAATTCACTGTCCGTTCTGATTGAAGGTGTCGTTAATTCTCGCCCTTTAACTCCGCTTTCCAATGACCCTGATGACCTGCATCCACTTACACCTTGTCACTTCCTTATAGGCACTTCTCTTTCTGCCCCTCCTCCCCTTTCCAGCTCTTACAGGGATTCTAATTTACCTATTGTTTGGCGTAAACTTGAAGCCCTCCGCAATTCTTTCTGGAAGAGGTGGAATTTGGAATGCTTAACTTCCTTGCAACGGAGACAGAAGTGGTCTCTTTCCAATCCCGACATCAAAGTGGGGGACTTGGTCCTGGTTGGGGATGTTTCTCCTCCCTTGGTCTGGATTTCTGGTAGAGTGACCGAGTGTTATCCTGGAAGGGATGGGAGAGTTAGGGTAGCCAGGATCTTGACCACTAACGGTCACATCATAAGACCACTGTCTTTAATTGCTCCATTACCTTTAAACTTTTAATTGTTTGTCTTGTTCTCTGTTGGTGTTTCCCCTCCCAGCTTGGTGTATTCTTTGGAATACACGGTAAGATAGAGCTAGCTTTTGCTTCTCTTTGCCACAGTTCATTCCTTCCTTTTTCTCAAACACCAACAGTGATCTGATTTTTCCTTGTTGGTCATGTCTCTTATGTTACCTGTGAGTCTGTTCTAGAGATATATCTTCCATGACCCACCTAGCGTCATCTAGCAGCGAATCTCTGAAGTTCCTCAATTCTTCCCTGTACAAGAGGAATTCCTTAACAATCTAGCCACCAGATCTCGTCGCTATCGCCAGCTAACAACTCCGTGATCAAGAGAACTTCGCCTACTTTTTCACCCCCCAGGCTGCGCTAGTGTCGCCTACTATCAATTCTTTGAAGACCATCTCATCAAGAGAAAATTTATTTCTGTTATGTTGTCTATTCTTATATGTATTCCTTTGTCTCCTACCACCACTCTTTTCCCTTCCCTGGTCCCTCCGTGCTTCGTTGAGCGTGTCTCACTTGTACGTCGGAAGTCGACTCAGTTAGAGCTTATCTAGAGCTCGCCTCCTCAACTCGAGAGGCAATCTTTTAAATTCTACGCCATGTTAGAATTTTAGTATCAACCGTCAAAAGGATCATCGCCTTCTACATGAAGCAAAGATAAGTACCGACTTCAGGTTTTAACCTCATTCTCATCGTCTTTTAATGGCTCAATGCTTTTATTTGGATTTATAGACAGTGAAAGTTGCTATGTGAAAATAACTGCTTTCAAGAGATCTTCTTGATCTTACTTAAACTATCAGGCCTAACTTTCAACATGAAAGATTTTCTGAGATGCTATCTCACATCGAGGGATATTTCCTAAATACCCACTGTCTATATAATCTAGCTTTCCGCCGAGGGATTCTCTACCCAATTTAAACAAGTCATCATTGCTCTGGAACCTTCCAGAACTTGCACCCAAATACTAGTCATACGGTCATGTATTTTCCACTCACATGTTGGAATAGTTTTTCAAACTAAGGAATCTTCCTTTTGAACTACCAATCAATAACTAAATTTTCTTCCTCCGTTGGGATTTCTTTTCTGTGCATCCAACTATAACCTACAAGTTTCTCAAGCAATAGACTCTCGTGTAACTAGTTATTTTCCATCATTGCAATAACTTTCTTTGCCATAAACTTTTTGTGCTACTACAGTGAACTTTTCATCTATTTCAACAGAGTGAAAAACAGTGCTTGTTCAACATTTCATCCGCGTCGCGTTCGTCCGAATACTATAAATACGGCCATGAACACTTATCCTCAATCCCATTCGATCTTTTCCAAACCCTTTACTAACAAACCAAATTAATAAAATTGTTACTTTAGGTCTTTTTCAATGAGGCGTCACTCTCAATAAGTGCCTTTCCTCTCTTGCTTTATTTATCACAAATTAATGTCTGTAAAACTTCGTGTCCAGTACACGCCTTGAATTATATTATATCTCCCTTCTAACGAGGGAATACGATTCTTTCAACTCCTAAGTGAGTTAAATCTAGGTTTCACGAAAGGGAAACTTGCCCCATTTGTCTCGTGATCCCTACTTAAACATAGGAGTTCTAGAAACTTCCTTTCGATTGTTCTCTTCAGGTTTCACAATAAGTGACCTACCCTATTTGCATAATCTTCTATGTATAATAATTAAAAGTAATTCAGTATAAATATAAGAAGTTATAGATACTTCTCTTTTATTCTTCCTGCTTTTTGTTGGTGTCACTTTCGAAGTTGTTACTCTTTCTAAGATATTTACCTAGAAATTCTCAAAGTACACACCTTGTACTTGGTTTATTGTCTAACTTTAATTACGTTAGTTATCTTTAAATTTTTCCTTCATTTATCTATGCCATTTCAAAATCTTGCGAAGATTTTAAAGTATATAAAAGGTTTGAAACCAAAAGAATTGTTAATTGCCTGGCGCAAGCTTTAGATGTTTTCGGAGGTCTGTGTCCCCTTTTGTTACAAAATCAAAATTATATATTTGTTACAAAACTACTACTCAACATTGTTAAATAAATTCAAGAGTTCTTTTTGGATATATCATTTCTCTAACATAACGGTTAGGCAAGATCCTGTCTTCCTTGACTCTTCCCACTTAATGTAAATAAATCTATTGATAGGACATTCACCACTTGTTGCATTTGAGCAAAAACTCTTAGTTGGTAACTTGGTTAAGTCTCTCTTAGCTTTAATAGCTAATTCTAACTGGCCAGTAAGGCAAGCATAGCTCGCTACGCCAGCTTCCTGCTTGTGGAGATTCTCTCCAACACATATGGTTGGATTTTCAAAATATAAGTGTTTCTCATTGCCTAAACTTTTAGTCGGCTCCTTGCTGGGTAAAAGCTTAGCCATTTCCAAATGCAACTATTAGTACACTTACCAAAAATTATTCCCAAAGGTATAATTGCTTTATCTCAATCCTTCTTGGAAGCATTTGGTCGCTCTTTAGAAGTTCTACAATTTCAAAAACTAAAAATATCGAAACCAATTCAAATTATTGGCATTCTTCAAATTACTTGTTTAAAAACAAACTCCTTTGAACAGATACACAATAAATCTGTTACTCTTTGTCTTGCCAGACCATCACCCTTCGCCATAGTAGGCATATGTATGCTTGAGAGGGAATACACTGAAGCAGCTTTCATGAGAACAGCCCAAGTTCCGGCTGCGTTTCCCGTTAGTTTCGTCCGGGTCCCTACCCACTTTAGGTGTCGGAGAGATGATTTGCAGCGGCAGCTGCCTTTGAGTACATTTAAAGTTAAACTTATAACTTTTTTTGGACTCTCTTCCTATTTTTCCATCCTTTTTTCTCCAGTCCGAAACCCACTTCCTTTTATTTATCATCTTCCCTTGGGGGTTAGGTTATTCCCCAGCTAATAATCTACCCAACATGCTATCATGTGTCCACAAGGCAAGAATACAACACCTAGTTCATCTTGATAACAAATTGTACATAATTGTTGGTCACACTTTAGTATCTGTTCGTGAGACAAGTATTTTTTTTTTCAGCCTCATGTATTTGCTCCACATGTTCTTACTCTAAAGGCACTTTTATGTCTTGTGCTGCAATCACGCTTTCTTTACGAATAGTGTTCACAAATTCCTAACCTTTAAGCAACACCATGTATCTACAGTTAGGTAACCAACGAGCGTGTTGCACGAAAGGGTCATCAGCCATTTGCCAATCCTTTAAAGCAAATCCACAATAAAAACATATTGTTTTATCCCCTTCACCAGTATAAAAAAATCCAGATTCACTTAGCTGTTTGGTAAGGTGTTTTAATATTAATGGCCAAACATTTTTATAAGATTCTAAACGTTTTTCAACAGAGCTGTACTCTGGGTGTGCGAGTGCTTTAGTCTTGCCAACTCCCAATTTTTCAAAAGCACACGCTAATTCAACACTGTCTATGGCATATGGACCACATATATCGACACTACCGTTGGTTTTTAATACATCATTATTATTATTTATTTGTGATTCAGCAACGTAAGTACTAGCCAATGGTCTTATGGTTCGGTAAAATGGATACTCGGGTAGGTTACCCACTTGTTTTCCAGGCTTGTAAGGACAACAAGGAGACCATCGCAAACGGTCTCTAAAGGGATCATCCCCTTCTTCCCAGTGTGAAAGTTCAATATGACAAAACACACAGCGAACCACATCTTCTCGGTCAAGTAAAAAAAACGGCTTTTGCAAGTTTATGTGTTGACAAAAAGCCTAGAGGCCAGGATTCAAATGTTAACCAACGATCATGTTCTGATTTTAAATTTAACCCACGTGGTAAACCAACTTGCTCACTTGACGTATTTGCTACTAATGCCATGTGTTATAATAAAACTTTCTTTTATTGTAAGTTATTAACGTTGCACAGTGTACTTTAGAGCACAATGTATAGCTTTTACACTGTCTGTTCACTATGTTAATGGCGCTTGACCACACCTATAAAAAACAAACAAAATAACCCATCACTCAATCAATCACTCAATCAATACTTGTAAATAAAACGTTAACGTTATTTGGCATTAATATATCAAAACACCATTACAAAAAAAACTGTATGTCGACACTAGCAGTAACCCATGTACTTATTTTTTTTAATAACGCTGCAGTCATTTACATCCCCCTTTAACCAATATATAAACAACAAAAAATGAATGTCATGTCGTTTTGTCCACATTATCTTGTTCAAACCTGTTGATATTCGTTGAGTCCATAGGTAATCGCCCATAAATTAAATTTAAATTTTTGTTTTTAGAAAATCCAATATGGCATTGTACTTTTCAGTCATCAACAATATAGCCATTAATCAAGAAAGCAATCATTGTCCCAGTCATGTACAGGTAATGAATATTTCTTTTTGTCTAGGGGTTTTTCATTAGTGGTAAAATAGAATAGCAATTTTAAGTTAGACTTACCTGAGTTTTCAATAGTTCACTGCCTGGAAACAATGGTTGCACTCTACTGCGTCTCCGGTTTTCAGTCACTGCTAAGGCGGTAAAGCTTTTCTTTCCAAGTTTCTAAAGATAAATAAATTATATAAACCGCTATAAATACCTAAATACAGGTTCATTTCATGAAAATAAAATAAAATAATATCAAACAAGAAAATGAAACAAGTTAGTTTTAAAAAATTAATCTCACCTTCACTTGCACTTGCTTGTTGCTGTTTCTTTCTAGTGGGGTCAAAAGTGCAATGGTTTCTTGTATTTCAGACATGTAAGCGATACCGCTTATCTGCAAACAAATAAATAAACATTTATTTATAACTTCAACAATCAATAAATAATTGCTTGTAAATATATATAAATCAATTAATATATAAATGAATAAATATATATAAATAAATACCTACCTCACAACAAGGTTATGTATTTTCCACCAACACCAAAACTGTTAAACAAGACCATGTGTTTCACGCAACGCAGTGTGTTCAAAGGTAGTCACATAAGTGAGAGTGGAAATGATAACGACATGTCTTTATATATGTTACGTTGCATGCATAATAATTTTTTCCCACGCTTGAACATTCTGTTATCGGGCACGTGGACAGCTAACGTCCAAAGTGAACACATGTGCCAGGTCAAATTTCACATGAACTTGCATTTTGTCACGTACGAAGCAAGACAGGATGTGACTTGTTTAGCCCTCATGTGGTTTCACATGTGTATGCATACATTTCGCACTCCCCTGCCACCACAGTTGTCCGATTATTTAACCTTCAAGCGTCTTTGTCATTTTCCATTGCACTTGCTGTCATGTCTGATCAGCGCATTCCAATAAGCTCAAATGACATTCACATCCTGCTAGTCTGCTCCTCTGCAAGTTTGTTTTCTGTACTCGCTTCAACCAACATAGAACCAAGTTCTCATAACCGTTTACACGTTAAAGATCCCCTTCGGGGGTAAAATATCAGAAAAAACGACCCCTCGCTCTTTCATAAACCGACCCGTCGAAATATCGAATGTTCTATTGAGCACCGCCACC
Organism: Meconema thalassinum; assembly: GCA_946902985.2. Taxonomy (NCBI): domain Eukaryota; kingdom Metazoa; phylum Arthropoda; class Insecta; order Orthoptera; family Tettigoniidae; genus Meconema; species Meconema thalassinum. Next base: position 211,871,388 of record OX336395.1, read on the forward strand.
GTGGTCAGCGACAGGTTCGTTGAAACACACACACACACCCAGCAGTATCGTCTCTCTCAACAACCACGCTTCATGAACATTTTAAACAGGTAAATAATTTTTTCAACAAAAGTGTCGTTAGGCCCTTTGTCAAAATTTCAAAAATAGTTTCAAAAAGGGGGCGTTAGCCTGAGTCCTATGACTCCTCGTACACGTCTCTAGCGTTATTGGTTTGCGAGATACAGCAAAAAGTCTAAAATCACGGTTTTACATCAAAATGGTTTTTCATTCCTGCACAACATGAACACCCTCGGCAAGAGGACAACGCGAAGAAAAAAAATGGCACCTCGTACAAGTCTCTAGGCTTATTGGTTCGTGAGATATCAGCAAAAATCACAAAAAACATTAATTTAACCCAAAATCGAGTTTCCATTTTTTTTTATATAACGAGATGTGCATAGCAAAGAGGACGTTACCCCCGAGTCCTTGGACCCCTCGTACACGCCTCTAGCAGGGGGTTCACAACTTCCTAAGTGGAGCAGAACGAACAACCTAGCACTACTGTGAAGTTTTTATCCTAGAGACTTGAAATTTATTTTGGGTGTAGAAGGCATAGAGACCTTTCATTTATGTCAAACAAACTTTTTTGTAATCTTTCTAGTTTCCATAATACAGGAATTTCAAAATTCGAGTGTATTCAAAAAACATAAGAAATAAAAAAATTATCATAGAAAATAAAGGTCATAAAGACCATTCGTTTGAGCCATTGCACAACGTTCTATCATGTTTGGTTTTCAAACTATCGCCTATTTTCGAAAACAAACATTTTCAAAAAAAGTTGAAAAATATAATACGTAGTCCATAGCAAAGCCCCCGTCAGCTCGAGTCCAACGACACCTCATTTGTTAACATTCGACCATGGGTTCGCCAGATATTAATTACACACATCAAAAAAAGTTTTGCATCACCTCGGTTCCCAGATCTCCGGCATATAGACGTTGACTGTGTATATTGTATCCAAGATACAGTCCCTTTGACTGTTCATAGATGTCACTTAAACTGCTCAAAGATGTAAACAACCATGCATGAGCAGGGCCTATTAGACGGAGGGGGTACGACAGCCGATCAGTTCCAGTCATTCCACCAGGACGAAGGTACGCTGCTCATGTTGTCTGTAGTTCTACCATGCCTAGAAGGTCAATACCGCAGTTCGATCGCGTCCGCATTGTTACTTTGTGTCAAGAAGGGCTCTCAACAAGGGAAGTTTCCAGGCGTCTCAGAGTGAACCAAAGCGATGTTGTTCGGACATGGAGGAGGTACAGAGATACAGGAACTGTCGATGACAGGCCTCGCTCAGGCCACCCAAGGGCTACTACTGTAGTGGATGACCGCTACTTACGGATTGCCGCTCGGAGGAACCCTGACAGCAATGCCACCATGTTGAATAATGCGTTTCGTTCAGCCACAGGACGTCGTGTTTCAACTCAAACTGTGCGCAATAGGCTGCATGATGCGCAACTTCACTCCCGACGTCCATGGCGAGGTCCAGCTTTGCAACCCCGACACCATGCAGCGCGGTACAGATGGGCCCAACAACATGCTGAATGGACCCCACGGAATTGGCATCACGTTCTCTTCACCGATGAGTGTCGCATATGCCTTCAACCAGACAATCGTCGGAGACGTGTTTGGAGGCACCCTGGTCAGGCTGAACGTCTTAGACACACTGTCCAGCGAGTGCAGCGAGGTGGTGGTTCCCTGATGTTTTGGGGTGGCATTATGTGGGGCCGACGTACGCCACTGGTGGTCATGGAAGGCTCCGAAACGGCTTTACGATACCTGAATGACATCCTCCGACCCATAGTGCAACCATATCGGCAGAATATTGGAGAGGCATTTGTCTTCATGGACGACAATTCTCGACCTCATCGTGCACATCTTGTGAATGCGTTCCTTCAAGATAACGACATCGCTCGACTACAGTGGCCAGCATGTTCGCCAGACATGAACCCTATCGAACATGCCTGGGATATGTTGAAAAGGGCTGTTTATGGACGTCTTGACCCACCAACCACTCTGAGAGATTTACGCCGAATTGTCGTTGAGGAGTGGGACAATTTGGACCAACAGTGTCTTGATGAACTTGTGGATAGTATGCCACGGCGAATACAGGCATGAATCAATGCAAGAGGACGTGCTACTGGGTATTAGAGGTAGTGGTGTGTACTGCAATCTGGACCACAAATGCTGAAAGTCTAGCTGTATGATGGTACAACATGCAATGTGTGGGTCTCATGAGCAATAAAACGAGCTGAAATGTTGTTTGTGTTGATCTCTATTCCCTTTGTATTTAACGGTTCCGGAACTCTTGGAACCGAGGTGATGCAAAACTTTTTTTGATGTGTGTATTTTAACATGTACAGTCGGGTACAAATAAAATGGGTGGCTTAGAATCGGCACTACTAACCTACTTTCATACCCTGAATATACAGAGTACCTTGTATTTGTTCTACAGATCATTATGTCGTAGTCGAACCTGACTACGTACCATCGGATAAAAAATGGTACTTTTCAGGACCAAATAAAAAATCACTGGTTGGAACAGGTACATAAGTGGCAATTGTACATCCACTGTAATCGGCATTAAACGAAAAAAGCATGTACCAGCACGGAAATCGAACCTGCTACCAGACAGCATACCTGACGCAACACCAGAAATGTATGATTTAGCCTCCTTAGCTACTGATAGCCATAGTGAATTGCTGGCACGTATTGAATCTATTCGTAGCCCCCATAGGCACCTGTCCAAACGTAAGTTGGTGTTATACGGAGCTGTGATTGTTTAAAACATGCATTATAGTTGAGGTCATTGAAATAACACTACCGCTAATGATTTCTACTACATTCGCGAGCATGAACTCTGCGGTAAAGTTGTACTATTGCCGTCAAGGAGCAGGTAGTAATGTTTTTAGGATGAATATGATATACGCGTTAGTCGGCTTACCTACCCCGCAAAAAAAGACAAGGGGTTGGTGAACCACTCTATATATATAATCCATATCAATTTCAAAAGAATTGCTTATAATGGGCAATGGGTAATTACTTCCACGCACTCATCTTATTTGCCAAAAGTCAGCCTGGTCTTTGATCAGTTCAATTACTGAAATTATTGAATGGTTATGGATATTGTGTCCTGATTCATACTTCCTCGGCGAGTGTTCATCTATTTTCTTCTCCCACATTGTGTCACTCTATCAGAATGGCTGTGCGAGGCTATAATGATTATTTATTGGAATCCGAGCAACTGAACCCCAGATGACTAACAAAATTACGTGCTCGTAAATACTACATTCCCTACCGAATAATAATTTTGGGTTTATGGATTATGGTGTATATTTTGTATATGCAGACTGTGTGCTTCACTGTTGAATACATCGCAAATGAATAGTTACTACTATTTATGGTAACAGAAATTGTGTGGAGATGAGTGATTACTTTTATGTTCCAAGAAAAAAATAAGATACTTTAAATAACCGTGGCTTGTTTTAATGTACAGAGAGAGGAAACCCATAATGATTAACCACAAAACATAGCGCAGATTCATCCAACTCTTGGCTCACCACGACATGACTTCCGTCTAACCTCGTACAGTACCTGGGAACATTAAATATATAGTTGGAATATCCGGACTACTCCCGGAATTTCATCCTGGAAATTGACGCATCTGCTATTGGGATCGGGGCCATCCCACTGCAGGAGGATGATAAGAAGAAACGTCATTATATTGCTTTCTTAAGCAGGCGTTTGAACGCACACGAAGCCCACTATTTTACCACGGAGATTGAGGCACTTGCAATTGTCTACGCATTGGAATACTGGCGAAAACTTCTTTGGGGCCAGAAAATTGTAGTGAGGACCGACCAACACGCTTTGACCTTCATACTACGTACAAGACTGGCAAGCGACAGGATCACACGTTGGACACTGTTTCTCCAACAGTTTGATTCGGAAATTGTACACCGACCCGGCAGAGAGAATGTGTTGGCCGACATTCTCAGCCGGAATCCGGAAGCCACTGTAAATGCCATTGACGTCGAGGGAGAGTGCGAAGAACATCTTCGCCGACTTCGTCGTCTACCCGAAGGACAAAGACGTGAGGAGGAGCTGAGGAATATCATACGTTTCTTGGAAAACCGAATGGATGCCTAGGATATCCATTATGCCCCAGACAGCTGCTATGGCCGATAACTATTTAATCTATCATCGTGTTCTGTATAAATTCGTTGATGAGGACCACACTCAACTTCGTGGAGTTATTTCGAGGAGATACCAAGAAACTGTTATTCTATTGGTACACTTATCCATTGAACATGGAGGGACTGACAAGACAAGACCAGTGCCACGATTAAAGAGTCCTTCACTTGGAAAGGGTTAGGAACCTCTGTTAGACAGTGTTTACGCTTGCCAGCGTAACAAGTACACGTCGCACTTGTTGAAAGAGCCACCTAGACCCATACTCTCAATTCAACCGAGGGAGTTATACGCCCAGGACCTTTATGGACCGATCCCGAAGGCTCGTCGAGGGAATCGTTTCATCGTCGTGACTATCGACGTGTTCACCGGATATACGATGCTCCATCCGATACAGAAAGCCACAGCACATCAGTTAATACAAAGGATCAAACGCCAAGTGATACCGGAGGCAGGAAAGCCACAATTCCTGTTGACTGACCACGGATCACAGTTTACCTCTGTAGAATTTGCTGATGCCATGAACGAATTGGGAATAGGGCATGTATTAACATGGATAAGACACCCAGAGAGCAATCCGGCAGAATGTTTTATGCCCACCATTACCAAATTCTGTCGATTGTACTGTCAGGAGGAACACTGGCGTTGGACCGAAGTCCTAGTGGTAATGACAAATTGCATCAACTCAACTGTCCATGAAAGCACTGGTCAAATACCTATGGTCTTGCATTTGAACCAGATGCCAATGCGAGTGTGGAATCGTGTAGTTGTAACACTATCTTGTTTACAACCCTCGCATGCAAGCAGACTTCCAGCTGCTAGGAATACATTGGACAGACAAGCTGCGAAACACAAGGAATTTAGAGAACCACTCGTCGCAGGAGATCTTGTTCTTGGAAGGAGACCCGGGATTTCTAGTCCCATAGACAGAGTACATGGGATGTTCCTATCATTGTAATATGGGCTTAATCGTGTTCAAGAACCCCTGAACAATGGGAGCTATGTTATAGAAAATCTTCAGACTGGCGAGCGTAATGGCACGTTTAACGCTGCTAATTTTTAAAAATATCAACAAGCTTGATTTGGACTTGGAATCAAATAAAAATGCAACCCTTCATTTTTATTTGAAACGACGGATTGGAAAATGAGCCCGCTGAGCGCATGCTCTAAGATATTTTTCCTTGCAACACATTTGCTAATGTAGTGCATCATCTTTGAACGCACCCGAAGACCAGCGCATGGCTGGAGATGATTATGGATGTACTTTTGACTTTGAAGAAATCCACGATTTCTCTATCTGAGTCCTTATTAACGCGTCTCCATTTTTCACAAGGCTCAGATCATCTCATTTTACAATTCAGCATATTCTAAGTATTCTGGTGAATGTGATTTTATATTATGGTAAGATAATTTACATCGCAGATACGCGAAACGGGAGGAGTTAATTGCTAAACGACACGTGAATTCACTAGATCCAGCAGGCAGGAGCGCCGTACTACGCACTCGAGTTTGGTTTATCGTCCACACTGGACGTGTGAAATTGTCCGTCTTGTTAGACGAGGAAATAGTCCTAATGGAAGGAGAGGAAATTATCAACGTTCATCGTTGCGTTTTTATGCAACAAGTAGTGTGCCATCGATTGATATTTAACGCCTGTGTGTGCGTGAACAACGTTATTATTAAATTTGGGAACATTTGTGAAAATTACAACGCCCTGGAACACCACATGTCAACCACGAGACCTTCAGAATTCTATGTCCACGAGGGACACAAAATATTCCAAGTCAGTGAACAAATAACAGTTCCTGTGGTTAACTTGAACGCCACAAACAGTGAAAACCTTGCAGCCGCTATTGCAAGCATTTTTAACCGTAAATTGTTAGGATGCCACGTGATTCAGTGTAACAAACCATGTATTTCCCAACATGCGAATGGGTACAGTATAAGAAGAAAATATGATTACATAATAACTAATTGATGTGTAGATGTTGTATTTTGCCCAGGCGACAGTGAAGGCCTTGAGATGGGTTACATGCATGTGACATGGCTCATCAGTGATATGTATAAATTATACTATGCAGCCAGTAGAGCTGAGTGATATTTCAAAGGTATTGTGGACACGATATTATGTCGGTCACAGGGAGTGAATTTACCCCACACCATAATTGTGCTAGAAGAAGGGTAAGACAGAGTGTAGTCGCCCCGTTATGAATCAGCATTTAACATCATCAGTAGAATTCATATTTTTATTTACCTCATTTTACTTACCGATAATTCAAAGTCGCTTACAGAGCGAGGTGGTGTTTTGAACCACACTTTAGATATTTGGATCCTAACCGGATGCAAGGACGAAATGACCTGGTGCATTTAAACTTTGATAAATTTTGATTAACTATAAATAGGCTGAATGAAGAATGGTTTATACAGAAATTAAATTAAAAATAAAATGATTCAAATAAAAATATCCGATATTCTCAGATTTTTGAGTTGCATTAATATTGTGCTAATTAAAGATAGAAATTGGTAAACTTATACATTCCAGTAGGGAAGGGGGGGATGAAGTTACTCACGTCCGCAGCATACCTTAAGCTGTACGTGTCCCCTGGGTGGTGCTAAACGAGTAACAATTTTGGCAAAAACGTTCCAGAATAGAGAAACATGAGCAAAAAATGCAAACAAATAAAACTGCTCTTTTCAGAGCAAAACAACATGAAGTAAGAATACTGCAATGGAATGCAGGTGGTCTATCAACAAAGAAACTTTTGGAAGTAAAGAAAATCATGATAGACAGAGATATAGACATCCTTCTAATCAATGAAGCCAACACTACACCTGAAAACATACAATACTTAAAGATCCAAGGGTATACCATCTACACTCTCTTCAAAACAAGACAAATAGCAAGCGGAATATTTGCAGCAGTGAAGAACAACATCATGTCAAAATTCAGAATTGTAATAGAAATGGACCCAACAGATACATCAGATATTATCGAATTATCCATATGGATCAACAACAAGAAAATAACAATATTCTGTGTTTACAGTCCTCCAAACAATAAAAAATCAGGATCTTCACCTTTTAGAAATCAAAACAGCTACTATTTCTATAGGAGACTTCAATGCAGCTTCTCCAGTCTGGGGCTACAACTACACAAATTCAGCTGGTAAAACAATAAAAGACCTTATAGAGAGTAGCTCTCTTGAGCTATTATATAGTAACAAAGACCCAGCAACATTCATTCACCACTCTGGTTCCACAACTAACCCAGATCTCATATTAGTCTCAACAGATCTTACAAACCACAGTCATCGATCAGTACTCGAAGATCCAGGCAGTGGACATAGAATGTCCCTTCTTACTATTACATCATACAGTGAATCTGCGCAAAGTGCAGACCAGAAGATTCGGTGGAACTTTAAAAAGGCAGACTGGGAAAATTTCAGAAACAAACTTGAAACAAAAATGTCGGAAATTGATCTTGATGCACCTCCTAACATCATCCTGAATAAATTTACTACAGCCATAAAAGACATAGCCAAACTGTGCATACCCAGAGGTGCCCAAACAAAATATAAACCTTTCTGGTCAGATGAATTGAACAATCTTAAGTCCGCCAGAGACAAAGCAAGAAGAACAGCTGAACTTACTCAGGATCAAAATGATGTACGGAATTGGCGACAAGCAACAGCAAAATTAAAACAAGCAATAACAATATCAAAAAGAGAATCATGGAATAAATTTTTAACAACGGTTGACTATAGGACAGACAGCAATAAAGCTCACAAACTTATCAATTCTCTAAACAACAAACACGTAGTCACTCCCTTGAATCCTATTATGATAAATGACAAGGAAATTACAGACTGTCATAAAATAGCAAACCACTTCTGTAAACATTTCACTTCAATTAGACTATCAAAACAGAAAAAGAAAGAAGACAAGACTCTCAAAAAAATTGTCAAAAAATTCATGAATAATAATGCAGATGATATCTTTAACAATAAATTTTCAATGGAAGAGTTAATGTTAGCAATAAAGAACACACAAGTCAGAAAACAACTAGGACCAGATGAGATATTCCCAGAATTCATAAAAAATCTAGGTCCATCTGCTCTAAACATACTGCTACACATATTCAACAAATTTTGGACATCAAATGATAACCTACCTAAAGACTGGACTAAAGCAACCATCATTCCAATCTTGAAACCAGGCAAGACAAAAAAACAAGTACCCTCGTACCGACCTATATCACTTACCTCCATTCTGCTAAAAAATTCTAGAAAGGATGATTACAAATAGACTCAATTGGTACTTGGAAACAAAATCTCTTCTGTCAGAAGAACAAGCAGGGTTTAGACAAAACAGGTCCTCCTTCCACCAAATAATGAGATTTACACAAGCTGTTAAAGAAGCCTTTAACAAAAGGGAAAGTATTCTTGCAGTTTTCATCGATTTTAAAGGAGCCTATGATACTGTATGGCGAAACATGCTGCTAAAGAAACTTATCAACTTCAAAGTAAATGGATGTATGTTAAACTGGTTTTCAAGATTGCTTTCACAAAGAATGATCAATGTTCCTTACAACAACAAAACTTCAGGTTGCAAACAATCAAAACTAGGCCTCCCACAAGGAGCTGTATCAAGCACAACTTTATTCAATGTCTACATCAACGATCTTCCAAAAACAATAAAGAAAGTAGGTAATGTGAATATCAGCATGTTTGCAGACGATGTTATCATTTGGACCACAGCACGTAACAGCCCAAATCAGCAAATGCTTCTTGAACACAGAATGAACCAGGCACTTATAAAACTCAAAAACTGGACCGAAAACAATAATATGGAAATCAATACTTCCAAAACAGTATACCAGTTTTTCTCCCTGAGACACCACAATCCAACTTTTAGTCTCAAATTTAGTAATCAAGACCTTCCAAAAAGTGAAAGTACAAAGTACCTAGGTATCATCATGGACAAGAAGCTGAACTGGACCAAACACATAAAACATGTGGAGGATAAGGTAAGCAAACGGATGAAATTACTGAAGAGACTAGCAGGAGCTACTTGGGGGAGCACTCAAGACACACTCAACAAAACCTACAATACTTACATCAAACCTATCATAAAATATGGCAGTGAAGAACTCTCTACAGCACCCCAGTCAAACATTGATCGCCTCGAGAGGTGTCAGAATAATGCCCTACGAATTATAACAGGTGCAATAAAAACCACACCTATAACCACCTTGCAATTATATACCCACAACTTACCAATAGAAGAAGAGATGAAACATCAAACAGCCAATGCATACCTCAGTATACAAAGACTACCTCAAATGACATGGATCAAAAAACCAGTTTCTAGCCCCAATCTTAAAACGCAAAAAGATCCCTTAAGCCTCGCCAAAGAATACATCAATAAGAGCAATCTGCAAATAAAACTTGAACCACTCTGTATGCCAGTCAATCCCATTGAATATATACAAGTGACTACAGATCTTACTTTGTTAGAAGAGGTCTGAAAGAAAGACTCTTCACCACAAGATCTAAAACAACTGGCCCTCTGTACAATAGAAGAAAGATATCCATCTAATCAATGGCTAAAAATATTTACAGATGGCTCACAAGACAAAGAAAATAGAACTGGAGCAGGAATACATTCATCTCTCTTCTCACTCTACTTCCCAGTAGGCCAAAACAAAACAAACTTTGATGCTGAGATAAGAGCAATTTCACATGCACTCCATCAGTTACTAGGCAGAAACATTGATTATAAAAAATGCGTTTTCATTACAGATTCAAAAGCAGCCATCCAAGCCATCTCGTCAAATTATAAGCCCCAAAATAAAATACTGAAAGAAATTTTTTGTATGATAAAAACCCTTCAAAGACTCCACAAACAGATCTCATTTCAGTGGATCCCTTCTCATGTTGGAATAGCAGGAAATGAAGAGGCAGACAGATTAGCAAAAAAAGGTACCACACTACAACAACCTGTCAGTCAGACTGATTTTAAGTCATCAAAAAGGATCTTGAAAAATACTATCAAAAACAGGTATGAAGAAATGGCAAAGAAAACAGCAGAAACCAAATTATGGAAAGACATTGATGCTAAATGGGATCAATATAAATTAACACCAAGAAAAGAAGCTGTAGCCTTCTTCAGACTTAACACTGGCCACGACTGCCTTGCAGCTCATCTGAAACGAATCAACATCCTGAGATCTGAAGAATGCACACTTTGTCACGAACCTGGAAGTAAAATGGATAAGGGACACCTGCTACATAGCAACAAACTTGATGTGACTGCTAGAACTTCTGGAAACCTCACACAACTCTATTGGAACGCAAGAAAGCTGATGGATTGGAATCCGGGCTAGCCATAGGAAACAACAACAACAACACATTCCAGTAGGAATTGTTAGATTTTGTGTTTTAGTCAAGAGTGAAATTATAATCCCAAATAAATGTGGAGAAATTACTGTGAGGAATAAATTAATATCAAGTCACTCAATTTTGAAACTACGAATTATAATCTTTGGAAAATATATTTTGGTTGGAAATTGTTGGAGTCAGAGAAATTTTTCTAAATAATTTCAAAACATAAAACTAAATTAATATTAAATGTGAAGTGTCAAATCAGGCATATAAAATTTCATGGAATAAATCAGTATTTTGGATGAATTTTGGAAATGTTCAAAAGAAGTGAAAAAAAATATGTTAACAGTTGAATACCGGTGGACTATTAATTTTCTGAACATCCTGGAATGTGACCAGGAAATATAAAGAAATAATACAGTATGTGCAGATAACAGATGGAGTAATCATTTTCGGGGTTTCATGCAAATAGATTTAATGTAAACATCATTGAAATGTTTATACATTTGTGTGATGTTTTCAATATGATCAGGTTTTCATTCCTCTTTACTCCAGTTTGGAATGAGATACGAGCAGGTTAGTTAGGTTCCCAGGGCCAACAGTCTGTTTTCATTATCAAGATAGTTCTTATTTCAAATATTTCCTTCTCACCCCGTGGGGATAAATGATATTTTGATTTTATTTACGTTGTGAAAGAAATAAAATGGTAGACTTTTAAGAAACTGTGGTATTTATATTCTTGTGATACCTCCTGTCTTTATTGTAGTGTGGGTCTCCAGATCAGTTAAGCAAGGTTTTGCTTTTGATCACCCATATAGACCCTAAGATGTTTTTAGTCTCGTGCTAGGCTGATTTCGAGATCCATGCGTATGTGGGCGTTGGATTTCCGTCAAATGGACACAATACACACAATTTACTGTCGGTATAAAATATCTAGGTACTGTCAGCCTCCCAACTAATTTAGTTAAAATAATTACATGGTGGCAAATTCACGATTTAGTCTTACTTCCGTCCACTCAACTCGACAATCCGTCAGTTTGACTTACCACCCTATAGAGTGCGGTGGGCAAATGGCGTGCTGGTGGATGGCATTTGTAGGTAGTGATACCGGGAGGTGGTACGCTTGTAAATATGCTTCACAAAGGTTCCCCAAGAGATGACGTGGGACTCTCAAGACAGACGAAAAAGACACTGCAAGGTCTCGTATCAAATCCACCTGGAATGACTGAGACTAACCAGCCAACTATGTAAGGAACGCCAAGCAGCAGAGTTCAGTGACACGTGTACGACGGTGCAGTCAGTCAACGAAGTGGGCTGCAACGAATCAGAGAGTCAGTCGAGTGTGACATAGCATACATATGAGTATGCCAGATGAACTATGACAGCTTTGTGCAGGAATATTCCGTGAGGTGCAGAAGGCCGTGTGTAGGTACGACAAGAGGACTCGAGAGGCTACTACAGCGGGGTTTCATAGCTCCAGTAGTCAATCACTGTGCGACAGAGCGGTAAGCCGTGAGCAGTGGTTTTGAATCGGTAACACGACCTCCACCTCCACACAAGATGGCGGCCGCGCGCAACCGCCCTCACGGATAGCGCGTTTCAAATAAAGATGGTGACAATGGCTTAACGTAACCTAGCCTCACCTAACCTAACCCACACCGTGCACCACTCTATTACCTTTAACAAAAAAGTTGTCTACTCGAGATGCCACCGATTAATGTCGCGAACTACTATTTGTAGAGAATCGTGTGAGGGTTCAAAGAAAAGGGCGTAGGCCTAATGCCCATATTCCAAAGAACAAGTAATTTCAACCCCAAGCTAAAAACTACCCCCACTGTAGGGGGTAAAATAACGGTTTATAAGGATGTTATGTGGGTTAGCAGTTCTTTCGCGGAGATAACGTGATGTTGGATTGCTACTTCGGGGTGTACGGTTAGGAGATGTTCACAAGAGACGGGTAGGGTGTTTAAGCCAGGTATCTTTAATCGGTCGAGCAAAGATGGTGCCGGCTAGGGAGAAGATGGTGAGGGCAGTATTATTATTTACTTATTTGTCAGCGTAGCCGAGGAGGGAGTATCTTTAATAGGTAGAGCAAAGATGGTGGCGGCTAGGGAGGGGCGGTGAGGTAAGCAGAGCGGGCTATCTTTAATGATCGGCCAAAGGTAGTGGCAGTTACGTTGGTGATTAGGGAGGGAAGTGTTAGGGTAGAGAATGTTAAGAGGTCATTTTTTTCATGGTTGCTTTATGCAAATACAGAGATGGTGAATGCATGTCCACCATCTTCTGTCACATGGTCTAAATTGAAAAAGATCTGCGATGCACGATCATCGAATTGAGGAGAAGTGGGATAAAACAAAACAAGCTGACTCAACCGGTTGCAAGGTGTATCATTACAGGAAGCATGCGTGTGAAACAATGACTTTTGCTGAAACAAGCGGAATCTTGGAGTGTATGACGTCAAGCAAAGCAGGTGTTTATAGCGTTACATCAAAAGATAATTGATGCGATAAACAAGCTGACGCAACCGGATGCAAGGCGTAGCATTATTTGATGTGATGCAGGTGCACGTGAGTCAGAGAAACGTGAACTGAATCATGCTTATTACATAGCACTTGTTCTATAGGACCCTCGTGATATAAGATGGAGATTCCTTTAACCTATTGTTCAATGCAATGTAGTAATTTGTCCCTGCACTTCAGAGGAGATTGCGTTATGCTCAATGTTTTTACGTCAGGGTTCATTTCGTCTTTGTCCACAATGTTTTTTCTTCTGACTAAAATTAACTTAAAAATGTTTAATTTAGATTATTTGACTATTCTACTTATTCTTGTTAAATTTGAATTGATTTTTGTTAAAGTTATTTAAATTTTGCTAACCTACATTTACCATGAATTCTACTTGTGTTGTTTTAGTTTGTTTCCCTTCAGGGCTTAGGTTAATTCATATCACAACCAATTTCAACTATTTTATGTATAATAGATCCTGGTTTAGCCCCATGGCAATTACACCACATTTTCTATTCTCAAGGGCCTCATTAGTCAAACCTTCTTGTGAGCAGGTGCTAATCTATAGTTAAATTATATTGATAATTTAGATCATCCTTGTGCGTAATTCCTTTAAATTTCCCTCTGTTACAACATCAATACATACAAGGATATGTGTAAAACAGTCAGAGGTTGGGAATGATATAAGCAGTGCCGATAATTTCAGACATACATTACAGTAGTTTAAAAGAAATTCACAATAATCAGAGGATCCTGGTTAAATTGATTTTCAGCAGCCGTAGAGAAACTAAGGAATGTGAGTAATTTTAGCATAGAACCAGTTCTCAAGTGAACATTGGATATGATACTGAACCCTTTAACTAGAAGAGAAGAGGCGATGTCTCTGGTAAGATGTAAGCAAAATAGAAAATGTCAGATCACTATCAGAAAATACCTGTACCGGCATCTTACAACCAGTGTAGAGAGTTAGGTCCAAGGAGAATTACCACACAGCCAGGTATCTCCTTTAGTGGCCAAGAAAATGAAAAGCTTCCTTCCAGTGACCATATTTTAAGTATATGGCGAGGTACGGTCATTCAACATCCTGGGTTGACAACCACGACGCCTCAGACGCACAAGGAACAAAAGCTACAAGATTGCATGGCCCAAATGTTCACTACCCCAGCGGTGGTTCGAGCAGTCCGCTAATGCGCCTGACTTTGTGCACCCAGGCGAATCCCCGCAACAAACACGGCAATAACCAAGAATTTTTGCCGGAGCTTCATCATGAAGACGTGAAGGCTAAAATTCCAATGAAATACTATTCGCAAGAGTTGATTTATCTAGCTGATTCAGGTCGACATGCCTGATGTGTTATTATGTTAACCCTACAGCATGACCTGTGTACACAATGTGTATTTCTCCTCAGGAGCAAGGTACCCAACAAAAACTCCGCAGACACAAAGATGAGACAACTATTGGTAGGCCGAGAAGTTGGTGAATTTTATGTTGCAAAACAACCCCCATCCCACCATTGCGGTTTCTCATGAAACTGATAATATTATCTTGAATTCCCAACCTACAATCACCATAGAGCTTATGTGGGATATGTTGATCCCTGTCAAATTACTTAAATCCTCCTAGAGTTCAAGGTTAGTTGTAGAAGATATTTGATCGGATTTACTTGTACCAATAGTGGGTGAGAAGGAACCTATTTATGCTCAAAACTTTAGGTTACAAAAGAGTCATCTGGGACTGAGGACAGAGCAACAAACTAGGGGAGTTAAAAAGTAGTGGACGTTCCTAACAAAACTCATATTGCAGTCACATTCTCTTCACTGTAGCAAGTAGTTTCCTCCTATCATATGAAGTTGGTTTCCACCAAGTCAGAAAGAACAGTAAGAGAATGGATAATTTAAGGGTTGCTGAATAGAAAGTCAATATAAGATATGTATCATATGCTCCAATGAAACATTTTCAGTTATGCACTCATAAAAACGGAAGAACACTTTTTTTTTTCATTAAGATGTCCACTTACTCATTCAAAGGATTTCCACTTGCAACACTTTCTTCAACATGGATTTCTTCTTTCAACTCCTAGGGATAATAAGATGGAATAATTTATTTCTTTGCTATCAACTTACACATTTAACAACAAATAACCAAATATGTAATTGTACAACACAGCTTAATTGTTGTAGAGATATATTCGCCTAACAACTACCAGACACTATTTTCATACTGTCCATCACATCTTCCTGATGAAGATGATCGTTATATCCTCCCTAGTTCTGTATAACACACCACCAAGCCATCACTCCTTTACAAACCAATTGAATCTTAGTGAGAGAAAAAATGATACTTTAATGGAAAGAATATCCATAAGCATAATGGAAAAATGAGCTCTTATTTATTTTTAAATATTTAGCTGTAAGACCAGAAGGGGTCATGGGATCTAATACATGTATCATTGAGTAACAAGCGACTAAGCCCGCAAGATTTGTACCAGCACACCTTTTACAAATCAACGTTTAAGATTATTTAGAAACATCATCTATACAATATTTTACAAAAGATTTTTCACAAAACACTGCAGTTAGATCTAATAAATATTCAAAAGAAGTAAGAGTAAGCCAATTAAGTGCTTCTGGAGGGGGATTTTTATGTAGAGTACATATCATCAATACTGCAGCAACTTGATACTACTAGCTGCAAGCATTATCTCGTCTGTTGCATGGGAGCCCGTACTTCGTAATAGAGATACAGGACAACGAAGAGATTAGGGAACTAATAGGGAAATCTATTCGAAATGCTTTCATGGATGTAGTCAAACATCACTTATTAAGACAGGTTTCCTGTGATCAGCAGTATCAACAGATATTCAGGAAAATAGAAATCCAGGCTTGAAACATGTGTATTGAATCCAATCCTTATAGTTCTTTCCTTAGGACAGACTAAGAGCTCAGCACATTTCCGATACTACACAAGTTAAATGTTTCAGGCCACTTGGTCAGTCTGCAAACTCAGAAGATGAGTGGGTATGATCCCCACCATCGGCCAAACTAGAAAGAGTTCTATATGATTCCCAGTGTACATCTACAGACAAATGCTGGGGCAGTTAGTCGCATGTAGCCATGGTCGCGTCTTCACAACTACTTATTATATTCATTGCAATCGATATTATCACCTCTTATGGGATGCACAAAAGGGCATGTGGGTGTAAAAATTACTCCCACAAGGAACCTCCTTTCATCTCTTCCCTGACAACAAGCAAGTGACAATAATAAGGGGTAGAAATGCTAACGCCTATCTACACACAACATCAAAAACATACAGAAATATGGTAAGATAGAATATTTCTCATTATTTACTAAAAAGAGGTAGGGTTAATTGAGTCCTCCTTTGTACTTTAACTACTCAGGATTGAGAAGGGGGCGAACCCTGTCATTAGTTACAACCAGGGCCAGAATTGTGACGGTACGCACCGGTACGCCGTTCCAAAACCTCTGTAGAGGGGAAAAGTCAAATATATAACATAATTTTAAGGCCCGTGGAACGTTAGTATATACAGGTTAAAGGTTCCGCCTGATCAATACTTTTATTAAATATGATCACTGTGTGGTCATTAGTGGGACATGTTTCGAGGCCTATTTATTAGTTTTGGCCCCTTGATCAGCCGACATGAAAGAAAACGATACAAGATAATTGGTTGGCGTAACACTAAAAATTCCCTTAAAATTAAATCTTGTATGGTGCACCATAAGGAGAGATTGGACAAGTTTTAACGCCTAAAGTATTATAAATGATGTCAAAAGTCTTATGAAATATGAACACTTTCAATACACGCTTCACTGAGGTCTGTAGATGCTTATGAAAACACAGATGTACCGGTTCAGTACGGTAGCAACAGTTGAGAACACCATGAAAACATGTTGGAAACCAGCAGTAATGATGGAACACTTAATACCTCAATACTTCACCAGCAATGTAGAAATATGAAAATAATAAAATCAATGACGTCACTGCACTGAAATGATATCTTGCAACTAGAAAGCTCATGAAGTGCATAATTTCTAAACTTGCAAAAGAAGAAATATGGGGAACAATTAGTAAATTGTTAAGGGAGAAATGGGTAGGTGAAGGCCACTTATAAACTCCATAACCAGTAACAAGAAATTACCGGATTTGAGCAACGATTAATAAGTTAACTTATAAAATGGGAAATTACGTAAGGTTAAATTGTTTGCTATGTCGGCTCTGATTTGTCTTTTATTTTAATATTATTATCAATTTTATGCATACAGCAGAGCTAATTCTCCAGGTATATAACTGTATTAAATGAAAATCAAGGGAGTGTTAGTTCTGGTTAAAGCTGTAGAATAGGGGTGGTGTGCTATTGCATGATATTCGCAAGAGAGATTCTCTAAGAGGAAGACACGTGCAAATGGGAAAATAATTTGGGAAGTGTAGCGAAAATAACACGGAAAAGGGGGGCGCGTATAAATGGCAGGATGTGTTGCAGTAAATAACTTGTTAAAATAGATGCTTATAAAATTTGCATAATTAAGAAACATGGTAAACAACAGCCGAAAAAGTTTAAGGGGGTTTATTTTTATTGTTATGAGGACAGGGAGGCATGGAGTGCTGCATCAAACCGGTCAAAAGACTGAAGACTCAATCAACATCTGTGAGGGTATCAAACAAAACGTTTGAGTCGAAAGTGATTTCATTGAGATTTATTGGGGCTGAAACTTTATGCGTTGTGTTAATTTCAATAGACTCAACTACATTCATAATGGATCCCTTATAGGTGTAATGTAAATTTTTTTAATCCTTTTCTATATTTGTGAATTTATGGCCGGACTCTTCCATATGGTTGACCATGGCTGAATATTTTCTGTATTTTATGGCGTTTAAGTGTTCATTCTATCTTGTAGCAAAATTCCTTCCGGTTTGACCTATATAGTAAGTGTTGTAGTCATTGCAATTCAATCTGTAAATGCCAGATTTGATGAATCTATCTTTTGTATTTATTATATTAGAATTATTATTTTCACATTTGCATGTGTCTTCCTCTTAGAGAATCTCTCTTACTAATATCATACATAAGCACACCACCCCTAATATACAGCTTTAACCAGAACTAACACTCCCAGGATTTTCATTTAATACAGTTATATATCTGGGGAATGAGCTCTGCTGTACCCATTAAATTGACAATAATATTGAAATAAAAGACAAATACAATGCATAGAAACTCAGCAATTCTTCCAGGCTTGTGCCGTGTCTTGTGTGGGGTTTCGCCTAGGACACCAAGCTGGCTCATCGGCGGGCTCTTGGTGTCCCCGCCCGGCGCGCAGTTCGTCACTCCTGTGGGGGTCCGGGCGGGGACACCAAGAGCCCGCCGATGAGCCAGCTTGGTGTCCTAGGCGAAACCCCACACAAGACACGGCACAAGCCTGGAAGAATTGCTGAGTTTTAATTCACCGGCCGTGAAAGCCAATATACCATCTTTTTGGAAGCCTTCACAGGGAGGTTGAGGCAGCTTGAGCTTTTAGTTCTCGCTGTCAAGTGGTGCAGTTGCACCTAATATAAAGGGAGGTGGCGCGCAGTTCGTCACTCCTGTGGGGGTCCGGGCGGGGACACCCAGAGCCCGCCGATGAGCCAGCTTGGTGTCCTAGGCGAAACCCCACACAAGACACGGCACAAGCCTGGAAGAATTGCTGAGTTTTAATTCACCGGCCGTGAAAGCCAATATACCATCTTTTTGGAAGCCTTCACAGGGAGGTTGAGGCAGCTTGAGCTTTTAGTTCTCGCTGTCAAGTGGTGCAGTTGCACCTAATATAAAGGGAGGTGGCGCGCAGTTCGTCACTCCTGTGGGGGTCCAGGCGGGGACACCAAGAGCCCGCCGATGAGCCAGCTTGGTGTCCTAGGCGAAACCCCACACAAGACACGGCACAAGCCTGGAAGAATTGCTGAGTTTTAATTCACCGGCCGTGAAAGCCAATATACCATCTTTTTGGAAGCCTTCACAGGGAGGTTGAGGCAGCTTGAGCTTTTAGTTCTCGCTGTCAAGTG
Source organism: Meconema thalassinum (assembly GCA_946902985.2). Taxonomy (NCBI): domain Eukaryota; kingdom Metazoa; phylum Arthropoda; class Insecta; order Orthoptera; family Tettigoniidae; genus Meconema; species Meconema thalassinum. The sequence continues at coordinate 211,890,562 of OX336395.1, forward strand.
GTGCAGTTGCACCTAATATAAAGGGAGGTGGCGCGCAGTTCGTCACTCCTGTGGGGGTCCGGGCGGGGACACCAAGAGCCCGCCGATGAGCCAGCTTGGTGTCCTAGGCGAAACCCCACACAAGACACGGCACAAGCCTGGAAGAATTGCTGAGTTTTAATTCACCGGCCGTGAAAGCCAATATACCATCTTTTTGGAAGCCTTCACAGGGAGGTTGAGGCAGCTTGAGCTTCTAGTTCTCGCTGTCAAGTGGTGCAGTTGCACCTAATATAAAGGGAGGTGGCGCGCAATTCGTCACTCCTGTGGGGGTCCGGGCGGGGACACCAAGAGCCCGCCGATGAGCCAGCTTGGTGTCCTAGGCGAAACCCCACACAAGACACGGCACAAGCCTGGATGAATTGCTGAGTTTTAATTCACCGGCCGTGAAAGCCAATATACCATCTTTTTGGAAGCCTTCACAGGGAGGTTGAGGCAGCTTGCGCTTTTAGTTCTCGCTGTCAAGTGGTGCAGTTGCACCTAATATAAAGGGAGGTGGCGCGCAGTTCGTCACTCCTGTGGGGGTCCGGGCGGGGACACCAAGAGCCCGCCGATGAGCCAGCTTGGTGTCCTAGGCGAAACCCCACACAAGACACGGCACAAGCCTGGAAGAATTGCTGAGTTTTAATTCACCGGCCGTGAAAGCCAATATACCATCTTTTTGGAAGCCTTCACAGGGAGGTTGAGGCAGCTTGAGCTTTTAGTTCTCGCTGTCAAGTGGTGCAGTTGCACCTAATATAAAGGGAGGTGGCGCGCAGTTCGTCACTCCTGTGGGGGTCCGGGCGGGGACACCAAGAGCCCGCCGATGAGCCAGCTTGGTGTCCTAGGCGAAACCCCACACAAGACACGGCACAAGCCTGGAAGAATTGCTGAGTTTTAATTCACCGGCCGTGAAAGCCAATATACCATCTTTTTGGAAGCCTTCACAGGGAGGTTGAGGCAGCTTGAGCTTTTAGTTCTCGCTGTCAAGTGGTGCAGTTGCACCTAATATAAAGGGAGGTGGCGCGCAGTTCGTCACTCCTGTGGGGGTCCGGGCGGGGACACCAAGAGCCCGCCGATGAGCCAGCTTGGTGTCCTAGGCGAAACCCCACACAAGACGCGGCACAAGCCTGGAAGAATTGCTGAGTTTTAATTCACCGGCCGTGAAAGCCAATATACAATGCATAGAATTTAACCACATGTAATTTGCAAATGTAATAAGTTATCTTATTATTCGTTGCTCAAACCAGGTAATTTATTGTTACTGGTTATGAAGTATATAAGTGGCCTTCACCTACTCATTTCTCCCTAACAATTTACTAATTGTTCGTCATATTTCTTCTTTTTAGACGGAACTAACTATGAATCTTTGCCATTGCAAGTGTTGAAGTTACACACTTCATTAGCTTTCTATTGGCAAGATATAATTTCAAGGCAGTGACTTCATTGGTTTTATTATTTTTAGCCTATTTTCAATTTTGAAAAAATAGGCTTAAGAGATCACCTTTTGTCCGTGTGTGTGTGCGTGTGCGTGTGTGTGTGTGTGTGTGTGATTCGTGTGTGTGTCCTCCCCTAATAAAATCGAAACGGCTGGAGCGATTTCAATGAAACTCGGAATGTTCATAGCACTATTCCCGGCGACCTCGACCGTGCCCTTCAAATTTTGTTACGTCTCTCCAATCCAACATGGCGGCTGTGCGAAATATTTCACTAGCATTCAATATCTCCTAAACTATTACCGATATTGCCCTGAAATTGTGTACGGTGATAAAGGGCACTACTACAAGTTCACCTATGAGACTTTCAAAAACCTGGTGACTACAAAACCAACATGGCGGCCAAGCGAAGTTGAGACATTTAAATAGACTTTTCTCGCGATTTAACTACCTAAATGTAAAGAAACTTGGTACAGCAAATGTTTATACACATTGTAATGCACTGGAGTCTAATTTAGTTCAATTGTTTACATAACCTCAAAATGGCGGCTGTGCGAAATATTTCACTGACATTCTATATCTCCGAAACTATTACAGATATCAGCCTGCAATTTTGTACGGTGATAAAGGGTACTGATACAGGTATACCTACGTATATTTCATAAACCTGTAAAGTACGAAACGAACATGGCGACCAAGCGAATTTAAAATATTTTAATAGACTTTTCTCGTGATTTAACTCTCTGAGCGCAGTGAAATGTGGTACAGTAATTGATTTTGCAGATTGTAATGCACTGCCATCTAATTTAATTCAATTGCTTACATAACCTCAAGATGGCGGCTGTGCGAAATTTTAAAATTAAGTTCTAATTTCTTGTGTCGTAATCATGCGATCGAAGTGAAAGTTTGAATAATGAACCTAGGCAATAATTGTCCTTGAATGGTACTTAACTCTATGGCCTATACACATAACACTCCTAAATGGTGAGCTCCCGAAATATTTAGACGGTTCTCAATATCTATGAATCTTTTACAGCAACCAAACTGATTTTTTTTATGTTCATAGAGACTATGAACATATGTTCACCTATAGGACTTTCAGGAACCTGGTGAGCACAAATCCAACATGGCGGCGACGCGAAGTATAAATATTTAAATGGACGTTTCTCGCGAATTAACTATCCGAGTGCCGTGAAACGTTGCACGTTAAATGCTTATACAAATGTTGATCCACTGGCATCTAATTTATTTCAATGGTTTGCATTATCACAAGATGGCTGCTGTGCGTAATTTTAAAATCTCGTTTTTACTTCTTGTTATCTAATCATGGGATTGAAGTTTGAATACCACACGTACACAATAATCTTAATGTAATAGTACAAAAATAAAAATCCAACCTGGCGAACATCTGAAATATTTAGACGGTTCTCAATATCTACGAATCTGTTACAGCAATTAAACTGAAATTTTGTATGTTGATTGTGGCAGTTAACATAAGTAGGATATATGAAAATAGGCTGTATAGTTCTTCACGGAACTACTTGTTATATTTCTGCATTGCTGTTGAAGTATTGACGTATTAAGTGTTCCATCATTACTGCTGGTTTCCAACATGTTTTCATGGTGTTCTCAACTGTTGCTGCCGTACTGAAGCGGTACATTTGTGTTTTCATTAGCATCTACAGAAATCAGTGAAGCATGTATTGAAAGTGTTCATAATTCATATGACTTTTGACATCATTTATATTACTTTGGGCGTTAAAAAATTTTCAATCTCTCTTTATGTTGCACCATACAAGATTTAATTTTAAGGGAATTTTTAGTGTTACGCCAAACAAATAATCTTGTATCGTTTTCTATCATATCGGCTGATGAAGGGGCCAAAACTATTAATTAGGCCTCGAAATATGTCCCCTAATGACCACACAGTGATCATATTTAGTAAAAGTATTGATCAGGCGGAACCTTAACATGTTTATACTAATTAGTTTATCAATACGGAACCAAAATGAACCTTTTAAGTTCTAAAATCTGTGGAACGATCGTTGTAAGTCAAGGTCAACTTAGTCTTTGACTGGACTGCACTCCAAAGTACGTGGAATCATGGCTGCCTCAGGGACGGCACTCCGCTCTGGATATTAACAGCAAGGTGAGAGAGAGAGGAGGCACATACAACGAAAACTCTTCTAAACTTTGGACAATTTTATAAACAGTGAGGTAAAACATGCTTAAGTACAGTACCTTTTACAATAAATAATTAAGTCAGAAAACTGTAAAGACAAAATTACAAAACAAGAAATAAAAAATTGTTGGAGAACTTGTGTGTATTTTCAAACCGAATGTATTTAATTTTTGTAAATACTTACAAAACAATTTAATAATGTTCGTTTTTTGAATGGTAGCCCTGTTGGCCTGCATTAAAATTTAATATAAGACAACGGCTATGGTAAGGAAAATGTTGATACAGCAGTCTAAATTTAATTTAAAATTGTAATAAAAATTAGATTGCAATTTTGTCCACTGATTAGTTCTTAAAGGTGTTCAGAAAAGTGTAAAAATATCGTTTTTTTGAACTCTCTATTTCAATATTCCATAAGGACCCCACCCCTCCCTCTCACCACCACCACCTGGTAGCCCACAGTACCGGAACCTCTTTTTTTACAAATCAAGCACTGGTTACAACCGTCAGTACAATTGCCAGGAAGATGAGGTAATAAACTACTGAAGATCACTTCAAGGCTTGCTGAGGTAGTGAAACCCATCTATCCTGAGTTGCCCTTATGAAAGCGTCTTATTTCAGCCCTCTGACTAGAATACATATGGTTGACCAAACCAAGAATTGGTATACCTTTAAAAACCTGCAAGTCATTCATGTTCAGTCCTTAACACAATACAACTTTAGACAATGAGAGTTTAAATGCATCCCCCATTAGCTCAGTGGTCAGAGCAACAGAGTGTGAAGCCTCAGGTTGCAGCTATATGTCACACAAATGTCAGATATTCTATGCCTTTCTTCAAAAGGCTTGTGCTTTCTGTACTGCACTCAATTTATCAACTGAGCATTTCCATTTATCATCAATACTGTTGTGAAAATCAATTCTGGAATCTCTAAATACCATTTGGTGACAAAGAGATGAAGAACAGGAATGTCTTGTAAAGAGGCATAAAGTTGTAACATGATAAAGTACTTACCTGTTTGATACCCAAAGGTGTTGTTTCTATTTTTATGCATGGAACAAACTCTGGCGAGGGACATTCTTCAGTCTTGATATCCCCAGGGAGGTCAGTTTTATCCTGCAGAGAAGTGATTTTTTTCACAAATGTATTCCTTTGGATAGCAGGAATTACAACTCACAAATGACTAGTAAACATACACTAATGGACTTTAATTTTTAAGGACACATGAGATGCGAACAGAGGAATATCACCTGTTCTGTATCGCCTATTAACCATTTCTGCTCATGAATATACTAAAATAAAAATATTAATATTCATTTTCTCATGATGGGGTTACAAAAAAATTATGATGTAAAAATGAATAACACTGGAAACAAAGAGAGAGATATTATTCAATGATATCTGGAGAATGTGGAACTGGAAACCGAAAGCAGAGAAAACAAAATAAAGACGCTTTTCAAACAAACACAAACGTGGTTAAATTATAAGAATAAACGTTCCTTTACCCAATTTATTACCTCTTTGCAACCCTGATGAAGTATTTACCCAAGATGTGTTACAGATCGGTTTTAAACTATTTATTTTATAATTTTTTTCATAAAAAACCCTAGTAAAATAGTATTGCACAGTTTCCATTGTAATTCATTCAAAAGGTCTTAATACAAGTTTTGTTGACTAGGGTATTATTTTTTCATGTTTCAAGGGTTTTTGTTTTAGGTCCTAAATAATTAACTAATATACTGAAAATCGTATGTCACAACATGTTCATTGTAAACATGTATTCAATATAAGTATTGACATGTGTCTGCATATAAGAAATAACTGATACAAGTCAATAAGGATCAATATACTCAACAACACCACAGCTTAATGATTGTGCTTACTATAACAAACTATAAACAGCTGATATTTTATCCTGGCCCATAGCCGAAAACCAATATTTTGGTTACTAATCTCTAATATGGTCGACCCTCTTCCTCCAACTTAATATTTAGCCTTGTGAGGACAATCAACTTTCTCTCTCAGACCGTAGTGAAAAACCAAAATGGTTGACCATTAGGAACCAATTTAGGTCACCCTCCTCTCCCCCAAGTAACTCGTCTGACTTGAAACTGCTTGGAGACTGTCGTAACGTGACGTCATGCGCTGTCTCAAAACAAGAATCAAGTTGTTTGTAAAGCCACGTAGTTTGTCGTGGACAGACTCCTTTAGAAAATTCCCCTGTCAGAAAAACGTGACTAAAACCACTTGTCAGGAAACCATGACAACCATCATGGCCGCTGAGGGAACACCAGGCCACCATGGCCTGTTTATAAAGGGAGACAAATGGAAACAAAATTCAAATCTCTGTGATTTATGGAGGAAATCTAGGTGAATTTCACTTCACAGGTTTGCTACGCTGATTATCGAAGATGGTTGCAACTTGGTCACCATGGCAGCTCATTGGTCAGAACAACAGCATACAAAGCCGGCGGTGGCTGGTTTGTGTCCAGGATTGGTCACATATTTTATCACAGTGCCTTTAACCAAAGGCTTGTGCTTTCTGTTCAATACACAACCTAACATTTGTCATCAATACAGTAGTGGAAATACAATTCTGGAATCCCTAAACACCATTTGGTGATAAGAAGATGAAGAACACGGCATGACTTGTAAAGAGTATTAACTCGATAAAGTACTTACTCCTTTCACATCTGGAGATGTTGATTCTACTTTCGTCCATGGAACAATCTCCGGTGTAGGACATTCTGCTTCACTGACTGCAACAATATCCGGCGTGGGACATGATTCAGACTTAATATCCCTCCTATGATGAGCATCAACCTGCAAGGGAATGACTTGTTTCCCAAATATGTTCCTTTGCATAAGTGGAATTAAATCTTACATACGACGTACAAAATGAATGTTACAGGAATCTGAGAATAAAATAAACATTGATCTGGTTTCCAATTCCCTTCATTTCTTCCAAACACGATACAACATGGATGGTCTAGATCAGCAGGCCTATGTACATGGAAAATATTTTTCAAAGATCACAAAATGAAATAAATGCCAGCCTTGTGGTTTTATTTGGTATCGTCAGCATGACGTATTAAGCTGATCTTTATAAACAACCCTCGCTATAAATACTAGACCACGAAGGATTCATGATAAAGGTATGGTTAAGGGGGTTCATAAAAACAAGGCTTGTAGATAAGGAGGAAAGAGGAACAACGCCTATGTGGGAAAGTAATGGACGCAGCAGGTATGCTCAATAATACCCCTAAATGAAAATAGTTACATCAAAGTTTGTAGATGATGGAGATTAGAATGAGAATATTAGGGAACTGAGCATGCCAGGTAAATATTCAATATTACCTGGGGAATGTGGAATAGAAAAGTGACTCGGGTAAAACAAAACGAATATGACAGACGGTAATTTACCTTAACCAATAATAGAAACTCTCTGTATCACACTAAACAATATCAATATTATCTATAACACACTATTATACTGAATATCAACATCAAACCGTCAGGAGGTTTTTACCTAGTTCAAAACTGCTTTAGATATTTCAGTTAACTAATTTAAAGTTTGCTTATAAGTGGTGTTCCTTTTTACTTTTAAAATTGCATTTGTGTTCAGTGCAGTTAATTTTTGGAAATTAGTTGAACTTCCTCAGCATGCTTTTGTTGTAGACATCAAGTGATGATTGCAATAAGTATTACTCTCTCCCCAACCTCTAGCAATTCAAGTCTTGGAACAGAGGGGATTCCAAATATAATTCTTGCTATAAATCTCACTTTCTAGTGAGTCAGTGCAGTAACATACATATTATGTGGCAACACTGTACGTCATTATTCAAAACAACGGCTATGTTCTATCTCTATTGAATAAAAAGGAGGCATTGAATTTTGAGAGGAGAAATCATTCTGAATGTCTAAACATTGTTTCAGCTTCTCAATGGAAATTAATACACAAGTATGAAAATACAGACACAATATGCCCTCTAGTTAACAGATATTGATTAACTTACTGCTTAATATAATTCGCCTTGCTAACTACAAATATGTTGTCTTGGACATCACTAAGATTGCAATGTTACACAATATGTGGAATTAAAATACACTTACAATGTCGGCCAAGTCGTCTGTTTCTGTCGACCATTCCGGTTCACTTTTGATCACAGCTTGCTCGTCCATTACGTTAGAAAACTAGAACACAGAAATTTACTTGAACATCATTTACATACGCACTTATTTACCAAAATAGCCTCATACATCAAATGAGGTAATCTAAGTCCTCCAAATGCAATATTAGTACTCCGAATATATCCTGCGAGGTGCACAGTATCAATAACAGTAAATCCTACTTTATCAAATGAGTTAGAGAATAAAGTCGAGTAAATTCTAATATAAGTCATTGATACTGAGTGGATAAAATGAGCAATTTATGGGTATTTTTAACGCCAGTTCGTATCTATACAGAAGTGAAATGGAGCAACTCTCGAATGCGTCCATCATATGTTCAGTCCCTTTGTTCCCATACACTCACAAACCTGAACAATGTTTGGGCGAGGCGGGGGTATCTGATTGTTAGTACATAACACACCTATCAGCGCGACTGAAATAGCTTAATAATAAATTTTATTTCAGCCAATGGCCATAATAGTAGGAATACCATACAAGTTCATTCGGTACAAAATTTTGTAATAGACATCTGACGTTCACCGCATGTTAATACATGATATCTCTCACACTGCCTCTTACATAAAATACACACGCAGTTTAAGTTTGGCTGGTGATACTTCTTTTCAGTGCAAACTTTATGGTGAAAACCGTGCACTGCCATTCGTGTCATCATATGACGGAGTTCATAATTCGAGTTCATCCACTCACAAGTCGTCATGGCATCTGTACAGTAGAAGTCAATCCAAATATGTCTCCTCTTGTCACGAAGTTCACTCAGTAAAGCATCATATGCTCCAGTGGCAGGCAGCATCCATTGATTTCTTAAATCTTCTATATAAAATTGCTCTTTGGCTAATACATATACAAGGCGAGAGGATGTGTATTTTGAAAGATTGAGTAACTTTTTTAAGTATACTGCCTTCACTCTTTCCATTTTCTTCAGATCATTCTTTGTCAGGTGTTGCCATATATTTTCCAATGCATATGCAACTATGGGAGTAATTTTGAGCTTAAATAACGCCATGCCTGTATCAAGGGACAATTTTCCGAGTTGTCTTATGTCATTCATTGCTACAATTGCTGTGTCAACTTTGTCTTGTATGTGCTTCGTAAATACAACTCCCTGTGTTTGAAATGTTACTCCTAAGTACTTAAAATTGTTCACTAATTGTAATCTTTTGCCTTTATATTCCAAATGATGATTGACTGACAGTCTACCTCCTTTTCTAAAGGCCATGAACATTGTCTTGTTTTCGTTCAATTTAAGTTCATTTTCATCCGCCCAGTTTACTAGTCTGTTGAAAGTCTCCTGTAACCTTTCAAGTGATGTGGATGTTAGCACCATGTCATCCGCATACATGTATATGGAGACATCTTGATCCTCTATAATCTGGGTCACATCCATGGTTGCAATATTGAACAGGAGAGGACTTAGTGGGTCCCCCTGTAGCACACCGATTGTCTGTTCAATGCAATGCGATTCCATTCTGTTGTCATCAATTCGTACTTGGTTACTGGTTAGGATATTTCTTATCAGTCTCGTTAAATAGTGCTGATGTCCTATCAGTGAATCTAGCTTCTCCAACATCTTCTTCCTGTTTACTGAATCAAACGCTTTCGAATAGTCGATAAATACCACATTCAACTTGCCTCTTCCGTGTCGTAAGGCTTCCTCAATGTCACCTTGAAGACATTTAATTGCATGTGTAGTTGACCTGCCTCTCCTAAATCCGAATTGTTCATCTGGAATTTGGTGTTCCGTTAGATCTGTCAGTCTCAATGTTAGTAGTTTTGTTAACAATTTAAATCCTGAGCATTCCAGAGCTATGCCTCGGTATGCATCTGGGCTACCTGCATCTCCCTTTCCCTTATACAAAACTTTAATTGTGGAGTGCCTCCACTTGTCCGGTATATTCGCTTGTATTAAGCACTGATTGAGAAGGGCCAACCAGTCTTCTTTCATTTCTTCAAAACTACCTTTAATGTGTTCATTAAATATCCTATCAGGACCACATGCTTTTTGGTTCTTCAACTGTTGCACAGCTAATTCGACCTCGCCACTTGTAAAGGGAACAATTACACTACTACTCTGGTGTTCGCCATTGTAAACTGGTCTTGTGTCATTTGCTTGTAACACTCTCGTAAAATGCTTTTCCCAATCCTCCATTGAGAGGTCTCTGGGAAATCGTGGTTGCCGTTCACTCAGAGCCTTGTAGGGGTGTCGTTTTGCATCTTCCAACATTTTTGCTTCTTCCTTCTTATGGAATGAAGTTCTTGCATCTGTCAGTATGACTTTATATACTCTCCTTTTTTCTCCATATTTTAGTAGAGCCTCTTTTGACTGGTTTTGCCTTACTTCATGCAACGCTCTCAGTGCGTCTTTCCGTGCTTTGTAACACTCCACATTAAACCAAGGTTTTGCGCGTCTCTGGGATGGGCAGTACGGTTCTGCTGCTGTTTTGATTATATACTCTATACGCTCTAAAGCCATATTTAAGTCATCATCTTCCTGACAATAGGGTGCTCCTAATGTTTCCACTACAGCATTGTGAAGTCTTTCTTTGTTTATCTTCCTGATCAGATGATTATGCTTCTTGATGTTTGGCGATTCACCCCAAGCTTCTATTTCAAATTCCGCTTCCACTGGTATGTGCTTTCTTATAACAACGTCATCTCTCACTTTAGTATTAATGACCTTGGCGCGTTTCATGTTTGAAAAGATGAGATCGATGGTGCTACTACCATTGCTACATATGTAAGTTTTCATATGTGGATCATTGACAAGTGATAGGCCTTCACCCTGTAGAAAATTCAACACAGCTTTCGATTTGTTAGTAACCTGATCTATCCGACAATTGAAGTCCCCCGCTAAGATGATCATTCCGCTCCTATTTGCTTTCCGCAGCACAAAGTCAAGTTCCTCTATGATTTCTTCTTGTTTATAGTCCGGTTGAAAGTACGCACCGATCACTTCTAAAAATTTTGTTTCAATCATTATAACATTTGAGCTGCTATATAACGTTCTCGTTGGTGCAAGTTCTGGGTTTACTATACATGTTATCCCACCACTGGGTCTTCCTCTTTCACCTTGTGAAGCAAACGTGTGCATGGTATACCTATTATATTCACACCATTCTCGAGTTAAAAATGTTTCTGTTAGAATTGCTACTGAATAATTTCGTAAGATGTCTCTTGGAATCGTTTTCATGACACTTAATAGACCCTCTATGTTCCATACTAATATTGAGCATTTAAAAATCTTATTCCCTGAGTCCTCTGAACCTCCATGGAGCTCGAAAAGGACGACAGATTACATCCTTCGGCCAGAAGTTACTATTGTTTACATCTTGGAGAGCATCTAGTGGAACCCCTACTTTGTAGGCTCGACTGGACTCCGAGCTGCTTACTATCTGACAGTTAACATCTTCTATACCATTTTCTCTTAGAAAGACTTCTAAATCATCTTTTGTTGTGTTGGGATGAAGTTTTCCCACATAAATCCATCCTTTTCTTTCAGCTGCTTTTATTCTATAATCTCCCGTCCTATCCCCTTTTATTATGACCCTCTTCTCCGCTGTCTTAACGTACTGGTTGTCTGTACCTTGGATGTTTTGCGAGGTCCGTGGGGTTCTACGACGGCTAATTTGCGTCTTCCAACCTTCATCTCTTTCATTCTCATGCGCTGCAATTTGTTTGATGACCTCTCTTTCCTCTTCAGGAATGTTTACCACTGAATTAGTTGTCTCATTCGTTGTTTCATCCGTATGTGCTAGTTGCGAAGTCCGTGAGGTACTCTGACGGCTCATGTTCGTCTTCCAATTTTCATCTCTTTCATTCTCATGCGCTGCCATTTGTTTTATGACCTCTCTCTCCTCTTTATGGATGTTAACCACTGAATCGGTTGTCTCATTCGTTGTTTCATCCGTGTGTGTTAGTTGGTGTACACTAGTTGTTTCTTCAAATGGTAATGGAGGTGGTGGAGCTGTCCTCTTGTTGTTCTCATTCCTAGTTCGCGAGACCGTCGATCGTATCTGACCATTTTCGCAGTATGCTTGCATTGCTTTCTTAATTTCCGTCCCAATTATTACTTTGAGATCTTGGCGCATTGCTTGAATTTCCTGTTTCAAAGCAGTTAATTCCTCTCTATCACTCCTAAATGACGCCCAATCCTGTCTACAAACCGGACATAACCACAAGAGCGTGCAGCTATGTTTCTGCAGTGTCGTATAGTCGCCAACTCCCATGGATACACATTCTCTGTGGAACCAAGCGTTACATTTTCCTTCACAACCGACTGCTGCGGCATCCTCATCAACTAATTTACCGCACACCCGGCAGAAAGCGTTGTCTACTCTTGTTTGCATTCTTCCTGCCTTTATACACTCTTAGACTTCCAGTAGTGAAACACTCGACTAACGATGAACCCTCAATTTACACTCGTGTGCCACTCCTTTTAATTAAAGTGTCACTTACTCAACTTTATAGCTAAACACGCAGACCGATACGTAAAATAACCGATACCACACACTATGCGACAAGTATACACGTTAAACACTCCACAAACACATATATATCAGGAACCTATATCCCATCATCTACTTAAGGAAGCCATTAAGACAGCCGAAGACTGAAATAGCTTCCGTACAAGTTAAGTGATCGTAGTACACGCTCCTTTGAGAATCAGAACTAGCTGAGTACAAATCTCCAGATACCACACAATGCCCAGTTCGAATGAAAACTCTTACTTCTCATTGAGCGGAAGTGAGAGAAAGATGTATTTATCCACACACACTTACATAACTAACATGGGAATAATTTGCATAATATCATTATAATGGTGTTCTTAGCTACATACCTCTGTCATGGAATCAATGATACCTCTATATTCTCGAAGGTTAAATATTGTAAACTGCGTGTCGATCTGCGCTGGGCACTGATAATACAATATCCTTCCGCCGTAAGACTAATAATTTCCTTAACTTAGTGCTGTCCCATATCTCCACAATATTTAAAATGCTCCCACTTGGATCTCCATCTAATAAGAAAAGATTTCTCAGATTGTTCATTCCCACCAAAAGTACGGTACCGGTATTCTATATGAAATGCAGTACCCCGAACATCCTCCTAGAGTTACAAGCCGCCAGGTTCAAAACAAAATAATTGAACGGATACATTACACATAAGTGACCTTGAATTTCTCCTTAGACACATAATAACTTTGTGTGAGGTATATAGTCAGTCATATTATATTTTGTACATTGAACAAGATATTACAGTCTAAAATCTAAATCAAGAATTGTTTTTTGAGTTTACAGTCTTTCGACTGGTTTGATGCAGCACTCCATGCTTCCCACACCTGAGCCAATCGTTTCATTTCTACATTGCTACCACACCCTGCATCTGAGGCAATCAGTTTAACATATTCCACCCTTGGTCTACCCCTACAGTTCATATCCTCGACTCTTGCCTTATATAGTTAAGTTTGTTATTTCTGGGTGTCTTGGTAGGGCCTATGTATCCTACCAACATATTTCTTCTCTTCACAACCAGTCGTCACAAACATCTCTCCTCCCCAAATCGTCTTAATACCTCTTCACCCTATATAGCCATCCAGTCTTCATCATTCTCTTGTAACACCACATTCCGAACGCTTCAGTTCTCCTCTACTCTGCTGCTCCCACAGTCCAAATTTCCATTCAGCGCCACGCTCCAGACAAAGGCTTTCAATACCTAAATATTGCCTATATTCACTGTCAATACATTTATTTCTGTAGAAATGCTTTCCTTGCCTAAACCAACCTACCTTTTATATCTTCCATTTTTCGTGCATCACTGGTCATTTTGCTTCCGAAGTAACTTAACAGAAGTCTCCTACTTCCCTTAGCTCTTCACTTGCCAATTTGACATCCATAGGGGTTTAAGATTTATTTCGGCTGGATTCCAATATTTTTGTTACCGTATACATTTATTAATTTTCATCGTGAATTCTTTCCTCAAGACAGAATCCATACCATTTAAAAATTCATTCAAATCATCAGATGTGTCGGCTAAGATAACGATGTCATCAGCAAATCTCAGTGGTGACATAGTACCGTAGTTCAGTAGGCCCTATATCGTATGTACCACCACACTGGAGACAAGCACACGATACAATCTGATGAAAACTGCTGAAATTAGCCGAAATACCGTTTGTTATGATAAAGGATAATAATTATGGAAATTATGTAGTAGCCTACGGTAGGCCTAATAGATGTTTGTCCTCAGCTGTCTACAACCCACCCACCGACCTCTCTTTAGACCACGATATGTATTAAAATTCCAGCTTTGTCCCAAGTAAAACATTGACGACACCTAGCGAGGGGCGAACCCTGGAAGTTATGAGAAGAACGGTAATAAATTAGTTGAGAGTTCGGGCTTTAGACAGCACGGCATCGATCAAAATAGACTGCATTTCAATAATAATGACCTGTCAAATTGGAAGGATCACCTTATATCTTCTTAATAGGTAGGCTACATGACGGCAAAAAGTTATGCTTCTTTGTACTAGTGGGAGTAGTTGGGAAAAAAGAATGGGGGAGGTAGCAAATTAAGAAGTCATTTGCATGTTTTCGCAACCTACCAAGTTATACACTGGGCGGAGTTATGGTGTCCACGTCTTGCTTGAGACTGGTTCATGGATTATTTTGATCCTTGATTTTTGGCAGTGACAGGGTAGGGCCAAGGAATTACATTCTTTCATTACCTCAGCCACTAGGGGGTGATAAGATGCATCCCCCCCAGCCACCCTTCGCGCCCCAATTTTCGTTTAATTTTGTTACTTGCCCCGTGATATTCATTAGCCTACTTGGATCCTCTGAAACCGTTGGCCTCCGATACGTTATCTTTATGGCATAAATGGGAGGAATATTTTGTTTCTCTCCATAGCAGTTCGCTTTTCTTTTGCGATTCATCGTCCTAATGTATAAGTTTTTAAAGAGAGGTGATACATATTAGAATTGACAAAAATAAAAAATCAAGCAGTTCATTAAAATGGTAACATTAATTTACTTCGCCAATTTCTTATATAACTGGACATGTTTTCAGATAATCCCAAATTACTAAAATCAATCTGTGTAATTATCCCTATCTACCTAACAATTCAAATAAAACTGTTATCGTGCATTGATAAATCTTAGATTACATTCGTTACCGTACTCATACTTGTGACACTCACGGTTTTAGCAAAATTTTGTTTTAGAAAGACAATATTGTGTTTGATTATTGATGACTGCTAAGTAAAACTATCTTAGATACTTTGGTTAAGACACAAACACCGCAAGTAGGGGGGCAGTGAGAGTTTAAACGCACAGCCTACTTTCCTAGGAACATTGCCGATATTTCTCGAACGCCTGGAGGGATTTTTACAAATGAGGTGTCGTTGAACTCGAGCTGACGGGGGCTTTGCTATGGACCACTCATCATATTTTTGAAAAATATTTGAAAATTTTTATTTTTGAAAGTAGGCGATAGTTAGAAAACCAAACATGATAGACCGTTCTGCCATAGTTGAAACGAATGGTCTCTATGACCTTTATTTTTTATAATAAAACTTTTTATTTTTTTAGAATTTTTGAAAACACCTAAATAATGAAATTTTTATATTTTGGAAACTAAGGAGTTTACAAAAAAAATTGTTTGAGGTAAATGAATGGCCCTGACCCCCTCTACCCCCAAAATAAATTTCAAGGCTCTCGGACTAAAACTGCCCAGTAGTGTGAATTGTAGTTAGACTCCCCCCTTCTTTCATATAAACTTTGGATGATATCTCCCGAACGCGTGGTCGGATTTTAACGAACGAGGTATTTTTGGCGTTGGGATGATGTTCTCTTGGCTAAGCATGTGTGTTGGTATTTTTAAAAATTTTTTTGAAGATTCTTGGTTTTTGGATTGGCACTATTTTGGAAACGGTGAATTTTGAAAAAACGTTTGTCTGACGTTAATGAAAGGTGGGTATGCCCTCTTTGAGGCCAGCAAGTTTCAAGGGTGTAGGAGGGAAAAAAATGATAGCCTACTTTCTCGCGAACATTGGTGATCATTGGCGAACGCATGGTCGGATTTAAACAAATGAGGTGTCGTTGGACTCGAGCTGACGTCCCCTTTCCTATAGACCACTCGTTATATATATTTTTTTTTTTGAAAAATTTTGTTTTTAAAAGTGGGCGATAGTTTGAAAACCAAACATGATAGAATGTTGTGCCATAGTTCAAACCAATGTTCTCTATGACCTTTATTTTTTTTTAATAAAACTTTTTCATATTTTGAGATTATTTGAAAACACTCCAAATTTGAATTTTTACTATTTTGGAAACTAACAGGTTGACAAAAAATTTGTATGACATAAATGAAAGATCCCTATCCTCTCTACCATAAAATAAATGTCAAGTCTCTAGAACAATTTTTTTTTTATAAAAGCGTGTTTGTAGACAGAGAGCCGGTAGTGCTTGACGTATGTTACAACGAGGCTATGACTGAGCATGGTGGATACTGGAAATGGCTATTTCGACGGGGGCGATGTATGGCAAAACGAGGGGTTGCTTTTCGATATTTTTTCCTATGACGAATGAATGAAGGCGAATATTTTGAAATGCGACGAGCATGCGAAGATTTCATACCCCTGAAGGGGATCTTTAACGTTTTAGTTAACGGTGATGAGCGAGATCGCTCTCTGACACAACAGACGGTTGTAGGATATGACCAAGTGATTCTTAGACGTTGGCGATCTCGGTGACCGTGCCTGGAAGAATTGAATAGCTATTTTGGTGGGATGGCGGGGGCAGATTATGACGGTTGGTTTTGTGACATTTCCTATGACGGATAGAGGCGAATATTTGAAAATGTGTTACGTGTTCTAGGATTTTCTTTTACCCCTGAAGGGGATCTTTAACATGCTAGTAAACGGTGATAAGCGAGACTGCTGTCTGGCACAGTAAATGGTTTTAGAATATGGAAACCTATAACATTTGCTCGACCAAGTCATGTGCATGTACGCAAAGAGCCAAAACGGTAAGGTCATTGGCCTGAAATGTTATTAACTAAATATTGAACTGGGTAAAGTCATGTGTTTTAGGATGAAAGTATGTGGTTAACATGATCATGTATTGAGGATGGCCGCTTGCTAGTAATTATTATTACAGTAAAATATTTATAATAGTAATAATAATAACACACACACATGTTTTGAATGCCAACACGCACACAGTCCAGCTCACTGGTGACTGAATATTGTACCTAGCCAGAGGACTCGTGAGAGCTGTTGCTGGTGTTGACGAGGCAGGAATGTCTACGTCAGCAGGAAGTGCGATATCAGCTTACTTGCCTCGTGGTGGCTAGCAGGTGTGCTGTTTAAGCAGAGATCGCCATTTTTGTTCTGAGACAGTAGGACTATCGATGTATAAGAGGTAGCCATTTTGGTTCCTTATGAAAAACATGAAACTAATATAAGGTTCACGAATCTTATTCAGATTGAGGAATGTGAAGAGGCGTGGGAACACGTGTGAAACAGACAACATTTCAAAACCAAAACGCTGAGAAAATGCAACTCTCTCTGTTGCTAGGCTAACTGATAACGATTGCGTTATTCATGCACTTGCCATTTTAGCACACGGACGTTTACAGTAGAGCTCTGAACTGCACTTTGGAAGAAAAATCCTTTATTTTTTTTGGTAAGTACCTATGAATGATTATTTTAATAATGTCAAGCTAATGAACCTTAAATTTGTAGTTATTGATTAGGTAATTAATGATTTTTATTTATGTATTTGCTTGCAGATAACCGGTATACCTTACATTTCAGAGATACAAAAAACCATTGCGCTTTTGGGCCCAATAGAAGGAAACAGTAACAAGCCACTGCAAGTGACGGTAAGATAATTTGTTTAAACTAACTTGTTTCATTCTTATTTGTTTGATATTATATTATTTTATGAAATACATGTATTAACCTGAATTTAGGTATTTATAGCGGTCTATTTTATTTGTTTTTAGAAACTTGGAAAGAAATGCCTTACCACGGTAGCAGTTGCTGATAACCCAAGACGCAGTAGTGTGCAACCATTGTTTCCAGGCAGTGAACTATTGAAAACTCAGGTAAGTCTAACTTAAAAATGCTATGCCATTTTACCACTAATGAAAAACCATAGACAAAAAAAATATTCATTACCTGTACATGACTGGTACAATGATTGCTTTCTTGAATAATGGCCATGTATTGACAAACGGTACAAGACTATATGTGTAGTTGACTGGGGAAAGTACAAGGCTATATTGGATTTTCTAAAAACAAAAACAAAATTAATTTAATTTATGGGTGGTTCCCTATGGACTCAACAAATATCCACAGGTTTGAACAAGATAATCTGAACAAACTGACATGACATTCATTTTTTTATATATTGGTTAAAGGGGGATGTAAATGACTAAAGCTTTATAAAAAGAAAATAAGTGCATGGGTTACTGTTAGTGCCAACATAGAGTTTAATTTTAATGGTGTTTTGATACATTAATGTCAATTAACGTTAAAGTTTAATTACAAGTATTGATTGATTGATTGAGTGATGGGTTATTTTGTTTGTTTTAGGTGAGGTCATGCGCCATTAACGTAGTGAACCGACAGTGAACAAGTATACATTATGCTTTAAAGTACTCTGTCGGTAGATTATTGGCTGAGGAATAACCTAACCACCAAGGGAAGATGATTAAGAAAAGGAGGTAGGTTTCGGACTGGAGAAAAAGGATAGAAAAATAGGAGGAGAGTCCCACAAAAGTTATGAATTTAACTTTAAATTCACTCAGAGGCGGTTGCCACTGCAAATCCGCTCTCTGATACCTAAAGTGGGTACGGACTTGGTCGAAGCTGACGGGGAACGCAGCAGGGACTTGGGCGGTTTGCCAGAGAATGGCTTTAGCGTAATCCCTCTCAAGCATGCATAAGACTACTATGGGGAAGGGTGATAGTCTGGCAAGACAAATAGTAACAGATTTATTCTGTATTAACGATGGCATGAACTTGGGAAGAGTCAGGGAAGACAGGATCTTGCCTAACCGTTGTATTTGCGAAATTATAAATCCAAAAACAAATATTTAATTTATTTAACAAGGCAAAAGAAGTTAATAACTTTAACAAATATATATTTTCAATTTGGTTAACAATTTTGGGGTCACAGACCTCAGAAAGCATTAAACGTTTGCGCCAGGCAATTAACAAGTTATGAGGTTTCAAACCTTATATATGTACTAAAATCTTTGTAAGATTTAAAAGAGACAAATGAAAGAATTAAAGTTTAAACATTAAATTGAGTACAAGGAATGTACTTTAAGAAATTTCCAGGTAATTATTTTAGAAAAAGTTACAACTTCGAAAATAACAAAAAAGAAAGCGGGTAAAATGAAGGAGAAGTTCCTATAACTTCTTATATTTATACAGAATTACTGTTGGTTATTATACAAATAAGGGCAGGTCACTTACTGTGAAACCTGATGAGAAAGTCAAAAGGAAGGTTCTCGACCTCCTATGTTTAAGTAGGAATCACAAGCCAAATGGGGCAGTTTCCCTTTCGTGAGACCTAGAAATAACTCACTCATGAGTTGAAAGAATTGTTTTCCCTGATTATAGGGTAGAAACAATGTAAGCTTGAACCGTGTATAAAACACGTAGTTATGCAGAAATTAATTAATGATAAACAAGCAAAATGGAAGGGCACTTCGAAGAGTGACACCTCATAGAGAATGATCTAGAGTTACAATTTTATTAATATGGGCTGTTAGTAGAAGGTTGAGGAAAGATCAATTGGGATTTAGGATAAATGTTCATGGCCTTATTTAATGTAAACGGATGATCGTGTCGCGGTAGAAAAGTTGAACAAGCACTAGTTATCACTATAGTCTTTTGAATAGATGAGAAATTCACTGTAGTAACACGAAAGTTTATGGCAAAGAAAGTTATTGCAATGATGAAAAAGGACTGGTTGCACTAGATAGGCGAAAGTCTATTGCTTGAGAAAGTGGTGGATTACGATTAAATTCGCCATAGAACATTCCAACGGTGGAAGAAAATTCGCTATTGAGCTTTAATTCAGAAGTGAGATTCTTCAATTTTAAATAGTATTCTCACAAGTGAGTGAAAAATACGTGACGGCAGGACTTGTAGATTAAGTACAGGATCTGGAAGGTTCCAGAACGATCTTAATAGAAGAATGGGGCCAAAGATAATCCAGCGGAGGAACTAGCTTGGTAATTTATAGACAGCGGGTATTAGATAATATCCCACGTTGTGAGAAGATCTCTCATTTAAATTGCTTAAGAAAAGCTACTTTCTAGTAAGGTTGGCTTAGACAGACCAAAGCCCAACATTGCAAATCCCGCGAAGAATGATTACCGCCCCAAGTAAGTAATCTCACGCTGTCTATAAAATAATCAATAAAAGCATGTGGATAATAAAATTGATGAAGATGAGGTTAAAACCTTAAGTCTGTACTTATCTTGGTTGCATGTCGAAGGTGAAGTTCCCTTTGACGAATACTTAATGTGCCAAAATGGCGTAGAACGTAGAGAGTGCCTCTTGGTTTGAGGAGACTGGCTCTGGTTGAGCCTTGACTGACCGAGTCAACTGCCGACTTACAAGTGAGACCCACTCAGCGGAGCGCAAAGGGACCAGGAAAGGGAAAAGAGTGGGGGTAGGAGACAAAAGGAGTACATATAAACATAGCCAACATTACAACAAAAAATTATTTTCTCTTGATGAGCTGGTCTTCATAGAGTTGATAACAGGCGATACTAGCGCAGCATGGTGAGTGAAAAAGTAGACGTAGTTCTCTTGCTCACGGAGAAGATAGCTGGCGATGGTAACAAAATCTGGTGGCCAGATGGATAAGTGAATCCTCTTGCACCAGGAAGAATTGAGGAGCTTCAGAGATTCGCTGCTAGAAGACGCTAGGTGGGTCATGGAAGATATATATCTAGAACAGACTCACAAAGACATAAGCGACATGACCACCAAAGAGAAAATAGAAGATCACTGTTGGTGTTTGATAAAAAGGAAGGAATGAACATGCAAAAGCATTAAAAATTATATTCTCATATACCGTGTATTCCAAGAATACACCATACTGGGAGGGGCAAAACCAACAGAGAACAAATAAGCAGTTAAACATTTGAAGGTAATGAAGCGATCAAAGACAGTGGTCTTGTGATCGGACCATTAGTGGTCAAGACTCTGACCACCCTGACTCTCCCATGTCTTCCAGGATAACACTCGGTCACTCTACCTGAAGTCCAGACAAGGGGGGGAGAAACATCCCTAACCTAGACCAAGTCCCCCACTTTGATGTCGGGACTGGAAAGAAACCACTTCTGTCTCCGTTGCAAGGAAGTTAAATATTCCAAGTTCCACCTCTTCCAAAAGGAATTGCGGAGGGCTTCAAGTTTACGCCAAACAATAGGTAAATTAGAATCCTTGTAAGAATTGGGAAGAGGAGGAGAGGCAGAAAGGGAAGTGCCGGTAAGGAAGTGACCCGGTGTGAGTGGAAGTAGGTCATCAGGGTCATTGGAAAGCGGAGTTAATGGGCGAGAATTAACAACACCTTCAATCACAAAGTAGCTAGCAGCTGCGGGAAATATGGCTCTAGTAAAGATTGCGATAAGATGCGAAAGGAGAATTAACAAGTTTAAACAAAGCGTATAGAAACAAGTACATCTATTAAGGATAAGAATATACCAAATAAACAAAGGAACTATGCGAGTAGTAGGCAAGAACGCCATAGGTAACAACAATCTAGTAGCCATAAACAATGACCTTAAGTTATAATAAGTATCAAAGGGGTTAACCAGAAAAATACTTAAGTCAGCGAGAAACGTGACATGACAAGCATAAATACAAAAAACACATTGAATTTAACGACGAGAAAAAACAAGTTTGTTCATCAATGAACATTAAAAGTGCAAAATATGTAAGCAGAGTGCAATACATGATCGCGTAAAAATATGCAACGATGTTATGAAACAAGAATCGAAGCAGTTGTAGGATACGAGTCTGAACAAGTGGGAGACACATGCAAGCGCGGCCTTGACCCACATAGTACAGCGAGATAAGGAATATAAATATCTGAAAGAGTCCTTGACCGGAACAAGTTTGTTTTGGTAATGAGGTGAACAGCTTCCGAGATTACGGGAGCAACTCGCAAGACAATGGTTGGCAGTCAGCCAGAGTTGAGATAAGGGAAACTTGCTCTGACCTTTGGCAAGCATACAGGCAATAAACGACAGCTTGGCGTTATCCGAGCTTGTATACAATCAAGATTGAAAAACAAGCAGTTCGAAATAAACAAACAACACTAGTTCAATCAGCTGTGACTTAAAGCGGAACGAGTAACACGACATGCAGTCATCCGTAGCTTGGACGTGAACAAACAATTTAAAGACATATGAAATAAAGTAGGAAATCAATTTCGCATGATTTTGAGGATCACGGAATCCGACAATTTTCAACAGAAAAAAGCGTAATTCTTCCGAAAAAAGAAGAGAAGCTGGGACATTGAGAATGAGTTTATGCGTAAGAATAGTTATTCTAGATGCTAGAGAATTCAGATTTTCAAGCGGTTTCAAAAGCGGCTTCCAATTGTGAGGAAGGAGGAAGGAGCCGGCCGTGGCCAGCCTACTAAATAGCGAAAGAAGTGAAACATAGCTTACAGCGAAATGATGGTGACTGATAGCCATGGTTTTACACAAGGGGAAGATAGTTTTCGATAGAGAGTTTAAGCAATTACCTGCTATAAAAATGACATGAGAAGGTAAACAAAGTATTACAAGACGAGGCGAACTTGAATTGCCATTTTGTGCAGAAATAAGGCAAAATCATTTAAACAGCTTACAAAGGTGGCGTAGTTGTTCACGATAAGATATCGTTTCGGCAAGTGTTTTTCAAAAGTATCGAGATCGAAAACATAGGCGTTCTCTTTTTCAGAAAAGGGTTTTATATCAGCAGTAACAAAGTGGCATTGCGATTTGGTTAGAAGACTGGGATGTTGGATTTCACCAGTAATAACCCAACCAAAATCGGTGTATCTAGCGACCACGGTTGACGATAGCCCACGTGTTTGTTTGCGAAGGCAATTCCAGAAAACATTGGCACTGAAAAGTACATCAATGGGACCTTGAGCGTTAAACTGAGGATCAGCTAACCTTAAGTGCGAAGGAATCTTTAAACCGGAAGTATTAATAGAGCTGCTAGGAGTGTCCTTGCCAATACTGGTAAGAATGAGACAGTTTAAGTTAAGATTGGTGTTTCTTTGGCAAACATCTCTGATTTTCAATTTTGAAGACTGCAAGGCTTGAGTTTTCAAATTGTCAATGCCGGATACATTGATGGAAGTCGGCGATGAAGAAAGACCTAGTTTTTTAATTAACGATTGCGAAACAAAATTGTGAGTTGAAGCGGAATCGAGAAGACCGCGGGTTCGAAACCAATTTCCAAATTTATCTTGGATTTCGAATTGTACAGTGGACAAAAGGGCTTGCGCACTGTGAGAAGTTTCGGCGTTACAAATGCAGGAAGAAGCTTTAGTTTGTTCGGAGCTGCTCTGCATGGAGTTTGAAGAGGCAGGTACTGGTGACCTCGATTTATCATGGACGTGCAATAAAGAATGATGCGGTTTTTTGCAATGAAAACAGAGGTTGGAAGACGTACACTTAGAAGAAGAATGCTTAGGTGACAAGCAGTTGAAGCAATGTTTACTATTGAAGACAAACTTCTTTCTGTCTTCAACAGACAATTCTTTAAAGGATTTGCACGAATACAAAGTGTGAAACTGTTTACAGAGCGTGCATTTTAAAGATTTGTTGAGCGGCCTGATATGTTCTCTTGGATAGTTGAAAGAAGCAGAACGGGTTTGCTTGTTCTCGACAGATGGGGGCTGATGAACATTTGAAGAAGCAAGTTTTTTCTCAAAAATGTGACACTGATGACTCGTTTCGACATTTTCGCACTGAAATGAGAGTGCTGTAAGGACTTGGCACCGGCTGTTGAGAAACGAGATGAGGTGTTCGAACGAGTATTCCTCCTTGCGAGCGAGTTCGATCTCCCAAGCCTTTAGTATCGAAAAATCGAATCTGGATGTAGCTAGATGAATAAGTATGGTGTCCCAAGTTTGGACAGGCTGCTTAAGTTGATATAATGCTCTAACATTTAATTGCATAGAGTCTAACAGGTCTCTTAAAGAGGTGACGTCATTAGGTTTGACGGCTGGCAGGTTGAACAGACAGCGGATGTGTCGAGCGACACTCAAACGTAAATTGCCATATCTCTCTTTAAGGAGATTAAAGGCGATGTGGTAGTTATCTGCACTCAAAGGCTGTGGCTGTACCAAGGCCAAGGCCTCGCCTTCCAAGGACGCACGCAGGAAATAGAACTTATGAATGTCGACAACGTCTGAGTTTTCATGGTAAGTGAGCAGTAAAGTTCGTAAAAAGAATACCATTCACCTTCCTGGCCTGAGAAGTGAGGTAGGCTTATCTTTGGAAGTAACGGTTTCGGTTTATCCTTGTGAACTGAAGCGGGTGCGAACTGGGCCGGATTGATGACCCTAGTGTCCGGTTCTGAGATATTGCGGATCAGTTGGTGGGCCTTGGCAATCCCTTCGAAATACAAGGGTTCAACCTCGTCCCGATCCGATTGAAGTTCTGGGCAAGCGGATTCAATCTCGGTTTGTATTTGATCGTAATAATCATAAGACCGTTCGTACAACTTAAGGCGTTGTGTCAAGGTGTCTAAATCACACTCGGCGGGATTTATTTTGTTGATGAAATTTCTAAATCTGGTGAGTTGCCCTTTGTGGGAAGAACGTCTAGCAATGAGAGTTTCATCCTAATCCTTTTCAGTAGGAGCCATGTCAAAGAAAATAGATTAAAATGTGACTCACGAAACTGTGGAACCTTGGAAATGCTGTCAGGCTGGCAGCAGCAAATAATTTGAAAGAAAGGGACACACCACGGGAGACAGGAGCGGCCTCTTTCCCCTTCACAGGCTTTGCATGATGTAGTTATAGCTGAAAGATTCAAAGCAGATATTAATAATTTGCAAGGTATTGTCAAATAATCTTTTAAACAGAAAAAATGACAAATGGACTCTCCCGGGTTTCGGCACCAACTTTTGGGTAGATTATTGGCTGAGGAATAACCTAACCACCAAGGGAAGATGATTAAGAAAAGGAGGTAGGTTTCGGACTGGAGAAAAAGGATAGAAAAATGGGAGGAGAGTCCCACAAAAGTTATGAATTTAACTTTAAATTCACTCAGAGGCGGTTGCCACTGCAAATCCGCTCTCTGATACCTAAAGTGGGTACGGACTTGGTCGAAGCTGACGGGGAACGCAGCAAGGACTTGGGCGGTTTGCCAGAGAATGGCTTTAGCGTAATCCCTCTCAAGCATGCATAAGACTACTATGGGGAAGGGTGATAGTCTGGCAAGACAAATAGTAACAGATTTATTCTGTATTAACGATGGCATGAACTTGGGAAGAGTCAGGGAAGACAGGATCTTGCCTAACCGTTGTATTTGCGAAATTATAAATCCAAAAACAAATATTTAATTTATTAAACAAGGCAAAAGAAGTTAATAACTTTAACAAATATATATTTTCAATTTGGTTAACAATTGTGGGGTCACAGACCTCAGAAAGCATTAAACGTTTGCGCCAGGCAATTAACAAGTTATGAGGTTTCAAACCTTATATATATACTAAAATCTTTGTAAGATTTAAAAGAGACAAATGAAATGATTAAAGTTTAAACATTAAATTGAGTACAAGGAATGTACTTTAAGAAATTTCCAGGTAATTATTTTAGAAAAAGTTACAACTTCGAAAATAACAAAAAAGAAAGCGGGTAAAATGAAGGAGAAGTTCCAATGACTTCTTATATTTATACAGAATTACTGTTTGTTATTATACAAATAAGGGCAGGTCACTTACTGTGAAACCTGATGAGAAAGTCAAAAGGAAGGTTCTCGACCTCCTATGTTTAAGTAGGAATCACAAGCCAAATGGGGCAGTTTCCCTTTCGTGAGACCTAGAAATAACTCACTCATGAGTTGAAAGAATTGTTTTCCCTGATTATAGGGTAGAAACAATGTAAGCTTGAACCGAGTATAAAACACGTAGTTATGCAGAAATTAATTAATGATAAACAAGCAAAATGGAAGGGCACTTCGAAGAGTGACACCTCATAGAGAATGATCTAGAGTTACAATTTTATTAATATGGGTTGTTAGTAGAAGGTTGAGGAAAGATCAATTGGGATTTAGGATAAATGTTCATGGCCTTATTTAATGTAAACGGACGATCGCGTCGCGGTAGAAAAGTTGAATAAGCACTAGTTATCACAAAAGTCTTTTGAATAGATGAGAAATTCACTGTAGTAACACGAAAGTTTATGGCAAAGAAAGTTATTGCAATGATGAAAAAGGACTGGTTGCACTAGATAGGCGAAAGTCTATTGCTTGAGAAAGTGGTGGATTACGATTAAATTCGCCATATAACATTCCAACAGTGGAAGAAAATTCGCTATTGAGCTTTAATTCAGAAGTGAGATTCTTCAATTTTAAATAGTATTCTCACAAGTGAGTGAAAAATACATGACGGCAGGACTTGTAGATAAAGTACAGGATCTGGAAGGTTCCAGAAAGATCTTAATAGAAGAATGGGGCCAAAGAAAATTCAGCGGAGGAACTGGCTTCGTAATTTATAGACAGCGGGTATTAGATAATATCCCACGTTGTGAGAAGATCTCTCATTTAAATAGCTTAAGAAAAGCTACTTTCTAGTAAGGTTGGCTTAGACAGACCAAAGCTCAACATTGCAAATCCCGCGAAGAATGATTACCGCCCCAAATAAGTAATCTCACGCTGTCTATAAAATAATCAATAAAAGCATGTGGATAATAAAATTGATGAAGATGAGGTTAAAACCTTAAGTCTGTACTTATCTTGGTTGCATGTCGAAGGTGAAGTTCCCTTTGACGAATACTTAATGTGCCAACATGGCGTAGAACATAGAGAGTGCCTCTTGGTTTGAGGAGACTGGCTCTGGTTGAGCCTTGACTGACCGAGTCAACTGCCGACTTACAAGTGAGACCCACTCAGAGGAGCGCAAAGGGACCAGGAAAGGGAAAAGAGTGGGGGTAGGAGACAAAAGGAGAACATATAAACATAGCCAACATTACAACAAAAAATTATTTTCTCTTGATGAGCTGGTCTTCAAAGAGTTGATAACAGGCGATACTAGCGCAGCATGGTGAGTGAAAAAGTAGACGTAGTTCTCTTGCTCACGGAGAAGATAGCTGGCGATGGTAACAAAATCTGGTGGCCAGATGGATAAGCTAATCCTCTTGCACCAGGAAGAATTGAGGAGCTTCAGAGATTCGCTGATAGAAGACGCTAGGTGGGTCATGGAAGATATATATCTAGAACAGACTCACAAAGACATAAGCGACATGACCACCAAAGAGAAAATAGAAGATCACTGTTGGTGTTTGATAAAAAGGAAGGAATGAACATGCAAAAGCATTAAAAATTATATTCTCATATACCGTGTATTCCAAGAATACACCACTCTGTGCGCTTGTGCAACGTTAATAACTTGCAATAAAAAAGTTTCATTATAACACATGGCGTTAGTACCAAATACAACAACTGAGCAAGTTGGTTTACCACGTGGGTTAAATTTAAAATCAAAACATAAACGTTGGTTAACATTTGAATCCTGGCCTGTAGGCTTTTTGTCGACACATGAACTTGCAAAAGCCGTTTTTTTTACTTGAACCGAGAAGATGTGGTGCGCTGTGTGCTTTGTCGTATTGAACTTTCACACTGGAAAGAAGGGGATGATCCCTTTAGAGACCATTTGCGATGGTCTCCTTTTGTCCTTACATGCTTGGAAAACAAGTGGGTAACATACCCGTGTATCCATTTTACCGAACCACAAGACCGTTGGCCGCTATTTACGTTGCTGAATCACAAATAAAGAATAATAATGATTTATTACCAGCCAACAACGGAAGTGTCGACATATGTGGTCCATATGCCATAGACAGTGTTGAATTGGCATGTGATTTTGAAAAATTGGGAGTTTGCAAGACTAAAGCACTAGCACACCCAGAGTACAGCTCTGTTGAAAAACGTTTAGAATCTTATAAAAATGTTTGGCCATTAATATTAAAACACCTTACCAAACAGCCAAGTGGAGCTGGTTTTTTTTATACTGGCAAGGGGATAAAATAATATGTTGTATTGTGGATTTGCTTTAAAGGATTGGCAAAAAAATTAAGAACCCTTTTGTGCAACACGCTCGTTGGTTACCTAACTGTAAATACATGGTGTTGCTTTAAGGTCAGGAATTTGTGAACACTATTCGTAAAGAAAACGTGATTGCAGCTCAAGACATAAAAGTGCCTTTAGAGTTAGAACACTCGGAGCAAATACATGAGGCTGAAAAAAATAGACTTGTCTCACGAACAGATACAAAAATGTGACCAACAATTATGTAAAATTTGTTATCAAGATGAACTAGTTGTTGTATTTTTGCCTTGTGGACACCTGATAGCCTGTGTCAAGTGTGCATTAGAACTCAACACTTGTGCTATATGCAGAAAAGCAGTATCTGCTACAGTTAGGGCATTTCTTACATAAGTAGTATAATTTATTAGCAATGCATAGTGCAAAATCCCTAATTGCCCAATATTATTAAAGCTGTTTTAGAGTGTAATATATATGCTTTTCTTTTGTTTATAGACTACTACAATGAATGTTTTGAATGCTGTGGGTCAAGCATGTGGCTTTGAGACAAAGAATCTCAGTGAATTGCCAACGCATATTCCATTCCGCATTATCAAGATTCGGAAATTGAAAACAGCATATGGTGATCGTGTACTTTGTGTATGTGAAAACTTTGAGACATTTCAGCCTACACGGTTTCATGATATGTCGGAGAGTGTTTTTGATGAAGCCAATAATTCTGTGCAACCTGTACACTTAATTTATGAAGGTTTTAAAAACAATAAGTGCATGGTCCGTTTTATTTAATTTAAAAAAGTGAAATAATAATGGAAAATAATATTAATGACAATGGACTGAAAGAAAAAAATATGTGTATAGAATAATAATGTTTTAGTTTATAGTATTGTCTTAAAAAATATCATCATGAAACAAAAAATGTATATAAAGTTTGTAAATAAAAGCAAAATGATGTTACAATGTTGTTTTATTTTATACAAAGTTTGAATATTTAACATTGCAAAGTATACATGATTATGACAATAGAAGCACATTTAATACAACTATTTCTCTCTTCAGAATAGTCTGTTATAGTTTTCAAACACAAGGCTTGTTGTAGATCTTTTTATAGCAATGTCCATTCACTGTTGTTTTCAAAAACTGGGGAAGCCGCAATGGTCTTATGGGCATAAAAACCTTATTGTTCTTACTTTTTAGTCATTTTGATCCTCTTGCAATACTACGGTACCTTTTTCCATATCAAGAGCAGATGACCTAGTTGTTCCACTCCTTAAAACGACAACAACATAGTTGCATAGTTTTTGATGTTGATGGCTCTTGCGGTGTGGAAGACGGATTAAACATAACTTTTAGAACAGGGGTTAAACGTTGCTCATTAAACAATCCACTATTTTGAGTAGCAATATGGTTTTCTTGATTTTTTGTCGACGGCAACTGTGTTTCATGCAGTACACTACATTGATGATCACTGACACTTAAAACCTCACTTTTTTTACTTTTTAGGTCACCACGACAATGCTTGGAACATTTGTTTTGAACAGCGCCAAATAACAGTTCCGTTTTTATTGGTTCGGTTCACAATATATTAATATCCTTTATAGTATGCATAAGGCTCACCATACCTAGTCACTGATATTTTCATGTCAACTGTCAAGCATAGACTAAGCTCTAGTAAAGTCAACTTGGTAATAAGAATAATAGTTAAATGTGAGAGCAAATATGGATCCAAAGAGCTCAGGTAAAAGTGGAAGCAAATAAGCAAATATATGAACAAAGAGTGGGGATAAAAGTGGTCGCAAAGTGGCAGAGCCATTACACAATAATTTTAGCACGACGTAGCTCTTGTTCAATTTCTTTGATTTCTCAATCGTGACCGGTATGCCCAGTTTGTTGTAAGGCATGCAAGTGTCGAAGCCGTTGAATTAGCTTACTGGGTTTGTTCCAGTATACAAATTTAACAAATGCATTTTTAGGTGTAAACAAAGCATTACCATTATCATCATCATCATCATTATCATCAAGACCATTATCACTATTACTATATAGTCCTTTTTGATCCACTTGCAATACCACTTTATTTATAGTCTGCGTTGATTTTGATAGTGTTAAAGGTTTCTTGGACGTTAACAACTGTCTTAACATGACTTTTTGAGGACATGATAAGTCCTTTTGAACAAACACTGCACTATTTTTAGCCGCAACATCGTTTTCTTGAACTTGCTTTTTAGCACTTTGATAATTGTTTGTAAACACCATCCGTGGTTCGTTTGGAGCACTACATTGATGAACACTCACACATAAAACCTTTCCATTTTTACTTTTCAGATTGCCTCGACATTTTGTTGACCTCTCTTTTGAGCATCGCCAGAATATTATTCCTTTCGCATTCTGATGATTATAGTTATAAGAGTAGCCTTGATAGAGTGCACGTTGCCTACCTTTGTTGGTTGAAGTAAGTTCCATAGTAGTTACTGACCTGTCAGTACGATGTTCACACTACAAAGGTTACAACTGTTTTGTTGATGGAGTGACCTACCATAAGCTTATACATTGGCATATGTGTTGGCTTTTTGTGTTGGCTCTTTGTGTTGGCTTTTGTGTTGGCTTTTGTGTTGGCTTTTTATTGGCTTATTTGACAAGTTATTTTTGTCAATGTATTTAGTGGATTTTTTCTTGGCGTTGGAAAGTATTTGAAAGAGAGGGAATATTTAAAGACTTAACCTCAGCTCACTAACCTAACCTAACCTAACTTCACCTGACCTAACTTAACCTAACCCAACTTTATCTAACCTAACTTCACCTAACCTAACCTAACCTAACTTCACCTAACCTAACCTTTCATCTCTCAGATGATAATTAAATTCTGGGCATAGTCGAGTTGGAACCCAAGACCTAAAGGGTAAAAACCAATTATTTTTGGTAGCTTATTGTGGTAATTTATTTTCATGGCTAACCTAACTTTACCTAACCTAATCTCAGCTCACTTTGGATATCACTAGTAAATGTTCATATCCTCCGCTAGGTGGCATGCTCGTTGTTCAGGTAGTGCTCATATTTACCGCTAGGTACGGAAACATACTTTGTGTAATGCATGTGTTTCTTGTGAAGTTTGACCGCGTGCATGACGTGCTTGTATAAGTTCTATGTATAAACTCAATATACAATAAACCAATAAATGTTCAGAACTAACATGTATAGCCAGGTTTAGGGTATATAGGAGACCCTTAGCAAGAAAGGCTGTCTAACCCACTAGTCTACAGCCAGCCTCGTCATACGCAGTAATTACCTGTTGGCAGTAAATCCTATACCACGTTGTTCATAACATGGCACTTAAACAGGCTCTAGATCATGGAATAAAATTGGTAAAAAACAAGAAGTTCCGTGAAGAACTATACAGCCTACTTTTCATGCCAATGATTATTCTACAGTATATGAACCTATCTAGAATAATGACGAAATTAAGTTGCTAATATCGAAATTTCTAATTAGTTCGAAATACTGTATACCTGGTAAAATGTAGCCTAATAGGGCACCACAGTTGGCAGCCCTGATGACTGAATATATTCTTAGTTCCATCTCTTAAGGTACAGAATACAAAATTTGGTTGAAGTCCAATGAATAGCATGGACGTTACATGCAGTTAAACATTGGATCTAACAGCGCGCGTAAAATCATGTTGGCAACAATGTCATGCATGTATTGGTCAGAAATAATCTGAAATAATATGATCTATTGTTGTGCCAATTTTGAATGAAATCCATTAGTTAGTATAGAAGTTACATGCATTTTAAAATTGGACCTATCAGCAGGCTTAGAATTATGTTGGTAGCACTGACGTATATAAGTTACTCCAAATTAATATAGAATGTCAGTTACTATACGTGTGCATATTTTAAAGCTGTCGGCTTGCATACTTTCTGATATATTGGTATTTTGATAAAATAAATTAGGAGCATTTATTAACAGTTGGCAGCCCTGGTGGGTCGTAAGAATACACTCAGTCATATCTGGTTATGTAGACATACAACATACGAAATTTGGTTGAATTCCAATTGATAGTATAGAAGTTATGTGCATTTAAAAATTGGACCTATCAGCAGGCTTATAATCATTTTGGCAACACTGCCATGTATGGACTCCTGGAAATTAAACTGCAATATTATTATCTATACGTGTGCCAATTTTGAAATAGCTCCCATTCATACCTTCCAAGATATACATCATGGAGCTCAAATTTCAATTGCGATTTTTTAGCAGTTGGTAGCACTGACACCATTTTCAAATATGGACGTGAGATATTCAGGTATAGATCTTTAATCCTACCAAATTTTGTTTCGATTACTCCAGCCGTTTAGGAGTTGATAGGGGGGACACACACACAGCCAGACAGACAGAAGGACAGACAGACAGACAGACAGACAGACAGACACACATTTGCCCGATCTCATAAGTCTACTTTTTCCTCATTTTTGCAAAATGTGAATAGTAGGCTAAAAATCACCGTATGCCTTTAGCCAAGGTCTTTGTTTAAACTTTAACACAAAAGCCAACACATGAAATCATCGGGTGTTAAAGTTTAAACAAAGACCTTGGCTAAAGGCATACGTTGATTTTTTTTACCAATTTTATTCCATGATCTAGACCCTAATTAAGTGCCATGTTAAGAACAACGTGGTATAGGATTAACTGCCAACAGGTGCTTACTTCGTATGACGAGTCTGGCTGTAGATTAGTGGGTTAGACAGCCTTTCTTGCTAAGGGTCTCCTATATACCCTAAACCTGGCTATACATGTTAGTTCTGAACATTTATTGGTTTAGTGTATATTGAGTTTATATATAGAACTTATACAAGCACGTCATGTACGCGGTCAAACTTCACAAGAGTCACATGCAACACACAAAGTATGTTTCCGCTACCTAGCGGTAAATATGAGCACTACCTGAACAACGCGCATGCCACCTAGCGGAGGATATGAACACTTACTAGTGATATCCAAAGTGAGCTGAGGTTAGGTTTGGTAAAGTTAGGTTAGCCATGAAAATAAGTACCACAATAAGCTACCCTTGAGGTCTTGGGTTCCAACTTGACTATGCCCAGAATTTAATTATCATCTGAGAGTTGAAAGGTTAGGTTAGGAGAAGTTAGGTTAGGTTAGGTTAGGTGAAGTTAGGTTAGGTAAAGTTGGGTTAGGTTAGGTTAGGTTAGGTTAGGAGAAGTTAGGTTAGGTTAGGTTAGTGAGCTGAGGTTAAGTCTTTAAATATTCCCTCTCTTTCAAATACTTTCCAACACCAAGAAAAAAATCCACTAAATACATTGACAAAAATAACTTGTCAAATAAGCCAATACAAAAGCCAATACAAAAGCCAACACAAAAGGCCAACTCAAAAATCCAACACAAAAGCCAACACAAAAAGCCAACACACAAAGCCAACACATAAGCCAATATATAAGCTTATGGTAGGTCACTCCATCAACAAAACAGTTGTAACCTTTGTAGTGTGAACATCGCACTGACAGGTCAGTAACTACTATGGAAGTTACTACAACCAACAAAGGTAGGCAACGTGCACTCTATCAAGGCTACTCTTATAACTATAATCGTCAGAATGCGAAAGGAATAATATTCTGGCGATGCTCAAATGAGAGGTCAACAAAATGTCGAGGCAAACTGAAAAGTAAAAATGGAAAGGTTTTAAGTGTGAGTGTTCATCAATGTAGTGCTCCAAACGCACCTAGGTTGCTGTTTACAAACAATTATCAAAATGCTAAAAAGCAAGTTCAAGAAAACGATGTTGCGGCTAAAATTAGTGCAGTGTTTGTTCAAAAGGACTTATCATATCCTCAAAATGTCACGTTAAGACAGTTGTCAACGTCCAAGAAACCTTTAACACTATCAAAATCAACGCAGACTATAAATAAAATGGTATTGCAAGAGGATCAAAAAGGACTATATAGTAATAGTGATAATGGACATGATGATAATAATGATCATGATGTTGATAATGATGATGATGATGATGATAATGATGATGATGATGATGATGATGATGATGATGATGATAATGGTAATGCTTTGTTTACACCAAAAAATTCATTTGTTAAATTTGTATACTGGAACAAACCCAGTAAGCTAATTCAACGGCTTCGACACTTGCATGCTTTACAACAAACTGGGCATACCGGTCTCGATTGAGAAATCAAAGAAATTGAACAAGAGCTACGTCGTGCTAAAATTATTGTGTAATGGCTCTACCACTTTGCGACCACTTTTATCCCCACTCTTGGTTCTTATATATGCTTCCGCTTTTACCTGAACTATTTGGATCCATATTTGCTCTCACATTAAACTATTATTCTTATTACCAAGTTGACATTACTAGAGCTTAGTCTATGCTTGACAGTTGACATGGAAATATCAGTGACTAGGTATGGTAAGCCTTATGCATACTATAAAGGATATTCATATATTGTGAAACGAACCAATACAAACGGAAATGTTATTTGGCGCTGTTCAAAACAACGTTCCAAGCATTGTCGTGGTGACCTTAAAAGTAAAAATAGTGAGGTTTTAAGTGTCAGTGATCATCAATGTAGTGTACTGCATGAAACACAGTTGCCGTCGACAAAAAATTAAGAAAATCATATTGCTACTCAAAATAATGGATTGTTCAATGAGCAACGTTTAACCCCTGATCTAAAAGTTATGTTTAATCCGTCTTCCACACCGCAAGAGCCTTCAACATCACAAACTATGCAACTATGTTGTGGTCGTTTTAAGGAGTGGAACAACTAGGTCATCTGCTCTTGATATGCAAAAAAGTACCGTAGTATTGCAAGAGGATCAAAATGACTTAATAGTAATAACAATAAGGTTTTATGTCTATAAAACCATTGCGTCTTCTCCAGTTTTTGAAACAACAGTGAATGGGCATTGCTATAGAAAGATCTACAACAAGCCTTGTGTTTAAAAACTATAACAGACTATTGTAAAGAGAGAAAGAGTTGTATTCAGTGTGCATCTATTGTCATAATCATGTATATTCTGCAATGTTAAATATTCAAACTTTGTTTCAAATAAAACAACATTGTAACATTATTTTGCAATTATTTACAAACTTTATATACATTTTTTGTTTCATGATGATATTTTTTAAGACAATACTATAAACTAACACATTATTATTCTATACACATTTTTTTTTCTTTCAGTCCATTGTCATTACTTATTTTTTCCATTATTATTTCACATTTGTTGGTTGTTTTTTTTCATTTAATTAAAACGGACCATGCACCTATTGTTTTTAAAACCTTCATAAATTAAGTGTACAGGTTGCACAGCATTATTGACTTCATCAAAAACACTCTCCGCCATATCATTAAACCGTGTAAGCAGAAATGTCTGAAAGTTTTCACATACACAAAGTACACGATCACCATATGCTGTTTTCAATTTCCGAATCTTGATAATGCGGAATGGAATATGCGTTGGCGATTCGGTGAGCTTCTTTGTCTCTAAGCCAGATGCTTGACCCACAGCATTCAAAACATTCATTGTAGTAGTCTATAAACAAAAGAAAAGCATATCTATTACACTCTAAAACAGCTTTAATAATATTGGGCAATTAGGGATTTTTCACTATGCATTGCTAATAAATTATACTACTTATGCAAGAAATGCCCTAACTGTAGCAGATACTGCTTTTCTGCATATAGCACAAGTGTTGAGTTCTAATGCACACTTGACACAGGCTATCATGTGTCCACAATGCAAAAATACAACACCTAGTTCATCTTGATAACAAATTTTACATAATTAATGGTCACGCTTTTGTATCGGTTCGTGAGAAGTCTTTTTTTTTTCAGCCTCATGTATTTGCTCCGCATTTTCTAACTCTAAAGGCACTTTTATGTCTTGTGCTGCAATCACGTTTTCTTTACGAATAGTGTTCACAAATTCCTGACCTTTAAGCAACACCATGTATCTACAGTTAGGTAAACAACGAGCGTGTTGCACAAAAGGGTCATCAGTCATTCACCAATCCTTTAAAGCAAAACAACAATAAAAATATATAGTTTTATCCCCTTCACTAGTATAAAAAATTCAGCTTCACTTAGCTGTTTGGTAAGGTGTTTTAATATTAATGGCCAAACAGTTTTATAAGATTCTAAACGTTTTTCAACAGAGCTGTACTCTGGGTGTGCTAGTGCTTTAGTCTTGCAAACTCTCAATTTTTCAAAAGCACATGCCAATTCTACACAGTCTATGGCATATGGACCACATATATCTACATTTCCGTTGTTGGCTGGTAATACATCATTATTATTATTATTTATTTGTGATTCAGCAACGTAAATAGCGGCCAATGGTCTTGTGGTTCGGTAAAACGGATACATGGGTATGTTACCCACTTGTTTTCCAAGCATGTATGGACAACAAGGAGACTATCGCAAATGGTCTCTAAAAGCATCATCCCCTTCTTCCCAGTGTGAAAGTTCAGTACGACAAAACTCACAGCGCACCACATCTTTTCGGTTCAAGTAAAAAAAACGGCTTTTGCAAGTTCATGTGTCGACAAAAAGCCTACAGGCCAGGATTCAAATGTTAACCAACGTTCATGTTCTGATTTAAAATTTAACCCACGTGGTAAAACAACTTGCTCACTTGTTGTATTTGGTACTAACGCCATGTGTTATAATAAACCTTTTTTTTATTGCAAGTTATTAACGTTGCACAAGAGCACAGAGTACTTTAAAGCATAATGTATGCTTGTTCACTGTCTGTTCGCTACGTTAATGGCGCATGACCACACCTAAAAACAAACAAAATAGCCCATCACTCATTCAATCAATCAATCAATACATGTAATTAAACTTTAACGTTAATTTACATTAATATATCAAAACGCCATTAAAAATAAACTGTACGTTGGCACTAACAGTAACCCATGCACTTATTTTCTTTTTATAAACCTTTAGTCATTTACATCCCCCTTTAGCCGTAAATTAAATTAATTTTGTTTTTGCCTTTAGAAAATCCAATATGGCCTTGTACTTTCCCCAGTCAACAACCAACATAGTCTTGTACCGTTTGTCAATACATGGCCATTATTCAAGAAAGCAATCATTGTACCAGTCATGTACAGGTAATGAATATTTTTTTTGCCTATGATTTTTCATTAGTGGTAAAATGGCATAGCATTTTTCAGTTAGACTTACCTGAGTATTCAATAGTTCACTGCCTGGAAACAATGGTTGCACTTTACTGCGTCTTGGGTTATCAACAACTGCTACCGTGGTAAGACTTTTATTTCCATGTTTCAAAAAATAAATAAAATAAACCGCTATAAATACCTAAATTCAGGTTAATACATGCATTTCATAAAATAAAATAAAATAATATCAAATTAATAAAATGAAATAAGTTTGTTAAAAAAATAATCTCACCTTTACTTGCAGTGGCTTGTTACTATTTCCTTCTAGTGGGCCCAAAAGCGCAATGGTTTCTGGTATCTCTGACATGTAAGGTAGACCGGTTATCTGCAAACAAATAAATAAATAAAAATCATTAATTACCTAATCAATAACTACAAATTTAAGGTTCATTACCATGACATTATTAAAATAATCATTCATAGGTACTTACCATAAAAATTAAAGGATTTTTCTTCCAAAGTTCAGTTCAGAGCTCTACTGTATACGTCCGTGTGCTAAAATGGCAAGTGCATGACTAACGCAATCGTGATCAGTTAGCCTAGCAACAGAGAGAGTTGAATTTTCTCAGCGTTTTGGCCTTGAAATGTTGTCTCTTTCACACGTGTTCCCACGCTTCTTCACATTCCTCAATCTGAATAAGATTGGTGTACCTTATACTAGTTTCATGTTTTTCATAAGGAACCAAAATGGCTACCTCTTATACATCGATAGTCCTACTGTCTCAGAACCAAAATGGCGATCTCTGCTTAAACAGCACACCTGCTAGCCACCACGAGGCAAGTAAGCTGATATCGCACTTCCTGCTGACGTAGACATTCCTGCCTCGTCAGCACCAGCAACAGCTCTCACGAGTCCTCTGGCTAGGAACAATATTCAGTCACCAGTGAGCTGAACTGTGTGCGTGTTAGCATTCAAAATATGTGTGTGTCTTATTATTAGTAGTATTATTAAACATTTTACTGTAATAATAATTACTAGCAAGCGGCCATCCTGAATACATGATCATGTTAGCCAC
Organism: Meconema thalassinum; assembly: GCA_946902985.2. Lineage (NCBI taxonomy): Eukaryota > Metazoa > Arthropoda > Insecta > Orthoptera > Tettigoniidae > Meconema > Meconema thalassinum. The sequence goes on from OX336395.1 coordinate 211,928,907, forward strand.
ATACTTTCATCCTAAAACACATGACTTTACCCTGTTCAATATTTAGTTTGTAACATTTCAGGCCAATGAACTTACCGTTTTGGCTCTTTGCGTACATGCATATGACTTGGTCGAGCAAATGTTATAGGTTTCCATATTCTAAAACCATTTACTGTGCCTGACAGCAGTCTCGCTTATAACCGTTTACTAGCATGTTAAAGATCCCCTTCAGGGGTACAAAAAATTCCTAGCACACTTAACACATTTTCAAATATTCGCCTCTATCCGTCATAGGAAATGTCACAAATCCAACCGTCATAAGCTGCCCCCGCCATCCCACCAAAATAGCTATTCATTTCTTCCAGGCACGGTCACCGAGGTCGCCAACGTCTAAGAATCACTTGGTCATATCCTACAACCGTCTGTTGTGTCAGAGAGCGATCTCGCTCATCACCGTTATCTTAAACGTTAAAGATCCCCTTCAGGGGTAAAAATCTTAGCATGCTTGTCACATTTCAAAATATTCGCCTTCATTCATTCGTCATAGGAAAAAATATCGAAAAGCAACCCCTCGTTTTGCCATATATCGCCCTCGTCGAAATAGCCATTTCCAGTATCCACCATGCTCAGTCATAGCCTCGTTGTAACATACGTCAAGCGCTACCGTCTCTCTGTCTACAAACACGCTTTTATAAAAAAAATGAAATGCATAGTTTTTCTTGTCCTAGAGACTTGAGATTTATTTGCCTGGTAGAGGGGATAGGGATCTTTCATTTATGTCAAACAAAATATTTTGTCAAGGTGTTAGTTTCCAAAATAGTAAAAATTCAAAATTTGAGTGTTTTAAAAAAATCTCATAATATAAAAGGTTTTATTTAAAAAAATAAGGTCATAGAGACCATTGGTTTGAACTATGGTACATCATTCTATCATGTTTGGTTTTCAAACTATCGCCCACTTTTAAAAACAAAATTTTTCAAAAATATAACGAGTAGTCTATAGGAAAGAGGACGTCAGCTTGAGTCCAACGACACCTCATTTGTTAAAATCCGACCATCCGTTCGCCAATGATCACCAATGTTCGCGAGAATGTAGGCTATCATTTTTTTTCCTCCTACACCCTTGAAACTAGATGCCCCCCTAGAGGGCATACCCACCTTTCATTAACGTCAAACAAACGTTTTTCCAAAATTCACCGTTCCAAAATAGTTCCAATCCAAAAAAAAAAAAAAAATACCAACACACATGCTTTGCCAAGAGAACGTCATCCCAACGCCAACAATACCTCGTTCATTAAAATCCGACCACGCGTTCGGGAGATATCGCCCAAAGTTTATATGAAAGCAGGGGGGGGGGGGGATGAGTAGAAATCTCCAATTCACACTACTGCACAGTTTTAGTCCTTGAGACTTGAAATTTATTTTGGGGGTAGAGGGGGTCAGGGCCATTCATTTACGTCAAACAATTTTTTTGTAAACTCTTTAGTTTCCAAAATATAAAAATTTCATTATTTAGGTGTTTTCAAAAATTCTCAAAAAATAAAAAGTTTTATTATTGAAAATAAAGGTCATAGAGACCATTCGTTTCAACTATGGCACAGCGGTCTATCATGTTTGGTTTTCTAACTATCGCCTACTTTCAAAAATAAAAATTTTCAAATATTTTTCAAAAATATGACGAAAGGTCCATAGCAAAGCCCCCGTCAGCTCGAGTTCAACGACACCTCATTTGTAAAAATCCCACCAGGCGTTCAAGAGATATCGGCAATGTTCCCAGGAAAGTAGGCTGTGCGTTTAAACTCTCACTGCCCCCCTACTACCGGAGTATAATTTAACTAACTTATTATAAAATTCGTACAGTAGTTAATGATAGAAAACGAAGATAACACCTTATGTCAATGTGTACATTTAATGTTGTACCGGTTTCGGCCACATTGTGACCGTCCTCACTCAGCGCAAGTTATAATAAGAATACGTGAAAGAATTTTTAATTAACAAATTTACCACAACATAAGTTATCAATTTTAAAATTATTAATCGTCTAATAGATAAAAACAGCACATTAAAAAATTAAAAAATTAACCAGATCGGTTACAAAAATAAATTATATTAAATAAGAAAGATGTACGGTACGTCTTGATAAATAACCAGCTTGAAGTAGGAGAGATCTAAAGGAAAAGAGATATATAAACTATTGAAAACCTACGTGGATATGATACTGTACATGTGGAAATTGTTAGGTTAGGATTGAGTTAATAGATGGGTACCGTACGCGTATTTGGAAAAGCTAGACGCCCCAGAGCGGGCGATTAATATGCTCTTCCCATTGGTCGGAACGTGTGATCGTGCTAGTGCCCCCAGGGAGAATCTTGAAAGGCATATCTTTGACACGAGAATCCTTTGGGAATCTTTGGTCTTGACTGTTTACGATACGATACGATGAAAAGAGATGCAGCCATCTTTAAGTTAAGTTGTGGATGATTTGTTTGTTGGTGAGTGTGTGTTTTTACGCCCTTCAAATAATTGTTCTGAAGAATTGATGTACTGTACATCGTGCTGCGAATGCTCGCGAATCCTTGATAAGTATCTGTAAAGTTCTTATATTGTATTGTAGCCAAAAGTCCGTAAGGGTAGACTACTAATGATGATAATAATTAATACCTACATTTATTGCAGCCGATGGCCTTATTTGATATTATGGGAGTCATTGCAAATTGAAATTACTGTCCATTATCACGACTGCACTGAAAATATGTGCTAAATTGCGTACATGTGATGATAATAATAATAATAATAATAATGAAAAGTAATCTGGTTAGTCTCACATAGAGGCTACACGACCACGCTGTCGTAAATGACTGCAATTGTCATTGCTCAACCACTTGTGAAAGAGGCCCATTAGGTGTTTTCAAATGTTCGTAAAGCTCAGAAACACAAGTCTTATATAGCTATCCATAGTTATATTTTGGGTACTACTACAATGAAATGATGTGCATGTCTGATACTAAATAACTAAATTGCTGGGTAACAGTGCAGGAGACATGAACCCAGGGGGGAAAATAAATAACTCGTGAAATTTGCAATAAATACCTGTTCTAATGATTCAAAATTGAACTGGGAATGATGTAGTTCACTCCTCGGCTGTCCATAACCCACCAACCCTCCCAAATTATAACATGACTGATATAGAAAAAAATCCAGCTCTGGCATCCAGTTTCGGCGTTAGAACTGTTGTGCCAACCCCACGCATACGGTACTAATTTAGGCAGTTTTCTAAAACGAAAGAACACCAATCTCAATTCATATTTTTTGTGTGTGAAGATTACGCGTAGCCTTACGTAGTAGTAGTAGTTATTGCTGTTTTAAGGGGCGGAACTACGAGGTCATCTGCCCCTACCTAGCCTAACCAAACCTTCGTTTTGTCCAATCCAATGGTTTTGACAATGGTTACAGCCTAACCCGCCCAGATCAATGGTTTTTTGTAAACCTTGCCCCGCTAACTTCCCGCGGCCTTTGGCCGCACCTACACCGGACCTAACCTAACCTTCGTTTTGCCCAATCCAATGGATTTGACAATGGTTACAGCCTAACGCGTCCAGATCAGTGATTTTCACAATGGTTACAGCCTATCATGTCCAGATCAATGATTTTGACAATGGTTATAGCCTAACGCGTCCAGATCAGAGATTTTGACAATGGTTACAGCCTATCACGTCCAGATCAATGATTTTGACAATGGTTGCAGCCTAACACGTCCAGATCAATGATTTTGACAATGGTTGCAGCCTAACGCGTCCATATTTCATAGTGGTGGTGTATTTTATATCTTACATGTTGGGCACACTGCCGTGGCATCAATGTCTCGTCATATCTCGTCATATCTCGTTATGTCTCACTCAGCTGGAGTGAGCAATACGGCCGCCGTAGTTGAAATTCAACAAGAAAGAAACGCACATAATTACGTAATTGAGCACATATTTCCAGTATATTAGTCATAATGAAGGACAATTTCAATAGGTACTGTCCCGTGGAACCCCTGAAAAGGTATGAAAATCAATTATTATCACTTACCATGTAGGTGAAACTGTAAAAGTCAGGTTCCTGTCTAATGCACTAGTAATTTTCTTTTTTGGTAATTGCTAGGGAGTGATGGACCTGGATGCTAGACTAGCACATCGATAATGTATGTCATTTTCATGATTTCCAGACGTTATTTTATATTCTGGGAGTCATTACCAATTGAAATTAGCCTACTGTCCATTATCACTACTGCACTGAATATGTTTGCTAAATTACGTAAATATGAGACTTGAGTCCTTATTTCTTGTTCATTCTATGACTGCAATTGTCATTGCTCAACCACTTCTGAAAGAGGCACATTAGGCGTTTTCAACTGTTATCGAGACTCGCACAGGTGTGTACATTGATGTCAGGTTACCGTTGCCAATGTATGTTACACAAAATATACTAGCCTACGCAGGTCATGCATAGGGAACGAGAATGTATTGGCTTGCGAAGCCGAGCAAGAAACTACTGGCTTCTGTCTGGCCGAAAATTACTGCTTGTACCACAAGCAAGGGGGTCTGGGGTGTTAGCTCCAGGTTAGGTTTGTTTTTGTATGTAGGCCTAACGCCTTAATAAGATAGAATTTATGACCACTACTAGGTTAGGCACTGTCTGACTGAAAATTACTGCTGGTAGGCCTACTACAAGCAAGAGTCTGAGGCTTTAGCACAGCATAAAACAAACAGCACATGGCTGGCGAGGTCAGAAAGACGTACAGTGGTGCAAGTGTTGATCGCTTTTGCACCAACTACACCGGATATATGTGCTAAGTCACGTAAATATGTGTTTTTATTTACGGTTTATTTAACAACCATAGCCATGTTCGTCAGATGTTCATTAGCATAATTAGTATGTGAAACAGCCGAGCGAGCGCTCACGAGGCGCACACATTGACGTCAGTAGTTGCCAACATCCGATACAAAATACACCACAAACACGTAATGTAATTATGTGAAAATAGAAATAATAGGGCTTTTGTGTATTATTTGCATTTGTAAATAATGCTTATATAAGGCAATGGTTCCACCTTCACTTTACCGCAATCCCGTGTAGCGAGGTTTGGGGACTGTATGGATGAAAAATACTAATGAACTAAATTGGGTGTCTGGACTAAACCATTGGTCGCCACTTGGTTAGATGGCTCGTGTATGGTGCCTATAGACTTAATGCCAAGAAGGGAAAAGTGATATTCAAGGTGGATTTGTTTATACAAATATATAGTTTCTCTTCTTTCAGTCTACTTGAGGCAACGAGAACATAGAAGCGTAGGTAGGGCAAGGTGTAGCGAGTGACTGCGGCGCGTGAAGCAAGTTTATGCCGTTTTACTGCTAAGATTGCTGATATAGATTAACTGTATTACCGCTACTAACTGCTTCATATTATGTAAGGCACAAGCCATTGGAGTACAATAGAGAGAACGGTGCATTAAAAAAGCATGAAGCTCTAATTGATGTATTTTCATTTAGGAATCTCTGACTTAGCATTCCATGGATATTAGGAAGTACTGTAATTCGTATATATATTCGTGAAATGCAATCAACTTAAATTACGCAACTTTCTACATGCTTTCGGCTTTCAAAAATAGTTATACTGCTTTAAAAGATGACTCTGTTTTTTCTTGGGCACTTGCCTTTCAACTTCTATAATTAAACCGAAATGTCTTGAAGGCGTTATATATTTCTTTAAATAACTCCCCTTATATTTGATAAACCTTGCGTGTTCGTTCTCGTGTTCATTGATTATTTTCAATTATGACAAATTGAAACACTTGACATGAGGAAATTGGGTGGCGCTGAATGAACATAGAACGAGCGATAACATTCTCTATAATAAATGAATTAGCCAAATTACCTTATGAAACGATGATAAATAAATCGGGGAGCAATGTTTTAATAGATGTTTCCTCCTCCGACGTATGTGACCCACTCAGCCATCCCAAGTAGGATCGCAACTTATATAGCGAAAATTACAGCTGTGGGCGCCATTGTTCAAATCAATCATCATCAAAACAGTACCATGACAGTACTGCCAACCTCGCCCTTACGGTACTATTTAAAACAAAGAAGCACCCAGTTCAGTCTCTAACGCGCATCATTCGTGCGCAGCACTCAGTTCATTACATAGTGCGCCGTATTGAATCATTTATTCACCATGGATTGTGGAAATTGCCTCATAACGATCTTTAATTTCAATCGGCGGTTCTGTGATCAACCAAAGAAGTTGCTGCAGCTATTGCCACAACACAATTTAATACCAAAATCACTACCGTGTGCGAAATGCCATCGTCAAGTGGAAGTTAGGTGGATAAGACATAACCTAGCTGTAACCTGCAACAAGAGATTACCCGGACATCCCAAAATGTATTGTAATTTCAAGGAATTTCGCTTCTCTGTAATGATTTTTTTCCACAGCCGAAATGAGTGTTGTTTTTAGCCTATTTTCAATTTTGAAAACAATAGGCTTATGAGATCACCTTTTGTCCGTGTGTGTGTGCGTGTGTGATTCGTGTGGGTGTCCCCCCCCCTAATAAAATCTAAACGGCTGGAGCGATTTCAATGAAACTGGGTACGTTCATAGCACTGTTCCGGGCGACTCCGACCGTGCCCTTCAAATTTTGTTACTACTCACCTATCCAACATTGCGGCTGTGCGAAATATTTCACCAGCATTCAATATCTCCGAAACTATTACCGATATTACCCTGACATTTTGTATAGAGATAAAGGGTACTACTATAAGTTCACCTATGTGACGTTTGAAAACCTGGTAACTACAAAACCAACATGGCGGCCAAGCGAGTTTGCGACTTTTAAATAGACGTTTCTCGCGATTTAACCAACCAAACGCAATGAAACTGGGTACAGTATATGTTTATATACATTGTAATGCACCGACATCTAACTTCGTTCAATTGTTTACATAACCACAAGATGGCGGATCTGCGAAATATTTCACCGGCATTCTATATCTCTGAAACTATTAGCGGTATCACCCTGAAAATTTGTACGGAGATAAAAGGCACTACTGGAAGTCCATATATAAGACTTTCTAAAACCGGTTAACTATAAAACGAACATGGCGGCCAAGCGAATTTGAAAATTTTAAAAAGACCTTTCTCGCGATTTAATGTTCCAAACGCACTGAAATCTGGTACAGGAAATATTTATACACATTGTAATGCACTGGTATCTAATTTAATTCAATTGTTTACATAACCTCAAGATGGCGGCTGTGCGAATTTTAAAATTAAGTTTTTATTTCTTGTGATGTAGTCATGCGATCGAAGTGAAAGTTTGAATAATGAACCTACGCAGTAATTTTCCTTTAAAGGTACATGATTCTATGGCCTATACATATAACAATCCATCATGGCGACCATCTGGAATATTTAGACGGTTCTCAATATCTACGAATCTACTACAGCAATCAAACTGAATTTTTTAATGTTCATAAGGGTTATGAACATAAGTTCACCTATAGGACTTACAATAACCTGGTGATCACAAATTAAACATGGCGGCTACGCTAAGTATAAATATTCACATGGACGTTTCTCGCAATTTAACCATCCGAGTGCAGTGAAACAAGGTGCAGTAAATCCTTATACCGTTGAATATAAAAGTAAAATCTCGATTCTGTTATCTGATCCTGTCTGCAGACTGTGCACTCGTGATCCAACCACTCGTGTATCCAATGCCACTGCTAAGCTTGTTAAACTGTCATCTATTCCAAAAGAAGAGGGAAGATGGCTTATTCCGAGAGATGCTGTTCCTCCGAGATTGTATGGTCTTCCAAAAATCCATAAGCAAGACGTTCCTCTTCGACCAATTGTTAGCACAATAGATTCTCCAACTTATGCTCTTGCGCAATATCTCAGCAAGTTGCTTCAGCCGCACTTGGGGCGCACACAGTCCTACATTAGGGATTCAACCCATTTCGTCGAAAAATTTTCAACCATCGCCGTTCAACCAAATGCTATTTTGGTGAGTTTTTATGTAGAGTCCTTGTTTACCAGAGTACCGGTGGACTCGGTCATGTCACTCATCAAAGATTTGTTTCCTGAGGACATTGCCCGATTATTTCACCACTGCTTGTGTTCCAGTTATTTCTTGTGGGATGGTAAATATTACGAGCAGACTGATGGTGTGGCCATGGGAAGTCCACTCTCGCCTGTCGTGGCAAATTTTTTCATGGAACATTTTGAGGGGGAGGCTATATCTTCGACGTCTTTCAAACCTGTGATTTGGTGGAAGTATGTGGATGATACGTTCGTGGTGTGGGAGGAGGGTTCTGAGAAACTGAACCACTTTCTGAACCACCTAAGTCAGCTGCATCATTCAATCCACTTCACAATGGAGCTTGAGTCAGGTGGATGCTTACCTTTTTTGGATGTTCTTGTGAGGAGGAAAGCGGATGGCTCCATGGGGCACGGCGTCTACCGTAAGCCAACTCACACTAACCGTTATTTACATGCGGACTCCCACCACCACCCAGCACAAAAACAAGGAATTATAACAACTCTAGCCAAAAGAGCGGAACGTATTTGTGAGGCATCAACTCTTCAGGAAGAGTTACATCCCTTACAAACCATGTTTAAGGGTAATGGCTATAATGCACCCACTATATATAGGTCCTTACATCCCAGAAGGAGGGATAGACAACCTTCACAGAGCTCCGACGTGAGGGGAACTGCTTACCTCCCTTATATTCACAACACCACTGACCGCGTTGCTAAGATTCTCCGCAAGCACAAGATAAAAACAGTTTTCGGCACTATGACGAAAATTGGTCAACGTTTAGCATTAAACAAAGATAAATTGTCCCCAATACTACAACCTGGGGTGTATGAAGTCCCAGGTACTTGCGGAAAAGTCTACATTGGACAAACAAAACGGTCCATTGCAACTCGCATCAAAGAGCATCAAAGGAACATCCGTCTAAACCAACCTGACAAATCAGCTATAGCTGAACATGCCCTGTCTTCAGGGCACGATGTATGTTTCAAGGATGCTCATGCGCTTGCCCTTGTTAAGCACAACTGGTCTAGAATTATAAGGGAGGCAGTTGAAATTCGTAAAAATCCCAATAATTTTAACAGAGACACTGGATATCAGCTAAGTGACACTTGGCTACCAGTTATTAAGGATCTAGGGAGATAGTTCCTCTCAGTCTCTCTGTTCTTCACATATTTAAAATTGTACATTTACCCTCTAGGGCTCAGAGCCTGGATTTGATCTCCTTTGTTCGTCACTGGAGGAGTTTCCATCTGTTTTTTCGCCGTTGACTCTATGACGTTAGGTATCGTTCAGACACACTTCCCTTTTGTTTATGTTACCTTATATCCATCTAACCCTCCCACCTCCCCCCCCCCCTTCTCATTCTTCCAGGAGTTTCTATATTTTCACACCGCCCCCTTTACCTTCTCGTTACTTACTACTCTGTCCGCCGTTCCACCATGGTCCATACAGTAATTTCTGGCAGCTGCTCTCTGTTGATGAACAGAGGAATTTATCTATATTTTTTGTCATCTCATTGGTATACTTTCTTTGGCCACATTGTTTATTTACATTGAAAAAGGAGGCAAGGTTTCTCCTAAACGTATGGTTCAAATTAAAAATACACACGGCATTAGCCCAAAAGCATGAATTATTTATATAATAATCCGGGCCGTGAAAGCCTTAATACGCAAAAAAGTAATTTTGTTTACTCACATGTGAAAAGCTTTACAGCTGTATTTACCACATTGCATATTTACTGTTCATGAATTTCACTGCGACACGAAGATCACAGAGTGAAACAACTTGATTGTCGTCCATGCAGAACTTACACATTAACATACACCACTCAGTACAAGCTATCTGTAACCCACCCATAATCCCCTTATTAGATCGACTTATATAGGAAAATTCCAGCTGAATTGGGCATTATACGCATGAATTATGGACCGTTGCCAACCCCCCCAATAATCTTTATCGAGACCAATAGTTCTTACCTAGACCAATATTAACTAGGAAGCACGTTCATCTATGAAGTTCTGAAGTTTGCACGAATCCAGCTTCTTGAGTGCACCGACTCTTAGAGTTCATTTCAGTCAATTGCTTCATTTTTTCCGCAGCACCCCTTAATATAGCAAATCCATGACCTACTAGCCAGGTTGTGCAGCGCTGGCACTCAAATCACCTTGCTGTGGCTCCCAAGCCACATGGGATCTCCCTCAGTCAATGGAGGTACCTGGTAGAGATATTCACTCACAGTTATGTCGACAATTACTGGCTTTGGAAGAGTCAGTGGCTAGCTGACCCATTGTCCAGTAAACCGAGAACGATCAAGGCAATTACTCACGTGTGGTGGAGTCCTTTCCGGTTACAGAGGGAGTCCATCATTTTGTGTAGACTATGACTAGGTCATCCGTGCATGAATTTCACCATAAAATATGCAGAACTTCGGGATTCCACAAGCCAGGTCCAGGCTGCATGTGTGTTCACTGTGACCAACGATGTGATATATCCCATACTATCAAAATAATGTGTTTGTAGACTAGGAAGCCTGACACAATTGTGTCAATAACCGTTAAGAGTGCTTATCCTATTAATTTGAATGTGTACCTTTATGGAAATTGGCTACAATAAAAGTTTATTAATGAAATGTATTAAAATAGCATCGAATTGTTCTTCACAAGACATACCAAGAGCTGTTAGTGACTGTACGTGCCTTCTAAATCCATCATATAAGACTCTTAATGCCTTGGAAGATTCCACTTCTATTCTGCTTATCTGAAAGACCGAATTAATATGGGAGGAAAAAGATTCTAAAGACTTGAAAACGTCTGCGCCCTACCTGATAGCACTGATTCAGTGAAATCGGAGCAGAAGTTTACGAGTTTTTGCGATACTAATGCATGGCATTTGATTTTTATATATAGAGATAATCCAGGAAAAAAAAATTAAATTTTTATTTGAAATCGTATTTTGGTCCAATTTTTTATGGTGTATTATTTTATTATTGTTATAATTATTGATTTTATTTTGTTTTTAATAGGGACAACTCAATACTCGAAGCAACTGAAATGAAATTTCTACGCAGCATGGTACAGAAGACCAGGAAGAACAGAATTAGAAGCGAGATGATAAGAGAGGAAGTAGGATTGGAAGAAACCCTTCTCATTAAGATCCAGAAATCAAGACTCAAGTGGTTTGTCTACTTGAAAAGGATGCCTGCGGACAGAACTGCAAGAAGGGCGTTCGAAAGTGAGGTGGAAGGAAGAAAGTCTGTGAGAACACCAAAGGGAAAATTGATAGATTTAGTTGAAAAGGATGTGATGAAGAAAGGTCTATGTTGTGAAAAATAGGGGGGGTGTCCATGTTGAAAAGCTACTTTATGTTCTGCCAAGGAACTTAGAACACTATATTAATATAAATCTCCCACCACACCATAACGCAAGTCTCACATGGGCGATGGGTGTCGCAGTGATTCATTCTCCAACATCCTCCCCACCCTGGTCTATCTTGAGGGGGATGACCAGCTGGATTGGCCGTGTAAGATGGTTTCTGTCCGGGGTGCGAAGCATAACGGTTCTAGTTCTCCAGTCACGTCCTTCACGTAATTTTTTAGCCTACTTTCGATTTTTGCAAAAAATGAAAGTAGACTTATGAGATCAACACAGGGCGAAAAAAGTGTGTCTGTCTGTGTGTGTATGTGTGTGTGTGAGTCTGTGTGTGTGTGTGTCTGTGTGTGTGTGTCTGTGTGTGTGTGAGTGTGTGTACTCTGAATGTCTGTCCCCCCCCCTATCAATTCGAACACGGTGAATGCGAATTGAACGAAATTTGGTACAAAGGTAGCACTAGCAAAGGACACCTCAGTGTCATGTTTTATATCGCCGCCATCTTTACTAAAACTGAATGGCGGCCACTCAAACGTTCAAAACGTAAAATCAAATAACGACTAACCAAATCATCCGATCTCTACCAAATTTGGTAACAACATAACTTCGTATAGGATGCGTCTTGTGACCAAACTACAAGGTCGTCCGCCATACCATTTCAGGATGGCGGCCTTGCGAATTATGCAAACTTTATAATCCATATCATGGGACCCACCAGTTCCGATTATCGAGCCGAGAATCGTTTTAACTGTTCTAAAGGGAGAGGCACGTTCGAAATTAAAAGTTTATTTTGTAATACTATAGTGCAGACGTGATTTTAAAAAGCTGAGCCGATTTAGTAATAAGACAAGATGGCAGCGGATATCTTGTGCCTGACTTATATTTCACTAATTTGAGTATTGCATGCAATATAGCGTACTGATACAAAATAAATAAACTGTGTATGAAATGCTTTATATATAAATAACATACTCCAGTGATGAAATCGTTTAGTATAAATCACTATTTGCTAACAAGTTCTATGTAAGTCATTTTATATAGAACGATATTCGTTGACACAATTAGCTCAGTGGTAGAGCGTTAGCCTATCGCTCAAATGCCTATGGTTCAAACCCGATCAGAGCTATTTTTTTTGCTTGAAATTTCATATGTTTATTGTTTTGTAATGACTCAGATGTTTTAAAATTAAGCGTTATATTGTGCATATTATGGTGTAAAATATATATTTAACAAAAACATAATTCGCCAGCAGATTTATTCGAGACATCTAGCTGCCAAAAAGGTAACTGCACGCCGACCAGATTTTATTGAAAAGTTTCTTCTTCTGGCCGCTAGAATGCACTCGCTCTGTTAGGATTATATTGTTCGATAGTTCACCACTAGATGTCACGACTAGTCTACGTGGGGCTCCATTGATTACTATACCATTGGCATTCTATGCGCATCGAATTTGAAGAATGACAAGATGATACTACGATACATTTTTACTTTCTATTTTAAAGGGTTTGTAACAGCCTATTGTGCGTTATTTGAAAATGTTAATTGAAGTAAAGAACAAAACGATTTCACATAGTATCTGAACTCTACCGTTGGTGCTAGTTCAGGATATTAATTAATACTTTTATTTCAGCCAAATAACAATCGAAAATATCCACATAGTTGGTATACACACGTCTCTGTAGGGTCATGGAAAGATTTGTTAATTCAATTAGGGTTGTGAAAGTCATACGCAGCCAGACGTGTAAAGACATGCCTCAACTCAAAGTTGGATGTTGCCCGCGTCAGGCCGATTAAGTAATAATAATAATAATAATAATAATAATAATAATAATGTTATTGGTTTTACGTCCCTTTTAACTACTGTTGCTTTTAGAGACGCCGGGTTGCCAGAATTTTGTCCCGAAGGGGATCTTTAACGTGCCAGTAAATCTACTAACACGGCTCCCTCGCATTTGTGCACCCTCAAATGCCAGCTGACTGCGCCAGGATACGAACCTGAAACATACGGTCCAGCAAGCGAGAACGTTACCGCTGAGCCACGCCGCCAGTCCGGTCGATTATGTCTCCAGATCCATAACATTCTTTAGATACTTCTTATCTTTCTTTCTTCAATGATGGTAGCAGTTTTTATCTAAGTTGTGGCGTTTGGTAGAGGTAAATCGTTTCTAAGGTCTTCAACAAAGAATAGTTCTATTATACTCTTTGATAATAACAACGAGTTATAACTATACTCATACATTTAGGAGAAAGTAGGCTATATGTTCTTTACTGAACATCTTGTTTCGACATGTGCCCTATTCCACATGTGTCTTGGGCGTGTGTCATCTTGTAGTAGAACTAGGTCAGCCACGCTAATCTTTGTACCACAGTCTCGGGGCTGATGAACTTAGTGGAAATTCTGTAACAGCAGCAAGTATTCTTTACTCAGTTTCCAGAAGTAGTTAGCTATTTGTTCGCGTAGTCTGAAGGTTCGTACTAGGTCATTCCTAGGTGGTTCTCGTCCAGTGGGTATCGTGGTGAGCCGATCGCCAACAAGAAAGTGGGCTGGAGTCAGTACTTCGCCATTGTCACCATCTTGTGTCAGGGGTCTTGTATTTAAGGGGACACTATACTGAAATTCCATGAATTTCGAGGAAAATATCAAAGTTGGGTTTATGGCACTAAAAATACCCGATTATGTCCTCTATCAAAAAGTGTTTTTATTTTTTAAGTGCCGCCATTTTTAAAGTCCTCAGCACCTCCTCTAATTGGCACTGTGGTGGCATTTCATTGTTCCATGCGCTACTCGATACGCCCCCTCCAGTTACTGCTAAGAAATTATGTGTTTCTGACGTCTTTCTTATTGGGATTTTAAATAAAATTGAAGAATCGACTTGCAGAGGTGAAATTTTACATCTCGATGCTCAGTTGTTATAGTACATGATCCATTATTAGTGAAATAAATACTTATAACCATGGTTTCAATTCCTTGCGCTGAAATTTATTTCATAATATTACTTTTTTTAAATAGTGCTACTGGTAGTAATAGATTGAACGTATGATATTTGATACGTGCAAGTGCACGTATCTTCGTTTTCAATCATGTATATTCACGTGGATCATTCTTCATGACATTTTGAAAAGTCCGCTTCGTCGCTCAGTTCCGCCTGTGACCACGAGATGGGAGCAGCTGTCGGACTTTTGAAGCCTGAACGTGGTTCCTGTTTTTCTCCAATAGAATGCGTAGGTTGTACCTTGTTCTACTCATCCAGTTCCAGTCTTGTGTGAAAGACAATTATATCCTATGTCATGAAACAAATGCAGGTGTGTTCTTGATTCCGCCTAAATTATGTACTTAATTATGACATTGTTGATTGTGTTGTCAAGCCGTGATTGGACAATATTATTTACATGAAAGCAGTTCGCCGTTTGACGCCAAAAGTTTTTCCGCCATTTTGGTGGAGTCCAATTAGCTGTCGAAAAGGAAGCAACTAACCGACTGGTAGTGAAAGGTGTTCCCGCTGATGGGGGCCCTGGGCCCTCATTCTCTACAAAATATAGATTTATTCAAGAAAAAAGGAAATGCTTGTGCTCCTAGGCTATAACTTCGTAACTTGCCTTGAAGATGATGTGTGATCTGTTTGTTTTACGGGCTACTAGAAGCAAAGCCTCGTGGGTGTTCGAAGCAGGATGTGTGTGCTAACGCCGTCATATTGAGGCAGTTCATATCTTTTTTTTTTTTTTTAATGTGTTAAATATGTTAATTTTCCTTGTGTCTCCACTGTGAAATTTTAAGGTACGTAATTATTGTATATATTTAATTATTTTATTTTGGGAGCTCCATATTGGCCTTGATGAATGTTGATCTTGTGTTGTGTTTTGCATGAAAGGCCTGAAATTTCTTTTATGTTTTAATAATGTTCATATATATTTATTAATTTTGTTATTTTCTTCGTACCTTCTGGAGACACATTTATAAGTTTATTTTGCATTTAAATTATTACTTATTTTCTTTTGCCAATCTTAGGATTGATATAGTATTCAGTTTAATTTATTCATGATCCGGTGGCTTTCACTGTTGTAATAGTATTTGACATAATTGTTTTCCTCCGTCCATTTCCTTCTGCTGATGTTTAAATTTTATTTTATTAATTGTTTGCCATAGTTTCGATCAGGCATGCGGTCTCCCGTTTTGTGCCATGCTTTTGTTTTGTTATGAAGAAATGCATGATGGTCTCGAGGTCAGTCCTTTTGGCGCCGGCCTCGAAAAGCCAACGTGTTGTGTGGTAGCTTAATATATATTATTTTTAAAAGTAATCTTGTCGATTCCTTTCTTGTGATTTTTGGTAAATGTCCTTGTGTCTTCCGCCGTCGTGCATAACATTTGTTTATTTTCTAATCCCATTTTATTTTATTTTATTTAATGTCAATCCTTTCTCGTTTCATCTTGGCCGGGATCTACGCATGCCGGATTGCTATTGCATTGCCTTGTAAATTACCCAACCCGTTGTCATTTAATTATGCCTATATACATATAATTTTATTTTAAGCTTTGGGCTTTTTAACCTTTTAAATTTTCAATTTTATCCTTGTCTTTTGTTTGCAAGCATGCATGTTCTGTTCCTGGTGAAGGTGTTTTCTCTTGAAATTTTTAACAATTAAATCTTTTGGTAAATTTTTAAATCTTCTGTTGTGGCATTATTTCACCGGCAGCAGTTCTGTCGGTTAGTGGGGGGCGTCTGTTGAATAGCCTGTGTGTTGTCCCCTTCTCCATTTTCCTTCCACCCCCTTTTGGAGCTCTTCTGTTGGGACATGTGTTCTGGAGGTGATTTTGCTGCGGAAGCGACCCGGACCTCTCAAACAAGGTAAGTTGGGCCCCCATTCCAGGTAACAGTCATTCCAGGTGTCGCAGTGGTGAAGCAGAGCGTTGGTTATCGAGTTACCGACGTGATGCTGGCCGCCGCGCGGCGGGGTGGTGGCGCAGATGGTAGCAGACCGCGATCGAGTTCACTTCCGTAACTATTCCCTCCCCAGTACCCGCAGGCTGTTTTATGGACCCCTCTGGTGCTGATGGGGCAGTTGTTGGTGGGATTTTGTCGGGCCAGTGCACTTGATGTTATGTTTTGCTAATCCTTGTCATTTGTTTGATTTCATATTTGCCTCTGGATATCCATGTGGTATGCTGTATGTAACCTGTTCTAAACGAGGCGTTTACTCCTGTATTTTACCCTGTTGGGGTGCAACATCCCCAATGAAGAAGCAGCTCGGTGAGTGACTGACATGTGTTCTTGGCATGGGAAATGGGATTTCTTAATATTCTAATAGCCTACATCTGCGAGTGAAGATATCCTGGAGACCTGTCGGAAGCTGTTAACCTGATGTTCTGTGCCAATTTTTGTGATTTAGCTCCCTGTTATCGAGCCAAGCAGGTGGTGACGTATGCAGTACTGGGCAGCATTGTGCTTGATCTTGAATTATAGATGGTGGCGGTATTCATGTATCAGAATAATCTGTGGTGTTGGTAATTGGTGGTTGTGGTACTGTTGTGAAAGTGTAAACTGTTCTTGTAATTCCTAAAAATTTGTTTCCTTCTATATTGTCTGTCTGCATTCTGTGTTTGTTAAAATGGCCGACAACAATAGTGTTTTCGATTTAATTGACTTAAGGGATAACCTCGTGAATTTGGAGAGTTCTTCTGGGGTTGAACGTGAATCACCTCTGTTTACTAGATCTGAGGTTTTGGGATCGATTTCTAGTAATAGCTTGCCCTCTATTGTCTGGTTCTGCCTCGTCCAGACCTCCTACGCCAGCTTACGGTTATTCTTCTCATGTTAGAGCGCCTAATGATTTCCGGGGTACTGCCGACCCGTTGCGTCCCAATTCTTTCTCTGGTAATGTAAATGTTTTGTCTCCTGTAGAGGGTATGCGAGCGGGCTACCCTGGTAACAATGTGTCTTTTCCTAATGCTACATACTCGCCTACCATGAATTATGGGTCGATTCCTCACCCTATTTCTGGTTTCTTGACTAAGTTAAAGAGTTTCAACCTTGATGACGTTACCCAAGTGGTCCAATTTTTAAAGCAAGTGGTCGAATTGGGTAACCATGCCTCAATTTTTGGGATGTCGGAAAATCAGATTTTCCAGTTGTTATATCCTATTGCGTCTGGTATGCTGCGCGATAAGCTAATTGAAGCTATACACCTCCGCATGTCTGTAGCCATGTTTATTAGGGAAGTGTTGTGGTTTTTTGTCCCTGCAAGTGCTCTTAGTACTCTCGAGCAAAGGTTTTTATATCGTGTCCAAAGGTTAGACGAGTCACTTAGCGACTATGTCAGTGATATCAAGGTGTATGCACAGGTATTTGCATCCCCTTTAACTGAACGACAGTTGGTATCATCAATTGTGAATGGCTTTTCGCCTCAATATAGGTCTTACATGACTATGTGTACCAGGCCTTCGTCTTTTGTCGAGCTGAAACAGGTCGTTATAGAGGCTATGGCTGTGAAACATGCCGATTCCCTTCGTGTAGCTAATGTTCCTCCTCCCTCCTTGATGTCTTGTCCCCCTCCTTCCTTGATGTCTTGTCCCCCTCCTTCCTCGGTGTCTCGTCCCTCGCCTAAGGTTATGTTTCATCCTAGACCCAATGTTAAGTGCCACACGTGCGGTGGCGTGGGACATGTTAAGAAGGTGTGTCCGAGTAACCAGGTTGTGTATCGCTAATGACGAGATGTTGTGGAGACCAATTGGGGTGTTACTTCCAAGGATATTTCTGTGCATGATAGTTTGGGAAAACCCTGTGAAGTTTCTGGTCGCCCTACTAATGAAAATCGTGGTAACTCTTTGAAAACTATATCATCAGGTGATAATTCTGCTTATGTCTCTGACCTACCTAACCTGTCGGTGAGCAATGTCGTGGCAAGTCAGCCTAAGTCTAAACTTAATGTGAAACCTGTGGTGCGAGTGTCCTCGTCATCTAATTGTAATCGTGTTAGAGTGAGTAATGATTTTGGAATTTGTACTGTGGCTAAAGGAATATCCCCGTTTATTGAAATTTGTGTTAATGACGAGCCCGTTTCTGCATTGCCTGATTCTGGTAGTGTCGCATCCTTTATAAGCGAGGACTGGTTTTTATCTATGAAGAGTGCATGCAAATTTCCTGAGTTAGAGCCTAACAATGAATCTTTTATTTCGGCAAATTGTTCAAACTTAAATATTTTGGGTAGTATGGCAGTCAAAATCCATATTCTAAATTTTTCTTGGAAGTTTAAATTTTTTGTTGCCAGAAATCTTTCTTGTTCTGTGGTCATTGGAGCTAATTTCATGTCACACGTTGGTATGCTTCTTGATTTTGGTGCTCGCAACTTATGGTTTAAGTTTAATCCGCAGAGTAAATTATCGTTTAACCCGGTTTTGTCTTCTCCTGCTGTCAATTCTGTTAGTGAACCTTTGACTATTGAGGATCTCGATCTGGAAAATTTAACGAGTCTCCAAAGGGATGCCATTAAGAGGTTATGTCATGAGTATAGTGATGTATTTACTGACAAGTTGGGTGTAACCCATTTGATGGAATACAAGATTGAGCTAACCGATTCTGTGCCGGTGCGTTCCAGCCCGTATCGACTTGCCCCACCCAAGATGGCTGAACTTCGGAAAATTATCGATAAGATGTTGGAAGAAGGTGTAATCCAACCCTCTATCTCTGCCTACTCATCCCCTGTATTTCTTGTGCCAAAACCTAACGGTGGTTTTCGGCCGGTGGTCGACTATAGGGCTCTTAATCACAAAGTTGTTTTGCAGTCCATTCCTTTGCCGGACCTTCACACATGTTTTAGCTGGTTTCGCAACGCGAAGGTGTTCACGATCCTCGATTGAAATTCTTCTTACTTCCAAATTCCCCTCTCTCCGGAATCCAGGCATGTTACTGCTTTTTCCACTGACTGGAACCTGTTTGAGTATGCCCGTGTCCCGTTCGGCCTATCCACCGGAGCCGCTGTGTTGAGCAGACTTCTGGACAAGGTGTTTTCTGAAATTAAATTCAAGTTCGTGTACCACTATCTTGATGATGTGGTCATCTATTCCGAATCCTTCGAGGAGCACGTTGATCATCTTAAAGTTGTACTTGATCGGTTGCGTGATGCTGGCCTTACCGTCAAATTGTCCAAAGTTTCCTTTGCCAAGCCCAAAATTTCCTTCTTGGGTCATATTGTTTCCGCTTCTGGTATCTCCGTGGACCAATCTCGTACGCAGGCCATCAGAGATTTTAAACCACCCAAGAACGCCAAGGGTGTTGCTCGTTACATTGGAATGGTGAACTTCTTTCGTAAGTTTATCAGTAACTTTGCCGACCGTGCTGCTCCTCTAAATCAATTACGCAAAAAGGCTGTAAAGTTTGAGTGGGGTCCCTCTCAGCAGGCAGCCTTCGAAGATCTTAAGCTTGCGCTCTCTAATGCCCCTGTGTTAGCCATTCCGGATTTTGGGAAGCAGTTCATTGTGCAGTCAGATGCGTCTGGTCGTGGTGTAGGTTGTGTCCTTCTGCAAGAATCTGATCTGGGCAGGCAACCCATTGCATACGCTTCTCGTACCTTAACGGACGCAGAGAGGAAGTATTCCATATACGAACTTGAGGGTTTAGCTGTGTTGTTCGCTCTAGAAAAATTCCGTATGTATCTTGAGCACACTAAGTTTCTCCTTGAGACCGATAACCAAGCCTTGAGCTGGGTGTTAGGGAAACCTCGCAAAACTGGTAGGATTGCTAGATGGGCAACTAGGATTCTGTCATTCCAGTTCACTGTCCACCATATGCGTGGGTCCGAAAATGCGGTAGCTGATTCTTTAAGCCGTATGTTTGAGGAAACAGCAGAAGAGGATATTCAAGAATGTGTACCCGTAAACCTTGTATCTGCTGTAAATGGTGTAAATGTCGTTCTCAGCAATTCCCCTGTGCTTTTTGAAGATGTGAGACGATTCCAGAAAGAAGATCCCTCCTTATCTTGCCTAATTGACCGAATCAATTCTGGTGAAGTGATCAAGCCCTACTCTCTGAAGGATGGTGTATTGTGTTGTTCGTCTCGTCATGACCGTCTTCCTAAAATTGTGCTCCCGTCAGTCCTCATTCCGGAAATCTTTCGTTACTATCACGAATCTCCTATTGGTGGCCACCTAGGAGTATTCAAGACCCGAGCTAAAATCAGACAGTTTTTCATTTGGCAAGGTATGGATGGCGACATCAGGAGGCGTATTAGGAATTGTGCTGCTTGTAATATTAGCAAACCTCCGGTTTCTTGCGCTTGTTTGCACTGACGGTTTCACCCGGTTTAGTTGGATTTTCCCCACCAGACAGGCTACGACCAGTTCCGTCATAAAGTGTCTTAATTCCATCTTTTCGTCTTTTGGGCCATGTCAGTATCTGGTGTCAGATAATGCCAAGTGCTTTGTATCTCATCAGTTCCGTCAATTCTTGTTTGATTATGCTATTTCTCATGTAACCACCACTCCCTATTTTCCTAACCCGTCTCTCGCTGAGCGAGTCAATCGTAATCTCCGTTCTGCTCTGATTGCTTTCCACCACGACGACCATTCCAAGTGGGATTCTAATTTGCATTGGCTCAATTTTGCTTTCAACACCGCCGTGCATGAGAGCACGCAAGCTACCCCTTTTTCGTTAATGTTTTCCTTTATGGCTAATTCTCCGTTGTCTAATCTGTGGAACCTGCACGATCTCCTTCCAGACAGTTTCACGCCCGAGGATATGAGGGCGAAATTCGACAAGGCTAGAGAGAATATTAAGGTGTCACATGACCAACTTGCCAAGCGACACAATGCCTGTCGCAAGCCACCTAATTTGGAAATTGGAGATGTTGTGTACGTCCGCAATTTCGAGCCCAAGGGCGTCAGTAATCTTGTTTCAAGCAAGTTGACCCCTCGTTTCAAGGGCCCATGTTATGTGGAGGCATTCCTGACTCCCGTTACTCTGCTTATTAGAAACCCCAAAACCAACAAAATCTCTAGAGTGCATCTGTCGCACATTAAACGAGGTGGAGACGTTTGTAATGAGGAAATGCTACCATAAAATTTGTAAACCAATTTTGTATAAATGTAGAGTATCCCTAACATTCATTGAAGCCTTCTGGTTTCTGTTCCTTCTGGTATTTTGAATTTAATTGGGTTTAAAAACTCTGATGGGATACAAGTTGTAATTGTTGAGTAATCCCCATTTATGGTAAATTGTAAATTGAATTTTTCATAGAAGTTGCTAACATGTAAGTTGGACTCGGTAGGAGACCTAACTCTTGATCTCTTGTATACATGTTCCCGCTCGGGAATTTGAGTGGTCATTCCTCTACCGTAGCTCTTTCTAAATGTATAGTCGTTTAACTCATGTAATCTTGAAATGTACTGCTAGTCTGTAAAAAAAAGGTAAACTTGTTTAATTAACTATTGTAAGCACGGATCTAGGTCATTGTCAGAAATATTTTCTTCATATAAATTCAACGTTGTTTTTCTTTGTAAAATATGTTAAGAATTAGTAATTTCCGTAAACTTTTTTGGAATAAGATTAACTTCATTTTTGTAAATGGCTGCCCACGCGTCATATGATATCTTGCACATAGCTTCCAACTACTTCGTAAGGCAAACTAAATTGGACTTAGTGAAAATTTACCTAACGTGTCTCGGACTATGAAAGCACTGTAGGTGCTGGTGTACTGCGTTTCTGAAGACTTATGGACACAGTGATGCTGTTGACTAAGTGGTTTGCGAGGTGATCAATTATCCCATCACTGATAATCTGACCCTGCACTCTTCCTAACCAAAACGATGCGGTTTCGCCCATCTATTGGAGTTAACTGGTGAACATTTTCTTCAGCAAACAAGCTTGGTGAAACGACTAGTTAAGGAGTACTGTCTATGCCTAGGCATATTCGTGAACGGTGTTCACGCTTAAGGGAGGGAGACTGATACGTGCAAGTGCACGTCTCTTCGTTTTCAATCATGTATATTCACGTGGATCATTCTTCATGACATTTTGAAAAGTCCGCTTCGTCGCTCAGTTCCGCCTGTGACCTCGAGATGGGAGCAGCTGTCGGACTTTTGAAGCCTGAACGTGGTTCCTGTTTTTCTCCAATAGAATGCGTAGGTTGTACCTTGTTCTACTCATCCAGTTCCAGTCTTGTGTGAAAGACAATTATATCCTACGTCATGAAACAAATGCAGGTGTGTTCTTGATTCCGCCTAAATTATGTACTTAATTATGACATTGTTGATTGTGTTGTCAAGCCGTGATTGGACAATATTATTTACATGAAAGCAGTTCGCCGTTTGACGCCAAAAGTTTTTCTGCCATTTTGGTGGAGTCCAATTAGCTGTCGAAAAGGAAGCAACTAACCGACTGGTAGTGAAAGGTGTTCCCGCTGATGGGGGCCCTGGGCCCTCATTCTCTACAAAATATAGATTTATTCAAGAAAAAAGGAAATGCTTGTGCTCCTAGGCTATAACTTCATAACTTGCCTTGAAGATGATGTGTGATCTGTTTGTTTTACGGGCTACTAGAAGAAAAGCCTCGTGGGTGTTCGAAGCAGGATGTGTGTGCTAACGCCGTCATATTGAGGCAGTTCATATCTTTTATTTTTTTTTAAATGTGTTAAATATGTTAATTTTCCTTGTGTCTCCACTGTGAAATTTTAAGGTACGTAATTATTGTATATATTTAATTATTTTATTTTGGGAGCTCCATATTGGCCTTGATGAATGTTGATCTTGTGTTGTGTTTTGCATGAAAGGCCTGAAATTTCTTTTATGTTTTAATAATGTTCATATATATTTATTAATTTTGTTATTTTCTCCGTACCTTCTGGAGACACATTTATAAGTTTATTTTGCATTTAAATTATTACTTATTTTCTTTTGCCAATCTTAGGATTGATATAGTATTCAGTTTAATTTATTCATGATCCGGTGGCTTTCACTGTTGTAATAGTATTTGACATAATTGTTTTCCTCCGTCCATTTCCTTCTGCTGATGTTTAAATTTTATTTTATTAATTGTTTGCCATAGTTTCGATCAGGCATGCGGTCTCCCGTTTTGTGCCATGCTTTTGTTTTGTTATGAAGAAATGCATGATGGTCTCGAGGTCAGTCCTTTTGGCGCCGGCCTCGAAAAGCCAACGTGTTGTGTGGTAGCTTAATATATATTATTTTTAAAAGTAATCTTGTCGATTCCTTTCTTGTGATTTTTGGTAAATGTCCTTGTGTCTTCCGCCGTCGTGCATAACATTTGTTTATTTTCTAATCCCATTTTATTTTATTTAATTTAATGTCAATCCTTTCTCGTTTCATCTTGGCCGGGATCTACGCATGCCGGATTGCTATTGCATTGCCTTGTAAATTACCCAACCCGTTGTCATTTAATTATGCCTATATACATATAATTTTATTTTAAGCTTTGGGCTTTTTAACCTTTTAAATTTTCAATTTTATCCTTGTCTTTTGTTTGCAAGCATGCATGTTCTGTTCCTGGTGAAGGTGTTTTCTCTTGAAATTTTTAACAATTAAATCTTTTGGTAAATTTTTAAATCTTCTGTTGTGGCATTATTTCACCGGCAGCAGTTCTGTCGGTTAGTGGGGGGCGTCTGTTGAATAGCCTGTGTGTTGTCCCCTTCTCCATTTTCCTTCCACCCCCTTTTGGAGCTCTTCTGTTGGGACATGTGTTCTGGAGGTGATTTTGCTGCGGAAGCGACCCGGACCTATCAAACAAGGTAAGTTGGGCCCCCATTCCAGGTAACAGTCATTCCAGGTGTCGCAGTGGTGAAGCAGAGCGTTGGTTATCGAGTTACCGACGTGCTGCTGGCCGCCGCGCGGCGGTGTGGTGGCGCAATATTTATAAGTTGAGTATGTAACTATTATTTATAATGCATACGTGTTTTGGACAGCACCCTACCCGGTTTGTTATTAAACAGTGAAATTGGCGGTTGTGCTTGGATTGAGCTGTTTCCGAATCTTTCTTTTGTGAACTTTCGTGTATGTATTTTCTGTAACTGAATTATCAAGAATGTCTAGGAGTAGGAGATGTCCTGGAAAATAGCCCTGGAAGAGAAGGTCAACAGGTTTGGCTGTTTATTATAAAGTGGGAAAGTGTGTTGCTTCTGATGTTTCAGAAAGCAACATGCCTGTTAATTATAGGCCTATTTCATGTCCTGAAATGAAACATAGTGATGGGGAAGGCAGTGTGATTTGCTCTTCTGGTACTATCCAGAGTTGGGCAAAATACTCCCGAAATGTATTTTCGATACAAAATACAAAATACTCACAAAAAAGTATTTTATATACAAAATACACTTATAACATTCCTGAAAATACAAAATACTTTTAATAAAATATGTTTCTCCTCCATTCAAGCTTTTCAAAATTACATTATTATTATTATATATATTATTATCAGTGATCTGGACGGGTGCGTGCATTATCGTGAAATACCAAAGGGTTCATATCCCACCATCAGCCTCCATGAAATGGTTTTCGGAACAGTACTTCCTGATAGGCCTTGGTCGCTTTCTTCCAACCCCTTGCCCTATTGTCATTTCGTTTCCCATACAGCTCTGTGTTGAGAATGGCGTCAAGGGTCATCCAGCCGTGAAAACCACTGCCACATAGAAATTTACCTCACCTCGTTCCCGAACCCACAAAATGAGAAATATTTAAGAGGTGGTAGTATAGATAAATTGCAATAAAAAATTCAATTGTAATTGAACCTTATTATTATCGTATGACCTAAGCTATCTCGTGGAGATCTTTTAAGCTAGTACCTTCATCGACCGTGAATGAAACTACCATAATCCAGCAGAGTGGTACAATACTATTTTGTATACATTTGTGGCTTTCTTTTTATTATATACGGTATGTTGATTAATTAAGAGGCTTTGCGACATCGTGGTCATGTATCCCCCTGTGCTTGTGTGTATGTGTGTGGAATTTGTTTGATAGCCTGTGTTACTGCAATGGCAATATTAGTGTGTATTTGTAATTCAGATGCCATCCCAGCATTAGCCTGGAGTATTAGAGGGAAACCATGGAAAACCACTTCCAGGATGGCTGAGATGGGATTCGAACCCGCCTCTTCTCTTTTTTGCCTCACGAGGCTGAGTGTATCCCGTTCCAGCCCTCAAACCGAATTAAATTTTCACAGAGTCGGAAATCAAACTCGGGCCTCGGTGGTGACAGCCAAGAGCCACTACACAACGAGGTTGACTTATATATATATAGTGTATATGTGTACTGTTTACACTGGATGAAACTCCTGAGAGAACGCTATCTTTCGAAGATTATCTAACAAAGACTGCTGACAACCAATAGACGTGGAATGTCATTTTGTGGAAGCTTTGTGGTTTCACTTAGGGTCCAACACCAATACTCTCTCTTGTACAGCTATTGACTTCCTATAATCTGTCACTAAATACTCTGCACCAGTGTTGATAAAGAGTTAGTTGTTGTTGCGATATTGTGTTCATGTAGCCCCGTGTACTTGGGCGAGTGTGGAATTTGTCTGATGAATTGTGTTATTGTGATGACTAAATTAGTGTGTGTAGCCTATTTGTATTTCAGATGAGGATGGGAAGGAGGTGGCCATGCCCTTAATTTAGATACCATCCCGGCATTTGCCTGAAGTAGAAGTGGGAAAACCACTTGCAGGATAATTGAGTTGCCTCAGACCAGAATTATATTTTTTGACTGATTCGGGAATCTAAACTAGACCTCAGGAGTGACAGCCAAGAATACTAGCCACTGCACCACGAGGTAGTCGGATAAATAGCTCTCGTGCCAAGATAATAGATGTACAGCTTAATAACTAAGGTACGGAAGATCATGCGAAATCATATTTTTGTTTTTGCATATTTATGCTTATTTTGGTTATTTTGGCACAATGCATCATATTTTTCTCCTTTACCTGTTTAAGTGCATATCTCTGCTTGAGAATGGCGTATATTCTAATTTCCTATTGTTTTGAAGCGCTGTTGGTTACTTCATGTTCAGTCGTATATTTCTATTCGGACTGCGAGAGTCTCGTGGCTGGTAAGTCAAAACCTGAACATTTCCTTGTTAATGATAAAATGCTTTCACCTCCCTTAAATCACCCATAGTATTTGTATCATCTGCTAATTAGTAGTTTGCACTGCCTGTAAGAAAGAACCGGATTTTCCAACAACTGAAAGGCCTTCGTTCCTTTCACTTTACTACCAGTTCACAATAAGGGTTCAGATTATAAATGACCAGGAATTTCCAGAAATATTACCTGGACTTATTATCTCAAATTCCTTAGTTCCAACCTTCAGTGAACTGCCAAGCTGCCTGCCATCAATCACAGCAAACACGGAGTTATGACTCCAATAAAAGCTAACATTTGGAAGTGATATATTTCTACCGACGATAGTGTCCTTTCTTCTGCGCGAATGTGTCTCCTAGGACCACGCGGAATCAACACTTCTTGGCCTTGATGTTTGCCCATTAACTCTTCATGCGCAACGATTGAGCGAGTCTTCGTTGTTGCGACCAGACGTGTCTGGTAGGTCTTCTCTCTTCAGCCTCAAAACCCCGTGTATGAGTAATTTTCCTAATTTCCTCCCGATACTTGAGATTGGGAAAACCTAATTCAGCCAAGTCATTTTCTGCCTGTTTGTACCAATTGGTCCTTGTTGACTTTTTCTGCAAAAACGTATAGATTTTATTTGTTAACCTAGTTGGGTCCATTCTGTTCAAATGTCCATGAATTGGATCCTTCTCATACGGATTGTGTCTGTGATTTTAGTAATTTTTAAATAGATGTCAGCATTAGGTTTCCGAAGGTGCATTCCATCTTTAATTCTTGTTCCCAAAATTTTTCGCATGATTTTGCGTTCCTTAATCTCCAATTGATTTCTCAGTGTTTTATGTTGTAGATTAAGTGTCTCGGCTGCATAAAGGGCGGCAGGCAAGACAACTGTTTTATAATGTTGAATTTTACAATTCCAAGAGAGGCATTTTTGTTATAAACTTGTTTTGTCAAATGGAAAGCCGTTTCCATTTTCTGTAGTCTTGCTTCTATAGCTTTTATTTCGTTGCCAGTTTCATTGATCTATTCGCCAAAATCCTTGAAGTCTTTCAATCGGGAGACCTGACAATTACCGATGCGGTGTGTATTCGGAGCAGTTTTAATATCCGTCATAATATTTTTTTGTCAACGGAAATCCGTAAGCCGATTTTTGCTTCTTGTTCTTGGAGTAATTCAAGTTGTTTCTGGGCATCAGAAATGCTTGTAGCAATTAACGCCATGTCATCCGCAAATGTCAAACAATCTATTGTTATCCCTTTGAGTTTTGGTCCTAGTCTATGGCATGGTGCACCAGCTCGTGTCCATTCTCGGACGACTTTTTCGAGCGCACAATTAAACAACAATGGAGATAATTCATCTCCTTGACGCACTCCTGTGTCATTTGAAAATTCTGCGCTCAGTCCTCCCATAAATTTAACCTTTGAACTTGTATTCAAGAGGGTATCTTTGATGATTGATGTTGTCTTGCGATCTAATCCTAATTCTGAGAGTACAGCAACAAGGGATTCACGGTCAATGCTGTCATAAGCCTTTGCAAAGTCAACAAACGTAATGACATAATTTTTGTTTGACAATTTACGGAAGTAAGACATTGAGTTTTTCAAATTGATAATTTGCTCTGTACATGATCGGCCTTTCCGGAACCCACCTTGGTATCCACCAATCTGTGGATCTAGTTGAAGATAGGCACGGTTCAAAAGGGCTTTGGACAACATTTTGTAAGTAACCGAGAGTAATGAGATCCCTCGGTAATTGCTTGGGATCGTTTTGCTACCTTTCTTGTATACTGGATGGATGATCGCCATCTTCCAATCTGGAGGAATTTTTTCAGTTTGCCAGATTTCATCAATAATTTTTTTGAGTTTGATGATGAGGTTTTCACCTATATTTTTCCATAGTTCTGCAACGATCAGGTCCTCTCCCGACGCTTTGTTGTTTTCCATGGATTGGATTATTTCACGAATTTCCTGTAGGTCCGGTGGTTCCGAGTCAGGATTCCGTAGAGTATGAAAAAATTGAAATGTTTCCTGAGGTTTCTCCCAATTGAGTAGTTTACCAAAATAATATACAAGAAGTGCACAACTTTCAGAGTTGGAGTGGGCCATGTTCCCACGGTCGTTTTGAAACTGGAGAGAAAGTGGTGAATATTTAGTTAATTTCTGCTTGAATGTTCTATGGTATTTCTAGTATGATGTTTCTTGAAGTCCTCTTCTATATCTTTTAATTTAGTGTTTTCATGTTTTTTTACAAATCACTTTTAGCGATTTTGTTACATTTTTTCTAACGTCTTGAAGATATCGTGGCGTCCTTTCATTCTTGTTGCACATCCAGTTCTGCCATGCTTGTTGTCTTAGGTTTATGAGGTGGTCACTCATCAGTCCACCATGCATGTTTCCGTATCCTGGTTAGAGGTGCAATTTTTTAAGCCGTTTTTTAGTGTCCTTTATTGTAAAATTTGTGATACAAATGCAGGGAGTTTCTAGAAAGTTTTCAGTGACTCAACATTTGCAAACCGCCAAACATAGACCAAATTTCATAAAAAAAAAAGAAAAAAACACATCAATTCAGCCCTTGTTTGCAAGAAGAAATTTCAGGAGTCTCTCACAGGATAATACTGAAATTATTTTAATACCCAGTACGTTTCAGTCCCTTTTACAAGTTAATATCAATTATTTTTATTCAGCATTCACTATGTAAATATTGTAAAAATATTTGCATTTTTTAAAATTCAATGGCTATTAAAATTTTATACTGTCAGTTATACTTAAAACTTATCGTAATAAAACAATTATTGATGGTCAACACTGCTTGAAGTTCCTACTATTTAGAACTGTTTCTTATTGGAGATATTAATAAAAGGTGTAGTTAAGTAGAGCCATGCGCGGATAAACCAAACGTTATCTGCATCCGCATCCGCCCACATCCGCACGACTGTTATCCGCCCCGCACGACTGTTATCCGCATCCGCCCACATCCGCACGACTGTTATCCGCATCCGCACGACTGTTATCCGCATCCGCCCACATTCGCACGACTGTTATCCGCATCAGCCCACATCCGCACGACTGTTATCCGCATCCGCACGACTGTTATCCACCCCGCAACCGCACGACTGTTATCCGCATCCGCCCCTCATCCACACGTTTGTTAGCTGAATCTATTGGCATTACAATATTATTTTCAATGTATTGCTTTAATACCTTATCTTTTAGACATTTGAGGAGAGAGTCGCTCCCTTAGGCTATATGTGTCATGCGCTATGTTTAAAATGATTGTTACACTGCCTGAATTGCAACCCTTCTCAGTTCGGAGTGTTAATTGTGCTTAATGACATAATCTGAATGGGTTTAGCTCAAATCATCTTACATTTGAAGTGAAAAACATAACGGAAGAATATGACATGTCATAAACATCCGGATCCCAGTAATGATATTCAACAAGTTGGAATTGTATTTTAAAAACTATCCGCAAATTTACTCCAAACATTATCCGCTATCTGCACAGCCATGCAAACTATATCGCATGGCGAAACATTTTGCGGATATCCGCATCCGCGCAGGGCTTTAGTTTTATATCCGTCTGTTCATATTTTCTTTATATTCAAAATAGAAACGCTAAAGATTGTAGCGCTGTCAGGCAAACAGTGACGCATATCATTCAGACTACCTTCTGAAATCCTAAAATGGTGGTGTAAGAAATACTACAGTCAATTACCTACACATGTTTAATTTGTACATTCGGTTATAAATTCACCTTTATAAGTAATATCGTATGCGTATGCCACAATGAAAATAAAAAATTAAGAAATGAATAAAGTTGGGTCATTTATCATTATTACCACCAACCACGGTAGCTGGGGCCCAGTTATCTGTGGTCTCAGTACACGTGGGTTCGAACCTCACCGTCGGCCGTCCACGAAATAGTTTTCCGCGGTTTCCCATTTTCAACTACAGACAGATACTGGGACGGTACCTTCGAATGTGCCACGGCCGCTTCCTTCCAAGTCCGTGCATACTTTCAATCACTTTCATTCACATCATCTCTCATTAACTTCTCTCATGAGGTTGGCAACAGGAAGGGAATCCAACTGTATAAACTATCCACCACAAGGACGCGAAAAATCATATCATCTCATTTCCATCCCAGTTGAAAAGGGAATAATACGCATTATAGTTATTATTACCGTATTATTATTATCATCATCTTATCATCGATAGCGGTAGCTACACACATTAACGCGCAGTGCTAGGCCATGGTGCCAAGCTCCATGCAGACTTGGTAGACGTGGGTTCGAGCCCCACCATCGGCTGTCCTCGAAATGGTTTTCCGTGGTTTTCCCACTTTCAACTCTAGGCAAATGCTGGGACGGTACCTTCTGACAGGCCACGGCCGCTTCCTTCCACATCCTTGCCCAGCTTCATTCATCTAGATCTCTCATTAACTCCTTTCATGTTGGTGTCAGGAGGGGCATCCGGTCGTAAAAATATCCGCCACATAGCCTTTCATCGCATCTCATCCCCAACCCCCAAAAAAGGGGCAGACCTACATACATCATCATCGTCAACCATCCTTAACGTAGAGGGCGTCATGGAGTGGAGCAGCGGTCAAGCTGTTGGCCTCTCACCACGGCGGACTGGGTTCGATTACCGGTCAATGCTTGTGAAATACCATGTCCAGTGGTTCGGATTCCACGTAAAAGCAGGTCCCGTGGCTCATGATCTCGAGATTAACGGTCACGTAAAACTACAATCTTCCTTAACGTATGCAACGACTGTATCCAAGGCAAATACAGAGATCCTAATTTCTTTTTCTGGCACTGACAGGGCATCTGCTCAATCCTAGACCATAATAAATACAACCACGCATACTGCAACAAAAACCACACAAACACAGGTTACCTGACAAATTTAACACACACCCAAATACATCAGGCTGATTATCAAGATTTACTAACAAACACCACCATATTTATTTTCGTCTGCCTCTTGGTGCAGTGGCTAGCAAACCTGCGAAGAGAGGAAGTGGTTTTCCTCTTTTACTTAAGGGAAATGCTGTGTTGGTTCCTAACTTAAGGCCACGGCCGTCTCCATCCCCAAATTAAAAATAAACACAATGTATGTATATATATATATACCCAAGTACACGGGACTTAATGATCACGATGTACAAGCCCGTCAAATGAAAGAACAGCAGTATGGGGGCAAGGCGGGTTCTGCTTCACCCATTTTATTTGTACCCGACTGTACATGTTATATCATTAATATCTGGTGAACCCATGGTCGGATGTTGACAAATGAGGTTTCGTTGGACTCGAGCTGACGTCCTCGTTCCTATGGACCACTCGTCAGTAGTGTGTTTGAGCCGGTTCAGATACCACCTCCACCTCCCCACCTCACAAGATGGCGGCAGCCCGATATTTCTCGAACGCATGGTCGGATTTTGACAAATGAGGTGTCATTGAACTCGGGCTAACACCCCCTTTCCAATGGATAACATATTTTTACCCCAAAAATAAAATCTACCCTACTAGGGGGTGTAATTGTAATTTTTTAGAGAATCTCTCTTTCCAATTGCAACATGTGAGAGTTTGAATGTCGATATGGATTTAAACGTTGTTCCACATAAAGTGCATGTGTACGGTGGATAGCCACTATGAATTAACATGCTTGTTTTTTTGTTCTTTACGCATGCCCACTCATGGCTTTTGTAAGAGGGTGGGGGAGTGGTTCCCTGTGGACGGGTATTGTTGACAGGTCATTGTTGACAAGTCATTGTTGACGGGTCCCTGTGGACTGGTCATTGTTGACGAGTCCTTGTGGACGAGTCCTTGTCCCTTTGGACTGATCCCTTTGGACCGGTCCCTTTGGCCTGGTCCCTATGGACTGGCTCATGAATTTATTTAAATTATGTCAAAGGGTCTAACTACATTTGTGTGTGTTGAACTGACGTTGTTCACCACTACTATAATGGGATAACGATATGAAAGGAAAGTGACGAAATACATGTGAACATACAAGGGATCTAACTTGGTGGATGGATGTGTTCTAACGAGTCATTTGTAGTTGAAAGAGAATAATACATGTTCTTAAGATGTTAAAACTGAGGAGATGGTACGTGCAGTAAGACGTCTTGTTACTTCCTGTGTCATATTACAGACATGACAGAGAGCGCGCAGATCTGTTGCTATGACTAACACTGCAGTAATTTGAAACCGCAAGTGTTCATTAAGACAATGGATGATGATCATGCAAAGTTAGCAGTTATTGGATATTACACAGGTGTTCCTTCCGGTGTCATGTTGCTGACATACCAGAGAGCGCACACTGCTGTTGCTATGACTGACGCTGCAGTAATTTGAAACCCCATATGTTGATTAAGACAATGGGTGATGATCATGCAAAGTCAGCAGTCATTGGATACCACACAGGTGTTCCTAGTGTACTTTGGACTCTCAACTGAATTGGGAAAGGAATTGCAATGATCTGCAAAAAACTGCTGACACGAGCGATGAGAGTTTATATAAGAGGGGTGTCATATATCTCCCTACTGTCAGTCTTTATTACTCGCTTTGAGTGAACAGTGCTCTATTACTGCTCAAGATTTGGTAGAAAATCATTAAATTATTTTGCAAGGTAAGTACTTATTATTAATGGATTGTAGTCTTTTATTACTAATTGATGTTGAAGTTATTGATTGGAATGTATTTATTGATTGATTAATTGATTGATTGATTGATTTGTTTACAGATAATTGGGTACCTGTAGGATACCAGATTCCTACAATCTGTTCATTCAGTGACAGCAGTTGATCAATTATAAAAAGGTAAGTGCCCCTCTAATAACTTTTAAACAGCTAGAGTATTATTTTCCAATGTTCACCACTACATGTCAGTGAAAATGGTATATTTAGCAGTAAAAAGTTGGAACTACTTGACCATGATGTGTAAAGCTAAATTTGTAGGTTAGATTTTGATTACCACTCTATTAAGTTCGAATGTTCATTGCTAGGTGTCGGTGACATAGGGAATATTTAAAGTCTTAACCTCAGTTCACTTAACTTTACCTAACTTAACCTTGTCATGTGACATGTTTTACAAGTTTAAACTTGTTTTAAGACTGACTATGACGTCACACTTAGGTCACTTAACTGGCGATCGCTGGTTTCCAATATATGACATGTTCTACAAGTTTAGACTTGTTTTAAGACTGGCTATGACGTCACACTTAGCTCACTTAACTGGTGATCACTGGTTTCTATCACGTGACATGTTCTACAAGTTTAGACTTGTTTTAAGATTGGTTATGACGTCACACTTAGCTCACTTAACTGACGATCACTGGTTTCTATCACTCTATCATGTTCCAATGTTCACCGCTAGGTGTCAGTGACAGTGGTATATAGTAACCCCCAGTTAGAACTACATGAAGTTAGACTTGCTAGGAGTTCACAGATGATCGATTTAAATACCCTGCTATAACCATTGGCTGGAATGTAATTAAACTATTTACATTATACTTTTGTTTATCATTTATTAACATTTATGATTTCTTTCTTTTATAGGTAATTTCGAAAGGGATCATCATGTTCAAGTGCGGTGACTGTAAGAAACAGTTCTCAAGACCTGACAGCCTTCAACGACACGCACATGTTAAACATGACATTAAAATGTTTGTGTGCAGTCATTGTGCTACCACATTTAACAGACAAGATAATCTTGCACGTCATGTAAATTTAATGCATGTTAGTTCAGCACCATTTTCATGTTCAGTTTGTGAACTTGGTTTTTCTGCTGTAAAGCGATATCAATCCCACATGGTTGAAGTGCATGGTGAACAGCAAGAATTAAAAACTGTAAAACCAACAACTAGCATGGAACCTTTAAATGAATGTAATGCTCAAAAGCGTAAACGTTCTCAAGATTGTGAAAATAGTTGTGCATCAAAAAGAAAGAAGAATGGTGAACCTTCAATAACACATTGTGATGTATGTAATATTGATATACCTTCTTCAATCATTCATGGACATTTACGCAGTATTCAACATAAAAATAACACTTGCCATGAAAGAAATTCTGGAAATGTTCAACAAATTGGTAGTGCATTTAAAAGTCGAATTGCTAGTTATAGACTTCATAGTGAAGAAAAAAAAACTCAAAGTATTGAATCATTTTTAAAAAATGTTCAACCTACTGTGTTTGGCTTGGTAGGTAATGTTTTATTAGAGCAAAAAACATTTAAAATGAATTTTGAACTTTTTGGCCTCTATGTAAAAACTGGGAACGAAGGTGAAATTACGGATATCAAATCTTTTAATACAAAAAACGTAATTGTTAGTGAATCAACTAATATTAGTGATATATATCAAAATATTTCAAGTGCTATCATCGTGAAGAGTGAAGAGTTCCAGGAAAGGGAGTCGGGCTGGGCATTGGTTGAAGTACTTTATTTAGAAACCAACATGAATAAATACAACCCCCTTCGAGCATCATCATACGTTGATTTGCCAGGATGGATCAAACGTAAGCACGCTTGTGTAAACGTTATGAATAATGATGACGCATGCTTTGCATGGGCTGTAACCTCAGCTCTCCATCCAGCAGTGAGGGCCACGATGAGAACATCATCATATCCTCACTATTCTTCAGTGTTAGATTTAGAAGAAATGGAATTTCCTATGGCAATAAAAGACATTCAACGTTTTGAAGAGCTGAACAATG
Organism: Meconema thalassinum; assembly: GCA_946902985.2. Classification (NCBI taxonomy): domain Eukaryota; kingdom Metazoa; phylum Arthropoda; class Insecta; order Orthoptera; family Tettigoniidae; genus Meconema; species Meconema thalassinum. The sequence continues at coordinate 211,964,105 of OX336395.1, forward strand.
TAAGTATTAATGTTTATGGAATTGAAAATAAGGGAATAGTAGGTCCTCTATATTATACTCAGGAAAAAAAAGGGTATTCATGTAAATTTACTGTACATAACTAAAGGTGAAAACGCCCACTATTGTTGGATAAAACATTTAAGTAGACTTGTCGGTAGTCAGATAACAAAAAGAGAACATAAGAAGTGGTTGTGTGATGGCTGTTTGCTTCATTTCCAGAAAGAGGACCAACTAATTCAACACCAAAAATGGGGGTGTAATCATGTTTGTACGGTATTACTGACTCCTAAAAATAACATTCTAAAATTTAAGGATTATGAGAAACAGCTTCGAGTACCATTCGTTATATATGCTGACTTCGAGGCTTTGCTAAAACCATTTAATACATGTTCATCGAATCCAGCCCAACCTTTCACCAACACTACTCACATTCATGAACCTTTTAGCTTTGCATATTATATTAAATGTAGTTGTGATGACTCTTTAAATAAGTTTGAGCTCTATAGAGGACCTGATGCACCTAAAGTTTTTATGGAAAGGCTTGAGAAAGATGCCATCCGTATATCCTCTATTTTAAATACGATCATTCCAATGGAGCCACCAACTTCATCAGAGCAAATTAATTTTAAAACTGAAACTAATTGTTTTATATGTGGTGAATGTTTATATACAAATAGGGTTCGCGATCATGACCATTTAACAGGAAAATATCGTGGTGCTGCTCACCAAGAATGTAATTTAAATTATAGAGTAAGTAAATTCATTCCGGTCATTCTACATAACGGTAGCAAATACGATAACCACTTTATCGTTAAAGAATTTGGAGCTTCAGATGTGAAAATTGATGTGATTGCAAATAATAAGGAACAATACATATCGTTCACAAAATACATCAAAACTAGCAATAAAAAACCATTAAACTGCGATTTTTAGATTCATTCCGCTTTATGCCGAGTAGTCTTGATAAGCTGACTAGTAATTTAAAATCAGATCAGTTTCATGAAATTCAAAGTGGCTTTCCTAAAGAAGATGATTTTAATTTGATTCGTCAATAGGGTATATTCCCTTATGAATATATTAGCTGTGTGGAACGTCTTGAGGAGTGTTCTTTACCACCGAAAAATGCATTTTACAGTTCCTTAAACACAAGTCATATCAGTGATCAGGAATATTTACATGCACAACGTGTATGGGCACAGTTTGACATTCAAACTTTAGGAGAATTTTCAGACATATATTTGAAGACAGATGTGTTGTTATTAGCAGATGTTTTTGAAAATTTTCGGAATGTATGTATGAAAACTTATGACCTTGATCCTTGTCAGTATTTCACAGCTCCTGGGTTAAGTTTCAGTTCAATGTTGAAAAAAAACGAAAGTAAATTTAGAATTAATGACTGATATAGACATGATCAATTTTATAAAATCATCAATTCGAGGTGGATTAAGTCAATGTAGTGGACGGTACTCTAAAGGGAATAATAAATACATGCCTAGCTACAACCCTTGTGAAGAGTCAAAGTATATTGTCTACCTCGATGCAAATAACCAATATGGTTGGGCTATGAGTCAATATCTACCACTGAAAGATTTTCGCTGGCTGACACAACCTGAAATTGATGTCTTACATGTTGACACTCTTAATGATAACGATGATAAAGGATATATTTTAGAGGTAAATCTTGAGTACCCTAAAGAGTTACATGATGATCACAATGATTTACCATTTTGTCCTGAGAATATGAAATCTCCATACATCACATCACGAACAAAAATGTTAATTGCTAATGTAAATGAAAAATGTAAATATGTAATACATTATCAAAACTTGAAACAGTGTCTACAGCATGGATTGAAATTAACTAAAATTCATCGCGTATTGCAATTTCATCAGTCAGCATGGCTCAAACCGTATATTGATCTAAACAATAATTTAAGAATGCAGTCAACAAACGCGTTTGAAAAAGATTTTTATAAACTCATGAATAATAGTGTTTTTGGAAAGACTATGGAGAATGTTGATAAACGAGTTGATGTAAAGCTGATATCAAAGTGGGAGAATGATGGTAAAAGGTATGGTGCGAGCAACTTAATAAGCAAGCCTAACTTTCATAGCTGTTCAATTAGTCATGAGGATTTAGTTGTAATACAAATGAATCGTCTTAAAGTAACTTACAACAAACCCATATATGTGGGTTACACCATTCTGGAATTATCAAAAACACTTATGTATGAATTTCACTATGATTATGTAAAGAAAAACTATCTTGATAATGCTAAATTACTCTACACAGACACAGATTCTTTTATTTATGAGTTTAAAACTGATGATTTTTTCGAGGATATCAAAACTGAGCTAAATAGGTTTGACACAAGTGACTACCCCAAGGATAATATTTACCATTTACCTCTAGTAAACAAAAAGGTTCTTGGGAAATTTAAGGATGAATGTGCTGGTGTTATTATAGACACCTTTGTAGGCACAAAATCTAAATCATACAGCTATATAACAATTGATGATGTAGTAGTAAAAAAATTAAAAGGAGTGAAAAAGAATGTTGTTAGTAAAGAGTTAGATATAAGTGATTATAAAAACTGTATAGTTAGTAACCCACCTGTATTATATAAGAAAATGTGTGTATTTAGAAGTAAAAATCATCAGCTACATACCAATTTGTTGAACAAAGTTGCTTTAAATAATGAAGACAACAAACGATTCATTATACCCAACACATTTAATACTCTTGCATGGGGAAACAGTCGCATTGACGACTATTACTTTACTTAAGTCTAATGATCACTATATTGTAATAATTGTAGTGTGTTTTATATTGTAATATTTTTTTTGTAAAAACTGTAAGTAGAATGTATAATGTTAGGCTACTGTAGATTAGTAAAAATAAGATAAGTAATACGTTTTATTGTAAAATGTTTGCTTTTGTATATTACTAAAAGATTAAAAAAAAATGTACAGAATGTGTGAACTAAACAAGGGAATGTAAAAAATGTAAAGTGGAAATTGTAAATATCCATGTATGAGAAAAGTGAAATGGCTATCACCATTTTAAAATTAAAAAAGACATTGTGATCTGGTAAACCTTGTTTTTTATTTCACAACAACAAAAATGTACAGAATGTGTAAACTAAACAAGGGGAATGTAAAAAAATGAAAAGTGGAAATTGTAAATATTCATGTGTGAAAAAATGAAAATAAAGAAATGGCTATCACCATTTTAAAATTAAAAGACATAGTGATTTAGTGAACCTTATTTATATTTCACAAAAAAAATGTACAGAATGTGTGAACTAAACAAGGGGAATGTAAAAAATGTAAAGTGGAAATTGTAAATATTCATGTGTGAAAAAATGAAAATGAAGAAATGACTATCACCATTTTTAGAATTAAAAGACATTGTGATCTGGTAAACCTTGTTTTTATTTCACAACAACAAAAATGTATAGAATGTTTAAACTAAACAAGGGGAATGTAAAATAAAAATTAAAGTGGAAATTGTAAATATTCATGTGTGAAAAAAATGAAATGGCTATCACCATTTTTTAAAATAAAAGACATTGTGATCTTGTAAACCTTGTTTTTATTTCACAACAAATAGAGCTTTACAAAAATCGAATACAAAGAAATACCAATTCCTCAATCCTTTTCAATGTCCATGTCCACTCATTATTAACTTTCCTTTTATAACACTAATCACAATGATGACTGCCAACCTCTCTCCCACTGAGACATCACAGAATGTCAAAAGTTGTTTAGCTTTTCAACGATACTTTATTCGCTACACGTCTTAATGCAGAATGACTGTGGTGATAAGAAAGGTGCATGCTTGATCCAAAGGATTAATAGGTATATCACTATGCTGCAAAGGTTCTTCAAGACAAGTTCCAGGACTACACAAATAATAACCAGGTAGGTAGATTTCGAAAGTCAAGTATTGAATTACTTTGTTAATGACGCCATTGCCAGTACAGGTCTGGCATATCCTTTTCCATCGATGGTAAAAAGGTTTGATCTTCCTCTTCCTCTGTGGATGATGTTTGTTGTTGTTGCTTTTTTTCTTCATTACTCCCGTGGTATGAGGAAACAAAGTCTTTACACTGACTTTTATGACCATGATATAGTTTGACTAGTTGACAAGTAGCACACTGTCGCATAGAGGGTATTTTTGCCATAGCCACTTGCTTATGGTGATCATAATCCGTACATGGTTGCAATTCACTTAACACAGGGTCTTGAGTCCATGATTTTGGTACATGTTGCCAGATTTCTTTCACTGCATTTGCTGCGACATAATAAATGAATGATTTTGGAAGAGTCAATAATTCTTCTTTAGTAAAACTGTCTAGTTTCTTTTTACACACAAAGAACTTTCCAATCGCTTTATCGGTAGCATCCCCTTTCTCCATGGTATCACGTTGATGTTTACACGTCGCTTGTAGAAATCTCACTGGTGTCATTCACAGGTAAACCTTTAGTTTTAATTTTATTTAACAACTCCCAGCAGGCATTGGTGGATAGCCAATGAAACAATTGCCACACCTGTGCCAAGGCTTTATGGGTAATATTGTCACAGGGGCAGCGATCCATGAGTGTTTGCAGCGATGGACAGCCCATGTCCATTAAATCGATACATTGACAGTAAGACGCTAAAAATGGTTGTAGCCATTGACGTTTTTCACTACCTTTCACAAATATTACATGGGCAGAAGACAAGTGGGCTTTCATGACCATGTCCAGGTGCTTATATGAAATGGTTCCTTGCTTCCAGTCTAGTTTCATATGAGTTTCAATCCACTGGGTTTGTTTACGGTCTTTATCACACAACAAATCAAACGCATAAGGTGGTTTAAACACCAAATGGGTAGCTTGTGATATCCAAAAAGTGGAACAATCGATGATGGCCACTTCTTTAAATATAAATTTGTTATCTCCAATTTTAAACCCTTGACAGTCGACAATCAGTGTACGCAACATGTTCACTCTTGTCTGGATCAAGTCCAACTGAACACAGACTGATAATTGTTCAGTAAGGTGTACCCATGTCATTTACTTACATTCCATTCTAGTAAAAGAAAAGAAAAACATCGAGTAGTCACTATAGAGGTTAGGATATGACAGGGGGGGGGGCATAAGAAATAATAATATAACAACAACAACCAATTTTTTTATTTCATTATTTTATTAGCATAGAAGTTTTACATTCTTTTTTCATTCTAGGATAGAGGAGGTACCATTTCATACAACAAAAAGTCTTTTGTGTTTATAGTGTCCATAACACCGATGATATTCTAATGTCTCTAAACTGGATGTTTTTGACTGTGAGCTGCTCACTGAAGCACTGCCGGCACCATAAAGTCCACATGTATCATAACGTTTTTCATCACTCAGAGGCATGAGTGAGGGGTAACTTGAATGACAGGGTATATTACCCACCTCCATTCTGCATAGGTAGGGACAGGCAGGTGACCAGCGCTGATGTTCCTGCATGGGTTCATCGCTCTCTTGCCATTGGTCTAAGATGATGGGACAAAACACACATTTCACTTCATCTCTTCTTTTTAAATAGTAGAATCCAGCGGCTGCTAAGGCTTGAGGGTTTAAAAAAGGCACCGGCCACGTCGCAAAGATCTTGAAACGTTGTTCCTCAGATTTTAAATTTATGGATGTAACTTCTCTTGAGGCTTGAAAGCAAGACATGACTGAGTGATTTGATGTGTGTTGACCTGCTATTTATACACTTGTCACTTGGTTGGATAGTGGATAATAGTTGACTTGTTTGTGATGAATAATCAAACAGTAGGCCGTGGTATTGGCTGGAACATTGTCATGCGTTTCAAAATCTAGTCGAATGTCAATATTGGATGGTTTGACAGACTCTTCCAAGTAGGAACAGTCAAAGACAATCAGTAGCGCCCTTGTCTTAAAAGCTTGGGGTGACAACATTGGACAATTCTCTTTTTGATAATACGACCATCTAAATTTAGAAAACAAGTCGTACAGGGGGGCAAACTTATTTTTTGAAAAATCGAAATCCAGCCCTTCATAGGGAAACACAGCACCGTTGAGGAAAAGACGTGCATTTCTCAATTGCAGGTGATCAAATTGCGTGGCATCTTTGGTTTGTTGATACTTGCGATTTGTTTGAAAACCCACAATCATGTAGAGAGGTCTCTCTGTATAGCGGGCTGATTTTATAGACCAACTATGTGTGTTGGTGGTAGGCAATAACGGGTACTCATGGAGTGCCCAGCTTCTAAATTCCATGGGTAGAGGTATATCTCCCTTTACCATTTTAAGTATGTCCAGTTTTTTGCTATCGTTAAGGGTCACATGAGGCACTTTCCATAGCAAGCGTTGTTGTTGAATTTTTGAATCAATGGGGGCATTGTCGACTCCCTTGAGTGCATTATTATCACTCCTGTCTCACACCAGATAAAGCCCTTGCCTTGCGTTGACCACAATGCGCTGGTGATCTTCAGCAAAGCCTAAAATCAGTTTGAGAGGTAAATATCCAGTAAAGGTGCCATCGGTGTGTACCATCCAGTCATTGGTCGAGTCAGGGCACCAACCCGCCATGCAAAGTGTTTTAGCTTCTTCCTCACTATAAGAGGGATATAGTTTCATGACACTGGAAATACCCACATTTCGAGTGCTATCCACCACGATATCGTTAATCACATAACGCACTTCAGAAAACAGAAAGGCGAAAGCATGGTTGGCTAACTTGTATGTAGTGGGTGTAGAGCCATCGGCTTTGGTGAGCCGACCTTCAATCTGAATAACACTTTCATGCGGTAGAGTGTAAATATCTTGGTTGTTGATAACAAATTGAATTTCATCATTGTTATTGAGTCCAGGTGTTTGAGCTTGATATGAATGCAGATCAATTCTTACCACTCCTAGTAGCTCCTCGATCTGGTTTGCTACCTCTAGGATAGAATTCATCGCGGGGGTTGATGTGGTAACCCAAATGCTGTAAAATCTGCTTGTTCTGAGATGTTAACGTGTATTCACGTGGTAAACAACTAACAACATTCCTAGACGGTGCTGTTGCTTTATATACAAACTTCATAGTGGTTTTAGCACCAACTTGTAAGTCACTGGTGTGGTAGAATCTAGATCAATGAGTTGTTGCTCTCTATTGATCAGTCTTAATGTTATATTACTAATACCATCGACAGCCACAGAATGAAAAAGCACCACTGGAGGGTTTTCACGAATAATATAGCCATTGGGTGATGTTACAATAAAGTCATAAATCGAATGCGACGGTTCTTGATTGGTGTACACTTGACTAATAATATTACACGTCACCGACACATGATGGTCCTCAATGAATTTCACTTCATGGTCTGATTCATGTTTTTTGTTGGGCTCTAACACACGTGGTTTAAATCCTAGTAATGGACCAATGGAATCGGGGTGAGTTTTAAAGTCAATTTTGAATGTAGAAAAAATACTGCAGAGATGAGTGTTGGTATTTCCTACAAGTTCAAACTTGCGCGTTCCATCGAGAAATGACTTTAAACCATATTCATTGATCAACACCACATAAATGTGATCATAAATGTCATCTATCGTGTATCCACCAGAGTTCAGGGTGAACAGAGAATCATCATAGTAAAACTTGTTGTTCACATTTTCACGTATGTTGTATATTCGATTGTATGTTTCAAGAGAAACAAGTCCTAAACCATAAGGTTTTTCACTCAATTCGATAGGTGGGTAAAAGTCTAGGCTCACTTCAGGTCCACGCCCATGCAGTGTAAACGTCTTACTTTCCACCGACATACTGTTGACGTTTTTGCTTATGTTGCGTTTTATATAAAAAAATAAACATAAACGTCCACACTGTTGGCTGTTAAACGTTTGCTCACGTTTCACATTATAATATATCTTGATCCTGTTTCCAAAATAGGCCACTAGTTCCATGGGCGGGGGCAAATTCCCAAAACTGTCAAAGTACCATACAGTAGATCCCTCTTTGACATAAGCTACATAATGTGTTCCAGGTCCTCGGTGATCATCCAAATTGACAACAGCACATTCATGTTTCCAGGGTCGTGAGGGTAATTGGTTTCGCATAAACACACCTCGAAAATTAGAAAGCTTCAGTTGTTTAGCATAGCTTTCCACTTGCTGATGCGTTAGGGCATGTCTTGCTATGGCTGAGGTTAAAGATGTTTTTTTTATTTCGAAAAGGTGAAATTCCAAATCCTTGCTGATAAAAGGCTGGCTTCAAATTGACATTTCTAGCCCCCATAGCAATGTCCTCCATTGTTTCATTGTGTCGCTGACTTTCTTTGAGTTGTTGCTTGCCCTGTTGCGCGGCTTTAATAGTTTTTGCCACTGCACTGGCACCGCCTAAAAGTGAACCCAGAGCAGCCAGACCAGCGAATAATGCAGGTAAAAATCCCGCTCGTTTAGGGACGGGAATCACTCGTCCTTGTTTTGAACCCTGTCGCTGACGTTTTGGAATAACATGTCTCTGTGCTACACGAAGAGCTTTCCTTATGGTCAACACGTTACTTTTTCTTTTTTCTTTCGCAAGGGCTTGTCCACGAATGTCATAAGCCCAGGCTTTGCCAAGGACAGGCTCATATTTTTAGTCTTTCTCACCACATATCTTTGTTTCACCATGATGATGATGACCAACAACCTTACACAAGAAAGTTTAAGTCACAACTAACGTCAGATTGTTATTTCATGGCTGTATATTCCAATTCTACATAAAGTGGGAAATCGTTTATGGTTTTTCCAGCTTGCTTTTCATTCCATGTCAACATGAGATGAAAGGATAATTCGTCTCCTGCATTGACCATTTCATGGTTATGAACCAACATCCTATGACCATTTATCTCTATTTGTTAATGGTTCTCATCAGGTATGGCATATTTGATGTTAATGGTTCCATTATAGTGTAGTCGATAGTGGCTTAAACCCGAAGCAAGCACATAGGTCAAGTGCTGGTCATGAACTAGCGGTATATGGTTTCTCTCATTCACAGGTTTTACATTTGTCAAATGCACTAAAAATACAGATGGGATAAATTTATAAAGCCTTTTCATTTCATAGGTCACGTATCGCTTGGTACAGATGTCATCATCTTCTTGTGGGTCTTCCACGTGAATAATGCGGTGATGATTAGCGCTATAGCCATTCACCGTAAGCTGAGGCACTTTATCATAAAACTCATACACCTTGTTATCCACATACTTTTTTGTAGTAACGTCTGTAGACACTTGAGGATGTTTTACATGAGTTAACCGCTTTCCTTTAAAGTCATAATCTCCTTGTTTTGTGCGTGGCACTACTGACCTATCCACATAGTGTTTATTAGCAGGATCTGTTTCTTGTTTAGGATCATGTATGGGAACAGACCTAGCTTTGACCATTAACGCACGTCCAAAGACATCCATCGTCAACCTGTAGTACGAGTCTACTGTTTCTATGATAAGGCTCGGTGCGATGTATATAGACAGCCTGCTAGCCTCTCTAAGCCTTAGTTGAAATGAAGCTAATTAAGCAGCAAGAGTCATTCCCCGTGAGAGACATGGTTTCCCATCTCTGCCCCACATCACGTGAACAACGCCATGGTTCACTGTTTCCATCTTCCATTCGCTGCATCATTGTGGGACCTTCCGGCTGTGGAAAGACTAATCTTTTGCTGACACTTATTACAGCGCCCAATGGTCTGTGTTTTCAAAATATTTATATTTTAGCAAAATCTCTCTACCAACCCCTCTACGTGTTTCTGGATCAAGTCATGTCTGGATTACAAAATGAGAATATGGGGTATTTTACATTTTCCACGCAAGAAAATGTTATTTCACCGAATGAGGTAAAGCCTGATTCACTCATGATTTTCGATGATGTATCCACTGAACGACAAGGCATCATTCAAAGCTATTTCAGCATGGGTCGACACAAACATATCGATTGCTTCTATCTTGGACAAACGTATTCTAAAATGTCCAAACAGTTGATTCGTGACAATGCCAATGTCATTGTTTTATTTCGCCAGGACGAGAGGAACAGTCGTCACATTTATAATGAACATGTGAATCCGGATATGACCTTTCAAATGTTTACAGAATTGTGTGGCAAGTGCTGGAACACACAACGTCATGCCTGTTTAGTGATTGACAAACAAAGTGAACTCAACCAAGGGCGGTATCGCTTAGGGTTTGATCATTTTATTGCTATTTAAGGCACTGTATCATTCCCTCTCAAGTCATTTGTCACGACATCATGGCGTTAGCAGAGAGTCAATTGAAAAAGCATATTATTAGAGCAAAAAATAATATTCGCCAAAAGTTTCGTCAATTGAAACGATCGCGTGCGGATCATGCTTTGTTTATTCAACAACATTTAGCACCTCCGCTAAAAGCCATATTGAAACCCTCTTTCAAGCCATCTGAAACGCTACCTACCGTTTCACAAGCCACTCAGACGCACCACGAGGACCCTGAGGAAGAGGAAGAGGAAGAGGAACAGGAAGATTTAACTAGTGTTAGCGAAGTTGAGGATAATGAGGAACAAGTGTTTACGCCTCAAAAAAAGGCATCACCCCTTGCAGAGTTTTTAAGAAAAAGGAAATCCTTGGCCATGGTCGAAACCCCTTGCCCTTCCAGATCGTCTCCATTTTCACAACTCTTGGCCACCCCTCAACATAAACTCAACTGGAAAACATTTTAATAAAATATTATGGATCAACACTGGAACCCTATTTCACCAATCTATTTGTTGGAAACACTGATACCACGTATGGTGTTCGCTATGAGGATGATAGTTTTAAAATTGGTGATTCATCGATTAAATTTAGTCGTACTAAAGCTGTCATTAAAAAGATCAACTATAAATTAACACCAGGACTGTTCGAGCTACTATTCTCTCGGACTCCCTCATCTCAAGATTATACGTCAGAGGACCTTAGTAAATATAAATCCATTTTATTGGACACCCATGCACACAAAAGACAGTATGATCCCACTCAACAAGTGAATGCCAATATATCTCAAAAATATAAAACCATCATTGCAAAAATGTTCCCCACTAGTCAAAGTGGTCGTCGTAAAGTGTCCGCTTCAGGAGTGACATTTAAACCATTAAAACACCTTGTGGATGTTACCTACTGGCACAATCCAAATAAACTCGTCCAGCGACTACAGCTGTTGCATGCTTCACGTCAAGCCGGTCATACTGGTCACGATTGGGAAATTCAAGAAATTAAGGAAGAACTTCGAAATGCCAAAATTATTGTTTAAGCCCTCACCCATTAAAATGGGTATTGCTCACGAGTTGCATCGTCCAGCTAGACGTCACTATCAGCGACTCAAGGTGATTTCACAAGGTGTGGATGAACTTTGGCAAGCAGACTTGGTTGAAATGATTCCCTATGCTAACGTTAACGATGGTGTACGCTATATGTTGACGGTCATTGATGTTTATTCCAAAATGGCGTTTGTTGAACCTGTGCGTCGCAAGTCTAGTCCACTAGTCACCAAAGCCTTTCAACATATTATTCAACAATCTAAACGTCAACCTCAGCCGCTACAAACCGATCAGGGAAAATAATTTTTCAACAAGGATTTCTCCAGTTTTCTCAAATCTAAGGATATTCACCATTACACCACGTACAGCAATCTCAAAGCCAGCGTGGTCGAGCGGTTCAACCGAACATTGAAAACCCATATGTGGAAAGCGTTTACCGCTCAGGGCACTTATCGCTGGTTGGACTTGTTACCTGAGTTAGTGTCACGTTACAATGACACCAAACACAGAACCATTGGGACCAAGCCACGACTTGTGACCAAAAATATTCCACAACTGGATAAACTGTTTAACCCCATAAAAACAGCAGACCCTAAACGTCATCGCCTTAACATTGGGGACCATGTTCGTGTGAGCAAATTCAAGTCCGTCTTCGACAAGGGCTACACACCAAATTGGGGGACTGAACTATTTCGAATTCGTCAAGTCAACCTGAACAGTCCAGTCACCTATTTACTCGAGGATCTCAACCATCAACCCATAAAAGGCAGGTTTTATCTTCAAGAACTCCAAAAGACAGCGTTTCCTAAACATTACCTTGTGGAAAAAGTGTTGAAACAAAAAGGAAATAAACTATATGTAAAATGGTTGGGATTTAGCTCAGCCTTTAATTCTTGGATTAATAAATTAGATGTTGTATGAACCTGTGTGTCTTGTATTTATTTATTCACTCATGTTGTACTTAACCTACAGTCCTATGTACAGTCCTCAGCTCTACATGTATTATGAGCAATACATATTTCTTTCTCCCTTCACCTGAGTGAAGTCAAGTCAACCTGAACAGTCCAGTCACCTATTTACAGTATGATCCCACTCAACAAGTGAATGCCAATATATCTCAAAAATATAAAACCATCATTGCAAAACAGGTTGTGACTTGTTAGCTCTTATCGTGCACGTGCACAGGTGAACACCTGTGTGTTAGATCATATTACACATGAACTCGCATTTTCTCACGTATGAACCAAAACAGGATGTGACTTGTTTCACAAGGAGGACGGTAATAAGGTCATCTCGCACGTGTTCACATGTTTTTCGTCACTTTCCTTTCATATCGTTATCCCATTATAGTAGTGGTGAACAACGTCAGTTCAACACACGCGAAATGTAGTTAGACCCTTTGACATAATTTAAATAAATTCATGAGCCAGTCCATAGGGACCAGGCCAAAGGGACCGGTCCAAAGGGATCAGTCCAAAGGGACAAAGACTCGTCAACAATGACCAGTCCACAGGGACCCGTCAACAATGACTTGTCAACAATGACCTGTCAACAATAACCCGTCCACAGGGAACCACTCCCCCACCCTCTTACAAAAGCCATGAGTGGGCATGCGTAAAAAACAAAAAACAAGCATGTTAATTCATAGTGGCTATTTACCGTACACATACACTTTATGTGGAACAACGTTTAAATCCATATCGACATTCAAACTCTCACATGTTGCAATTGGAAAGAGAGATTCTCCAAAAATTACAATTACACCCCCTAGTAGGGTAGATTTTAATTTTGGGGTGGAAATATGTTGTCCATTGGAAAGGGGGTGTTAGCCCGAGTTCAATGACACCTCATTTGTCAAAATCCGACCATGCGTTCGAGAAATATCGGGCTGCCGCCATCTTGTGAGGTGGGGAGGTGGAGGTGGTATCTGAACCGGCTCCAACACACTACTCTCGTCATATTTTTGAAAAAAAAAATGTTTTTTGTTTTTGAAAGTAGGCGATAGTTTGAAAACCAAACATGATAGAACGTTGTGCCATAGTTGAAACGAATGGTCTCTATGACCTTTATTTTTTTATAATAAAACTTTTCAATTTTTTGAGATTTTTTGAAAACACTTAAATTTTGAAATGTTTATATTTTGGAAATTAAAGAGTTTACAAAAATTTTTGTTTGACGTAAATGAATGGCCTTGCCCCATCTACCCCAAAATAAATTTCAAGTCTCTAGGACTAAAACTGTGCAGTAGTGCTAGAATGGGGGTTCTGAGTCGCCCCTACTTTCATATAAACTTTGCCGATATCTCCCGAAGGCGAGGTCGGATTTTAAAGAAAGAGGTATTTTTGGCGTTGGGATGACGTTCTATTGGCTAAGCATGTGTGTTGGTATTTAAAAAAAAAAATGAAAATTCTTGTTTTTTTTTTGGATTGGCACTATTTTGGAAATGGTGAATCAGAAAAATCTTTGTTTGACGTTAATGAAAGGTGGGTATGCCCTCTAGGTGGACAGCAAGTTTCAAGGGTGAAGGAGGAAAAACAAAATGATAGCCTACTTTCTCGCGAACATTGGTGATCATTTGCGAACGGATGGTTTAATTTTAAGAAATGAGGTGTCGTTAGACTCGAGCTGAGGTCCTCTTTCCTATAGACCACTCGCTATATTTTTGAATTTTTTTTGAAAAATTTTGTTTTTAAAAGTGGGCGATAGTTTGAAAACCAAACATGATAGAATGTTGTGCAATAGTTCAAACCAATGGTCTCTATTACCTTTATGTTTCTTATAATAAAACTTTTTTATATTTTGAGATTTTTTGAAAACCCTTAAATTTTGAATTTTTACTATTTTGGAAACTGACACGTTGACTAAAAATGTTGTTTAACATAAATGAAAGATCCCTATCCCCTCTACCATTAAAATAAATGTCAAGTCTCTTCGACCAAAAAAACCAACTAAGCATTTTTATTTTATTTTTATCTTTTTAAATTAAAAGCGTGTTTGTAGACAGAGAGCCGGTAGCGCTTGACGTATGTTACAACGAGGCTATGATTGGCCATGGTGGATACTGGAAATGGCTATTTCGACGAGGGCGATGCATGGCAAAACGAGGGGTTGCTTTTCGATATTTTTTCCTATGACGAATGAATGAAGGCGAATATTTTGAAATGTGACAAGCATGCTAAGATTTTTACCCCTGAAGGGGATCTTTAACGTTTTAGTTAACGGTGATGAGCGAGATCGCTTTCTGACACAACAGACGGTTGTAGGATATGACCAAGTGATTCTTAGACGTTGGCGATCTCGGTGACCGTGCCCGGAAGAAATGAACTGCTATCTTGGTGGGATGGCGGGGGCAGCTTATGACGGTTGGTTTTGTGACATTTCCTATGACGGATAGAGGCGAATATTTGAAAATGTGTTAAGTGTGCTAGGAATTTTTGTTATCCCTGAAGGGGTTTTTAACATGCTAGTAAACGGTGATAAGCGAGACTGCTGTCTGGCACAGTAAATGGTTTTAGAATATGGAAACCTATAACAATTGCTCGACCAAGTCATGTGCTTGTAAGCAAAGAACCAAAACGGTAAGGTCATTGGCCTGAAATGTTATAAACTAAATATTGAACAGGGTAAAGTCATGTGTTTTAGGATGAAAGTATGTGGTTAACATGATCATGTATTGAGGATTGCCGCTTCCTAGTAATTATTATTACAGTAAAATGTTTGATGATGATAATAATAATAATAATAATAATAATAATAATAATAATAATAATAATAAGACACACACATATTTTGAATGCTAACACGCACACAGTCCAGCTCACTGGTGACTGAATATTGTACCTAGCCAGAGGACTCGTGAGAGCTGTTGCTGGTGCTGACGAGGCAGGAATGTCTACGTCAGCAGGAAGTGTGATATCAGCTTACTTGCCTCGTGGTGGCTAGCAGGTGTGCTGTTTAAGCCGAGACCACCATTTTGGTTCCGAGACAGTAGGACTACCGATGTAAAAGAGGCAGCCATTTTGGTTCCTTATTAAAAACATGAAACTAGTATAAGGTACACGAATCTTATTTAGATTGAGGAATGTGAGGAGGCGTGGGAACACGTGTGAAAGAGACAACATTTCAAGGCCAAAACGCTGAGGAAATACAACATTTTCTGTTGCTAGACTAACTGATAAAGATTGTGTTAGTGATGCACTCGCCACTTTAGCACACGGACGTATACAGTAGAGCTGTGGAAGAAAAATCCTTTTATTTTTTGGTTAGTACCTATGAATGATTATTTTAATAATGTCATGCTAATGACCCTTAAATTTGTAGTTATTGATTAGGTAATTATTTATTTATTTATTTATTTGTTTGCAGATAACCGGTATACCTTACATGTCTGAGATACAAGAAACCAGTTTACTTTTGAGCCCACTAGAAGGAAAAAGCAACAAGCCACTGCAAGTGAAGGTGGGTTTATTTTTTTAAACTAACTTGTTTCATTTTTTTGTTTCATATTTTTATTTTTATGAAATGCATGTAATAACCTGAATTTAGTTATTTATACCGGTTTATTTTTTTAATTTTTAGAAACTTGGAAAGAAAAGCCTTACCGCCGTAGCAGTCGCTGAAAACCCGAGACGCAGTAAAGTGCAACCATTGTTTCCAGGCAGTGAACTATTTAAAACTCAGGTAAGCCTAACATAAAATGCTATTCCATTTTACCACTACTGAAAACTCGTAGACAAAAAATTCATTACCTGTACATGACTAGGACGATGATCGCTTTCTTGATTAATGACTATGTATTGGCAACCGGTACAAACCATATTGGTTGTTTACCAGGAAAGTACAAGGCTATATTGGATTTTGTAAAAAACAAAAATTTTAATTTAACTGACGTGTCGTTCCCCATAATATTAATACTAATATTAATATAAAGGGGAATGTAAATGACTGCAGCTTTATAAAAAGAAAATAAGTACATGGAATACTGTTAGTGCCGACATACAGTTTATTATAATTTTTATGGTGTTTTGATATATTAATGCCAATTAACGTTAAAGTTTTATTTACAAGTATTGATTGACTGATTGATTGATTGATTGATCGAGTGAGTGATTGGTTATTTTGTTTGCATTTAGGTGTCGTCATGCGCCATTAACGTAATGAACATACAGTGAACAAGCATACATTGTGCTTTAAAGTACTCTGTGCAACGTTAATAACTTACAATAAGAAAATTGTTATTATAATACATGGCGTTAGTACCAAACACAAGAAGTGAGCAAGTTGGTTTACCACGTGGGTTAAATTTAAAATGAGAACATGACCTTTGGTTAACATTTGTATCCTGGCCTGTAGGCTTTTTTCGACACATGAACTTGCAAAACCAGTTCTTTTTACTTGAACCGAGAAGATGCGGTGCGCTGTGTGTTTTGTCGTATTGAACCTCCACACTGGGAAGAAGGGGATGATCCCTTTAGAGACCATTTGCGATGGTATCGTTGTTGTCCTTATATGCTTGGAAAAGTAGTGGGTAACATACCCGTGTATTCATTTTACCGAACCACAAGATCATTGGCCGCTTCTTACGTTGCTGAATCACAAATAAATAATAATAATAATGATGTATTACCAGTCAACAACGGTAGTGTCGATATATGTGGTCCATATGCCATAGACAGTGTTGAATTGGCATGTGCTTTTGAAAAATTGGGAGATTGCAAGACTAAAGCACTAGCACACCCAGAGTACAGCTCTGTTGAAAGACGTTCAGAACTTATAAAAATGTTTGGCCATTAATATTAAAACACCTTACCAAACAGCTAAGTGAAGCTGGATTTTTTATACTGGTGAAGGGGATAAAACAATATGTTTTTATTGAGGATTTGCTTTAAAGGAGTGACAAATGACTGATGACCCTTTTGTGCAACACGCTCGTTGGTTACCTAACTGTAAATACATGTTGTTGCTTAAAGGTCAGGAGTTTGTGAACACTATTCGTAAAGAAAACGTGATTGCAGCACAAGACATAAAAGTGCCTTTAGAGTTAGAAATGCGGAGCAAATATATGAGGCTGAAAAAAAAGACTTGTCTCGCGAACAGATACAAAAGTGTGACCAACAATTATGTAAAATTTGTTATAAAGATGAACTAGGTGTTGTATTTTTGCCTAGTGGACACATGATAGCCTGTGTCAAGTGTGCATTAGAACTCAACACTTGTGCTATATGCAGAAAAGCACTATCTGCTACAGTTAGGGCATTTCTTGCATAAATAGTAAAATTTATCAGCCATGCATAGTGCAAAATCCCTAACTGCACAATATTATTAAAGCTGTTTTAGAGTGTAATAGATATGCTTTTCTTTTGTTTATAGACTACTACAATGAATGTTTCGAATGCTGTGGGTCAAGCATGTGGCTTAGAGACAAAGAAGCTCAGCGAATTGCCAACGCATATTCCATTCCGCATTATCAAGATTTGGAAATTGAAAACAGCATATGGTGATCGTGTACTTTGTGTATGTGAATACTTTGAGACATTTCTGCCTACACGGTTTAATGATATGTCGGAGAGTGTTTTTGATGAAGTCAATAATGCTGTACAACCTGTACTCTTAATTTATGAAGGTTTTAAAAATAATAGGTGCATGGTTCTTTTTAATTAAATAAAAAAATCAAATGTCAAATAATAATAATGGTAGATATAAATCATGACAATGGACTGAAAGAGAAATATGTGTGTAGAATAATAATGTTTTAGTGTTTACTATTGTCTTAATTTTTTTTATCATGAAACCAAAAAAATGTATATAAAGTTGGTAAATAAATTAAAATAATGGTACAATATTGTTTTATTTTCTATAGAAGTCAGAATATTTAACATTGCAGAGTATACATGATTATGACAATAAAAAGCACTCTTAAGACAAGTCTTTGCCTTTACGATAGTGTGTTAGAGTTTTAAAAACAAAACTTGTAGTAGATCTTTTTTCTTCCACGGTGAACAATAGGCATGAAAACGTAATTGTCTTGTTTTGGATCATTATCACTATCATAATCATAAGCAGCATGATCTATATCACTATTATTATAATCAGTATAATTATCCTCAACATTTTCCACATCATTACTAAAACCAGTTAAATATTCCTGTTCCTCTTCCTGTTCCTGTTCATCTTCATCTTCCTCTTCCTCTACAGTGTCCTCATGTAGTGTCTGCGTGGCATTTGATAATGCTAAGGGTTTTTTGAACATTGAATTATTTTCAGTAGTAGTATTGTTTTGTAGCACTTGCTTACACTTTTTGCTCCCACTCTTTTTTCTCTCACTTTTTGCTCCCACTTATGCTTTCACATTTGCTCCCATACTTGCTCCTAATTTTTTTGCTCTCATATTTGCTCCCACATTTGCTTACACTTTTTGCTCCAACTTTTTCTCTCAATTTTAAGCTCCCACTTTGGCTTTCACTTATACTCCCATACTTGCTCCCACTTTTGCTCTCACATTTGCTCCCATACTTGCTCCTACTTTTTTTTGCTCCCACTTTTTGCTCTCAATATTCGCTCCCACTATGCTCACACTTATTGCTCCCAATTTTTGCTTCCACTTTTTGCTCCCACTATTTTGCTCCCACATTTGCACCCATATATGCTCGCACATTAAACTATTGTTCTCATTAGTAAAGACAACTTGCTTTTTAACATTTTCATGATTTTCTGTTGACAGTAACAGTGTTTCATGCAGTACACTACATTGATGATCACTGACACTTAAAACCTCACTTTTTTACTTTTTAGCTCACTGCGACATTGTTCAGAACGTCGTTTTGAACAACGCCAAATAACAGTTCCATTTTTATTGGTTCGTTTCACAATATATGAATATCCTTTATAGAATGCATGAGGCTTACCATACCTAGTCACTGATACTTCCATGTCAACTGTCAAGCATAGACTAAGCTCTAGTAAAGACAACTTGACAATAAGAACAATAGTTTAATGTGGGAGCATATATGGATGCAAATGTGGGAAGCAGAAAAAAAACGTGGGAGTAAATGTGTGACCAAAAAGTGGAAGCCAAAAGTGGGAGCAAATGTGGGAGCACAAAAAATAAACTTAGTTATAACATAACCTAACCTAACCTAACTACACTAGTTGCTCCCACTTTTGCTAACACGTTTTGCTCTCACTTTTTTTCTCTCACTTTTTGCTCCCACTTTTGCTTTCACATATGCTCCCATACATGCTCCCACTTTTGCTTTCACATTTGCTCTCATACTTGCTCCTACTTTTTTTATCCCACTTTTTGCTCCTATATTTGCTCGCACTTTTTTTTGCTCTCATATTTGCTCCCACTTTTGCTTACACTTGTTGCTCCCACTTTTTTCTCTCACTTTTTGCTCCCTCATTTGCTTTCACATTTGCTCCCATACTTGCTCCTACTTTTTTTTGCTCTCATATTTGCTCCCACTTTTGCTAACACGTTTTGCTCTCACTTTTTTTCTCTCACTTTTTGCTCCCACTTTTGCTTTCACATATGCTCCCATACATGCTCCCACTTTTGCTTTCACATTTGCTCTCATACTTGCTCCTACTTTTTTTTATCCCACTTTTTGCTCCTATATTTGCTCGCACTTTTTTTTGTTCTCATTTGCTCCCACTTTTGCTTACACTTTTTGCTCCCACTTTTTTCTCTCACTTTTTGCTGCCTCATTTGCTTTCACATTTGCTACAATACTTGCTTCTACTTTTTTGCTCTCATATTTGCTCCCACTTTTGCTTACACTTTTTGCTCCCACTTTTTTCTCTCACTTTTTTGCTCCCACTTTTGATTTCACATATGCTCCCATACTTGCTCCAATTTTGCTTTCACATTTGATCCCATACTTGCTCCTACTTTTTTTTGCTCCCACTTATTGCTCTCAATTTTTGATCCCACTTTTTGCTCACACTTTTTGCTCCCAATTTTTGCTCCCACTTTTTGCTCCCACTAATTTGCACCCATATTTGCACCCATATATGCTCGCACATTAAACTATTGTTCTTATTACCAAGTTGTCTTTACTAGAGCTTAGTCTATGCTTGACAGTTGATATGGAAGTATCTGTGACTAGGTATGGCAAGCCTCATGCATTCTATTAAGGATATTCATATATTGTGAAACGAACCAATAAAAATGGAACTGTTATTTGGCGTTGTTCAAAACAACGTTCAAAACAATGTCGCAGTGAGCTAAAAAGGAAAAATAGTGAGGTTTTAAGTGTCAGTGATCAACAATGTAGTGTACTGCATGAAACACTGTTACTGTCAACAAAAAATCATGAAAATGTTAAATAGCAAGTGCTACAAAACAATACTACTATTGAAAATAATTCAATGTTCAAAAAACCCATAACATTATCAAAAGCCACGCAGACTCTACATTAGGACACTGTAGAGGAAAGGGAAGAGGAAGAGGAAGAGGAATAGGAACAGGAAGAGGAACAGGAATATTTAACTGGTTTTAGTAATGATGAGGATATTGTTGAGGATAATTATAGTGATTATAATTATAGTGATATAGATCATGCCGCTTATGATTATGATAGTGATAATGATCTAAAACAAGACAATAACGTTTTCATGCCTATTGTTCACCGTGGAAGAAAAAAGATCTACAACAAGCTTTGTTTTTAAACTATAACACACTGTCGTAAAGGCAAAGACTTGTCTTAAGTGTGCCTTTTATTGTCATAATCATGTATACTCTGCAATGTTAAATATTCTGACTTCTATAGAAAATAAAACAACATTGTACCATTATTTTCATTTATTTACAAACTTTATATACATTTTTTTGATTTCATTATAATATTTTTTAATACAATACTAAACACTAAAACATTATTATTCTATACACATATTTTTCTTTCAGTCCATTGTCATGATTTATATCTACCGTTATTACTATTTGACATTTTTTAATTTAATTATAACGAACCATGCACCTATTGTTTTTAAAACCTTCATAAATTAAGTTTACAGGTTGTACAGCATTATTGACTTCATCAAAAACACTCTCCGACATATCATTAAACCGTGTAGGCAGAAATGTCTCACCGTTTTCACATACACAAAGTACACGATCACCATATGCTGTTTTCAATTTCCGAATCTTGATAATGCGGAATGGAATATGGGTTGGCAATTCGCTGAGCTTCGTTGTCGCTAAGCCACATGCATGACCCACATCATTCAAAACATTCATTGTAGTAGTCTATAAACAAAAGAAAAGCATATCTATTACACTCTAAAACAGCTTTAATAATATTGGACAATTCGAGATTTTGCACTATGCATGGCTGATAAATTTTACTATTTATGCAAGAAATGCCCTAACTGTAGCAGATACTGCTTTTCTGCATATAGCACAAGTGTTGAGTTCTAATGCACACTTGACACAGGCTATCATGTGTCCACAAGGCAAAAATACAACACCTAGTTCATCTTGATAACAAATTTTACATAATTAATGGTCACGCTTTTGTATCGGTTCGTGAGAAGTCTTTTTTTTTCAGCCTCATGTATTTGCTACGCATTTTCTAACTCTAAAGGCACTTTTATGTCTTGTGCTGCAATCACGTTTTCTTTACGAATAGTGTTCACAAATTCCTGACCTTTAAGCAACACCATGTATCTACAGTTAGGTAAACAACGAGCGTGTTGCACTATTTATGCAAGAAATGCCCTAACTGTAGCAGATAGTGCTTTTCTGCATATAGCACAAGTGTTGAGTTCTAATGCACACTTGACACAGGCTATTATGTGTCCACAAGGCAAAAATACAACACCTAGTTCATCTTGATAACAAATTTTACATAACTGTTGGTCACACTTTTGTATCTGTTCGTGAGACAAGTCTTTTTTTTCAGCCTCATGTATTTGCTCCGCATGTTTTAACTCTAAAGGCACTTTTATGTCTTGTGCTGCAATCACGTTTTAGTTACGAATAGTGTTCACAAATTCCTGACCTTTAAGCAACATCATGTATTTACAGTTTGGTAACCAACGAGCGTGTTGCACAAAATGGTCATTAGTCATTTGCCAATCCTTTAAAGCAAATCCCCAATAAAAACATATTGTTTTATCCCCTTCACCAGTATAAAAAAATCCAGCTTCACTCAGCTGTTTGGTAAGGTGTTTTAATATTAATGGCCAAACATTTTTATAAGATTCTAAACGTCCTTCAACAGAGCTGTACTCTGGGTGTGCTAGTGCTTTAGTCTTGCAATCTCCCAATTTTTCAAAAGCACATGCCAATTCAACACTGTCTATGGCATATGGACAACATATATCGACACTACCGTTGTTGACTGGTAATACATCATTATTATTATTATCTATTTGTGATTCAGCAACGTAAGTATCGGCCAATGGTCTTGTGGTTCGGTAAAATGAATACACGGGTATGTTACCCATTTGTTTTCCAAGCATGTAAGGAAAACAAGTAGACCATCGCAAATAGTCTCTAAAGGGATCATCCCCTTCTTCCCAGTGTAAAAGTTCAATACGACAAAACACACAGCGCACCACATCTTCTCGGTTCAAGTAAAAAAAACGGCTTTTGCAAGTTCATGTGTCAACAAAAAGCCTACTGGCCAGGATTCAAATTTTAACCACGGTCATGTTCTGATTTTAAATTTAACCCACGTGGTAAACCAACTTGCTCACTTGTTGTATTTGGTACTAACGCTATGTGTTATAATAAAACTTTTTCTTATTGTAAGTTATTAACGTTGCACAGAGTACTTTAAAGCACAATGAATGCGTGTTCACTATCTGTTCATTACGTTAATGGCACATGACGACACCTATAAGCAAACAAAAAACCAATCACTCACTCGACAATCAATCAATCAATCAATCAAACAATCTATACTTGTAAATAAAACTTAACGTTAATTGGCATTAATATATCAAAACGCCATAAAAATTATAATAAACTGTATGTCGGCACTAACAGTAACCCATGTACTTATTTTTCTTTTATAAGGCTGCAGTCATTTACATTCCCCTTTAATCAATACATAAACAAAAAATAATTATGTCATGTCATTTTGTTCAGATTATCATGTTCAAACCTGTCAATATATTCGTTGAGTTCATAGGGTACAAAGTTCCTCATTTTTCAACTAGAAAGCGCTATAGAGTTTAAGGAGATTAGATATCTTACATCTAACCTCCTTGACTTTCATAGTCAAGGAACAACTAAATTCGATATGCAAGCTACCCTCTGTAAGTCAAATAACAAAGCTTGCACCCAGCACCCGAGGCCATACGATATTCATATTATTATTAATATTATATTATTAATATTATTGTTTTATGGAACGACACGTCAGTTAAATTAAATTTTTTGTTTTTTACAAAATCCAATATGGCCTTGTACTTTCCCGGTAAACAACCAATATGGTCTTGTACCGGTTGCCAATACATAGTAATTAATCAAGAAAGCAATCATCGTCCTAGTCAAGTACAGGTAATGAATTTTTTGTCTACGAGTTTTCAGTAGTTGTAAAATGGAATAGCATTTTATGTTAGGCTTACCTGAGTTTTAAATAGTTCACTGCCTGGAAACAATGGTTGCACTTTACTGCGTCTCGGGTTTTCAGCGACTGCTACGGCAGTAAGGCATTTCTTTCCAAGTTTCTAAAAATAAATAAAATAAAGCGTTATAAATACCTAAATTCAGGTTAGTACATGCATTTCATAAAAATAAAAATATGAAACAAAAAATGAAACAAGTTAGTTTAAAAAAATAATCCCACCTTCACTTGCAGTGGCTTGTTGCTTTTTCCTTCTAGTGGGCTCAAAAGTGAACTGGTTTCTTGTATCTCAGACATGTAAGGTATACCGGTTATCTGCAAACAAATAAATAAATAAATCAATCAATAATTACCTAATCAATAACTACAAATTTAAGGTCCATTAGCATGACATTATTAAAATAATCATTCATAGGTACTAACCAAAAAATAAAAGGATTTTTCTTCCACAGCTCTACTGTATACGTCCGTTTGCTAAAATGGCAAGTGCATGACGAACGCAATCGTTATCAGTTAGTCTAGCAACAGAAAAAGTTTTATTTCCTCAGCGTTTGTACCTTGAATGGTTCTCTGTCTCTCTCTCGCACGTGTTCCCACGCCTCTTCACATTCCTCAATCTGAATAAGATTCGTGTACCTTATACTAGTTTCATTTTTTTAATAAGGAACCAAAATGGCTGCCTCGTATACAACGGTAGTCCTACTGTTTCAGAACCAAAATGGCGGTCTCGGCTTAAACAGCACACCTGCTCGCCACCACGAGGCAAGTAAGCTGATATCACACTTCCTGCTGACGTAGAGGAATGGAGTGGGAGTAATTTTACGAGTTGTTTTAAAAGAAGAAGTGAGGAGAATAAGTGATAGAATGATGAAAGTAAAAGTAGCACTGAGGGGAGAGACCGTAGAAATAGTGCAAGTGTATGCTCCACAAGTAGGCTGTGCCTCTGAAGAGAAGGAGGAGTTTGAAGAGGAATTGCAGAAGCAGCTGGTAGGAAGATATATGATTGTTATGGGGGATCTCAATGCCCATTTAGGATGTGAAAGACAAGGTTATGAGAGTGTTCTAGGACCGGAGGGTTGGGGCGGAAGAAACGAGGAAGGAAATAGGCTGTTGGACTTCTGCCAGAGGAACAGTCTGCTAGTTGGGAACTCCTGGTTTAAGAAAAGAGAGAGCCACACAATCACATGGTAAAGTGATGACTTGACCAGGAAGTCGGTGGTCGACTATATACTGTATGAGAAAGAACTAAATAAGAACATCACGGATATCAAGGTTATACCATCGGAGAACCTGGATAGCGACCATCGATTGCTGGTAATGAACCTGAGACGGAGTAAGGAGAAGAAAGTGACTGAGAACCAGGAAAGAAGTATAAGGATATGGAAACTGAAAGAAGGGGATAGAAGGGTCGAGTACCTCAAAATGGTAAAGAAAGGAATTCCCACAGATGAAGAAAGAGGGGTGGAAGAGGAATGGGCTAGATTTTAGAAGACACTAGTAGGTGCAGCAGAAGCAGTATGTGGGAGGACAAGTAATACGAAGAGGTGGATCGAAACACCATGGTGGAATGAGATGACAAAAGATATAGTAAGGGAAAAGAATTGAGCCTTTAGGAGGTGGAATCAAAATAGGACGGTAGAGACAAGGGAAGAGTACCAGGAAAGAAAGAAGGAGGCGAAGAGAGTAGTGGTTTAGGAGAGAAGAAAGTGGATGGAAGAGTGGACAAAGATGATGAAGGAGGATAGTGAAGGTACAAAAAAGGTACTGTATGGGATGGTAAAAAATAAGAGGCGGAAGGATCCTACGGATTATGTTAGAATGGTGAACAAAAGGGGACAAGAGATAGAAAATAGGGAAGAACTGAAGAAAATGTGGAAAGAATATTTTGAAGAACTTCTGAACCCAAATGGAAAAGATGGTGAGGAGTAAGAAATCGGGGAAGAGGAAGATGATCTGCAAACAGAAAAGGACTTAATATGGAAAGAAGTGGAAGATGCAGTGAACAAGATGAAAGGAGGCAAGGCACCGGGTGTGGATGAGTTGAGTGTGGAGATGGTGAGAGCAGCAGGGGAGGTGGAGATACAGTGGTTGTACCGAGTGATGAGGACAGCATGGAAGGAAAGGAAGACCCCAGAGGACTGGAAAAAAGGAATAATTGTCCCGATCTTCAAGAAAGGTAGTAGAACAGATTGCAGAAACTATCGGGGAATATCGCTGATGAGTCATTGTGCGAAGATCTTCGAGAAAGTTTTGGAAAAGAGAATTAGGACAAGGATAGAAGGAGGGATGAGGGAAGAACAACATGGCTTCAGAGCAGGAAGGTCCACAGTGGATTTGATTTTTCCTGTAAGGCAGTTACAAGAACAGCACTATGAGTATGGAACAGATCTACTGATGGCCTTCCTGGACATTGAGAAAGCATATGACAGTGTATGCAGAAACAAAGTATGGAAGTCCCTGGAGGATAGAGGAGTAGAGAAATGGACTATAAAGAGGATAAAGGAGATGCACAAGGGAAGCGTGAGCTGTGTGAAAGTGGGAGGAGAGAGATCAGACTGGTTGGAACAGAGAAACGGCCTGAAACAAGGAAGTGCACTGTCACCGTTACTTTTCATTGTGGTGATGGATGACATAATGACCCCAGTGGCACAAGTAATTGGGGAAGGAAAGATGAAAGCAATGGTGTTTGCAGATGATTCGATTATTTGGGGAAACAAGGAGGAGGAGGTACAGGAACAGTTGGACGTGTGGAAAGGAATAATAAAAGGATATGGGATCAAATTTAGCATAAATAAGAGTGAGATGGTGATCACAACAAGGAAGAAGGAAAGAACCACACCGGGAATAACAATTGGTGGGGAACAGCTGAAGAAAGTGGAGAGTTTCAAGTATCTGGAAAGCCTGATACAAGATAATGGAAGAAACGATAGAGAAATAAATGAGCGGGGAAGGCAGGCAGAAGCATTTCGGAGGATTGTGAGAAGCATGTTATGGAGCAAGGATGTCCCTCAGAACAGCAAAAAGATCATATATCGGTCGTACTATGTCCCTATCCTGACGTATGCCTCGGAGACCTGGGTTGTGAAAGGAAGGGAGAAGAGCAAAATACAGGCAAGGGAGATGAGGTTCTTGAGAAGCAGTATTGGAGCTACAAAGATGGACAGAATAAGAAATGAGAGGACCAGAGAATTAATGAAGGAGGAACCATTACAGGATGGTATAGAGAAATCTAGACTTAGATGGTATGGACATGTAAAACGAATGGAGGTGAAGAGGATACCCAGGAGATTACACGAGACGAAGTGGGAAGGAAAGAGACCGAGAGGAAGACCGAGAGACAGGTGGCTGAAGGGGGTGGAAGAAAGTGTGTAGAAGAGAGGAGAAGACTGGACAAGGGTGGAGGCTGAGAGATGGTGGGAAGACAGAAGACGTTGGAGAGGCTTGTGTTCCAAAGAGACCCGGCCAGTGGCTGGAAACTGTGCAAGATGATGATGATAATAATTACTAGCAAGCGGCCATCCTCAATACATGATCATGTTAACCACATACTTTCATCCTAAAACACATGACTTTACCCAGTTCAATATTTAGTTTAAAACATTTCAGGCCAATGACCTTACCGTTTTGGCTCTTTGTGTACATGCATATGACTTGGTCGAGCAAATGTTATAGGTTTCCGTATTCTAAAACCATTCACTGTGCCAGACAGCAGTCTCGCTTATCACCGTTTACTAGCATGTTAAAGATTCCCTTCAGGGGCAAACAAATTCCTAGCACAATTAACACATTTTCAAATATTCGCCTCTATCCGTCATAGGAAATGTCACAAAACCAACCGTCATAAGCAGCCCCCGCCATCCCACCAAAATAGCAATTCATTTCTTCCGGGCACGGTCACCGAGATCGCCAACGTCTAAGAATCACTTGGTCATATCCTACAACCGTCTGTTGTGTCAGAGAGCGATCTCGCTCATCACCGTTAACTAAAACGTTAAAGATCCCCTTCAGGGGTAAAAATCTTAGCATGCTTGTCACATTTCAAAATATTCGCCTTCATTCATTCGTCATAGGAAAAAATATCGAAAAGCAACCCCTCGTTTTGCCATACATCGCCCCCGTCGAAATAGCCATTTCCAGTATCCTCCATGGCCAATCATAGCCTCGTTGTAACATACGTCAAGCGCTACCGGCTCTCTGTCTACAAACACGCTTTTATTTAAAAAAAATGCATAGGTTTTTTTTGTCCTAGAGACTTGACATTTATTTTCGTGGTAGAGGGGATAGGGATCTTTCATTTATGTTAAACAACATTTTTTGTCAACGTGTTAGTTCCCAAAAGAGTAAAAATTCAAAATTTAAGGGTTTTCAAAAAATCTCAAAATATCAAAATGTTTTATTATAAAAAAATAAAGGTCATAGAGACCATTGGTATGAACTATCGAACAACATTCTATCATGTTTGGTTTTCAAACTATCGCCTACTTTTAATAACAAAATTTTTCAAAAAAAAATCTAAAATATAATGAGTGGTCTATAGGAAAGAGGATCTCAGCTCGAGTCCAACGACACCTCATTTGTCAACATCCGACCATGGGTTCACCTGATATTAATGGTTTAACAAGTACAGTCGGGTACAAATAAAATGGGTGAATCAGAACCCGCCTTGCCCCCCTACTAACAGCGACTTATTTCCCAATTTAAAGTTTTATACGACTGTTTCACTGCTCTTACGGGAGACAATTGCCGCATTTTGTACAGCCTTGTGTGAGCATTTCCAGGAATTTTCGAACGATACTAGTTAACACGTTCAGACAACCTCTTGCGTTTGGGAATTTCATACAAGGTAGCTTGAGGCTACTGCTTGTGGCAAGGTTTCCAAGATTAACCAAGCTGATATCAGAACATCCGAGAGACATTCCCCCGGAGATGTTGTTCTAAATGCGTCCTAAATAAACAGCATTGCACATGGTCTTACAAAGTTGGTGTATTGTTGGCACAGTTAGGCTATATTGATCTGAAACTTACCTGTGTCAGGTCCACCAATTAACTTAAGTTATGATCGAATATAATTCGAATGATTTTGATACAATGGGCGAGCGTAAAATTAGTCCTACAGCCACTGGCAACATTCTCTAATTTCAGGCTTGAAAACATTGATGCAGATGACAGGTGGAATGATAATTTTATTATTTTGCACAAGTCTGCACTTCAGGAACTTGTTAAAAGCTTGTTTTGCAGTCTGTGTTTAACTCCATCAGTGTATGTTGAAATGAGGGAGAAAGAAGTCTGAAGGACATGACATACCTATGGTGAAAGGCAATTCTAAACTCGGTGATGTTGCATAGATTTTTATTTTGCATTTTATGGCTTAGCAATATTTTTATGTTCACTTTCATAAAAGAAGTCCCTCGTCATGCAGTTTTTGTCTGATACAAGTATACTTTTACATAGAAGTACCTAGATAGTTGGTGCACAAATGTTAGTATGCATTTTTGCTGTGGAAGGTGATTCGAAATTATTTTTGATCTACCAAATTCTGTTTCACACCCATATATATATATAAATTTCAACATTGATTTTGCTAATGTATTTGTCACACAACTAACTATGCCACTGACTTATGTTAGCATATCTATTAAGGTTTGTGAAAAATTTGGTACCAATTGGAAAAATATTTTGATGCACGAGACTTATTTTAACGATGGTGGTAAAATGGCATTTAAAAAACTCTTGCTCAAAAAGTTTTATATGTACAATATTCAAACTTCATAATATTACTATACTTGAAGAATCTCAGAAAAAAATGAAAAAAATTCATTGATAAATATAGAAGTTAGAAATTTCAGTATACGCTGCCGAAGTCTACGTCACTTCCGCTCCGTTGCTAATCAACTGGAGAAATACAACATGGTTCCCTTGTAGCTTGCTTCAGTCTTTGAGCCGTCATAATTTTATATTTGTATCGTATAAAATTGTACATGCATGGATGTCCAGAGGCAATAAAGCATAATAAAGTATAATTTTCACTGTAATTTAACATAGTTGTCCAATAAAGTTGGAAAATATTGCGTACGAGATGCACATTAAGTCTTAGAGCATAAGTCGTAGAGATGTGTCCTACGATATTTACCTTAAATTAAGTGAAAACGTGAAAATATAACATTTCTGTATATTGCGAATCACGTCCCGTATGAATGATCAATACTACGGAAAAATAAAGTACCCGCAGGCCCTACCAGTAAGTGACGAATAAAATGAACTTAATATCTATCAAAGCATAAGGGAACAGTTTGAAATATTTGGATGAGAGTTTAGGCCAAATCTCATCAACGGCTATAGAAGGAACAAAAACTGCATTTCAATACAATTTGTGTGTTTGAAAACGAATCAAATTAACAAAGCCTAACCTGTGTGCTCACTAACAGGTTAGAGAAGTCTGCAATTAAGGCCTATCGTCCTGCCTCATTCTAAATAATGGGGCACTTTTCCTATTCTAGCTCTAAATATTAGGCCACTAAAACTGACATGAAAATATCCGAGGCTCTCACCCAGTAAGTACACCAAGCTGATGTTATTGTTACACATTAGCTGGTGTGGCACAAAAGAGCTAAATAGAATTAGCTGGTATTTAGAGATTTAGAAAAAAAAGTAGTCACCCTGCATCTTCACGTGCAATCCAAGCATTCACACATGTGCTGGGCAGTCAAAGTGATATAAGTAGCCTACTTGGTATTGTACCCGATACCTAGTTGAGGCTATCGGCTACGCCAGCTGACATTAAGCCGTAGTTGAGATTATGGGAAGATTTGTGAAAAGAGAGCGCTCAAATCGAGTCGAGAGGAATGTTAAGATGACGTAGAAGGTCAAGGATTAAGAAGGCACTGCCCGTCAAGCAGATGGAATTATGGGAGGAAATATGAAGCTTTATTAAGATCTATATGGAACATAGTATTTAATCATCTCGAAAGAGAAGATATAACAAGCATTATATATTGTAATAACTTGAAGGGAGACAGATAACCCCTTAAGTTATTGTATAACTTAATAGCCGAGATGACGGGGGTCGAGATTATATTTGTGACGCAAGACCACAGAGGTGGGGAGAGCATCACGTGACTGCGCCAGGGAAGAGCTGGTCAAGGCAGTCTAGAGACAGTCAGTCGAGTTCAGTTAGCAAGGCAGTCGAGTTCAGTCAGCAAGGCTGAGTAGAACACATGCGCAGTGAGAGAACGGCAAAGTTGCGCGGTGCAAAGCATTTGTTACGTAAAGTGAAAGCGACAGTTTTACTTCACCAAGCAGAGAACGGGAAGTAGGTCAGTGAGCCAAGGCAAGCAACGCACGCTAGGCGGTGAAGACCGGTTAGGGAGCAGCTGTGCGGGCCGAGGAAGCATGAGAAAGGCCGGGGTCTAGAACAGCATTGTAATAGGAGTTTGAGAACTTTATTTCGAGCTGCATTTTGTTACGCAGAACAGTATAGCAAAGCGGCAGGGCGAGGCCGGCTTTAAGCGTAGATCATTCTGGAACAGAGCAGTAGAGACGAGCGTGCTAGTTCCGACTTTTATACGCAAGCATATGATAGAAGCTGAACTTCATTTCAACATTCAGTTACAACAATGAGTTGGGACTTGTATTCAGTAAGCGAATTGTGCAGGCAGATAGTTATGATATACTGCAACTGTGAACTTCAAATGAACTTAGATATTCAAATATCTTTACGACTATGCATTTCATAACGGAACATGCAGAGCGACCATGGGGTCCAAACAACATTAACGCTTTTAAGCAAACGAAATGTTACAAGCATATGCACTTATGAACATTGGCACGTGCATTAATGCAATTCTTTTTCATGGAGTGTTATAAAATATTGAGTGTGAACACAGCTACAGGGTGTTTCAAAAACTTATACACTCTCATAAATAAAATTTATTTTCTACAAGTAAGACTTAACTGCTGTGGAGATTGAACTTTCAACAAGCAAGCCGAACATTGTATGGGACAGTGGCGTAACGCAGAAGAGGAATATGGGGTACGCTGCTTTTATGAACTTTTTCGTGAGGATTTGGACAGTATCCACTATGGATAACACGCAGTTCATCATGTCATAGTAAACGAAGACAGAGAAGCGATGGCACCACAGAGCGATGGATTCGATTCCTGAAGAAGAGGAGGTCCACCAGCTGATTAACTTGGGATTTGAAGGCAATCGTCATTGCGTGGGTGAACTGATATACACGTCGATCTTTCGAGAAATTTATTACACACGAGGATAATCGACGATCTTTGAAATATAATAACAGCTGATATGAGAAGGTACTGTAAGAGTTATGACTTTCTGATATGATTATTTTCATGAGCACTGGACATACATGTATATTTTTCTAGTAGGAGTGATCCGATTATTTAGACATGGCTTTGACATTTATATGCTCCAAAATTTTGCTAGAATATGGCGTTACCATATGATATGGCAGGCACCATTATACGAAATTCTCACCATTGGTTGGCTTTATTAAGCAGATGTTTGGTCTTTTAGACATTTTTCCAGTAAGGATATTTTCATGAATAGTTATTTTTTTTTTGTGACGAGTATTTCGAACTCTTGATCTGCAATTGGATGATCTAAATTACTTCGTCAGTTCATTGCATACTAGCGAGTGTGTATTATTCATCAGTAGGGATTTTTTTTCCATTGGATTGTTTGGAGATATTAAGATGTTATTCACTCTAGTGAATGGATATCGCTTTTATATGACAACTAGAGACTTGTTGATTCCAATCTGGTACATTCACTCATTTAGTCTTCGAGATGGGGCCTTTCGTATTTATACGATTGTGTGGTGGCTACTCATCTTACCCATCGTTCAGGGCATTATCATGTTAGACGACGGGGCAAGGCCTTTCGTATTTATACGATTGTGTGGTGGTTACTCATCTTACTTGCCATTGAGGGACTCATTTTTATCATCCGAGTGTACTTGAGATTGTAAGAGGATCAAACAAGGAACTACTAGTCACATATCAGTCGAATTTTGTTAAATAAATTAAAAATAAATGTCTGCAGGGTTACATTTTGTAATTCTTGTTTGCCAATCCAATATTTTGTTGCTATACTCTTTTGAGAGTACTTTCAGTTTAACAGCTGGTACAGCTGATGCTTTTGATGATTTTTATAATTGAGTTTGATACCTTTGAGAAGGATTTAAAGTAATTGAATCTTGTGAGATGAATCATTAAAGGTCAGATTTATTTTAAGGCAGATCAGTATTGCATATTTTGATATGAGAGATTATAGCACATTGGTGTTTTTCTCTGAAGTGAATTATGAGAATTGTAAGAGAATTTATGCTATTTGAAAGCAGATCTTGAATTTGATTTCGATCACTAAGGTAATATATTTTTCCTAATTGTTTAAGAAGTTGTCTAGATGTGATCAGAGTAATTACAGTTATTGGAGATTGTGTGCGTGGATAATTTGAAGCCAGTTATATATTTTTTGTAGATCATGCAACATGGTTAAGTGAAGTTTGTGATAGGCATTTTGTGGAAGTTGCCAAGTGGAAGTTGCAATATTGCTAATGTATTTTGAAGCAGACATGAGGTTGTCGAACCCAGTCTAGCGTAATTTTTTGAGATTCATGCGGTGCGCTGAATATTTATGGAGTTTTGTGGAAGAATTGTGGTATTCAAATGTGATATTTGAGGAAGTGAGAATATATAATGTAGTTGTGGATAGTGAGATCCAACGTGATGTCGTGAAGGCAATAATATTTTTTGGCATGATAATTAAATACGAGATATAACTTGGAAGTGATAAAACTGTAAGACAACGTTCTATAACCCATATTAAACAATTTGTTAGGAAATTAAACAAATAAATAAAGTTGATAATACAAGATTTTCTGATAATAATAATTAATGAAATAATAATCTGAAATTTAAGCATATTAATGATCTGACCTAATGAAATAAAAATCAGAATGACTAGATGAAATAATAAAAATCTAAATAACCAGAAGAATAAAATTTAAATAAAATGATAAATTAAATTTTGAAATAAATCAATGTATTAAATAAATGGAAGAATTAAAGATTGAATAAATAAACTGATTTAAATAAATTAATAGATGATTGGATAGATGATGAATAACTGAATTAGAAGGTGATAATTAATTAAAGGAGCTGATGATTAATGAATTTATATGGATTTAAATAAATTTAATTGAGATATGATTTGGAGAATTGCAACTTTAGTTGAGGAATTAAACAATTTATATTGATGATTTAAGATGATTTAATCTGAAGGAGATGATAAAATAAGTGTGTGTGAACAATTAGAAAGTATAATGAAGTGATGATAATAATTTTAATTTAAATGATTTAATGGTGATGAGTTAATTATTCTGACAGGAATATATTGAATTTTGAGATGAGAACTGATGTGAGAAATATTTAATTTTGATGATGATGATGATTATAACCAATGAGTAGTGGATTTTCTGCAATTCACAAACAAGCAATTATTAATAACAGTGTAAATAGTGTAAATTAATTATTCGATGTTTAGGAGCATTTTACTAACATATTCAGCATTTGAATAATGCCATGCAAGCCATAAATTACGTGATATTTAAAATATGTGATTATAATATGTGTGTTTAGACAGATTAATAATATTTTCACATCCACATTCAAGATGTTAATTTAAAGAGAAATTCGGTCTCAGGTATCACGAATGTCAGTGACGTAAAGACATAGTGCTACGGTGATCCCGAGAACCCAAGAGAACTTTAGAAATTTTTCCTGATTTATGTGGATTAAATACTTTTTTATTAGAAAAGAGATGGTTCGATTTTCTGAACAATGACAATTTAACGTTGGCATTCGACCATGCTTTCAGGTAGGATGAGTATTTAAAATGTCTGTCTGACTATCAAGTTAAATAAATTTGTTTTTATCTTAGTTGTGATCTGATGATGATGTGATTTTCCTTTTTCTTTCCTTGTGTTAATTAAGGCTTAACCGGGAAGGATGAGGTTTGCTAGGAGTTCAGTTGATGGCGCCCATTTATATTTGTATTTTTTATTAAATTTAAACCCGTAACGACCCTAGAGATACTTTATCTCGTGTTAATCTCTGCTTTTTCGATATCTCAGCTGAATTTCCGACACATTCCTTATTTGACTAGGTGTTCATTTAACTCCGCTCTGTCCTGGAAATCCAGGAATGCGATGTAATAGCAGATGGGTCATCGCATCCCCAGGACGAACGGGTACAGTATGAAGTGGGCCAATGAGTTGATGAAGGGAAAAGCTAGTCCCGGTACCATAACGATGATCCATGTGCTTTGGTACTTGATGGCTCACACAGTTTCCAGTTACCAAATAGAATAGGACTTTCTAGTAGCAACTCTCTCCACTACCATTTCATTTCATCTGTCATTCATTTAATCATTGCCCCAGAGGAGTGCGTCAGGCCTCGGCAGCCGGCACAGTTCATATCCTCGCCGCTAGATGGAGGAGACTGGAAGCAGGCTGTGGATTTCCATTTTCAGTAACAACTTCAAACCTTTCCACAGACCACATTATGCTCAGTTTGCAGCATAAAACTGCCTCTTTCAACAGAAAGCGGCTGTATTCTGGCGTTAGATTTTACCCTCTCCAACACCTTATTATACATTAGTAAAATGCATAATATTAAGTAATTGATGCATACATGTATCAGTCTGGCTGCGTGGCTCAGGGGTAACGTTCTCGCTTGCTGAGCCCAAGGTTGCAGGTTCGAAACCTGGCGCAGTCAGCTGGCATTTGAGGGTGCGCAAATGCGAGGGAGCCGTGTCAGTAGATTTACTGGCACGTTAAAGATCCCCTTCGGGGAAAAATTCCGGCACCCCGGCGTCTCTAAAAGCCAGTGCAGTTAAAAGGGACGTAAAACCAATAACATTATTATTATTATTACATACATGTATCAAATGGTACACTCAAGTTGGTATAGTTTGATCAGTGATTGGCCATTTGGAGGGGAGGAGGGGGAATATTTGTCCACTCTTCCACAAAGATTAATCTCCAAGGCTGGAAATTGGTCTGCATGACTATGTTCCAATCCAAACAATGGAAATGAGGGTGATGGTTAGTAGGGGAGAGCGAGGGGTTCTACCCCCCCCCCCCTCCACCACCACCACTACTCCCAATGCGAGCCGATAACTCCCGAACCCGTGGTCGGAGATTCACTATTGAGGTGTCGTTGGACTCGAGCTGACGGGGGCTTTCCTATGTGCCACTCATTATATTTAAAAAAAAAATCTTTTCGAAAGTAGGTGATAGTTTGAAAACCAAAAATGATAGAATGCTGTGCAATAGCTTAAACGAACGGTCTCTATGTCCTTTATTTTTTTATAATAAAACGTTTTTATTTTTTACATTTTTTTGAAAAAAGTTCAATTTTGAATTTTTTATATTTTGGAAACTGGGAATTTTACAAAAAAGTTTGTTTGACGTAAATGAATGGTCCCTACCCCCTCTACCCCCAAAATAAATTTCAAGCCTCTAGGACTAAAACTGTGCAGTAGTGTGAATTGGAGAGTTCTACTCCCCCCCCCCTATTTTCATATAAACTTTGGGCGATATCTCCTGAACGAGTGGTCGGATTTTAACGAACGATGTATTGTTGGCGTTGGGATGACGTTCTCTTGGCTAAGCATGTGTGTTGCTATTTAAAAAATGAAAATTGTTTTTTTTGGGATTGGCACTATTTTGGAAACGGTGAATTTGGAAAAAAGTTTGTTTGACGTTAATGAAAGGTGGGTATGCCCTCTAGGCAGACAGCAAGTTTCAAGGGTGTAGGAGGAAAAACAAAATGATAGCCTACTTTCTCGCGAACATTGGTGATCATTGGCGAACGGATGGTCGGATTTTAACAAATGAGGTGTTGTTGGACTCTAGCTGAAGTCCTCTTTCCTATAGACCACTCGTTATATTTTTGAAAAAATTAGTTTTTGAAAGTAGGCGATAGTTTGAAAACCAAACATGACAGAATGTTGTGCCGTAGTTCAAACCAGGTCTCTATAACCTTTATTTTTTATAATATTTTTTTTTTATATTTTGAGACTTTTGAAAACCCTTAAATTTTGAATTTTTACTATTTTGGAAACTAACACGTTGACAAAAAATTTTGTTTGACATAAATGAAAGATCCCTATCCCCTCTACCATGAATATGAATGTCAAGTCTCTAGGACAAAAAACTAGGCATTTTAATGTTTGTTTTTTTTTAAATAAAAGCGTGTTAATAGACAGAGAGCCGGTAGCGCTTGACGTATGTTACAACGAGGCTATGATTGGCCATGGTGGATACTGGAAATGGCTATTTCGACGGGGGCGATGTATGGCAAAACGAGGGGTCGCTTTTCGCTATTTTTTTCCTATGACGAACGAATGAAGGCGAATATTTCGAAAATCCCTCATGACGATCTTTAAACATGTTGGTAAACACTGACCAGTAACCAGACAAAATTCATAATGGTATGAGGGGAAGTTGTTAACAACGGAACTTGTTTTTCTATGTATGTCTAACTGGCAGCCAGAATGGGAATATCTGCTCAAGAGACCCGCTTGGTGCCTGGCTAGCCAGCTAAGAGAATGGAATGTGGGTGAGAGCTGACAACATTGCTGTAAGATGATAACAGGTTGCAAACATTTGACAACTCTCTAAAAAGGTGATAACGGCTAGCCAGGCGAGCAGCAGCAGCAGCAGCAGCAGCAGCAGCAGGAGGCAGGGGCCCCGCAGAGAGGAAAGGGGAAAGAGGGAAGGGTGAACACAAAGAGAGAACAGGAAATCACGTGACCACTGCAGAGTAGTGGGGGGGCGGTGCCAGAGAGC
The DNA here is from genome assembly GCA_946902985.2 of Meconema thalassinum. Classification (NCBI taxonomy): domain Eukaryota; kingdom Metazoa; phylum Arthropoda; class Insecta; order Orthoptera; family Tettigoniidae; genus Meconema; species Meconema thalassinum. Next base: position 212,001,849 of record OX336395.1, read on the forward strand.
CGGAGGAGTGGTGAGGGGAGGAGTGGGAGAACCCATGACAGCCAATAGCTTAACGAGTTGTATGTCATCATGGAGTGGAGGAGTGAGACGCGGGTGTGGAGAGAGAAAGATAAACATGTATGGACATGCATGAAGCGTGGAGCGCCGTACACAGAGCTCTCGTACAACACGATTCAATAATAAAAAAAGTGCACAGGTTCATACAACATGTACTTTATCGATCCAAGAATTAAACGTTGAGTTAAATCCTAACCATTTGACATATAGTTTATTTCCTTTTTGTTTCAACACTTCTTCCACGAGGTAATGTTTCGGAAATGCTGTTTTTTGAAGTTCTTGGAGTTAAAACCTACCTTTTATGGGTTGATGGATGAGGTCTTGGAGTAAATAGGTGACTGGACTGTCCAAGTTGACTTGACGAATTCGAAATAGTTCAGTCCCCCACTGAGGCGTGTAGCCCTTATTGAAGGCAGACTTAAATTTGCTCACACGAACAAAATCCCCAATTTTCAGTCGGTGACGTATAGGATCTGCTGTTTTTATGGGGTTGAACAGTTTATCCAGTCGCGGAATATTTTTTGTTACGAGACATGGCTTGGTCCCAATGGTTCTATGTTTGCTGTCATTGTAACGTGACACTAGCTCAGGTAACATGTCCAACCAGCGATAAGTGCCCAGAGCGGTAAACGCTTTCCACAAATGGGTTTTCAATGTTCGGTTATACCGTTCGGCCACGCTGGCTTTGAGATTGCTGTATGTGGTGTAATGGTGAATATCCTTAGATTTGAGAAAACTGGAGAAATACTTGTTGAAAAATTATTTCCCCTGGTCGGTTTGTAGCAACTGAGGTTGACGTTTGGAGTGTTGAATAATATGTTGAAAGGCCTTGGTGACCAGTAGACCAGACTTGCGACGCACAGGTTTAACAAAGGCCATTTTGGAATAGACATCAATGACGGTCAACATGTATCGTACACCGTCGTTAACGCCAGCATAGGGTATCATTTCAACCAAGTCAGCCTGCCAAAGTTCATCCACACCCCGTGAAATCACCTTGAGTCGCAGATAGTGACGCCTAGCTGGGCGATGCAACTCGTGAGCAATACCCATTTTAATGGGTGAGGGCTTAAACAATAATTTTGGCATTTCGAAGTTCTTGTTCAATTTCTTGAAATTCCCAATCGTGACCGGTAAGGCCGGCTTGACGTGAAGCATGCAACAACTGTAGCCGCTGGACGAGCTTATTGGGATTCTGCCAGTAGGTAACATCCACAAGGGGTTTTAAAGGTTTTTAATGTCACTCCCGAAGCGGACATTTTACAACGAGTACTTTGACTGGTGGGAAACATTTTTGCAATGATGGTTTTATATTTTTGAGATATATTGGCATTCACTTGTTGAGCTGGATCGTACTGTCTTTTGTGGGCATGGGTTTCCAATAAAATGGATTTATATTTGCCAAGGTCCTCTGACGTATAATCATGGAATGAGGGTGTTCGAGAAAAGAGCAGCTTTAACAGTCCTGGCGTCAATTTATAGTTGATGTTCTTATGACAGCTTTAGTACGAGAAAATTTAATGGATGAATCCCCAATTTTAAAACTATCATCCTCATAGCGAACACCATACGTGGTATCTGTGTTTCCAATAAATAGATCAGTGAGATAGGGTTCTAGTGTTGATCCATAATATTTTATTAAAATGTTTTTCAGTTGAGCTTTATTTTGAGGAGTGGCCATGAGTTGTGAAAACGGAGACGATCTGGAAGGGCAAGGGGTTTCGACCATGGCCAAGGATTTCTTTTTTCTCAAAAACTCTGGATCGGTGCGGTCTTTTTTTGAGGCGTATACACTTGTTCCTCGTCATCCTCAACTTCGCTAACATTAGCCAAATCTTCCTGTTCATGTTCCTCATCCTCTTCCTCAGGGTCCTCGTGCAGCGTCTGCGTGGATTGTGAAACGGTGGGTAGCGTTTCAGATGGCTCGAAAGAGGGTTTCAACATGGCTTTTAGCGGAGGTGCTAAATGATGTTGAATAAACAAAGCATGATCTGCACGTGATCGTTTCAATTGACGAAACTTTTGGCGAATAGTATTTTTTGCTCTAATAATATGGTTTATCAATTGACTCTCTGCTAACGCCATCGTGTCTTGACAAATGACTTCACAGGGAATGAGTCAGTGCCTTAATTGGCAATAAAATGATCAAACCCTAAGCGATATCGTCCATGGCTGAGTTCACTTTGTTTGTCAATCACTAAACAGGCATGACGTTGAGTGTTCCAGCACTTGCCACACAATTCAGTAAACATTTGAAAGGTCATATCAGGATTCACATGTTCATTATATATGTGACGACTGTTCCTCTCGTCCTGGCGAAATAAAACAATGACATTGGCATTGTCATGAATCAACTGTTTGGACATCTTAGAATACGTTTGTCCAAGATAAAAGCAATCGATATATTTGTGTCGACCCATGCTGAAATAGCTTTGAATGATGCCTTGACGTACAGTGGATACTTCATCGAAAATCATGAGTGAATCGGGCTTTACCTCATCCGGTGAAATAACATTTTCTTGCGTGGAAAACGTAAAATAACCCATATTCACTTTTCGTAATCCAGACATGACTTGATCCAGAAACACGTAGAGGGGTTGGTAGAGAGATTTTGCAACAATATAAATATTTTGAAAACGCATACCATTGGGCGCTGTGATGAGCGTTAGCAAAAGATTGGTCTTTCCACAGACGGAAGGTCCCACAATGATGCAGCGAATGGAAGACGGAAACAGTGAACCATGGCGTTGTTTACGTGATGTGGGACAGAGATGGGAAACCATGTCCCCCACGGGGAATTACTCTTGCTGCTTAATAATCTTCATATCAACTAAGGCTTAGACAGGCTAGCAGGCTGTCTATATACAGGACACCGAGCCTTGTCATAGAATCAGTAGACTCATACTACAGGTTGGCGAAGGATGTCTTTGGACGTGCGTTGATGGCCAAAGCTAGGTCTGTCCCCATACATGATCCTAAACAAGAAACAGATCCTGCTAATAAACACTATGTGGATAGGTCAGTAGTGGCATGCACTAAACAGGGAGATTATGACTTTAAGGGATAGTGTCTACGGACGTTACTACAAAAACGTATGTGGATAACAAAGTGTATGAGTTTTATGACAAAGTGCCTCAGCTTACGGTCAATGGCTATAGCGCTAATCACCATCGGATTATTCACGTGGAAGACCCGCAAGACGAAGACGATGTCTGTACCAAGCGTTACATGACCTATGAAATGAAAAGGCTTTATAAATTTATCCCATCTGTATTTTTAGTGTATCTGACAAATGAAAAACCTGTGAATGACAGAAACCATTTACCGCTAGTCCATGATCAGCACTTGACCTATGTGCTTGCTTCGGGTTTAAGCCACTATCGATTACACTATGATGGAACCATTCACATCAAATACGCCATACCTGATGAGAACCATTTACAAATACAGATAAACGATCATAGGATGTTGGTCCATAACCATGAAATGGTCAATGCAGGTGACGAATTATCCTTTCATCTCATGTTGACATGGGATGAAAAGCAAGCGGGAAAAACGATAAACGATTTCCCACTTTATGTGGAATTGGAATATACAGCCATGAAATAACAATCTGACGATAGTTGTGATTTAAACTTTCTTGTGAAAGGTTGTTGGTCATTATCATCATGGTGAAACACAGGTATGTGGTGAGAAAGACTAAAAAAGGACTTTGTCCTTGGCAAAGCCTGGGCTTACGACATTCGTGGACAAGCCGTTGCGAAAGAAAAAATAATGTATTGAACATAAGGAAAGCCCTTCGAGCAGCACTGAGACATGTTATTCCAAAGCGTCGGCGACAGGGTTCAAAACAAGGGCGAGTGATTCCCGTCCCCAAACGAGCGGGATTTTTACCTGCTTTATTTGCCGGTCTGGCTGCTCTGGGTTCACTTTTGGGCGGTGTCAGTGCAGTGGCGAAAACCATTAAAGCCGCGCAGCAGGGCAAGCAACAACTCAAAGAAAGTCAGCGACACAATGAAACGATGAAAGCGATTGCAATGTGGGCTAGAAATGCCAATTTAAAGCCAACCTTTTATCAACAAGGATTTGGGATTTCGAAATATATAAAAAGAAAATTTTTAACCTCAGCCATAGCAAGACACGCCCTGACGCATGAACAAGTGGAAAGCTATGCTACACAGATAAAGCTTTCTCATTTTCGAGGTGTGTTTATGCGAAACCAATTACCCCCACGACCCTGGAAACAGGAATGTGCTGTTGTCAATTTGGATGATCACCGAGGAGCAGGAATGCATTATGTAGCTTATGTCAAAGAGGGATCCCCCGTATGGTACTTCGACAGTTTTGGGAATTTGCCCCCGCCCATGGAACTAGTGACCTATTTTGGAAACAGGATAAAGATAAATTACAATGTAAAACGTGAACAAACGTTTAACGGCCCACAGTGTGGACATTTGTGTTTAATTTTTTTATATAAGACGCAGCATAAGCAAAAACGCCAACAGTATGTCGGCAGAAAGTAAAACGATTACACTGCATGGACGTGGACCTGAAGTCAGCCTAGACTTTTACCCGCCTATCGAATTGAGTGAAAAACCCTATGGTTTGGGACTTGTTTCTCTTGAAACGTACAATCGAATATACAACATACGTGAAAATGTGAACAACAATTTTTACTATGATTATTCTGTTCTCACCCTGAACTCTGGTGGATACACGATCGATGATATTTATGAACACATTTATGTGGTGTTGATCAATGAATATGGTTTAAAGTCATTTCTCGATGGATCGCGCAAGTTTGAACTTGTAGGAAATACCAACACTCATCGCCGCAGAATATTTTCCACGTTCAAAATTGATTTTAAAACACTCCCCAGATTCCATTGGCCCATTACTAGGATTTAAACCACGCGTGTTGGAGCCCAACAAAAAACATGAATCAGACGGTGAAGTGAAGTTCATTGAGGACCATCATGTGTCGGTGTCGTGTAATATTATTAGCCAAGTGTACACCAATCAAAACCATCGCATTCGCTTTATGACTTTATTGTGGCATTGCCCAATGGTTATATTATCCGTGAAAACCCTCCAGTGGTCCTTTTTCATTCTGTGGCTGTCGATAGTATTAGTAATATAACATTAAGACTGATCAATAGAGAGCAACAACTCATTGATCTAGATTCTACCACACCAGTGACTTACAAGTTGGTGCTAAAGCCACTATGAAGTTTGTGTATAAAGCAACAACACCGCCTAGGAATGGTGTTAGTTGTTTTCCACGTGAATACACGTTAACATCTCAAGACAAGCAGATTTTACAGCATTTGGGTTACCACGTCAACCTCCATAATGAATTCTATCCTAGAGATAGCGAACCGCATCGAGGAGCAACCAGGAGTGGTAAGAATTGATCTCCATTCCTATCAAGCTCAAACACCTCAAATCAATAAGAATGATGAAATTCAATTTGTTATTAACAACCAAAATATTTACACCCTACCACATGGAAGTGTCATTCAGATCGAAGGTTGGCTCACCAAAGCCGATGGCTCTAAACCCACCACATCCATGTTGGCCAACCATGGTTTGGCCTTTCTGTTTTCTGAAGTACGCTATGTCATTAACGATATCGTGGTGGATAGCACTCGAAATGTGGTTATTTCCAGTGTCATGAAACAATACCCCTCTTATAGTGAGGAAGAAGGTAAAACACTTTGCATGGCAGGTTGGTGTCCTGACTCGACCAATGACTGGATGGTACACACCGATGGGACCTTTACTGGATATTTACCTCTTAAACTGACTTTAGGCTTTGCCGAAGACCACCAGCGCATTGTGGTCAACGCAAGGCAAGTGCTTTATCTGGTGAGAGACAGGAGTGATAATAATGCACTCAAGGGAGCTGACAATGCCCCCATAGATTCAAAAATTCAACTACAACGCTTGCTATGGAAAGTGCCCCATAGGACCCTTGACGATAGCAAAATACTGGAACTACTCAAGATGGTAAAGAGAGATATGCCTCTACCCATGGAATTTAGAAGCTGGGCACTCCATGAGTACCCGCTATTGCCCACCACCAACACACACAGTTGGTCTGTAAAAACAGCTATCTATACAGAGAGACCTCTCTACATTATCGTGGGTTTTCAAACGATTCGCAAGTATCAACAAACCAAAGATGCCACGCAATTTGATCACCTGCAACTGAGAAATGCACGTCTTTTCCTCAACGGAGCTGTGTTTCCCTATGAAGGACTGGATTTGGATTTTTAGAAAAATTAGTTTGGCCTCCTGTACGACTTGTTTTCTAAATTTCGATGGTCGTATTATCAAAAAGAGAACGGCCCCTTGCTGCTACCCCAAGCGTTTAAGGCTAGGGCGCCACTGATTATTTTTGACTGTTCTCACCTGGAAGAGTCTGTCAAGCCATCCAATATTGACATTCGAATAGATTTTGAAACGCATGACAATGTACCAGCCAATACGACAGCCTACTGTTTGATTATTCATCACAAACAAGTCAACTATTATCCACTGTCCAACCAAGTGACGAGTGTATAAATAACAGGTCAACCCACGTCAAGCCGCTCAGTCATGTCTTGCTTTAAAGCATCAAGAGAAGTCTCATCCATGAATTTAAGCTCTGAGGACCAACGTTTCAAGTTTTTTTTGCAACATGGCCAGTGCCTTTCATAAACCCTCAAGCCTTGGCGGCCGCTGGATTCTACTATTTAAAAACAAGAACTGAAGAGAAATGTGCCTTTTGTCCCATCATCATAGACCAATGGCAGGAGGGCGATGAACCCATGCAGGAACATCAGCGCTGGGCACCTGCCTGCCCCTACCTATGCAGAAAGGAGGTGGGAAATATACTCTGTCATTCAAGCAATCCCTCACTCGTGTCCCTGAGGGATGAAAAAACATGTTACGATACGTGTGGACCGTATGGTGTCCATGGTGCTTCAGTAAGCAGCTCACCATCGAAAAGGCCTAGTTTAGAGACATTGGGACATCATCGGTGTTATGGACGATACAAACACAAGAGACTATATTGTCGTATGAGTTGGTATCGTCCTTATCCCAAAATGACCAAAGCCTGTAAGACGTGTTTTGATAATAAAATAATGTAATTCTAAAATTCTTATTTTTTTTCATGTCCTCCTGTCCTACCCTACCCTTATGTTTTTTCAAACTAGCATGGCTGGTAAGTCATGTCATGACCACACCTTAGTCGTTGATTGTCAGTCAGTCGTCAGTTGAACTTGGTCCAGGCAAGCGGCAACATGTTGCGCACACTCATTGTGGATTGCCAAGGGTTTAAAATTGGAGACAACAAATTTATATTTAAACAAGTGGCCATTATCGATTATACCACGTTTTGGATATCGCAAGCTACGCATTTGCTATTTAAACCGCCCCTTGCGTTTGATTTGTTGTGCGATAAAGACCGCAAACAAACCCAGTGGATTGAAAATCATAGGCAAGTAGACTGGAATCAAGGAACCATTTCCTATAAATATTTGGATGTGGTCATGAAAGCACAATTGTCCTCGGCCAATGTGGTATTTGTGAAAGGTAATGAAAAACGTCAATGGTTGCAACCATTTTTGGCGTCTTTCTGTCAATGTATCGACCTCATGGAGTTGGGCTATCCCTCCCTGCAAACGCTAATGGATACTTGTTCCTGTGGCAACATTACCCATACAGCCCTAGCGCATGCGTGGCATCTATTTCATTGGTTAACCACCCATGCCTAATGGGAGTTGTTGAACAAAATTATAACTCAAGATTTACCTGTGAATGACGCCAGTGAGATTTCTACAAGCGACGTGTAAACATCTACAACACGTTATACCATGGAGAAAGGCAATGCTACCGACAAAGCCATCGGGAAGTTATTTGTGTGCAAAAAGAAACTAGACAGTTTTGCCAAAGAGGAACTCTTAGCGCTGCCCAAGTCGTTCATTTATTATGTGGCCGCCAACGCGGTGAAATAAATCTGGCAACATGTACCAAAATCATGGACTCAAGGCCCTGTGTTGAGTGAATTGCAACCCTGTACGGATTACGATCACCATAAGCAAGTGGCCATGGCAAAAATATCCTCTATGCGTCAGTGCGCGACTTGTCAGCTAGTGAAACTGTATCACGGATATAAAAGTCCATGTAAAGACTTTGTTGAATCATTCCACGTGTGTCATGGCGAGAAAAAGCAACAACAAACACAAACATCGTTCACAGAGGAAGAGGAAGACCAAACCTTTTCACCATCAATGGAAAAGGATATGCCAGACTTGTACTGGCAGTGGCGTCATTGACAAAGTGATTCAATACTTACCGTTCGAAATCCATCTTGCAGGTTATCGTTTTTGTGGCCCTGGAACTCATCTTGAAAAACGTTTGCAGCGTGGTGATGTACCCATTAATCTTTTTGATCAAGCATGCAAAGAACATAACCTATCTTATCGCCATAATCATCCTGGTTTAAAACATGTGGCAGATAAATTGTTATTGAAAAAAGCTAAACAGCGTTTCACATCCTGTGATGCCTCAGTGGGAGAGAGAATGGCAGCCCTGATTGTGATGAGTGCTATGAAAGGAAAGTTGATGATTCGTGGACATGAACATTAAGGAATTGAGGAGTGAGGAATTGGGATGTGTTTGTATTCTATTTTTTCTTTTGTCAATCCCTATGGTTATGAAATAAAAAACATAGGTTTACCAGAACACAATGTTTCATTTTAATTTAATAAAAATCACGAGGTTGATGAGCTGATTTTTCATTTTCACATTTTCACACATTGTCATTTGTTAATTTGCAATTTACAGTTTTTTTAAATGTCTGTTTCAAGTTTTGCGTTTTTGATGATATGGATTTTCCATTTTGATGATGACACTTTTTAAAAATGTCCGTTTTATGTTTTGGAATTTTTATATTTCACACATGGCCATTTCCAGTTTTTAAAATGACTGTTTTACGTTTTTCGAATTTTGGTGTTATTGAAACATGGATTTCCCATTTTGTTGTTTTCACATTTTTCCATTTGGTGTATGTTGAAAGTTGAGATTTGTCAATGATGTTGATGCGAGTGCTTGACCATGATAATGCTGCAATGTGTTTATGTGTGTTTTGAGAAACATTGATGTCTACGACCACTGCAGGTAAGACTGTTTTTACAAAAATAATGTCTATTCACCGCTACATTTCAAAGAAAAAAAAACTATCGAGAAAACAAAATGAGTATATAAGTGAAAATTTTCCCCTCCCCGCCCACCCTACCTCACCGTGTTTGCTCTGGTCATACACACACACACCAGCTTTCTCTCTACTCACACAACCATACCTGTCTTTGGGAACAAACACAACCACTTTATTTAACCCCAAAAGCACATTCTCCACATGCACACTCATCCAAAAAGAACTTTTTTTTAGTTTTCCATTTACGATTTTCATTACAAAAAACAATATAAATACTAGTCATTAAAGTTACTAAAAAATACTATTACTCATTTCATATTTACAAACACTACAACTTTGTACAGCCTTAAAAGAATTACACTATATACCATTTTCCAATTCCCAACTCGGTTAAATTTAAAATAAAAATTAAAATAAGGTTGCATAGAACTTTTCTTAAAGAGCAAAAGGTTCAAGTGGGTTGCCACTATTTACAAAATCTACTATTTACAATGGCAAAAACCAATATTTACAAAATACAAAATCAACGAGTTACAAAAAGCCATGTCCCTAAACGAACTAACAGAAAAATCACACCTCCTCCTCCTTGCGGTCATAACCCCAGGGCAGGCTCGTGGGCAAGTTATTAGCCCACACAAGTTTGTTATCCATGGAGGCGAGGGTGCGTTTTCTCCGTTCTACAAGATACAAATGATGGTTGCTGGATTGTATCCTGCACTGTGTATGGGACATAGCTTTGCCAGTGCGTAAAACCACTAAGTAATCGTCTACACGTAGCGATTTAAAACACCCATTTCCTTCTTGTTTTTATGGGCAGCTGAAACATGTTGTCAGCACTATACGAAGAGGTGTCGAACCAGTCACTATGCTGCCTCATGACGTCATAGGGATTGCAGTGGCGAATGTGGTAAATGAATGAGTCCGTATCCATATACAAAAGAGAGACGTCCTCAAAATGGCGTTTGGCAAACTCATAGTGGAATCGATACATGACCGAATTAGAAAAGTCTAAAATGACTTGGCCCAAATAAATGGGCTTATCCATGGTCACACTTGTCCTACTCAATTCAATAGTGGCCAAATCCTCATCGATAATGTTGATTGATTTGAAATTTGGCTTGGCAATGTACCGCCGGGCACCCCACTGCCCCTCCCAGACATGCACCAATTTAATGTCACGGTATGCGGACATTCTCCATGGACTTGCCATAGATGCAGTTGTTCATTAATTTGAAAAAATTAATTACAAACTGCTGTGTTGCCATTTGTCGGTGCTCTGTGTTGAGTCGCATGTATGGCTTGAGCCAAGATTTTTGAGCTAAAGAAATACCTCTATAGATTTTCTTCAGCACTAAGCCTTTGGCGAGGCATTGCACCAACATTTGGATATGTAGCACAAACCGATTTTTGTTGTAAAGTGTGCCTATCAGTTTTTCAATTTTCACTTTACTGTCGGGGGGGGCATTTGCTCAAGGCAGAATGGGAAATCGGCATGTTGATCATACAAGGATGAGGGATATTCAATATCAACTTCTAAGACATATCCACGGCCTGTTTCTTGGCTAGCCATGTTTACATCAAATTCTGACACTTGTTTGTCTGTCAGCCAAGCAAACTTGCCATAGGGCAAAGGCTGACTCATGGCGTAACCATACAAATTATTCACGTCATAGTACATTAAGTATGATTCCGGATTGTCTGGTGAATAATCAGGCATGTAGACATTGTTCGATTCGGCATGGCGTTGTTTAAGCGACACAAAGCCGCCACGAATGCCCTTTTCAAAAAATAGAGCCATGTCTACATCAGTGAGTAAATCCAATTCCACATGAGTGTATTTCAAAGCGGCATCGAACGAGAGCCCAGGACTCTTATAATAGTGAGCCGGGTCAAGACCATAAATGTGCTGACACAACTCACGATATTTTTCAAACACATCGGTGAGCAGCAATACATCCAGTTTTAGGTAATGCATAGCATATTCACTTAGCGTCTTCATGTCAAACACTCGCCAAACTTGACATACATGCGCATAATCTTCATCGGAAAAGGTACTACGTGTTAGTTTCGAGTAAAATTTCTCTTGTGGTGGGAGTTTTGTTTGCTTTAACACGTCCCAGCTGTTGCAGAAATCATACGGGAATATACCTTTCCGAATGCACAATTGAAATTGCTTAGGATCATTAAAATGCATTCAAGTATTTTTTAATTCCTCCTCATTCAAGCCATTCACAAGACTGTCTAGCGAGGATGCCATAAACTTAAAGGAATCCAAAAATCGAATGCTAAAGTTGCTCAACCGCCATGTCAGGGCTGTAAAACGCTCATGGTTTTGGGGGATAATGGTGAACGAGCCCTTGTTGACATGACCCAATTCATGAATCAAAAACTGAATGTCATAATTTGCCAGATTGTGGAAAAAGACACTAATGAAACGAGGAGCTGGAAAGTTCAAGTTGCATTTACTATGCGCAGCTCCACGAAACTCCCCCGTAAAGTGCGAGTGATCACGAACTGTGTCTTCAGCACTGATCAGTGGCTTTTCGCAAATATGGCATGTCGTGGCATGCTCATACTGCTGCTGCTGTTGTGGCGTTAGGCTCATGGGTACTGGGTGGGCCAGTAATCCCTGTACATGGTCGGCCAACTTTACAAGTTCATCCAAAAACCATCTGGCACAACCTGGCCCCTCGCGGTATTTGTAAATGGATTGTGAGGGGTCATAGGCACACACCACATTAAATCCTATGGCAAAAGGTTCATGTTTTTGAATGGGTATGGTTGAGCTCATGGTGGGATCTGGTTCACATCCCGCCATGGGTGTGGTGAGAGCTTCGAAATCTGCGTACACCTCATAGGGAACAGTGTCACGCTTATGAATGTCCTTAAACTTTAACTCAGCCTTGTCCCCTTGTGGCAATATCAGTCTCACCGCTTCCTGAGAAACACAATCTACCCTACGACGTTCCAGAGAGGTAGGCGTCCAAAAGTATTGCTGACAACGATCACAAATATGTTTTGCACACTTTCTCTTAGACATTTGACTGCTTAGCAATCTATTCAGGCTTTTAATCAGGCAATAGTGATTCACCTCTCCTACAGATAAATATAAAAGATGAATGTGATGTCGTTTTGGTTCTTTTGTGGCATACAGAAGACCAACAATCTCATCACCATCAAGGCCATACACCATGAACGAAACGTCCTGGTTATCTTGTTCAAACCTATGGATCTCGGTTTAGTCCATAGGGAACGACACTCGAGTTAAATTTAATGTTTGTTTTAATTCATCGAACTTGGCCTTGTACTTTGCAGGTCTGTTAACATGACGGTCTTGAGCTGGCTGCAAATACGCAGCCACAGCCCACAGAAAACATTCATCATCAAAATTTTCAATATTCACCACCGCCTATTTCCAAGCTATTGCTGGTGGTGTTTTAATTTAGCTAGACCCAGCATTCAACGTGTTAAAATGACAAATGTTGATTTGCAGGTAATGGATTTTGTCTACCGCTAAACCACTTGGTCCTTGTTGCAGTTTATCAAATTTTGATAGCAAGGCATTGACCACATGGGATTGATACCACTCGTTCATATTATCGGCTATCAAGAGCTCTTGCATTTTACTGCCAATATATAATGGTTTTTTATGCTCACCGTCCTTGTTTTTGTAAATGAAATCGCATACGAGTTGTGTATTGACCTTTAAAGCCGTATGCAACCTTTGCGCTGTACAAATTTGTTCTTTAAAAATGTCAAAACATGATTCGACAAAGTCTTTTGGGATTAAACTCTCTCTAACATTCACTACGCGGCCAGAGCATACACGCTTTTTAAAACAAGAATCAAGGGGTTCCCAAGTTCAGCTATCGGTAGCAGTGGCAAAAGACATGATTTTTATAAAAGAAACAATCTCACCACAGTTTTCAGCCGTAGACTGTTCGGTAAACACTGGTCCCCAACACACAGCAGTGGTTGTAGTGGTCGAGCGTTTTCCAACACACTAAAAAAGAAATAAAATAAACCACGAGTATATCCATTCCAAATAGCATTTATCATAAAAAAATAAAACAGGATATATATATAATTTCAAAAATCTTACCTGGGTTTTGTAAAAAAAAATTGCTTTTACTGCCTTGTCTTGTAGGCTTCTGTGAAATGGTTTGCCTCTCTCTCTTTGTCCACAACAACAGGTATATAGGTTATCTAAAATAAACAAAATAAAAAACAATTCATTAATCAATTGGTAAACCAATAATCATTTAATCATTGATTAGCATAAAATAAAATTAACAGTGTTATTCCAAAACTTACCTCAAATATATAATGTATCCAATATAGTATCCAACTGGGGTTGAGCACACGAATGCAATTAATTTTATACACATAAACACAGCCTATGTTAACACAGTAACGTGTAAAACAGTAATGACTGACTGTGTGTAATAACATGATCATCACTCTAATACCCCCTGCCCTCCTCTCCTCACCCCAGCCCCTCGCCTTGTGTCCCTCTTACCACAGCTGTTAACATCGCTCTTGCCCTGCAATTGGCTATGGCAATGGTAGGGGGAGGAGTTATACTCGCTTACTGCATTATTTCTCTAACGTCGTTGCGATATTGTTCGACCTACAACTCACCTCTACGTCACAGTAATTTTCCATTGGCCTGTTGTCCCGTCCGCTTTCATTCCTGAATCGCGATAACATGTTACATCCTGTCACCCAGCAAGCCAGGCACCAAGCGGGTCTCTCGAGCAGATATTCTGTTTTCCCATTCTGGTTGCTAGTTAGACTTACATAGAAAAACAAGTTCTGTTATTAACAACTTCCCCTCATACCATTATGAATTTTGTCTGGTTACTGGTCAGTGTTTACCAACATGTTTAAAGATCGTCATGAGGGATTTTCGAAATATTCGCCTTCATTCGCTCGTCATAGGAAAAAAATAGGGAAAAGCGACCCCTCGTTTTGCCATACATCGCCCCCGTTGAAATAGCCATTTCCAGTATCCACCAAGGCCAATCATAGCCTCGTTTTAACATACGTCAAGCGCTACCGGCTCTCTGTCGACTAACTAGCTTTTATTGCTTTTATTTAAAAAAAAATATATAAAATGCCTAGTTTTTGTCTGAGACACTTGACATTTATTTTTATGGTAGAGGGGATAGGGATCTTTCATTTATGTCAAACAATTTTTTTTTGTCAACGTGTTAGTTTCCAAAATAGTAAAAATTCAAAATTTAAGGTTTTTCAAAAAATCTCAAAATATACAAAAGTTTTATTATAAAAAATAAAGGTCATAGAGACCATTGGTTTGAACTATGGCACAACATTCTGTCATGTTTGGTTTTCAAACTATCGCCTCCTTTCAAAAACAAAATTTTTCATTTTTTTTTTTCAAAAATATAACGAGTAGTCTATAGGAAAGAGGACGTCAGCTCGAGTCCAAAGACACATCATTTGTTGAAATCCGACCATCCATTCGCCAATGATCGCCTATGTTCGCGAGAAAGTAGGCTATTTTATTTTCCTCCTACACCCTTGAAACTTGCTGTCCACCTAGAGGGCATACCCACCTTTCATTAACGTCAAACAAACTTTTTTCCAATTCACCGTTTCGAAAATAGTGCCAATCCAAAAAACAACAATTTTCATTTTTTTTAATAACATCACACATTCTTAGCCAAGAGAACGTCATACCAACGCCAACAATACCTCGTTCGTTAAAATCCGACCACGCGTTCAGGAGATATCGCCCTAAGTTTATATGAAAGTAGGGGGGAGTAGAACTCTCCAATTCACACTACTGCACAGTTTTACTCCTAGAGGCTTGAAATTTATTTTGGGGGTAGAGGGGGTAGGGACCATTCATTTACGTCAAACAAACTCTTTTGTAAAATTCCTGGTTTCCAAAATATACTGCTCAAAAAAATTAAAGCGCCACTTTTTTCAAAGGCCACCAAATTTTAAAATTTGACCGCACAATCTTGAAATCTCGGTATGACGTTTGTCCTGACGCGTTACAATCATATGCTTCAACACAACTCCCCAACTTGAGTAGTTTCGGGGTAGCGCCCCGAAAAACAGCCCATTTTCGAAAACCGCAAATTGAAGTTTGCGAAAAACGCTGTAGGACTTGTCGCAGGTTGCCCAAGCAGTCAAAAATGAACGAGTCTTTCTCTTAAGTTTCCACCAACACGTTATAATCGTTAAATTTGACGTTCGAGTATTTCAACCCCCTTCATCATCCCCTAAACATGGACTACCATTGGGGAGTCTAAGAAGGTACCGGGTGTGTTTAACCACCTGAAAACCTGCACACCGTCCTCAGTTGCTGATTTCAGTAAGTTGTTAAGGCCTCCGGCAATGTTCATCCCCCCTTACACCCTCAACTGGCATGGGACCAAACCACCCCCTCTCGATTCACCCCTAAGGAAGGTTTTAATCAAGATGTTTATCAGTGCTTTGAATGAGGGGGTCTTCCCCTAACGTTTCAAAACAGGAGCTGTGCCTGTGTCACCATGTAGTCCATGTTTAGGGGATGATGAAAGTGGTTGAAAATACTCAAACGTCAAATGTAACGATTTCAACGTGTTTGTGGAACCTTAAGAGCAAGACTCGTTCATTTTCGACTGCTATGGCAACCTGCGACCAGTCCTACAGCGTTTTTCCCAAACTTCAATTTGCGGTTTTCAAAAATGGGCTGTTTTTCGGGGCGCTACCCCAAAACTACTCAAGCTGGGGAGTTGTGCTGAAGCATATGCTTGGTAGGCGTCAGGACAAACGTCATACTGAGATTTCGAGATTGTGCGGTCAACTTTTAAAATTTGGTGGCCTTTGAAAAAAGTGGTGTTTTAATTTTTTTGAGCAGCATATAAAAATTTCAAAATTGAACTTTTTTCAAAAAAAAATTTAAAATTAAAACGTTTTATTATAAAAAAATAAAGGACATAGAGACCGTTCGTTTAAGCTATTGCACAACATTCTATCAAGTTTGGTTTTCAAACTATCACCTACTTTCAAGAACAAAAATTTTCAATTTTATTTTTAAATATAATGAGTGGTCCATAGGAAAGCCCCCGTCAGCTCGAGTCCAACGACACCTCATTCGTGAATCTCCGTCCACGGGTTCGGGAGTTATCGGCTCGCATTGGGAGTAGTGGTGGTGGGGGGTGGAAGAACCCCTCGCTCTCCCCTACAATGGTTCTTATGGTACTGAAGAGCGGGTAAGAGATACTTAGGTTATTAGCCCATGGAGTAAGGAAATAAAACATAACTGGGCAATGATATAGAAATGTACACAATTCTTGGTGTAAAATATGTTCATTAAGTTACTTACCACAAGCCTCCAATTTAACTAGGTAGCTAACTCAGTGTAAATGTACCGGTACAGTATGATCTCTCTGACAGCCTTACTAATGCAGAGGTAGCCATATTATACCTTAGGTTTGAGTTAAGCAATGAATTTAATGAGGTAGGCCTATACAAACAAAAACATTATCTAGAAAATATGTATGCTACCCACCCCTTCATGATTAAAATTCATTACTTGACCAACAGAACTAAATAAATTGAGCCTAAATTCCTCTCAGGGGCTAATGGCCTCAATAACCACCAACACCACCTACCTGCCACTTGGTACCGTATTACATAATTCACCACAATCTGTGATAAAATGACCAGTTACAACTCCAATTACACTCAGTTGCTCAGTAACAAAAAGGTATATTGTGAGGGGCGAAAAACAGATCCACACTTCTGCAGGAGCTTGTAAGTTGAATCGCAGGGGAGTAGCCTACTTCCCAATAATATACCAGTACTTCCTGATATCCATTAAAGATGTTTGGTATAAACATAGCAGTTAGGTATTGAGCCTGGATATTTTGAATAGCAATATAGTTTTATTATATCTCATAAATGTGCAATACTGTAGCATTCCATAACTTCATTGAACTAGCCTAATTTTACTGTCCAATGTTTGAAAAATTGTCCAAATAAGTAATGCACAAGAAACTTAGGTACACACATACAGTAGGTTATTATATTTCCACTTTTATTGATAACTTTATCGCACCACTGACTTGTTGACTGATACTTCATGCTGAAACGTTTAAAACATTTTCTAACAATATTGACATAATGCCATGGCAGCCTGGTTCGCCACTATCCTCATCGCCTCATTTCTTAACACCACTGACTTTTTCACCGAAATTTCCCTGACAATCAAAACAAGACTTGCCACCCCATCACTTCAGAAATAAGCAGTATGCATTGGCTTGAATAATGTCACTGTAAGGTACAGTACATACTGTATCTTTGTTGCAGGGTGTAGGCCTAGGCTAATGGTACATGATAATTGTTTTCTGAAAGTGCAAAATATAAAATATTTAAGCAGAAATTTTCAGTCAAGGATAGGCCTAATTGTTATTTGGAAACACAATTCACTGCTTAAATAAATTAAGTGAAAAATCATGACTCTGAAAAGTTGTAGAAGAAAATTTATTGCTGTTAGTGAATCAGATGTAAGGTTGTGTAGGTTGTCGTTTATAATACTTATAGTACAAACCATATTTAATTACAACTACACTGCCCACATGAACCAAAAACCCCTTTGTGACATATTTGTCCTAAATATCTCTCTATATTAGATATCCACTAAATTATGTTATAAATAAATATTTATTTGTAGTACCCGCCATGGAATTCTTGCCTCGGGAGTGAGGTCGACATTATTCATACTATCTCGCAAAATTCTCGTACTTTATCCACAAAATTTCACTTTTATTTTGTAGCTCCAACATTGTGGATGATCTTCACGGGAGGCGTTTGCCTTATTTCACGTATATTACATCTTTTATCAACAAAATTCAAGACACTGCGCAGCCTTAATGCCAGTGGCGTATACTGGTCTGAAGATCTGGGCTACCACTGAGCTTAATAATACACAAAACATTTTTTTTTAAAACCTTACCTATTTATATGTGAAGTCAAGACGTCTGGTTTGGGATGAAAATTCCTTGATGATGTCGTCATCGAAGTTGTAGTTGGGCCTCTTGCGAAGTTTCTGAAGAAAGGACTTTTCAATTGACATTAATGCCAAACCGCATAAACGTTCTTGTGTCTGTGTTGAACGACAATACGACTTTATCCTCTTCAGCGCAGAAAACGTTCTTTCTACAGATGCTGAGGTTGCTGGTATTGTCACAATTAATGTTGCCAATTTTAGGACTTCAGGAATCACTTGGTTTAGTCTGTTTTCATATATGGCGGAGAGAATTTCATGAACTGATTTTTTCGAGAAGTCGAATACGTCTCCTGAATATATGACACTTAACTCATTTTTCAATCTTACTTGATCAAAGTGACTACTATATGACTGAAATAATCTGTTTGTTGCCTCATTTGGAAAGATTTCCTTATAAACTGAAAATTTATTTGAATCTAAGAGATGTGTAAACTGAAGTTTCCTATAGTCAGAAAATCTGTCGTTAATTTCCACGTGCAGCCGATCTAGTATGCAGTTATAAAGCTGCTTATATCTTAATTCATCATCACCTTTTCTTTGCTTCTTTGGTGGCTCCGTTGTACTGTCTGAAGAATGCCCAGTATTCATATAATTCCATACTGAAGAAAATCCATCAAGTCTGAACCCAGCTATTGTGTTTTTGAACTTGAATACCTCTTGTAAGCAGTATGCTATATCTAGAACTTTAGTTTGAAGGATGTAGAGAACATCTGAATGTGCAAAAATTCTAGAGAAAACTTCAATCAGAAATATGTTCTGAAACTGCCTAAAAAAGTACAAATATCCTTGAGCCTGTACAACTGTATCTGCATCCCAGTCTTCTTCACTTATCACATTTTCAAAGAAGGCAATGAGTTGCTCTTGGTATTCGCTTACTGTGTTTACAAGCCGAGATGTAAAATTCCATCTAGTCTGTGCTACTTTCGGAAGTTTTTTGGTCATGAATTGTTTCAGTTTTTCCGATCTTTTGGGAGATACCGAAAAAAAAGCAGCTATACCAGATAGTGTCTTGAAAATGATTCGACACTGTGGAATGGATGATACGGTGTGTTGCAAAACCAAATTGAGAACATGACTGTAACAATGAACAAAAAGTGCTTGCGGGTACTTTTCTTGAACTTTAGTTTTCAATCCATTAATGTTCCCCGCCATCACTGCTGCACCATCATAAGTCTGTGCAATTAACTTGCTGCCGATATTATACTCCGCAATTACATTTTCCACATGCTGAAACAAATCTGCTGCAGTTTTCCCTGAACTGACATTTGTGAAACCTATAAATCTTTCTTCAGTATCGCCGTTATTACTGACTACGTACCTTAAAACAGTAGACAATTGACTCTGATTTGAACAGTCACTTGTTTCATCTATAATAATGGATACGAAATGCGCATCTTCTATTTCGGATTTTATGTTCTTGATCATAACTCCACTTACTGCAGATATTATATCATTTTGAATTGCAGGAGATGTACCACGAAATACTGCAGAGCTCTCCAGATGATTGGCAAGTAAGTGATCAAATTCACTTAGGGAATATAAGTATTCAATGTAATTTCCCCTGTTGTCTGATTCCATACTTTCGTTATGGCTCCGAAAAGCTAATTCTTGCTTTCCGAGGAAACAAACTGCGTTGATAAGACGTAGTAAAATTTCACGTTTTTTTTTTTTTTTTTTTTTTTTTTTTTTTACAAGAGCATTATGTTGGTCAATGTGTAGAGCATGTTGTTTATCTAGCTGTAAATCTATTCTTGTATTACCAAAGTTTGCAAAGTTCATGCTACTGCAAATGTGAGCTTTAGATTTGTCATGCTTTTGAACTGCCGTGCGAAAAGAGTTCATATTTGAAAACCCTTCCATACATTAACTTCACGACTAAATAACAAACACGGCCAGCAATACAGTTTAGACAGCTTAGAACTGCCAGATAACCAATTCCACCTAGCATATGTAGATGATGTGAAATGACGTGTATACTCACGCTGCTTTTCTTTCACTTCGGCACACAATTGCAGTTCAGGTGTAGGCCTTGTCGTATTCATAATATGAACTTTCTCACTATATGGACGACGGCCGAAAGGAACTTCTAACAGACTCTCTATTATACAATCATTGGCATTTAAAGCCACAGCAGGTGTTTGTTCCATCATCTTCTTACAAAATTACAACTGGCACAGTTAAAACAAAACACTACATACAAATTCTTCAGCATACACACACTTATATAAATCACACATCGAAAATACTACAACTTCTAAAACATATTCACGTCCATGCGCGCGAAAATGTGTATTTATTTTAGGCTATTTGTAGCTTTAAAGGCTTTTAACTTCAAGAAACCGCTGACTGTAGCGGCAACTGACGCGCTATGAGCTCTGAGCCTGAGGGGAACAAGGGTGGGTGCGGAGAGGGTGTGGAGAGGTGGGGTGAGTCGCATAAGGCTGCCGCTTTCCTAGTCGGTTTCTACAGCGTTGCCGCGTTGACTCTGCAATAACCATCACTTCTTTCGATAAAGAAGAATGTGCTTGGAAGTCACGATTGTTTGAATGCTTTGTTGAAACTGTGATCAAGTGTTACTTATTTTTAATGAAATTTTCTTGGGCTACCGCCGGTAGCCCCGGTAGCCCTAAGAATACGCCCCTGCTTAATGCAGCTTCATATGTATAAAAACCTAGCAACCAGTTGTTTGGGTCCAATGTGGCTGTGCCCATGCGGTTGCTAGGCGCGTTACTTCGGCAGCGTATAGTGTACTCACTAATTTCTCCCCTGGCCATGGTGAGTGAGTTTTGAAAGGCGGCAAAAATACGATACCAGGGTTGTTACACGACCAATATTTGCATTTTCCCTGACTTAAGATCCCATTTTCTCTGACCACCAATACTTTACTCTGATCACCGTATGAACGTATTTTAAAAATAAAACCTGTCGAATTGATCAATAGTTACTGATTTACATCTTCGAATCGCACGACATACGGTGATAATTTTTTTTCTTTTTCTTTAAACACACGTACATGCTATCTTTTTCTCCAGCTACTGTATTACACGAGATATATAAGCTATATCATACAGAAAAAGAGTTTCTTTTCGGAGATAGTAAAGAAAAGGCTTGAAGAAAGAATTTTAACAAAAAGCTAATTTTAAGAATTAGCCCAGTTTTATATGCCGTGAGCACTTCAGAAGACATGAAAAAAACTGGCTTCATCTGACTTTTTTAATAAATTAATCGGCTATGCTAAAAAAACACGACAAATATTAAAAAAATGGATTCAAGGAACATAATTTTTAACTTCTTTCTTTGTCAGTACACTCAGTTCACAATGATACTTCTTACATTCAAAAAGTTATTGCAATTGTTATACCTAATGACTTAAAAACTATGGCCTAACAGTCAAATAATACGATGGGTAAGTAACGTACATGGCACGGATTCTTTCAAAATTATTGCTAAGGTAAGAAAGAAATTAAAAATAGGTACTAAAAAAAATGGCACAACGAAACCATTTAATTGGACTCAAAAGCTATCGGACTTATTTACATCGATCGACTGCAAAAGCCCTTTTCATTGTCTAGAAAGCAAACAAGTTTTGCACAGACCCACAGACAACACAGAAACACATTGAACACTTTGTAATATTTTATGTCTTACGCTGAGGCATGACTGACAACAATAGATTACAAAATCCATACGCGATCTAGTGACACTAAGTCTGGTATGCCACGGATTCGTTGATACCTTATCCTATACTGATCAAAATTGAAGAACAAAAAGAAACTTAAAAGCTTTAATGGACGCCTTACGTACACCTGAAAGACCATACATCGTGACACATGTTTTGTGCCCGTAAGATCTTATTGCTATAATTACTAACACTTAAAATACATAAACAATACTGAGAAAAAATATAGACATCGAAAACACAAAATTTAGTGACTGGTACTGGTAAAGAAATCGATGGACTAAAACAGGATATCCACACATTTGGCTCGGAGTATATACCTTTTTGCTACATTCTTAGCGAAAGTCAGTACGATCACATTTTGAAAAGCTATCACACTAGCTTTAGAACTTTCGTTGCATACATCTATTTGAATAATTCTCTACAAGTACCCACTGTTTAGAACTTTTAAATGTTCTTCAATATAAATTAGGTCGGCTTCTTTTTCTAACATCAGTAGTGGGATGGTGGGGGAGCTGTGACACTTCTTTTTGAACCCTCCTCGTATTTGCCCCGAACCTGATATCTCGCTAACCAAACATGGGATTAGAACATACAGGGTGTCATAGCACTGCTAGTAATGCCCCCTACTTTCCTATAGCCTCTTTATTTAATGAAAAGACCAAAACTAAAAGATCATTCGCGAGTAGTGGGGTAGTGTTGGTTTCCTCAAGTCGCGCTCGTGCTTGAATATGTATGGCTATGTTGGGAAAGGGTTAGGTGGTGGGTGAGGAGTAGGGTTGAGTGAGGGGTCGTTTAGATGGTATTTTTTCCGCTCTAGGTGATGGTGAGGTTCATATTTAAAATGGATGGAATTGGGAAACGCCATTTGGGGTAAACCTGTTGTTTTTGGACATTTTGGCGATGAATGTTTTTTTTATACGCATGCGCACTTGAGAAGTTTTGTAAGAGGGCGGGCTTTTTAAATGATGATTTATAAAGAATGTTTTTTTTTTGTAATATGTATTGAAATAAACCCCAAAAAAACTAATAGGTCATGGGCGTTTTACTATCTCGCTAACCAATAATCGGATTTAAACCTATGAGGTGACGTAGGACTCGTGGTGAACTCTCCTTTTCCATGGACGGGGTATATTCACTCTAAAATAAAAACGTGGTAAGGGGGGGAGCTGCACTACTTAGGAAGTTGTGAGCCCCCGCGACCTTGGAATGGAAGGAGCCAGGCTAGGAGGGCGTGCTTGGATTCATTTTTTTCGTCTCGTTGTGATCTTTACGGGAATGTAGGTGTCGAAAAGGTGAACTTAGGGGTTTGGGTCTAAACATGCGTTTTTCACATTTTTGCCGATTTTTGGAAAACGGGCCATGCTAGGAGGGCGTGCTTGGATTCATTTTTTTCGTCTCGTCGTGCTCTTTACGGGAATGTAGGTGTCGAAAAGGTGAATTTACGGTTTTGGGTCTAAATATGCGTTTTTCACATTTTTGCCGATTTTTGGAAAACGGGCCATGCTAGGAGGACGTGCTTGGATTCGTTTTTTTCGTCTCGTCGTGCTCTTTACGGGAATGTAGGTGTCGAAAAGGTGAACTTAGGGTTTTGGATCTAAACATGCGTTTTTCACATTTTTGCCGATTTTTGGAAAACGGGCCATGCTAGGAGGGCGTGCTTGGATTCGTTTTTTTCGTCTCGTCATGCTCTTTACGGGAATGTAGGTGTTGAAAAGGTTAACCTGGGGTTTTGGGTCTAAAAATGCGTTTTTCACATTTTTGCCGATTTTTAGAAAACGGAAAACGTGATGATGACGTGCGTGATAGTATGTTTTCGTCTCGTTGTGCTCTTTACGGGGATATAGATATGGAATAGGTTAAAAGCTGGAAACATGGTTTTTTATATAATTAAATAGGGTTTTATTACAAAAAATTATGTTTATTGACCCATGAATTAAACGTGGAAGGAAAACCTAACCACTTTACAAAATATTTTGCACCTTTGACTTTAATTACTCGTTCAATGAGATAATCGTTGGGATATAATATTTTTGCACTTCTTCATAATAGAATCGTCCCTAAATGGGTTGACCGCTCTGATCTTCTAAGAGATACGTCACCTAGCTTGACTTGGCGAATTTTAAAAATTTCTGTTGACCATTGTGGAGTATACGATTTTGAAAACACAGTTCTATGTTTACTAATGCGAACAAAATCTCCAATTTTAAGGCGATGTCGCCTTGGGTCTACCCTTTTTATAGGGTTAAACAGTCTATTGAGTCTGGGTAGGTTCTTGGTGACGAGGCGAGGTTTCATGCCGATGGTGGAATGAATGGTGTTGTTGTAGCGAGACACAAGTTGAGGTAACCAGTCTATCCATCGATAGGAACCATGTATTGTAAACTCTTTCCACATATAACTTTTTAATGTTCGATTGAAGCGCTCAACTACACTAGCTTTGAGATTGCTATAGGTGGTATAATGGTGAATATCCTTAGATTTGAGAAAACTGTAGAAATCCTTGTTTGAAAAATTCTTTCCCCTGGTCGGTTTGTAACAAATGAGGTTGACGTTTTGATTGTTCAATAATATGTTGAAAGACCTTTGTGACTAAGATACCAGTTTTATTTTTTACTGGTTGAACAAAAGCCATTTTGGAATAGACATCAATGACAGTCAACATATAGCGTACACCGTCGTTAACGTTAGAATAAGGTATCATTTCAACTAGGTCTGCCTGCCAAAGTTCATCGATTCCTTTGGAAATGACACGACTACGTTCATAAATGCGTCGGGCTGGTTTATGCAATTCATGAGCAATGCCCACTTTGATGGGTGATGGCTTATAAGATAATTTTAGCATCTCGGAGTTGTTGTTCAATGTGGGCGATTTCCACCTCATGTCCAGTGTGACCAGCTTGTTTTGATGCATGAAGCAAGTATACGCGCTCTACTAACTGATTGGTATTATTCCAAAAGGTTATATCTAGGTAGGGTTTTAATTTCATAAACGTTACACCAGAGGCAGAGTGATGTTTTTGCTTACCAAAGATGTTTGCAATGATGGTTTTATATTTTTGGGATATATTGGCATTGACCTGCTGAGAGGATTTATAGTTTCTTTTGTGAGCGTTGGTGTCTAATAAAATGGATTTATATTTAGCAAGGTCCTCGGTCGTAAAATCTTGTGTCGAGGGGGTGCGAGAAAATAGCAGCTTTAACAGACCTGGTGTTAATTTATAGTTGATCTTTTTAATGACAGCTTTCGTACGAGCAAATTTAATGGATGAATCCCCAATTTTAAAACTATCATTCTCATAGCGAACACCATACGTGGTATCTGTCTTTCCAATAAATAAAAGGGTCAGATATGGTTCCAGGGTTGCCCCATAATGTTTGATTAAAATGTTTTTGAGTTGAGCTTTATTTTGAGGGGTTGCCAAGACTTGTGAAAACGGAGACGATGTGGAGGAAGACGGTGTTGGCGCTATGACGGCAGATTTTTGTTTTATTTTTAGAAACTGTTGAAGGGGTGAGGATTTTTTTTTTCTTTCAGGACTAAATACGCTTTCGCTTTCACTTTCACTTTGTTCATGTTGTTGTTGTTGTTCTTCTTCTTCTTCATGTTCTTGATATTCTTGTTCACTAACATTAGAGGAGGAGGAGGAGGAGGAGGATTTTACCTGTCGTGTGGAATCTGTTTGAGTAAATTTTGAACTTGTTATGGGTTTGGTTTGAGAGGTAGTAGCAGCAGCATTAGGTTTAAATCTCATGGGATTAACCGATGATGGACCATGTTTTATCATGGGTAAAGGATTGACGTTTTTTAAACGTTGCAATTCACGAAATTTATGTCAAATCGTATTTCGTGCCTCAATAATACGCTGCATGATTTGAACATGTTTCTTGTACCCTATGGCGTTCGCCATGGTAAAGGTAAAGACACACTAACAGGAAATGTCCAACCCTAGGTCTTTTTAAACAGAAATAAAATGATCAAAACCCAAGCGATAACGTCCCTCACATCGTTCACTCTGTTTATTTATGACCAAACAGGCATGGGGATGATGGTTCCAACACGAAGCACACAATTGCGTGAAATCTGTAAAGGACATATCTGGATTCACATGATCTTGAAAAATATGATAGAGATTTCTAGAGTCTTGGCGGAAGAGAACGATGAGATTGGCATTGTCACGAATCAACTGTTTGGGGATTTTGGAATAGGTCTGAGCCAGATAAAAACAATCCACTTGTTTATGGCGTCCCATACTAAAATACTCTTGAATAATGGCCTGTCGTTGAGTGGCAATATCATCAAAAATTATAATGGAATCTGGTTGAATGACATCTTGAGGTGAGGTGAATGTAAAATAGCCCATGGCTTCTTTATTTAACGAAGACATAATTTGTTCCAGATATACGTATAGAGGCTGGTACAAGGATTTGGCAAAAATATAAATATTTTGAAATCGTAGGCCATGAAGCGCGGTAATAATGTTCAGCAAAACATTGGTCTTTCCACAACCCGAAGGCCCTACCATAATACATCGAACGGTAGATGGGAATAGAGTGCCATGACGTTTAGGTTCGCACACGGACAGTGATAGCTCTGAAACCAAATCAGACACGGGCAAAGCATGGGGTTGTTTCATTAATTCCATTGTGTCGATGACTGAGTTTTTTTTTCATGTGTGTATAAGGTTTATATATATATAGGCAAGCGGTGAGTAGGATAGGTAAGTTAACGTCTATCACCATGGACGTGTTTGGGAGAGCTCGTGTAACCATGGCCACGGCCGCCTCTTTGTCAAAACAGTCACGAGAGGTGGCAACAAAAAGCTATGTCGATCGCAAAGTGCTAAGTGTCTATCACATGGCCCCGAGACTAACCGCTGAGGGCTATTCAGCCAATCATCATCGTATTATTGATGTGCAAGAGCCTCGAGACGAAAATGATGTCTGCACGAAACGTTATGTGACCTATCAAATGAAAAGGCTTTATAAATTTGTCCCATCTGTATTTTTAGTGTACCTGTCAAATCAAAAACTGGACAATGACAGAAACCATTCCCCACCACCACTACCACTGGTGAATGATGATCTTACCTATTTGCTTGCTTCCGGTTTAAGTCGTTATCGACTGCATTATGATGGTGTAATTCATATTAAATATGCCATGCCTGATGAGAAACATTTAAAAATACAACTAAACGGTGATAGAGTGTTGGCCCACAACCCTCAAAGAGTAAATGTGGGAGATGAATTATCCTTTCATCTTATGCTTACGTTTGAGGAAAAGGAAGCTGGGAAAACGATGAATGATTTTCCGCTTTATATAGAATTGGAATATACTGCTATGAAATGAGGTTCTCTACGTTAGTTGTTATCGAATGTTTGCTGTGAAAGGTTCACCAAGTAGCAGCATGACGAAAAAAAGATATGCTATGAACATGAAAAAAAAACAAATCTCAAAAAGAGAAAAAAGCCAGGTCGGAAACCAAGTCGATCTGCCTCACACCCAGTGTTAAAACGAAAAAAAAAACTAAAAAAAATTTAAAAAGAGTGGCTATCGAAAAAGCTTTACAAGCGGTGCGATTGTCTACAGCTCCGAAATCGCAGCATCATGTATCGATAAAAAGAAAAGGAAGAAAGCAAAATCGTGGGCGAGTCATTCTTGTTGCTAAGCGTGAGGGTTTTTTACCGGCTTTATTTGCAGGGTTGGCAGCTTTGGGGTCCCTTTTGGGTGGTGCCAGCGCTGTAGCGAAAACCATAAAAGCCGTCGAGCAAGGCAAGCAACAACTCAAAGAAAGCGAGCGACACTATAAAACGTTAGAAGCCATTGCGATGGGAGCTAGAAATGGCAATCCTTTAAAGTCAGTCTTTTATCCACAAGGTAGTGGTCTACCGTCTAAGAAAAAAAATGGCCATCATCGATAACCGCTTAAGGCAACTGCCTCGTCATGCCATGACCCATGAAGAAGTGGAAAGCTATGCCAAACAACTAAAGATTTCCCATTTTCGAGGTGTATTTATGCGAAATGAATTACCCAAACACCGTGGAAAGAAGAACGAGTCATGATGAATTTAGATGATGATGCAGGACCAGGAACCCATTTTGTAGCCTATGTGAAACAAGGTTCCACAGTATGGTACTTTGACAGTTATGGAAATTTACCACCCCCGATCGAGTTGCTACGTTATTTGGGAAACCGGGTAAAGATATTCTATAATGTGAATCGTCAACAAACCTTTGACAGTCAAGAGTGTGGCCGTTTGAGTTTACATTTTTTATATAAGAGGTCGCGTTAAGCCAACAGTTTCATCATTATGAATGTCAACGCCAAGACCTTTACCGTGCACAGTCGCGGGCCTGAAGTGTCCCTGGATTTCCCCCCCCCCCCATTGAATTGCAACCAGAACAATCCTATGTGCTAGGATTAATTTCTTTGGAAAGTTACAACAGGATTTACAATATTCAACTGGATATTAACGACAAATTTTATTATGATGATTATATGTTGAGACTACCCCCTGGAGGTTATACCATAGACGATGTGCATGAGGCCATTAGCGTGTCGATGATAAAACAATTTGGTGTCAAACCATTTGCGGATGGGACACACAAATTTGAACTTACAGCCAATACAATAACTCATCGCTGTCGTATTTTCTCTACGCTTAACATTGACTTTGAAACACGAGTTCATTCTATTGGTCCTTTACCAGGATTTAAACCAAGAGTGTTGGCAGCTCACCAACCCCATGAATCAGATTATCCAGTGAAATTCATCGAGGACCATCACATTTCTGTGACTTGCAATATTATTAGAGACGTATTTACGAATCAAGAACAAAGCCATTCCCTGTATGATTTTATTGTCACCTCTCCTTGCGGCTATATCATTCGTGAAAACCCTTCAGTGGTTCTATATCATCCTGTGTGTGTCAGTGATATTAGTAATATTACCTTACGCTTAGTGAATAGAAATCAACAACTGATTGCTTTGGACGCCAACACCCCTGTGACCTACAAGTTGGTTTTAAAGGCGCTATGAAATTTATCTATAAAGCAACAACAACGTCTACGAGGTCGGTTAGTTGCCCGCCGTGTATGAAACGGTTGACACGAGTAAACCGACAATGCTTACAACGCATTGGTTATACGCTACACCCCAATCATGAACAAAGAGCTGTTGCAAGTGTTAAATCCCATACAAGTGGAAGATGGCGTCGTGCGCATTGATATGCATTCCTATCAACCTCAAGCAACAGGACTGAATAACAATGACGAGATTCAATTCATCATTAACAATCAAGATATTTTTACTCTACCTCATGAAAGTGTTCTTCAAATTGAGGGTAAATTGATGAAAGCAGATGGCAGCACGCCCACAACGTCTGCGTTGGCGAATCATGGTTTGGCTTTTCTGTTTTCTGAAGTACGTTATGTGATAAATGATATTGTCATAGATATGACTCGAAATGTGGGCATGACTAGTCTTATGAAATTATATCCATCCTATAGCGAGGAGGAAAGTAAATCGCTTTCTATGGCAGGATGGTGTCCCAACAGTAGCAATAACTGGCTAGTTCATACCGATGGCACTTTTACAGGCTTCCTACCCTTAAAATTACTCCTTGGCTTTGCCGAAGATCACAAGCGCATTATTTTAATCGCAAGACATAGTTTGTATCTGGTGAGAGACCGCAGTGATTATAATGCGCTGAAAGGAGCCTCTGACCAAGTAATAGACTCAAAAATTCAACTGCTTCGATTACTATGGAAAGTGCCCCATGTGACGCTATCGGATCGTAAAAAGCTAAGCATGTTAAATTTAGTGCAAAAAGATAAAGCCTTGCCTATCGCCTTTCGAAGTTGGTGTCTACATGAATACCCCTTGCTACCTACCACAGACACTCATAGTTGGAGTGTCAAATCGACTCGCTCTACCGAGAGACCCCTCTATGTTATTATTGGTTTTCAAACCAATAGAAAATACCAACAAAGCAAAGATGTCACCTTGTTTGATCACATTCACTTGAGAAATATACGACTATTTTTAAATAATGTTTGCTTTCCCTATGAGGGGTTGGAACTCAATATTTCAAAAAATAAGTTTGGTCCCCTTTATGACATGTTCGCTAAATTTCAATCGTCTTATTATGAAAAACAGGATTGTCCTATGTTGTCGCCACAAGGGTTTAAAGCAAAAGCACCACTGATTGTTTTCGACTGTTCGTATCAACAAGAATCTATGAAAATCACCACCATTGATTTAAGGGTAGATTTTGAAACACAAGAAAATGTCCCAGACCATACCAGTGCCTACTGTTTGATTATTCATGCTAGACAAGTGAAATATCATCCTTTGTCCAATTATGTCACCAGCATGTAAGCCATCTGTGGTCGAATGAAAAAAAAAAGATCATCATTCATAGGATTGATAATAAGCGTCTGCATGCACAGTATCTGTTGCGCTCTGGCACTGTGCGCACATACGACAACAACAAACATCATGTGTCCCTCAATAAGCAACAGCAACAACAACAACAACGTGACAGACAATCCATGGAATTTAAGGGACACTGGGACTGAAATTTTCAAATTCTATATAAACTGAGGTACAGCTTTGAAATTTTATATGGTTATGAATAGTCATATTATAAACCACTTTGGGAAATGTGAGCATTGTAAGTTGATTAGTTCTCTAGATATTAATTATTTTATACATTTATTGTGCTAATTATTCAAGTTTTATAAAGGTCAGCCGCGTTAAAAAAAACAAGATAGTGTAACTTTTAGGTAATATTCTATTGCACTATAACAATTGGAAGAAACCTACGGATCCGATTTTGAATTGCATTAATGAGTGTCAAGAAATTAATTTTTTTCCATCTCCAAGTTTTTTTCTACAAAAAAATCGTATTTTTTCCAGTTTGAATTTTTTTTGCAGCCAAACCAAAAGTGCAATCTAAAAACGATCCGCAGGTTTATAGTCATTGCAATGAAGATAATAAATTCCCATTTTGAAAGCAATATCATAAGATTTATGACGCGAGTAACATTTTGAATGCCTGAAAAAGTGAATCCGAGAAAACAGCAATTTTCTAAAATGATGCACAATTTACAAGGTTTCAGCATACCAATGACATTAGGACTGTCCTACAGCATAGGTGACACCCTCCTTCTTCTGTTTTGCAGCCTCCTCCTTCATTTCTGTCAGTTTCACCTTCCGTCGACATGCTTTCGCTTCTCCAATTATGACCGCGGACTTACATACTTCCTGCGACTGTCACATCTTTCAAGTGTTTGTGCTGTGACATGAGATACTGAAGTTAGTCTTATTCCTGATTTCAACTCTGTTGTTGCACTACACCCCATGTTGAATTCTGTTACAGAATTCCAAACAGCAATTTCAAGTATCTTCCGTGAAATAAAAATCTCTTTTCGGCACTTCCTCCAGATAACAGAATGCAGAGACTCATTCTGATTTTCAGTAGCACCACGGATGCATCTGGATAGTAGCTCATCTGATGCCAGCCTTTGATAAACAGCATAATCTTGACAACTAAGGGTTCTTAAAGTTCTACAGCCATTTTGTCATGACTCTGTGGTGTTTTACCAGCTGCGATACTTGGATTGTAGAAACACCAAGACTCAGAACCTTCAGGACACTTACTGTGCTGGGGCGTTTAAAGGACACACCGTGCATTTTAAAGCTACGCCAGGGCTTTAAAAATGGCGGAATTCGGATAAAACACTGCTATATGATCCGCAGGGGATAGGGGTGTATTAATATGGAAAAAAACGAAAATCGACATTTTCCACAAATTTCACTAAAATTTCAGTCCCAGTGTCCCTTAAAATGTGAATTTAATCGTTTGAAAACTTTTGAAACATGGACAGTTCCCTTTATGGATTGTGGAGAATTGGCTGCGAGCGGATTTTATTACTTAAAACGTGGGGATGTGGTCAAGTGTATTTTTTGCAACATTGAAATTGGAAACTGGGAAATAGGGGATCGATCCTTTAACGATCATCAGCGATGGAGTCCATCCTGCCCTTACCTCAATCGCTATGATGTGGGCAATATTCCATGGAGTTTGAATTATCCTGTTATTGTACCAGACCCTGCAAAACTAGGAGCTACCTGTGGACCGTATGTGCAAACTATTCATTTGAATGCTGTTCCAAATTAAGCCAACAAACTTTTTGTAATAAAAGTGTAAGTGGTTTTTTTTTTGTTATGAATAAAACCTCAAAAAATATTTAGCTGATGTTCAATTCATTTGTTTCTTATTTTCCTAAAGTTCTTTGACTTTGCCATGTTAAACCATGGCATGGGTTAGTTGTTGATTAGACGTCAATGAGGTAACAAGTAAAAATAAAAAAAGCATGATGCGTACACCCATCGTGGATTGTCAGGGGTTTAAAATTGCAGACAACAAATTTATATTTATGGAAGTCGCTTTTATCGATTGTAGTACGTTTTGGGTGTCTAACCCTATTCATTTGGTGTTTAAACCTCCATATGCTTTCGAGTTGCTTAGTGAAAAAGATAAAAAAAACAGTGCCAATGGATTGAAAATCATTTGCAGTTAGCATGGAACAAGGGTGATATTTCTTACAAGTATCTTGACATTGTCATGAAAGCCCATTTGTCCTCGGCCAATGTCTTATTTGTTAAAGGGAGTGAAAAACGCCAGTGGCTTCAACCATTTCTACCCTCTCACTGTCAATGTATTGACCTTTTAGATCTGGGTTGTCCATCCGTGCAAACGCTCATGGACACTTGTCCTTGCGACAATATTCAGAATAAAGCCTTAGCGCATGCATGACAATTGTTTCATTGGCTCACCACGAGTGCATGTTGGGAGTTGTTCAATAAAATTAAAACTGAAAGTGTATCGTCCAATGATAGCAGTGAGACGTGTACACGTGAAGTGATAACATCAACGTTATAGACATGGACGCCACTACAATCGACAAGGCTATTGGAAAATTCTTTGTGTGCAAGAAAAAACTGATTAGCTTTACACAACATGAATTATTAGCACTACCTAAATCATTTCTTTTTTATGTTGCTGCCAACGCTGTCAAAGAAATTTGGGAAAAGGCGCCTGCCGAGTGGACTAACGACTCTGTATTGAGTGAACTACAACCATGCAGTCATTTTTCCCATCACAAGCAATTAACCATGGCAAAAATACCTTCCATTCGACAGTGTGCCACATGCCAATTAATGAAATTATATCATGGTCATAAAACTCAGTGTAAAGACATTGTTACATCATTCCATGGCTGTCGTGCGGAAAACAACCACCACCTACCATGCTCGTCAGCAGCCGCCGACAAACAACAACAACAACAACAACAACAACAGCAGCAAGAACAAGAAGAACAAGAAGAACAACCAAAAAGTGTTTTTCACCGATTGAAACCTCTATGTCCCAGGTGTACTGGCCGTGGAATTATTGATAACATTATTAAAAACTTACCATTCGAAGCTCACTTACCTGCTTACAGCTTCTGCGGCCCTGGTACTCGTCTTCAAGATCGTTTGAGGAGAGGGGATATGGGAATCAAAGCTTTGGATCATGCATGCCTTAATCACGATAAAGCCTATGAAAACAGTGATCCCACACTAAGACGCATTGCCGACAAAGTCTTGTTAAGCATTGCCAAGCAACGATTAACAGCTTCAGATGCCAGTCTAGCAGAACGAATGGCAGCATTTATAGTGATTGGTGCTATGAAGAGCAAATTACTTTTATCTAGATATGGACTTTAACGTAATGAATTTATTTTAAAAAAATGTATAGTATCACTGTTATCATGACAAAAAAATAAATAAAAAGACAAGAGTCCATGTTGTGTTTCTTTTTCATTATTATTATTCACTCTTAGTTTCATCATTATAATTATAAATGAAATGTTATAAATGACAAACAATAAAAAAAGGGACAGCAGTGCATCGTTATAAAAAATTACTAATTGTAGTAAATCTATTTTTCAATCACAAACAATAAAAAAGGACAAAAGACCATTATTTTAACTAATAGTTTCATCATTATTATTATTATAAAAAATTATATATACATGGTAATTGTACTAAACCTATTTTTTAAATCACAAACAATCAAAAAAAGGACAAAAGTCAATCATTATTCATTAGCTTCAAATGCCAGTCTAGCAGAACGAATGACAGCATGAAATCTTTTATCTACTCTAGAACCAGTTTTTTTTTGTTAAACGCTTATTATTGAATAAAATAACATGTTACTAGAATTTGATCATTATAAATTATAATCATTATAATAAAAAAATTGCTTAAAAAATGCTATAAATGCTGTTTTAAATCACAAACAATAAAAAAAAGGACAAAAGTCCATCATTTTAACTAATAGTTTCATTATTATTATAAAAGTCACGGCTAGCGTACAATGATTATTCGTTTTCAATTTTTACAAAACGAACCATGCATCGATTATTTTTTTCACCCTCATAAATTAAATAGACAAGGTGAATACTGGAATTGACATCTTCCATGACATTATCAGGTAGGTTATTAAATCGTGTGGGAAGAAATGTCTCAAAGTCTTGACAAATGCAAAGAGCTCGTTCACCAAATTTGTTTTTCAGTTTTTGAATTTTATGTATGCGAAAGGGTGTTTGCGTAGGCAATTCACTCATTTTCTTGCGTGCAAAGCCACAATCTTGACCAATGGCGTTCGAGGCGTCCATGGTTGTCTATAACCAAAGAAAAGAGTGTTACTTTCTAACACTCTCGTTCTTATATTACAACAACAATAACTTTGGTACATTAAAATGTGTTGTTGTTTTTTTTTAAATCCTGAGTGTTTATGACCTGAAGTTGTAGATAGATAGTATTGGATAAAAATATAATAATAATGTTTGTATCATTTTTTTCAGTCAAAACATACATTTGGAAATCATTTAATAGGAAATGTTTTATCAAAATTAAGTGTGAATCATTTTCAAGATCTCTCTTGGAGGTAAATGCATGTCTCTGTTGTGAATGGGAATTAGCCTATCATTCCCTTGTCGAATGACTTGTATTCGTTTGCTCTGTTGTTGTGCAAATTCACACAGCATTCTGTTAAATAAATAGTATCAACAGATACTAAGAGCAAACATCTGAATGCTGTTGGTAACCTATAAAAAGGCAAAGTTAACACGCTATGCATTTAATAACCATGTCTACATCCAACAAAACAAAATTCAAAACTACAAATTTAAACCAGTGTGTATGTGTTCATCAACGTGAATACACGATAAACTATAACAAACAAAAAAAAATAGCCAAATGTATTCTAAACGTCAAGTATGCACCTGAAAGCCGAATGTAAACAAAAAAAGCCATAATCATGACATAATGTTGTTAGTTTCTAACAAATCTCATTCTATGAGGCGAATATTGATTCATAGGTAAGCTAAGACAAATTTGGCGAAATGCTTGTTCTCGATACGAAGTGATTCGTTCCTCAGCAGGAAATTTATAAAAATGAAAACAAAACATTTGAGAGGTTATTGGAAAATAAACATTAAACAGGGGTTTTGTACATATTGTACACCAGAAATCTGCAAAATGATCCTCTTCAGCTAATTTAACAATCACTTGATTCATGGTTAAACCATACCATGCTTTATGAATCACTTGCGTGGATACATTATTTTCAAAGCCAAAATTTAGCATACAGGATTTACAAAAGTGATGCCCTGGTTCATGAAACAAATCATCATCACGATTCATAAAGCTGTCATAAAATGTGGTATCAATGCGTACTTTCGTGTTTCTATATTATGAAGGATAGGCCACACGTTGAGGATTATGAGACATCATCGTGGCATATTCATTGAACGTGGTGTGTTTTGTGACGATAAAACAATCTTCACCGTGGCTCATGATTGAATCTGAAAAGTAGTCATTGCTGTTTACTAAGTGAATAAAAAAAAAATACAATGTACTATATACACTGTCTGTCCCCTAAGTCAATGGCAAAAATAAAATAAAAAATAAGCAAAACACAAATAAATAACCATCTGTCTGTTGACTTCTTTAGCTGTAGGCGGCAAACATAACATGCAACAGGTTAAAGAAACAATTTCTGTTCAGATATTGGACTGGTGTTGTTTTCAAATATATCACCACTCATAACTCTAGCCATAAAGTGAGAGATTGTGAACAGTAAAAGCAGCAGATTATTATTATTCTTTTGTTCTTGCATGAGACCTACTAAGCCACACCCTAGTGTGGCCTATTAAGCCGCATGCCTACTGAGGGTGAATGGTCACTTTACTGAAACATGAGGCCTACTAACGGACAACAATAGTGAGGGTGGCTACTTGTTTGTTTGTTTTCCTAACCTAACCTAAAAAAGTCAACATGTTTTTAATCTAGCCTGTGCACAGTGAACCATGCAAACATTGATGCATGGTTCTCTTTATGCGTTGACAGGCAAATAGCACAAGACATACAG
The DNA here is from genome assembly GCA_946902985.2 of Meconema thalassinum. Lineage (NCBI taxonomy): Eukaryota > Metazoa > Arthropoda > Insecta > Orthoptera > Tettigoniidae > Meconema > Meconema thalassinum. Next base: position 212,038,305 of record OX336395.1, read on the forward strand.
TTTATGTACAACTATTTACAGGCATTCACACATCCATGCATACACCCATGCACACAGGTTAAAAAACAAGAATTATATGATACACTACAATTTTTTATTTTTATTCCGAGGCTCAAGATGGCATCTCGCATTTGAAGGCAACCAAACCAAACACTTGCCGTGTTGTACAACAACAATAGCTACAACCATTACTGGTTGTAACCAAATGGGACGCTTGTCATCATATCCTGACACCACTGTCTCTTGTCGTCTAACAAAGCGAGTGTTTGTTTTCGCTGCTTCATTAAAAATAAATCATGATTTTTTGAGAGAATCCTAAACTGACTATGTGCCATGGCTGTGTGGGTCTGAATGACATGTAAATAATCATCCACACAGAGACGTTTAACCACATGCTGGCTAATCCCTTTGGCTCGCATAGATTCGCATCGATCCACCTGTCGAAAACTATTCATTTTCGGAGCGAGACCTACAAACTCAGTCATCATGGTGTCTGAACACTCATCTTTCATTAAACCAATTTCTTTTTTGTTCAGGCGGGGGATATCGAACACGTTCATCTCACTAAACGAGGACGTGTCAAACCATTTTGGGTTTTGTTTCATAACGACATACGGATCACAGTCATGGATATGGTAAATAAAACTATCCGTGTCTGTATATAACAAGGAAATGGTACCAAATCGCTGTATTGCATAACCATAATGGAATTTATACATGTGCAATTTTGAAAAATCTAAAATGACTTGGCCTAAATAGATAGGCTTATTCATGACCACTTTAGTTTTGGCAAGTTCAATAGTAGGTAGATCATGATCAATAATGTTTAAAGATTTGAAATTTGGTTTTGCAATATATTTTTGAGCTCCCCATTGTCCATGCCATGTGATGACCAATTTAATGTCCCTATACTGCCGTACATTTTCCAAACTCTTGACATAGATACAATTATTCATCAGTTTAAAAAAATTGATTTGAAAAGGTTGAGTGGCAGTTTGTCTGTGACAAGGGGTAGATTCTCTCTATCCAAACGTCATCCTCACCTGCACGTGGTACACCCTGCTCCATACTGACGAGGCTCTGACGACCGAATAACCCCCAGGATAAGGAGTTCCCCTCTCTCCTGCCAACGGCTTATGTAAGGCGGATGAGCAGATTGAGGTTAGGGCACTCTCTTGCCCTTGAGATGGGAAACTATCTCTTAAGGCGGATGAACCAATAATGGTCAACGGCATAGAAGACCTCAACGGTGGACCAAGCGCATGAGCAACTAGTATTGCCCGAACGGTTGGGAAGGTGGATGAAGGCTTCAACAGTCCAGGACCACCAGTCGTCATAGCTTCTATGCCACTGGATAAAGGACCTGTATCTGTCAAGTACTGTGTGTCTGTTGATGTGCAACAACATGCCCACATTAAAAGATGTCACGCACAGGCGTCTTCTAAACAACGAAGGAAGGATACAAAATCTATTCGCCAATTAATCACAAGTCCTGCGGCGATCGGGGAGTTGTGACGGGAGCAGGATTGTGTTGTCTGGGAGCTCCTAGTGATGAACCGGCACGTAGGCGACGAATGTGTGACCTTCGCTTTGCTTGAGGATGGGCTGTAGAGCAATTCGTATGCTGCATTCGTGACTAAGCAGGCCTGTTTAGGATCCACTCTGCTTACCCTGAATGGGGAGGGGGCTAAAAAAAGGTGCCCTAAAAATAGTCAGCCTACTATCACCCGACTGGATAACCGCGTTCAGAGGGTACACCACAAGCAGTCGAACCACAATGAAAATTAATTTTGCTACATGGAATGTCCGTACTTTGATGGACAATGACACACATAATCGACCACAAAGGCGAACGGCAATTGTTGCCCGTGAGCTGAAAAGATTCAACATTCATATTGCTGCACTCAGCGAAACAAGGTTAGCCAATGAAGGACAACTGAAGGAACATGGAGGTGGCTACACTTTCTTCTGGAAAGGGAAAGACACTGAAGATCAACGTATTCATGGAGTTGGCTTTGCCATTAAGAACGAGCTTGTCAACCTTCTCGATGAACTTCCGCATGGTATAAATGAAAGGCTTATGACACTACGACTAAAGTTAAAAAACAGCCGACGAGCGACTGTAATTAGTGCATATGCTCCAACTCTCACCTCTGATGATGAACAGAAGGAAGTATTTTACTCTCAACTTGATGTGATCTTGAAGGATATACCGCAATCTGATAAAATCCTCCTCCTAGGAGACTTCAATGCTCGCGTTGGAAGAGACGCAGCATTATGGGCTGATGTTATTGGAAAAGATGGTGTTTGGAAATGCAATTCTAATGGGACACTCCTTTTATCCAAGTGTTCTGAACATAGCCTCGTAATCACAAACACACTATTCCGACAGAAGGACAAATTTAAGACTTCATGGCAGCATCCTAGATCAAAACACTGGCACCTACTTGATTACGTGATTGTGCGAGCAAGAGACAAGCGTGACGTACTACTCACAAGGGCTCTGACAAGTGCTGATGACTGCTGGACGGATCATCGATTAATAAGATCTGTAATGACTCTACAAATTCTCCAAAAGCGCAGAAAACAGAGAAAGCACATCAGGCGCAGGGTGAACACCGAACGTTTACAAAACGTAACCGCTAAAAGGAAGTTTCATGAACTTCTGAATGAAAAGTTACCAGATAATTACCCTGAAAAGGTTGAGGAACATTGGCAAACAGTCAAGTCTGCTATACTCTCAGCGTGTGAAGAATCGATTGGTTTCGTCAAGATGAGGCATGCTGACTGGTTTGATGAGAATGATGCAGAAATCCAGAATCTTATTGATAAGAAGAGGAAAGCATTCCATGCATGGCAAGCCAATCCAACTTCTATCTCCAAACAGCAACTGTATAAAGATGCAAAGGCTGAAGTGCAAAGGAAAACTCGGGTCTTGAAAATTCAATGGTGGATCTCCAAATCCCGTGAAATGCAGCATCTAGCCGAAACGAATAATACTCATGCTTTCTTCAAAGCAACAAGAACCATATATGGGCCACATTATCATGGTTTGAATCCTCTGCAGTCTAAAGATGGCACGGAACTTCTTAGAGACACAAACTCCATTAATTCCCGTTGGAAAGAACATTTTGAAGAGCTACTCAACAGGGACACACAGGTTGATAATAACATTTTCACCCGACTTCATCAGAGACCTCCTAAAGACCACCTTGATGATCCTCCGCCTCTAACAGAAATTGAATCTGCCATCAATCAGCTCAAAAACAATAAAGCATCAGGCATGGATGGGATTCCTGCTGAGCTCTTTAAAGTAGGGAATACTACTCTAGTTCATCACATACACCAACTCATACTTAAAATATGGACTACCATTACCATACCTAAAGACCTAAGGGATGCCTTGATAATAACCATCTTTAAGAAAGGTGATAGGGCACAATGTGGTAATTATCGAGGTATATCGTTGCTTTCTGTTGCTGGTAAAATCTTGGCCAACGTCTTATCCAACCGTTTGAAGCCTTTGGCCGAAGAAATACTGCCTGAAACTCAGTGTGGCTTTCGACCTAATCGAAGCACAACTGATATGATCTTCTGTGCTAGGCAGATGCAGGAGAAATCCAGAGAACAAGGACGCCCTCTATATATGGCTTTCATAGATATTGTTAAAGCATTTGATTCGGTCAATCGAGAAATGCTATGGAGGATTCTTGCCACACTTGGCTGCCCCCCAAAATTCATTCAAATTCTTCGATTACTACAGGATGATATGAATGGCACGGTCCTTAACAGCAATGGCCCTGGAGAGCCATTTAAGATTACAACGGGTGTCAAACAGGGATGTGTGATTGCCCCCACACTCTTTTCAATATATGTTAGTGTTGTACTAAATTTGGTCCAAGAAAAGATTCCAAAGGGTGTAGAAATTATATCCAGGACAGATGGAGGATTATTCAATCTCAACAGATTACGTGCAAAAACTAAAGTGTCAGCTACATCCGTTCTTGATCTCCAGTATGCTGATGACAATGTCATCTTAGCAAATTCAGATGAAGATCTTCAAACCACCCTGAATGTGTTCAATGAGGCATACAAAAGCATTGGTCTGGACATAAACACCAATAAAACACAGGTTCTCCATCAGCCTACATCACATGACAGGGCTACTGCTCCTGCTATCATGATTGATGGACATAAACTAAGGAATATAGATCATTTTCCCTATTTGGGTAGTCACCTATCAACAAATGCGAACATTGACGCTGAGATTCAACACCGCCTCCAATGTGCCAGTGCAGCCTTTGGTCGTTTGCTCGTTCGCGTGTTTGACAACCACGACATTAGCATTCTAACAAAATTATACGTTTATCAAGCTGTTGTAGTTCCCACTCTGCTTTATGGCTGCGAAACCTGTGTTACATACAGAAGGCACCTCGTATCTTTAGAAAAATACCATCATCGATGCCTTAGGAGAATTCTTGGTATTAAATGGCAAGACCGGCGCACTAACACAAGTGTTTTAGAGGAAGCTAGCACTATTAGTATAGAGGCTCTCATTATAAAACACCAACTTCGATGGACAGGACATGTAGTTCGCATGCCTGAGTCCCACCTCCCAAAACAAATCTTATATTGCCAGCTGAATGTCGGTCAGAGAAAGCAGGGTGGGCAACAAAAACGCTACAAAGATGTTCTGAAGACCAACTTGAAGAAATGTCAAATTGATACAGGTAACTGGGAGGCTGTCGCATCCGACCGATCAGAGTGGCGCCGCAACGTCCATCAAGGCCACTTGTACTTCGAACAAGAGAGATGAAGGCTTCTGGCTGAAAAAAGAAATGCCAGGAAAGAGCGCATGATTCGCAGAATGATCAACCCCCAAGATCCATTGGCTGCTCAAGACCTTGTGTGCCAATATTGTGGAAGAGTCTGTGGTTCTCGGATCGGACTGTACAGTCACCAAAGAACTCACGCAATATGATTAGGCCTAATGTTGGATTACAGCGAAGATTTACATTAATGTAACTTGGAAGACAATCATACTCGTATCACGAGTGATAGCCTAAATAATAATAATAAATCCTTGTATGGTTTCAACCACGGTTTCTGACAAAAAAAATACCTCTATGGATTTTTTTCAGGGTTAAGCCCTGGGCTAAACATTCTACCAGCATGTCAATATGCAACACATAGTGATTTTTATCATACAAGGTACCCATCAATTTCTTATGATTGCCCTTACTCTCGGGCGGCACCATTTTCTCTATGCAAAAGGGGAAATCACCATGTCGCTGTCTGAGATGGGGGGGGGGGGGGGATAAGCTAAGTCGACGTCAAGAACATACCCTACGTCCTGTTGCTTGCTAGCGCTATGCACATTAAAATCTTTAATTTCATCCTCAGACAGCCAGACAAAGTTTCTGTACGGCAGTGGTCGACTCATAGCGTTACCGTATAAATTGTTTACGTCGAAATACATTAGATAGGATTCTGGTTCTTCGGGACAATAATCAGGCATGTAATGATTATTTGCCTTGGCATGTCGCTGATTGAGCGATACGAATCCCCCACGAATCCCTTTTTCCATCATGAGAACCATATCGGGATCCGTCAGTAAATCAAGCTCAATGTGGGTAAATTTTAGGGCGGCGTCCCAACTTAACCCTGGACTGGTATAGTAATGAGCGGGGTCAAGGCCATAAATCGTGTGACATAGCTGACGAAACGTTTCAAAATCGTCGGTCAACAACAACACGTCTAATTTTAAGTAGTGCATAGCATACTGGCCCATGGTTTCTATGCCAAACACTTGCCAAACATGCTGTGCGTGGGCATAGTCTTCTTCACTGATGGTGCTTTGTGTTAACTGAGAAAAGAATTTTTCTCTTGGCGGCAAAGTCGTCTCTTCAAGCACCTCGTAACTTTCCACATAATCATATGGAAAATGGCCTTTACGAACACACAATTTAAATTGATTTGTATCCGTAAAGTGGGAATGGGTATGTTTCAACTCATCTTCGCTTAAGCCTTTCACAAGACTATCCAGCGAACTAGACATAAACTTGAATGTGTCGAGAAAGCGAATGCTCATGCTTCCTTTTCTCCATGAAAGTGAGGTAAAGCTCTCATGGATCTTAGCCAAAATGCTGAATTTGCTCTTATCTACATGAGCAAATTGTTTTACAATGAAGTGAAGGTCATACCGGGAGAAATTGTGTAAAAAGACAGGGAGGAAGCGAGGTGTAGAGTACTTCAAATTGCATTCATTATGGGCAGCACCTCTAAAATGCCCTGTCCTGTGGCAGTGGTCTCTTACTTTTTTTTCTCCGCCTAATATTGGCTTTTCACATATGTGGCAGGTGGTGGCTTGATCATATTCTCTTTGCTGTACGTCATTCATTTGAATTGGTACAGGGTTGTTCAAAATAGTTTCTACTTTGCCTGCTAAAGCCGCCATTTGATCAAAAAACCACCGCGCACAATCCTGACCTTTATGACTTACATACTCACATTGTGAATTATCATAGTGTCTGACAACATAATAGGCTAGAGCAAAAGGCTCATGTTTCTGCACTGCATAGGTTGAGCTTGTATGGGGGCTTGGATCACATCCCTGAATGGGAACAGTAAGGGCCTCAAAATCAGCGTAAACAGTAAATGGTATCATGTCTTGTTTATTAGTGGCCTTAAATTTTAAGACTGCGTCATTCCCTTCGGGCAAGACTAGCTTTACTGCCGTCTGCCCTTCACAGTCTTCCGTATGTCGTTTCAAAAGTTCATCAGTTGCAAAATATTGAAGGCAGCGCTCGCAAATGTGTTTTGCACACTTATGGTTAGACACTTGGCTGCTCACCAATTTACTTAAATTCTTTATCCAACACTAATGGCTTTTATCCCCATCAGACAGGAAAAGCAGGTGAAAGTGATGTTTCTTTACCTGTTTGGTGGCATACAAGGGGCCCACAATATTGGATCCGTCGATGCCATACACCATAAATGAGAAATTTGAATTATCTTTCTCAAATAAATGAATTTTATCTAGAGGCATGGGAAATGAAACACGCTCGAGATTGAGAGTTTGTTTCATGTGGTTAAACTCATCTTTGTACTGCCCTGGTCTATCACAACGTGTGACTTCACAGGGTTGCAGACAGCTAACTATATTCCACAAAAAGCAGTAATCGTCTTTGTTGCGTATGTTGATCACTGCCTTTCTGGAAGCGATAAAGCTCGGTGTGGCAATATAGCTACTTCCTGCATTCAATGGATTGTATTTACAAATATTGATTTGCAAATAGGCAATGCTATCGAGGGCCAAGCCACTGGGACCCTGTTGCAACTTATCAATTTTAGAGATAAGCGCTTGAATAGCTTTCTCCTGATACCACGTTTCCAAATTATCGGCTATCAGTACTTTCTCCATTTTTGTACAAAGGTTGAAGGTGTGTTTCTCTTCAACATTATTTTTTATCAACGTAAATTCACATAGTAGTTCGAAGTTTATTTTTAAAGCCTGATGCAATCTTAAGCCTTGTTCACATTCACTCAAAAAAATGGGAAAACATAATTCCACAAAATCTTTAGGCGACGGACAGTGATTCGCATTGTAAATTCGGCCTGAGTATATTCGCGTTTTGAAACATTTGGCCAAAGGCTGCCACACTAACACTTCACTCTCTGATATAGACATGATTATAAAATGGACTAATAAACGTGCAACCCTTCCTTAAAATAGGTTAATCCAAAATCTGCAATTCCAAACGGCCACACTTATAGCTTTTTTTTACTGACTGGCACACAATCACGTTCACAGGTACACAATGGATGTAGCAATTGCGCCCCCCAGCAGGAAATGATCACCTTCAAGGTTGCTGTAGTTTTAATATCAACGACAAGGTTTATCTTGTTTTTTGTTTCCAATGATTTATCTGAAAAACAAACCAATAAAATCCGTTATTAGTCATGGTTATATACATTAAACATATTCATTCATCCATTCATTCATCCATTCATTCATTCATTCATTCATAAGAGTTGCTAAAAACAAAAGGTTTCAAGTGTGCACACATAGATAAGACAGTCAGTCAAAAAGTAACAAGGTCATTTACGAAGAAAAGAATTAATCTACTGTATATTCATAGCTCACCTTTTTTTTAAATATCGAAAGGGTCAAGGTAGTTAAAGCCTATTCACTCCATACATATCTTCATTCTGAAACAATAATAAATACACGCCATAAGTTTATAAATTTCTGTGAAATAAATGGCATACATTTAACAACAACAACAAAAAAAATGGACCAACATGTACTCACCATATAATGAATTATAATACTTTCAGGAAATGTGCTCTTTGCCGTCACTGTCACTGTCACTGTCACTGTCTCTCTCTGTCAGCTTTCCCAGACTTAATGACGTTTTTTTAAAATCTGCAACAAACAATATACCCAAAAAATACCATCAGTCACTAACTTACTTTTCACGCATACACAAAATAACAATAAAACCAATCATGCCATAATTAACAATAATGAACCTACCTTAGTACAAGTATGGCCGCGGTTCACGTAATTTTTTACAATGAGCATAAGGCACTTGCATCCGTCACCTTCAAAGATGAACACGAGAATGATGAGTCTCTCTTACTCTCAGAACATATATGTCTCCTCAACAAGATGCAAAGTTAATACATTACTTTTTTTTGTTCCTACGAGTAGAATGTCATGGAGCGCACAAGTCAGACCGATTCTCAAAAGCTTTGCAATCTCTGCATGAGTATGTGTGGGAATGCAATGATCAGCTTTTCGACAGAGCAGTATGTCCTTCATCGCGATATCGGGCAACACGTCTGGGTCAGATAACAGCCACCTGCATGCGAACAACAGGCTGTTATCTCTCTCTGCTGCAAGGCACGTACGATGATAAGACCTGTGTCTGTCTGGATCGCCGTGGGTCAGCTTCAATGCTTTCAATTCTCATTGCATCAAGCAAGTTCTCTCTCTGCGTGTGAGCCCTGACCAGCCAAGACAAATAATAATAATAATAATGCTTAAGTGTTTTGCCAACATCATAGCGCATAACATAACGTGACTTCAAATCTGGCCTCTTACTTTTTCCCCAGTTTTCCTCAACGATCTCGAAAAAAAAATGACGGAAACCATGATTTGAGCTTTTCCATACCTACATTCCCGTAAACAGAACAACGACACAAATACATCGACATGCCCATCATAAAAATCGCCTCATTCGTTTTTCCAAATAACGCGAAAATGAACAAAAAACACCTTTTCCATAAGAAAACCATGTTTCCAGCTATTTACCTTTTTCATATGTATATTCCCGTAAAGAGAATAAAGAGACGAAAAAATTCTATCACACACGACGTCCTCACGTTTTCGGTTTTTACAATATGAGAGAAAATCACAAAACCCATTTTTGACTAAAAACATGTTTCCAGCTTTTTAACTATTCCATACCTACATCTCCGTAAAGAGGACAATGAGACGAAAACATACTATCACACAAGTCATCCTCACGTTTTCAGTTTTCGCAATAAAAGGAAAAATCACAAAAAAAACTTTTTGACAAAAAAAAATGTTTCCAGCTTTTTAGCTTTTCCGTACCTACATCTCCGTAAAGAGCACAACGAAACGAAAACATACTATCACGCACGTCATCATCACGTTTTCCGTTTTCCAAAAATCGGCAAAAATGTGAAAAACGCATTTTTAAACCCAAAACCCTAGGTTCACCTTTTCGACACCTACATTCCCGTAAAGAGCACGAGGAGACGAAAAAAAAACGAATCCAAGCACGCCCTCCTAGCATGGTCCGTTTTCCAAAAATCGGCAAAAATGTGAAAAACGCATGTTTAGACCCAAAACCCCAAGTTCACCTTTTTGACACCTACATTCCCGTAAAGAGCACGACGAGACGAAAAAAACGAATCCAAGCACGTCCTCCTAGCATGGCCCGTTTTCCAAAATCGGCAAAAATGTGAAAAACGCATGTTTAGATCCAAAACCCTAAGTTCACCTTTTCGACACCTGCATTCCCGTAAAGAGCACGACGAGACGAAAAAAACGAATCCAAGCACGTCCTCCTAGCATGGCCCGTTTTCCAAAAATCGGCAAAAATGTGAAAAACGCATGTTTAGACCCAAATTCCTAAGTTCACCTTTTCGACACCTACATTCCCGTAAAGAGCACAACGACACGAAAAAAACGAATCCAAGCACGCCCTCCTAGCATGGCTCCTTCCATTCCAAGGTCTCGGGGGCTCACAACTTCCTAAGTAGTGCAGCTCCCCCCTTACCACGTTTTTATTTTAGAGTGAATATACCCCGTCCATGGAAAAGGAGAGTTCACAACGAGTCCTACGTCACCTCATAGGTTTAAATCCGATTATTGGTTAGCGAGATAGTAAAAAGCCCCATGACCTATTAGTTTTTTGGGGTTTATTTCAATACATATTAAAAAACATTCATTTATAAATCATCATTTAAAAAGCCCGCCCTCTTACAAACCTCCTCAAGTGCGCATGCGTATAAAAAAACATTCATCGCCAAAATGTACAAAAACAACATGTTTACCCCAAATGGCGTTTCCCAATTCCATCCATTTTAAAAATGAACCTCACCATCACCTAGAGCGGAAAAAATACCATCTAAACGACCCCTCACTCAACCCTACTCCTCCCCCACCACCTAACCCTTTCCCAACATAGCCATACATATTCAAGCACGAGCGCGACTTGAGGAAACCAACACTACCCCACTTCTCGCGAATGATCTTTTAGTTTTGGTCTTTTCATTAAATAAAGAGGCTATAGGAAAGTAGGGGGCATTACTAGCAGTGCTAGGACACCCTGTATGTTCTAATCCCATGTTTGGTTAGCGAGATATCAGGTTCGGGGCAAATACGAGGAGGGTTCAAAAAGAAGTGTCACAGCTCCCTCACCATCTCACTACTTACATCCAATTTGACTCTTTTGGTTTTGAACTCTTTTACCTCGTCTACAATTTTTCTTTCTTCTGTTTTTCTTTGGCCTCATTTACTTTTCTTTTCGGCTGCCCTATCCTTAGGCGCATTTTCATAATCTGAACGAACATGTCTCGCCTTAACGAACATTTCTTTGGTGACAGTCACTTTACCTAACTCTCCCTCGGATTGAACACCATCGTACACTTGCCTTAGGCCAATGAGAGAATGTTCGAGCTGATTTTCGACTATCATCTCTGTATGCCGAAGGTACACGAAGCGAAACTTCGGCGAACCAAACACGGACGAGGTAAAAGGGGACGCGAGGGGGATGGTGCATGTGGAGTAGAGGCTTTGGACCCGAACAAGTGCGATTCCCGACGAAACGCGACCGACTTGGGCAAGGGAAAGTGGAAGAAAGAGAGTAGTGGGGACAAACGACGAGACGAAGTATCGAGAGCAGCACGGCTACCGCGATGTGTTCCTTCCTTGTCCTCTCTCCTCTATTTTACAATTTTAGCATTTTGCAGCCCTAACCTGACAAAGCGAAGGAGTTTCGCGCTGAAGGCAAATAGGCAGATTCACGCTCCAGCATGTATTATTTTATTTTTTAAAATTCAAAAGTTCCCTGACCTTGCAGTAAATTTCCCTGACATTTCCCCGACTTCCATGACCGGAATTTATTTCCCTGACTTCCCTGACCTGTAACAGTCCTGGTTACGCATGTCATACGATGTTGGCATGTCAAAGAACCCATTTGAATTCAGAAGGCCGAGTTCATAATGGCAAAATTAATCTCGGGATTTTCCGCCAACACAAAGTTCCTCATTTCTCTACTAGAAAGCGCTATAGTGTTCAAGGAGCTTAGATATCTAACATCAAGGAACAACGAAATTCGACATGCAAGCTACCCTCTGGGTGTCAAATAACAAAGCTTGCACCCGGCAGCCGAGGCCATACGATTTGACTTTACACAAATGAAGAAAAATATTAATTATTAAGCATATAAAATGTTAACAATATATTTCCCTGCTAGATGAGAAATAACTACACACTATGTTGAAACATATAGGTGGGGAAATGTCACTTAATTTGGCATGGCAATTTTAGCATAATCACTCAATAATTGCTTGGCATCAAAATAGGTAACATATCTCTAAAAAAAATCTAAAAAAATATTAACCTTATTGATGCCAAGCAATTGATTAATGCCCCTTCGCAATACATATTGCTGTGCACATTCACATGAAGACTTTCACCAGAAAGGGTTTTCATGTGTGCTTTGAAAGACTATTTGATAGCAAACTTGGCTTTGCATAAGCTATATTCGTATGGCTCCTCATCGCTATGATCTCTGACGAGTGAGCCTTATTACTAGGGATGTGCGCGACGGAAGCGTGGAGAGGTGAATGTCGACCCTTTATACCTCGAGTACTGGAACTGTTTCGCACGAAGCATCTTGACTCCCTACTGTTATGTGGCGGGAATTTAAATACGCGATGTGTAAAAATCATGCATGTTCAAACTTTGGTCGGCCTATGATTTGAAATGCAAAGTTAATAATCAGAGTGTATGATGGAAATCACACCGAGCCTAACTGTGTGCTCGATAAATAGCGAATGAAAATAAATACACATGGAACATACGTGAAGTAGTTTATTTATTGACTAGGTAAACATGTGTCTCTTTAATTGGCTCTTCAGGGAAAACTTGGCTTCGCATGTGCTACATGAATGTGGTCGTTTACCACTATGGGTTAGCACATGTGATTTCAAACGGCTCTGCCGCGAAAAACTGGCTTCGCATGTACTACATGAATGTGGCGTCACCCACTATGGATTAACATGCGTTTCTTAAGATTGCTCTTCTGTATAAACTTGGCTTCGCATGTGCTACATGAGTATGGCATTTCACCACTATGGCTGAGCAGATGTGATTTCAAAGTGCTTTTCAGGGAAAACTTGGCTTTGCATGTGCTACATGAGTGTACCCTCTCGCCACTATGTGTCAACATGTGTCTCTTTAAAGTGCCCTTCCTGGGAAACTTGGCTTCGCATGTGCTACTTAAGTATGGCCCTTGACCTCTATGGATGAGCATGTGTGATTTCAAATTGCTCAGCTGGGCAAATTTGGCTTCGCATGTGCTACATGAGTGTGGCCTTGTTCCACTATGGGTTAACATGTGTTTCTTCAAGGAGCTAGGCCAATGATACTTGGAGTCACATATTCTGCATGTGTAAGGCTTCTCTCCACTATCCATTGGCAGGTTCGTCTTCAAATTTTGTTGGATTGTACTTTTTTCTTCCTGACACAGTGCTAGTATTATGTCCTCCAGTATTACCGAATGCGCTTATCTTCCCTACAGCAGGATTCGAATTATCAGGACATATCAGTCTGAAATCATTGGTAATTATACATGTATATTGCAGTGCGCTCTTAATTGTGTTGAATTATCGGAGAATACTGAATGAAACTTTCGAGATCCAGAGATCTAATATTAGAAATGATAACTGAACAACTTTCGTTAATATCACTACAATGAAAACAGTTCTTATCGGGTACCTGGAACTGATTTAGTTTCTAATCTTCAATGCAATGGTTTTCATACAGTCTGAATATTTTAAAATTAGTTATTTACTATGCAAACAAAATGGTATGTCATGTCGGAGTATTTGGAGTCATAGATTTTCTTGATAAATATGAAATCCGTATCAATTTCAAAAGAACAGATTATCGCTTACAGATCATGTTGTTTGGCAAAAAATCAACTTGGTCCTTGATCTCTCTTTGCTGTAAAGTATAGAAAATATCGGATCTCAAATGCCAACATTAACACTATAACAGTAACTGCCATTAAAAGATCTATTGGTATTTTGAGAGATAACTTATATGCGAAAATTATGTTTATTTTATGGCTGAATAGCTATATCAATTATTTCTTTTTAGATGCAGTTTGCCTACTCTTCAGGTGTTTTATCCTAATTTATATGCTTGAGATACATTTCATAGTTCATTACTCGTATTTTGTTAACCGTCTCATATTTCTCCTTTCACCTTATTACGACTGTAAGCTTTGTATATTAGCAGCATTGTAAGATGAGGAAGCATAACCAACAAAAAGTATTGAAATTATTTAATGGATTCAGAAATTGTGTGCTGATTCATATTGCCAGTGCGAATGTTCAACTTAGTTTTACACCACATAGTGTCACTTTAACAACATGGCTGTACGAGGATGTAACGACTACATGATAGAATCCGGGTAACAGAAATCCAGCTGACTTAGAAAGTGCTTGCTCGTACAGGTGATAGAATAATCCAGAGTATATTCACTACAGAATAACCATTCTGGCCTATAGATTATGGTGGGAATTTACGGATAGGCAATTTTTTTTATTTCGAAACCATATGGGTTATTATGCTTCACTGTTGAATACTTCGTGGATGAATGGTTACCACTAGTTACGGCTTCATAAATTGGGTGGAGATGAGTGATTAGATTTAAACACAAGATAATATCAGATACTATATATATCGGTGGCATGTTATAATGTAGAGAAACAGGTAACTCTTCAAGATTAACCACACCATATAGCGCACAATTATACAACTTTCGGCTTACAACTATGAGACTCCCGTCTAACCTCGTAATGAAGCTGGGAACATTAAACAATTTTCCACCCAACGGCCTAATATCTCGACCCGTACTTGGACGTGAAAAAATTCACAGTTTGTACACTGCTATTCTAGATAAATAATCTATATATTACAGTCAATGTTTGAGAATAACTGATCTAAGTATCTCAGATGCTTGTCAAACCTGGCACAATATCCTGTAAGTGATTTCACTACATGCTCAAAGGAATGCACTTGCTTAAGTGAATGCGTATATGATCGCGAAAAATCGAGGTGAACTCCACATAGGCGGTGTGAGTGACATGAATACAATGTTGCTTTTGTTTGAATCATCAGTAATAGGACTGGTTTATGCTGCCCTTTACGTCACTCATTCTTGAGGTAATCATTCCATGTCCACAGAACTTTCGCACCCTACATCCAAAGCAATCCTTTCAAAATATTCTGATCTTGATTATTCCCTAGAGTTCTTGTCCTTCACCGTCCTTCCATAGCAACTGTAAGTGTGCAATTCCTGTTGCCTTAGTATGTGCCATACCAAGCTATCTCTTCTATTTATAACTGTTCGCGAGATTCATGAACCCTTCATTAAGTACTGTGTATAATCTTACAATCTTCACTATTTTCCTAGAACACCACGATCAAATATTTCTATTTTCCTATTTTGTGCAGCGCAAGCAGTCTAAGTTTCGTTACCATATAGCACCACGCTCCAGACAATGGCTTCAAAAATCGCTTTTAAATATCTAGATCTATATCTCATTTTAACAGATGTCAACCTAATCTTTATATCTTATTTGCTTTGGCAATTGTGTTACTATGTTGGAGTCACCACCGTCCCTTAGCGTCTCAACAGCCAATCGATGTCAATATTTTTTAAATATATTCCTGCTGCATTCCATTTATTCTGTTTCAAATACAATGATTTTATTATGAATTCTTTCCACAAAACCTGGTACACACCGTTTAGAAACATGTTCAAACGAGGCAAAAATGGCAATGTCGTTAGTAAATCACCGAGTCGAAATTACTTTATCTTCACCCTTTAATTATTGTTTAAATGTCTTTGTCGTTTCTTTTGTTAGTTGCCATATGAATAGATTGAAGGACCAGTGATAAAATACAGTCCTACCTTATACTATTCTAAATACCAATCTCTCTCTCATGTCAATCAAATCTAATAAATACCAGCTGGTTGTAGACACACTCCAATCCCTGAATTGTATTCCCATACTTTTCAAACTGTCAAAAAATAACTCCAATCAACATCATCACCAGCTTTATTTATACAAAATATGCCACGAACGTTTTCTTCTCGATATTTATTCTATCTTCTAAGACCAGTCTAATACTTAATACAGCTACCATTGTTCCTAAGATTTTGGTTAACCGAACTTGTCTCTTCCTAACTCGACTGCCATCCCATCCATTGTTTATTATTCTAATATAATATTGAAGCGTGGGTCATCAGACTCAATGTAGGAGAATCTTCCCATCTGCCAGTTCCTGCTTTTTTGAGTATAGAGGAAATGACATGCTGTTTGATAACAAGCTTTTATAACCTTGGATAGGCTACCAGTCAATGGTCCAAAGTATTAACAAGCGAAATAAACTGACCATATCTTCATTCCATATGCATCGTAGCAACTCAGTCGGTACATAACCCATGTCTGCTGGATTCTATATACGTAGGCCTTCTAGAGGCTATTTCTGATTCCAAGAATAAATCTCCTTTCTTATGAGCATCAATTTCCTCTCCTCTTTTACTTCATTATCCTTGATATCCTTAGCTCGATACAAATGTTGGATGTTATTTTCCTTCAATCCACCTTCTATTTTATATCGATTACAGGTTTCCACCTCAGTCACTTATATTAGGGCACTTAAGCCATTTTTACCCGAAAGAATTCTCAATCTGGATAAAGGATTCCTAATTAAAAACAATTTTGTACATCTGGACATTTCTGTAGTGTTCGTTTAGGAACTTGTACATCGTTATCACTTAGCCCCTTGTACTTGGGTTGCTTCTTGTATTTTTCTGATAATCTGCGTATTGTGATGTCTGTATTAAATTGTGTATTTGGAATCAAGTCTAGGATTGGGAAGGAGGCGGCCGTTGCATTAAGTTAGAGACCACCCCCTTCTTTGCCTGTAGTAAACCTAGAAAAAGGCTGAAAAATCAGTACTAGGGTGGCTGGAGAGGAAATCGAGCCCACCTCATCTCAATTTGGCCTCATGAGGTTGAATGTACCCTGACCTAGCCCTCAGACAAGAGTTAAAATCTTTGACAGGGCCAACAAACAAATCCGTTCCTCCGGGTCGACAGCCAACTATGCTATCCACTACACTAAGAGGTAGTTATTGCTCATTCTTCTTTGAACGATTTTCTTTAGCTTTTTTGCTCTTCATCATTGCCTCATTTTTCAGATTTCTGTTTTCTGTTTGTCTAATTCATGTCATGCGCTCTTGATCTTCCATCTTTCATTCGTATTGTTGGATATCCTGAGTGTGATCCAAAGTCTTTACCTTCCACTAATTCTGTATCTTCTTTTCCCTCTGACAATATTTTCTTCTAAGAACTGTATTCTTCAAAAAATCCCATTCAATGCATCCCATCCAATTCATAAATACCAGATTGTAGTTAGAATTAATGTTGGCCCCAGAGTACGTTTTGTAATCCCAATTGAGATTTCAGAATCTCTACTTGATCATAATGAAGGCAATTTACAAACGTCCAATACTTCCTGGTCTCAGTCGAGTGTTGATAGTTCTGTTGTGTATGCCAAAAGCGTGTTAGCTATGCCCCATTTGTGATCGGTGCCAAATTCTAACGGCCTGCTCAATCGTTCGAATCTTTCATACTTTCTACATTTCGCCACTATCTATTCTTCTTTTCCGTTTCTTAACACAGCATTTCAATCTCATTTTACAACATTCACAAGCCACAGAATTACACATACTGTATTTGTTAGTAGTACTTTTCCACTTCATTATTATCTATTTGATTGGTAGACTTCTAGACTACTCTATTGCACGTAGGTTTCGTTCTAATTTTAACTACAATACACCATTAACAATAATGCTCATAATATTCTACCCACTGTCGAAGTTCCCCAGTCAATATGAAACTTATTCCCCACAATCCTTAATTGATTTAGTACAAATGATCCTTTAGTCTCCTGGCCTGCATACTTCACGAATACAACCCAAATCCAACTTCAACCTAAACTGTTAGGACCTCCCCAGCACTGCAATGCCGCGAGCCTCTACCTCTTGGATATGCTCATGTGCGGCAAACAGTCATGATAAAGTAACCACTCGCTCTTCCTCGAGCGTGATATTGTCTCGTCCCGCAGGGACTTGTACGGATCTGCCCTCTGCGGCAGTTGACGAAGTGGAGAGGTGATGATGGATGAAAGGGCCGCCGGACACGTCTGGTAGAGGTTCCTATGAGATGGCCGGCCGGGTTAGAGAGCACCTCCTGATACTCGAGCCACGAAAAAGGTCTTTGTCAGGAGGGGGGCGCCTTCCTCGGCGCGGATATATATATATTGATGAAGCTTGTAGCCTCTCTGTCCCGCCGACTAGATATTTCCCATTTCATGTTCCTCCACCTGCCTCAGGATATTCATACTACAAATATCTATGCTTTGACCAGTAGAATGCCAGATATTCCGTTTGTCACCCTTGTGATGTTAACCCCACTTTCGAGTGGTCCTCGGCTGGAGATTAGATGGTGGGAAATGTTTATCGCACGAATGGAATTCCACGAAAGAGAAGGGTAACATTACATAGAATTATGCATAGGCAGGTCCATTACTTTAGGTAGAACATTACTGCAGTAATTTCCCGTTGCAGTAGGGGACGAAGTGTGGCACAGATAAGCTGAAGCCATGAGGTGGCAATTGGGGGCATTGGTTATTATTGTTATAGATGGCCACACAATCTATGGGACCAGTAATGCATGACTATTTCGGAACTGCTACACCCCTTCATAATAAAATAATATAAACCAATCAATTAGGCATCATATCAAATGTCTACTAATAGTACACACACTCCACAATATCCGTGAAAAATTATTACCGAACAGATTAAATGGACCCAGCCGTACCACTGTCCTAACTATGGACCATATAACATCACATAAGGTATCTCTTATGCTTCTGTATAAAATATTAAGATACTGTCAGTCTTCCCAATAATTTAGTTAAAATAATTTACTACGTTTACATGGTGAACTCAAATCGATTTGAATACGAACCTGTTCTCAGTACGGTGCCCGTTTACATGAGCAGTTTCAGTTCGTGTTGAAATCGATTTCAATACGGTATACAATTTATAGTGGGCAACCAGCATTATGTTGGCTAACCGGTTTTTAACAGCGAAAAATAAGATCAGTGATTATCATCCAATATTTTTTGAGAGAAAAAGAAGGATGTGCGAAAGATTTTGATGTTGTTGTTTGTTTTTTCTAAACAAGTTTATGTCCAGTTTAATAGTGAGCAAATGTTATTGGTTTTACGTCCCATTTAACTACTGAAACGTTTAGAGACGCCGGAATGTTGCCCCGAATGGGAAATGTAACGTGTCAGTGCCGGGATTCATTCCTGCAACCTTGGGAAAGCAGGCGAGAAAGTTACCGCTGCGCCACTCAGCCAGTCAATTTATTCATAGCAGACAATTGGGAAAAGGAACGGAATAAGCGGCAAAGTGAGACGGTGTATTTACACTTCCTCTGTTGAGCACATTTTACATACAGATACACCAGACCAGACATTAAAGGCAAACAGACGAAAATACACAAACGCTAAAAACACGTTCAAACAAACTACGCTTATCAACCACGACAGGAACATAGTCCGAAACGTAAAACTTGGGCAGAAAATAGACAAGCAATTAGAGAGTCGGGTGACAGATGAGAGTAGATAAGTTCAACAATGTTACTCGAGTGCGCGCTCAATCGCTTTCAATACGATACGCGTTTACATGTTTCTGAACACCAATTTCGATACGATCCAATCACACATATCGACATTCAAACTCGAGACTATCTGAGTCTCGTTTACTTGACAGTATTCAATACGCCATGTGAACTAAATTCGATTTGAGTTCGTCTTGTAAAAGTACTAATTATATGTTTGCAAATCCACCATTTCGTCTTACTTCCATCCCCTAAACTCTTGAATCCGTCAGTTCGTCTCAACACCTGACAGAGTGTGGTGGGCAAATGGCCTGTGGGTGAACGCCATTTATAGGTGATTCACATATTTGTATGTGAGAAGACAACTGACAGACAGACTGTTAATGTTTCAGCTTTGTGCAGGAATATTCCGTGAAGTTCAGATGGCCGAGGCCCTACTTTCGGCGTGGGTAGAACAAGAGGACACGAGAGGCTACCACAGCGGGGATCCGTGACTCTAGTCAATCATTATGTGACAGAGCGGTAAGTGATTGCTCTTTCTGCCAGCTCTGCAAGATTTCACCGGAGCCAGCTGCCGCTCTGTCCAGAGCTGGGGGCGGCGGCCTCCTCCCAAAGCAAACCTGGGCGTTACCAGCTCGCAGACGGTATTGCACAGGCATTGATATGCTGCTAATGTTGGCCTAACATCGTGCAGTCTCATAGGCTTCACCAATAGCCTGTAATTGTCACTAATGCACTCCCCAGGCCAATCAACTGGTGGGGCACAGTATGAAAAATATATGGAGCCTCTTTTGAATTATGAAGTACGTCTAGTTACTTGCAACAGGCTCTTATTTTAGCTTCTTGTCGATCTCCCTTTGTCAATAGGACAGATGACCTCACTGTTCCACCCATTTTAACAATAACCTTAACTCGCTTGGTCAACTCTTGTTCTGTTTAGACCTTCGAAGCGTAGGGAGTCTATCATGGTCTTTTCATTTACTCACTACCCTAATTTTTGGGGGAGCTGAAACTCTTCCTTCTGTAGCATACCTGTATGTCAACAGGTGCAGGTGACCTCGATGTTACACTCCTTAAAACATCGATCCCCTCCACCACCTGTCCAAATGATGCAAAGTGTTATTACACTTTTGCCACTCGCAACTAGTGAGACATGGGTGATGGCCAAGGGGCGTTTAGTTGAACCTAATCATGCCAGAATTCAATTTTCATGTTTCCTGTCCAATATTCCTTCATACATACACATTCATTTGTGTCAGTTTTGTCTATCACCGTCTAGTTTAGTTTACAAGCCTCTAATTGCAAGTCGCCTCCATGATTCCCTATTAGCAGTTAGCAATACGGCCCCCTCTGCTACAATTCCTCTTATTTTGAAATCATTAAACACTGAATCTAACCATCGCCTCCTAGGTCTACCTCTGCTTCTCTTACCCTCTACAGTAAACCTCGTTAACGTCTTACGCAATCTCTCCACGTGACGCCACCATCTGAGTCGGCTCATGCGAATAGATTCCTTCAACTTTAATATGCATTTCATAACAACCAGATTGTGGTGAGAGTTTATGTCAGCACCAGGATATGTTTTACAATCCAAAATCTGGTTTCGAAACCTCTGCTTGACCATAATTAATCGATTTGGTAACACCCTGTATCTCCTGGTCTCATCCATGTGTATATTCTTCTATTGTGGTTATTGAATAAGGTGTTAGCTATGACTAGGGCCCAGTTTTTGATGACATGTCATCTTTTAATGAGCTGTATAAAACAATGCTGAAGTACATAGAAACTCCGGACGGGCCACCCCGTCTTCAAATATGTCATTTTTATTTTGCATCTTTTTGCATTTTTTGCTACGTTTCCATTTTATGAGCATTTTTTTTAGTTTGGTAGATTTTGTTGTCATATTTTAGAGAAATTAGCCTTTTACGGTCATTTTTTCCAATTTACTAATGTCACAGCTTTATATGAGGGAGTTACGTCTCTCAGAGTTAAGAAGAAGCTAGTAGCTATGAACATATCCCTTTTGTTAAGTGCTAGAAATCTATTTTTATTGACTTTTCAGTTTGAGCTTCAGATGTCATTTTAGAAATACTGGTGAGTTTATTATTATAAGCCAAGCAGCCAAAACGGTGGAGGAAGAAATAGAAGAAGAACCAGACATTACTATGGCAGAAGTGGAATGGGCAGTTAGGAAGATGAAGATGCGGAAAGCTGTGGGAATCGACGAAGTGGCAATAGAAATGATCAAGGCGGCAGGACCATTGGGACTGCAGTGGACATACAGACGTCTCAGGAGTGTGTGAAGAGATAAGAAAGTAGCTGAAGCCTAGAAAAAGGGAATAATATTGCCAATATTCAAGAAAGGAGACAGGAAGGTATGTGGTAACTACCGAGGAATCACCATCATCTTGCATGTTAACAAAGTAATGGAAAGAATCCTAGAAAGAAGAATTAGAGTAAAGGTAGAAAGCCAAATAGAGGAGGAGCAGTTTGGATTTAGAGGGGGCAGGTCAACAGTGGAACCCATTTTCATTCTGAGACAGAACATTGAAAAGAGTTGGGAATATGGGAAGGATATGGTAATGAATTTTATTGATCTAGAAAAGGCCTGTGATAGCATCCCTAGAACAAAAGTTTGGGAAAGCTTAACCAATAGGAGGATAGGCAAGGAACTGAGAGACATGATAAAAGGAATGTGCATGGAGTGCTAGAGTAGTGTGAAGACTAGAGTCGGGAGATCGGAATGGTTTAAAATTGACACTGGACTAAAGCAAGGAAGTGTTTTGTCACCATTATTGTTCGTAATGGTGATGGATAACATCATGAAGGCAGCAATGAAAGACTAGAGTAGGGCAAAGATGAAGGTAATGTTGTTTGCAGACGACGTTGTGATCTGGGGCGAGGATGAGATGGAGGTACGAGAACAGTTAGACGTAATAAATGAAAAGATTGAGCAATGGGGATTGAAGATAAATGTGGAGAAGCGTAAATAAGGAAGAAGGAAAAAGAGTAATCAGAATAGGAGATAAGGAATTGGAAGTCGTGAAACACATCGAATACTTGGGAAGTGAACTGACTGAGGATGGAAGACTAGATTTGGAAATTAGCAGAAGAATACAAGAGTGCTTTCTACCAACAGGTACGGGGACTAGTACGGAACAAGGATATACCAATTAAGGCCAATGAAGTTATGTACAAAGCATATTATGTTCCTATAATGACATATGCAGCGGAAACTTGGACAATGACTAAGAGGGATGAGAGCAGAGTACAAGCAGCTGAGATGAGATTCGTGAGAAGTATGGTCCAGAAAACGAGGAGGGACAGAGTGAGAAATGAAGATATACGGAAAGAACTGGGAGTACAGAAACTAAATGACAAACTGGAGCAAAACAGATTGAGATGGTTTGGACATGTCAAACGGATGAATGAAGTAAGGCTACCAAGACGAGCACTGGAACGACGGATGACTGGGAAGAGAGGATGAGGAAGACCAAGAATGCGTTGGATGGACTCGGTGGAGAATAGAATTAGAAACCGGGACCTGGATTGGAACACCGTGTCGGAGGAGGAATGGTGGAACGACAGAGCAAAGTGGAGAGGAACCATATTTGCCCCCACCCAGTGTCAACTGGAAAAGGGGAAATGAGGATGATGATGATGATTATTATAAGAAGATTTTCTCCATTTTTAGTGCATTTTTCGAATTTTTTAAATATTGGTGAGATAAGTCTATTATTATCAGATCATTTTCTCCATTTTATAGTGTATTTTTTCATTTTTAGGTCATTTATTAGTGTCATTTTTGAAAATTTTAAGTGCATTTTTTAAACTATTTTACGGCATCAACATCCGGGCCCTAGCTATGACCAACTCATGCTCGGTGTAGAAATCCATCAGCTTGCTTCCCCGACCATTCCTTTCACCTAATCCGAAATCTCCTACTATCCTCCCTTCTCTCCCTTTTCCTACCACAGCATTCCAATCTCCCATTACTATAACATTTTCATCACCCTTGATATACCTCAGAATTTCATCTATTTCTTCGCAGACCATTTCAACATCTTCATCATCAGCTTGACTGGTAGGCATATAGACATGTACCACTGTGGTGCACGTAGGTTTAGTATTGATTTTTGCTACAATAATCCGTTCACTATATTGCTCATAATATTCCACCCGCTGTCCAAGTTTCCTACTCAATATGAGACCAACCCCTGCTTGGCTATTGTTTGATTTAGTGCTAATGACCGTATAGTCTCCTGACCAAAAGTCCTGTTCTACCTGCCAGCGCATTTTACTAATCCCAACCAAATCCAACCTCAACCTATCCATTTCCCTTTCTAAGATTTCTAACCTTCCACTTCCTAGCAGACTTCTAACATTCCACGCTCCGATCCGTAGAATGTCAGATTTCCTCTTTGTTACTTCTGTGATGTTAACCCCTTTCCACTATACTTTACCATTTATGGCTGAAATCCAATTACCCCTGCCGCTTTGCAACATTGTAGTTTATTTACCACCCTCTCTACTTCATCAACCGTGATCATGTTCCCGTCCTCATTCTCCACCTGCATAATATCAAAATCTGCCACATTGCCAGATAAGTCTCCTTTAATATATACAGGGACTTTTTGCTTGGCAAGATGATTCCGGTCGACCATGGCCACCAGTCCCCGGCGAATAGCCGGCTGTAAGTCCCCGTTCGTACTAAGGCAATATAAGATAAGCGATATGTCGTAAGCGATAATATACGCACAGACAGAAACGTGGAATGTAAACGGAGGTTCACAGGCCCGCAATTGCACAACATATCGCAAGTGACATATCTCTCGAAGTACCGCTTGCTGGTCTCTTGAGCGATTAGTACCGTACGATAGTTCGAGCTGTAAACCTACTGCCGGTAAGAAAAGAAGACAGTTCTGTAATTCCCATCATTAAATCCTCGTAACACGAGGCTTTTCAGGAAATTAAAATTCTCAGGATCCATTGGCTAGAACTCCCTGAAGATATCCTTCTTCTTCCTTGTCTGCTTCTGCCCTCAACCTTCCCTTAAATAATTTCTTGTAGAAGACGATACCTGTGTCCTCTCATTATATGACACAAGCATTGTAACTTCCTAATTTTGACACAGATAATTGTCTCCTTATCTTTACCTATCCTACGCAATATCTCAAAATTCAGCTTACTCATAAGATCCTTCGATCTTAAATTAAATGGACAACTCTGGCAACTTTGCCATTTCCCCCGACGAAGAACTAAAACACAATGATTATAACATTAATTGTACGTTCTCTTTGGAACGTCTTGGATATTATTCACTGCCTGTGTTTACATTGAGCAGACGCATATCAGAAAAATGTCTAATAGTTTAGACATTAAAGAAAACTGTTCAGCGCCTCGGGCCCCGGGGCAACAGCCCCGATTGCCCCTCCCTGTCGGTGGGCCTACATATGTGTTATACGTAGGGAATGGATTTTTGGAAAATGCATATGTTGTGGGTTTATTGGATTTATTGCATCTTCTGAACATAACAGCATATTTTAATATAAACAGTTGAAATGAAGTATAATTTAAAACATCTTGAACAAAATTAGTTTCGCCTGCATGTTGGACATCCCTTGCAAGCAACTTTTTGAGAAACAGTTAATGAATTTGGACTAGAACTCAACCTCACTGAGTAACTTGAATGTGGTTCCCAGACGGATGGGACCATCATAGTAGATGCCACCCCACTACCAGAGGCTTCACATCTCCGATACCTTGGCTCCGTTGTGAGACCTGATGGTGACACAGTCTCGGATGCCGTGCAAGAGTAAATGCTGCGTGGATGAAGTGGTGCCAGGTCACAGGCATTCCCCGTGACCACAAAATGAAGATCTATCAAACAGTCGTCGCCATGATGCTTTGTATGGAGCCAAATGCTGGCCTAATAGAATGAATCATGAACTAGCCTTGCACTCAATTGAGATGTGAATAAAAGTTTGGTGCTTTTCAGTCGGTCAACACGAATGTACCCAAATAGAGCTGGGTTATGCCCTAATCCTGAAATAAATTACATGAGATTAATAAATACCCTAGGATTACCAGTTGCGATCGTCAAGCGATCATCATCAGATCCATTACACCTAGGCTATAACATTTATGATTGGGAATACAGGTGAAAAATATATACAATATGAACAATTATTTAGTTGCAGTGTTGGTAATGCAACTGTCGGTGTATGCTAAATGTAGTATATCTAATGTTAGGTGAACTTCTAAAATGGTACGTTTTCCTGCAATAAACCTAGGCCGGTCTGCGCGGCAGTATTAAAGGTGCAGGGACGTCTTCAATAGACCGTGTACCGCTTAGTTGAATGGCTTTTTAGTCCACGCGTGGCGAAGATAGTTCCACGGTCTTTAATAGTTGTAGATCTTCCTGTATTCAATAACATACATTCATATCTAGATTTGGCAACGTCACGCAAATAAACATGGCACAGACCTCAGAAAGAACATAGGAACAAATGGAAGAGAAAGGGAAAAACCAGTTCCACCCAGTTAACACCCGGGTTAGTCGACTATAACTAGTGCCAGAGTGAACACGAAACTGCTTGAAGTTCCTGTTAGGGAGCCAAACGGATAGTATCAGCCTGTATTATTACAGTATCATACCTGCCAACTTTTGAAAAGGGCTATCAGTAAAACTCACGCGCGACAAAAAATTTAACGATTTTCGACATACCCCGGCTTGACGAAAATAATAATACTTCTGGGCTACAAAATACAATAATTCATGCTTTAAACAGGATATTTCAATGAAATCATATCTACTTACATGATTTGTAGATGAACATAACAATCAAGAAGAAATCCATGTTAATCAGCATCAGGCGTGGTGAATATTGGTTTGGAGCATACATAACAGGACTTCCTTGATAAATTAAGCCGATATACGATAATTGAAAAAGGTTTTACACAATAAAACTTGTTTAACGTAACACAGGCAAGAAATAATATAATACACACTGCAAATCACATGCTAGTTCGACTTTAAAGTCATGGTTGTGGCCTTTTTAGCTTCCAGCAAAAAGTCTTGAGAAAATGCTTTGTCATAACAGGGACCAGAACTCCTGGTCTTCAAAATAGAAATAGACTCCAGAGATTCATTGGACATGGATGACCTGAACTGTGTTCTATTTTTCTTCACAAGGCTGAAAACACGTTCACATTCTGCATTGCTATGGGGTATGGTGAGAATAGAGAGCATTACTCTAGAAATTCGGTTATACTTAAGAAGTCCATCGGCTCCACGAATTCTTGATATTTGTGCCCAACTGGAATCACTTGCAGCATCTTGACGTGCAGCCAAAGTGTCATCTACCTGAAGAGCTGTAAACTGCCTCTGAAGCTCATTCACCACCTCATCGGTAGTTTCATTATCTTCCTTGCATAACATGATAGGAAACTTTTCCAAGAAAAAACGAACGGAAGAAAACTGTGCATCTTCAATTTTGTCTAACCTAGCAACTTGAGCATTCTTTAGCACTTCATCCTTGAGTGGAAACTTGTTGATGATGTAGTCACAGGCAGTACAAAAGTAGTTTCTCACTGATGAAAAGAAAAGGGATTTATCTGTATCCTGGAGATCATTCACTATGTTCGAAGTTTGAATGCCAATAACTAACTCATCATCACTTCTTTGATTTTGAATCAAGTTGTACTCAACTTCAAGCAATAAGGAGCTTTTGACAATTTTGGGCTTAACAAACTTGGTGAACAGCTGCTTTAGCAAATCCATTAGAAGTTCTAATAACAAGTGAACTTGTGGGGAAGAAGTCTGAAGGGCAACATTCAATTTGTCAAATACAGGAATAGTCACATGAAGAAAAGTGCAAAAGGCCTTGTTCAAGTTTGAGGACAGGAACATAAACAATTTTTCCTCACGAGTTGTAGCAGAAGGCTTATTTTTAGGATGGGTTTGTCACATTTGGAAGAATATGCTATTCTTTTAGGGGCATGTGTAGTAGCAGAATCAAGAATTCTCTTCTTCTGATACTCTTTGGATCCACTTTGTTCAACTTTAGGTATTCTGAAAGATGTCAAGCTTGTGGAAATGTTTTGGGTACATAATATTACTTCCTCCTTGAAGAAAGAAAG
This sequence comes from Meconema thalassinum, assembly GCA_946902985.2. Taxonomy (NCBI): domain Eukaryota; kingdom Metazoa; phylum Arthropoda; class Insecta; order Orthoptera; family Tettigoniidae; genus Meconema; species Meconema thalassinum. The sequence continues at coordinate 212,065,985 of OX336395.1, forward strand.
AAGAGGATCCCACTGGTCCAGTAGTCTATCCAAACATCTGCCTAAAGATAACCACCTAGTACATACATGCTTCAGAATTTTCTTTGCTTCCTTATTGTGCAAGTTCTGAAATTTCTGAAGGCGTTCTTTTCTCTTTACACTCTTCTCTAAGAAATAAAATATATCTACAAGGATCTCATCCACTTTAACTGGTAATCTTCCAGCACCTTTTTCAGCTGCTAGATTAATCAGGTGGCAAATGCACCCTATGATGGCAATACCTGGTTGAACTTCCTTCAGAACTGCTGAAACCCCATTTTTGTGTCCTATCATAACAGGAGCATTGTCGGAGCAGAAAGCCACACAGTTTTCAATTGGTATATTATGAGAACTCAGCTGTGATAACATCAGGTTACCTATGTTTCGCCCTGTTGAGTCCCCGTCCAACGCTGGTATGGATAGCACAGTGCTCACTACTTTTTCCTGCCGAACATCATAGAATGTAACAACAATAGGATACAACTTGGCATTCGTATCATTGCTTCCATCCGTTGCCAAAGAAAATGGTCCGTTCTGAAGGCACTTAACAACTTCAGATGATGCATTTTTTGCCATTTTATTTACAATGCACGTCGTTTTCGTGCGACCACAACTATATTTCTTTGCAACTTCTGATGTGGGAAACATCTTCTTAAATAAAGCGCCAGCATGATCAGCCGCACTTAAGGGCACATTGTGTTCCACCAAAAAGGAAGTAAACAGACACTCGGCCCTAATTACGTCACTGTCAACGTTACCAGCCTTGGCAAAAAAGGTGATGATTTTCTTGCTATCTTCCTTCGATTTAACATAACTTATGTGTTTACCTTACTTCACATGATTACTTAAATCGTTTTTTCCACCATGAGCAATATTAATATCACACGCACATACCGTGCAAAAGGCAAATTTTTCTCCCTTTCTTGATTTTAGTATGCACGGAAAATCAAGCGAGTATGATTCTTTAAATGTCTGGAAGTACTGTTTCTTGTTGTATTTGTTCATTCTCGATATCAACTAAAACATCGAAAGGAACCTGGATCACTAAACGTCACATAAAATTATAACATAAATCGCATAAAACACAGCCAACACTTCATTAAAACAAGTCAAAGCACACAAGTCAAATGAACACGACGCCAACCTCGTAAAGAAAGAATATGCACATGGTAGAGAGAAAAAAACACACACGTGGAACGAATGTAATTAGTCCAAGGAATACAGGAAACTGCGAAGCACGAAGATATAGCACAAAAACTCGAACACTTCATTAAAATATGCCATAACCTTAAAATACGAAAACATTCAAAGAACGCCAACTTCGCGAACAATAAACAACTCACGTGGTCAAAGAATATCGTTTAAATCGCAACGAGCGAACGTAGGGGAACAAAGAATTTGCGAAGCAGAGCGTGTCGACACCTAAGATTCACATGGAAGAACGGTTATCCCGGCTTCAAATTCAATTACAATGACGACACAAACATGACACGGTTAAAAGTACGAATCAACTCAAAGAACGAGTTATCGACTATCGTGGACTTGCCTTCGACACACGCAAACAATCGATTGTACGGAAGTGGGAGGGATTATCGAATGTTAATTATCGTTTCAAATTTTTGTCCGCGAAATCGTAAAATGACACCGTTCATCCGTAAAACCGTAAAATGCTGCAATTTCCGTAAATTTTACGGATAAACCGTAAAAGTTGGCAGGTATGCAGTATAACTATAGTTGATTTTGTATAACCATATAAACACCCCAAACAGACAAATTCCGGATTGTTATCACCATTTTAGAAGTTCACCTATCATAAGATATATCACTCTCGCCGGATCATTCACGATCAAACTTTAGTGGGTTTACTAATATTCATAACAATATCATTTTGGGGGGCATCTGGATACGCCTCTGATCTTAGTATTGCTACTTTGGTAATTATAATTGAATATCATGGATTCGAAACAGGTCTTCCCTTTATTCATTACACATAACGCTTGGTCATAAGTTGTATGACAGTCTCTGGGTTATTGCTTCGTTATGCACATTATAGTAATGGTGAACCTGAGATGAGAACATGAACCATATTGTTTTTGGATTATGTTTTATAATACTTAGGAATGTTTAAAACAAGAAACATACTGGGTCTAGGTATATGTTACTTTATACACAGAGTAGAAATGTTTAAGTGGTATCGAGATCAAGAAACATTCAGGAATCGTAACTTTTTGATAAAAACTAACGTACATCGACTTCGATGATGCAATTTTGCAACGTCACAAGAAACACATAATGGCGAATCAACTAACTAAAATGGGTATATTTTCTCATCCAAACAAGAAAAGTGTAGTTTGACCCCGGAACTATCAAATTACAGTATAACTACATTTCACTGTAGATCAGTGTGACAACACTTTATACTATGGAGCCTGGTATCCAGACACACAAGAAGATTCTGTTTGAATGCTACCGTTGGAAGTCGTAGGAGTATTATTCTGTGGTTTCCAGACAAATCCACAGACGGTACATTCTAACAGGTCACTGATTCAACAAGGTTTATAATTGCAAACTTTTGTCAATGCATGACAACTTGCTAAGTTACACCAAGCAGCCTTCTCCCCAAATACCAGATATTTGTCCACACATTTTGCATAGCCAACACTAAAAGAATGCCTTTAAAATGTAAGATCCGTGTCTAACCTAATCTCAGACGGGATATCAGCATGAGCAATGGTTTGTCTAATTGAACTTTTTCTTATCTAATGAGCAGGCGTCAGAAAAGGCACCCGGCCATTCTTTTGCCTTTTCTCTGAACCTATAGAAATATGAAAGTGGGTTAAATACACTCTGCCCATCAGTAGGTGGATATTGGTCGAAAATATCCAGGCTAGCTCACCTTCCTTTTCGCCATGACAAACACACCTTAATATACAAACGCATACTGTGAGCGGTTATGACATCATTAAAGTCGGGTCATGTGGCAACGTGATGAAAGATAAATTATACACAAAATCACGAACAACTACTTTAAACCAATAAACATTCAAACTTTCATTTCCTTCATTCAAATGTATAAAATGCCTGTACTTTTGTAGTGAAAAACGCATTTGAGCTTCATAATCTACAGTGAGAGTGACGCTCCATAAATAGAAGGAAAAAACCTACACTGATACATCTAAACTCTGCTTTCCATATTTCAAACAATAAACTCTGATATTCAAGCTACGACATGTCGGAGAATTTGCTAATGTGTTTGTCCTGAATTCCTTTATGAGCACACAATTAAAGACAGCTTGGAAACCATTTATCAGTGTTGCCATATTAACAACTAATATTGTATCTTTCAGTCGGTCAACACAAAAATCATCCAGTTTCCGGAATAAGTAAAAGAAACTGAAATAAGTTAAAAGGGATAAAGAATTATATATATTATTAAGGACTATCGAAGAAGAAACCTAACGGATGATGTGTTCCACTCGTCAAACGAGCATCATCAGATCATATATGCAGAACAAATAGCTCCACAAAACGTCACAAAACCCACAGTGACAAACTCACAGTACCACCCTCTAAAAACAAAATTCAGGAAAACCAGACAAAAAATTAATAAGTGTGGTAATTATTACTGAAAAATATTATGTAATGGCATAAAGCTGGAAAAAGGACTATTTATTTTAATATATTTTAATATATCGGTAAGTTTAATATCCGTGAATAAATGGATTCATATAGGCATTCATTGAGTATGCTGCAGTCAGCTGAGTTATCTTTTGAAGTCATGTAAGTTTTATGGTCAAGCTTGGAGCTAATATACATGGTGAAAAATTTAGCTAGCACATTCAACGAAGGAGATATAAATAGGGGTTTAGGGCTGAGTAAAGTGTGTGAGAATGAATATTCTACTGATAACTACGATTTTACTGCCGGCAATCAACCTATTGCCCTAGGACAGTATACGCATATCTTTGTTGACATTGATCGTACCAGAAACCTATTTGACTGAAATCAATTAGCTCTAGCATGTATATCACTGAGTATACTATTATGAATGATTAGGCTGACAAATTTATATTGAGATCTCCAATTTGTATTAACAATTATCTTTTAAAGATTATTGTGTTAAACAAATGATACACACTATATTTTTTTTAGTATAAGGTACTCAACAATATGATTAACTGCTGGAGTAAGAATATCAACACACTATCTTGAAAAAGATAGGTGGGAGATAGTTTGTTTCAAAGATTTGTATTTTTCACTTAACATAGCATAGCAATTTTAATATATTCACTCATTCATTGCTTGGCATCAAAAGAGATAAGATGACTCTCATAAAATCTCAACCTTTTTGCTACCAAGTAATTAACACTAAAAGTGATAAAAATGTCCATCATAACTCAACACATTGCTACGCGTCTTGGTAGGTGAGCCTTTACCAACTGAAGAGCCCAATTGGCACGCTGGGGCGAAACGCTAGCAATGTGTTGAGTTATGCTGGACATTTTTATCACTTTGAGTGTTAATTATAATGGCCTAACGGACAATACTCATTTTGTTTCTCTTTCGAGAACTTTTGATTGTATTCAATGCCAAAGCACGGTTGATTTTTTTGTAAGTGGAGTTTTTGACTCCTGTGGTGCAATGGAATGCTCGTGACGTGGCCACATATGTGGCGAGTCGTCTTGCATGGCCTTCTTAGTGTGTACCTGCTACGCGTCTTGGTAAGTGAGCCTTTACCAACTGAAGAGCCCAATTGGCACGTTGAGGCGAAACGCTAGCAATGTATTGAGTTATGCTGCACATTTTTTTTATCAGTTTTAGTGTTAATTATAATGGCTCAACGGACAATACTCATTTTGATTCTCTTTCGAGAACTTTTGATTGTACCAAGTAATTAAATAATGCCTCTTCTGAAAACATTTTGCTGCGTAGATAGTACATGACGGAGGCTTTTTACCGCTAAGTGTAAGGCACACATGTGCCTTAAAACACCCTTGATAGTAAATTAAGCTTCTAGCCACTATGGATTAGAATGCGTTTCATCAAAATTCTATTCCGCAGTCACTTGGCAGTGCATAAGCTACAAGAGTTTGGCTTCTCAGCACTATGGGTTATGAAGTGTTTTGGAATTATTTTAAGTTAAAATTTGGCTACGCATGTCCTGTATGAATATGTGTGTTCAAAGCACATTTCTGAGAAAATTTAGCTTCGCATGTGCTACAGGAGGGAGGTTCCTTACCAGTATGGGTAAACATGTGTGTTATCGAAATACCTTTCTCCTAAACTTTTGCACCGCACGTGCAGCACGAGTATATTATCTCACCAGTATGTATAAAAATGACAGTATATGTAGCAAGAGTATAGCTTCTCAGCTCTATGGGTCAACATGTATATTGAAAAAAAATCTTCAGATGAAATTTGGCTATGCGACTCCACCATGACTATTGCCTTCACCAGCGTGGGTCAACAAGTGTGTTTTCAATTGCTGCTTGTGATAGAATTTGGCTTCGCACCTGCTACATGGGTATGGTTTTTACCAATATGGGTAAACATGTGAGTCTTCAAATCACGCTTCCGTATTAATTTAGCATTGCAAATGCTACATGAGAATGGCCTCTCGTCACTATGGGATAAAATGTGTCACTGCAAATCACATTTCAGATAAAATTTGGTTCCACAACTGCTACATAAATATGGCCTCTCACCGCTGTGGGTAAACATGTGGATCTTCAAACTGCTCTTGAGATAAAATTTTGCTTCGCAACTGCTACATGATTATGGCCGATCGCCAGTATGGGTTAGCATGTGATACTTCAAGTGACCTTTTTGAACAAATTTGGCGTCGCAGGTACCACATGAGTATGGCCTCTCGCCACTATGGGTTAACATGTGTCTCTTCAAATCACATTTCTGATAAAATTTGGCTTTGCAACTGCTACATGAGTATCGCCATTCACCACTATGTTTAACCATGTGTATCTTAAAACAGCCTTTATTTTGATACTCGGCACCGCACGTGCCACATTTGTGTCGCTTCTCACTACTATGGGTTAACATGTGATACTTCAAATTACATTTTTGATCAAATTTGGCTTCGCAGGTGCCTCACGAGTATGACCTCTCAACACCGCGAGTAAACATGTGAGTTTTCAATTGGCTCTTCTTATGAAATTTGGCATCGCACCTGCTACATGAGTATGTCCTCTCACTACTATGGGTGAACGTATGTTCCTTCAAACTTCCTTTCGAACGAAATTTAGCTTCGCATGTGGAACATGAGTACGGCCTCTCACTACTATGGGTTAACATGTGTGAATTCAAATTTGTCTCCATATTAAATTTGGCTTCGCATTTGCCACAAGAATATGGCCTCTCATCACTATAAGTAAGCACATGTACCATCAACTGTCCTTTCGTACGAAATTTGGCTTCGCATTTGAAACAAGAGTACGGCTTCTCGCCACTATGGATTAACATGCGTCTATTTAAATAGCCATTCTTATAGAATCTGGCTTCGCATTTGCCACATGAATATGGCCTCTCACGACCATGGGTAAACATGTGCCTATTTAGATCACCCTTTTGACCAAATTTGGCTCCACAAGTTCTACATGAGTGACGCTTCTCACCACTATGGATTAACATGTGTGATTTCAAGGAGTTCGAAGAATGAAACTTGGAGTCACATATTCTACATGTATGTGGCTTCTCGCCTCTATGGATGAGCAGGTTCGTCTTCAAATTTTTTTCGGTAGTACATTTTCTTATAGATACAGTGCCGGAACTAATATTATTACATAACGCGGATAGCGTCCTTACAGCAGAATTCGAATTATCAGGATATATGAGCCTGAAATCATTGGTGTTAATATATTACAGCGCACTCTTAATTATGTTGAAATATCTGACTATGGTGAGTAATACTTTCAAGATCTCGAGGTCGAACTTAAAAAATGATAACAGGAAAAAATTTCCTTAATATCACAACCAGGAAATCTGTCCTTATCATGATGATGATGATAATTGTTGTTTTAAGGGGCCTAACATCTTGTCATTATCAAGTACCAGGAACTAATGTTATTGGTTCTACGTCCCTTTTAACAACTGCGGCGTTCAAGAAACTCGGTTGCCAGAATTGTGCCCCGAAGAGGATTTTTAATGTGCCAGTAAATCTACTAATCTCGTTTTCGATTTTTAATATAATGATTCTCATACAGTCTGAATATTTTAAAATTACTTATATATTAAGCAAGCAAAAGGGTGTCATGTCGGAGTATTTGAAATCATAGCTTTCCTCGATAAATATGTAATCCGTTACATTCGAAAAAAGAACTGAATATACATGAGTGTCCCTTTAAACATATTTGCCAGTATCCAAGGTGAGCTGGATAGCAGAATATTCATTGTCCCCGGCTAGAAATCCCCTTGAAAGAAATGCCTGACAAATAGGACTAAGGGAGACTAGTTCTACAATTGTACTATGGACTACATTTACTGGGTAAAATATCAAATTCTAAAAGAATGGTGAGAAACATGCACTTCTCGGGGTACATAGGCTGGAAAAAGGTGTTGGGCGCCTGTAATTACCTCCCTAGTACAATTTCTTACTAATTAAAAAAAATAAAAATCCCTAATTTATAAAAATATGTTGCGGACAAACGAACCCCTCGTGTCCGACGGTTTATTAGTTAGTAACGATAAAAAAATTTGAACTGACTCTCCAATTCAAAAAGAAGATAAAATAACATTTTAAAACTCGAAATAAATAAATAAATCTTCACTCTCGTGAATAAAATAATTACATCTACAATGCCAGCAGCATTTCCAAAGCCGTCTCGACTTATACTCCCTCTTCAAGTTCATAACAATAATTAAAATGCCCAACATTAAATTCGTAGACCAGATTCGTTTTTTCAAAACTAAACACATTTATCTTTTAATCTATAGAGTGTAGAAACTTCGTTCCCACTCTATTAGAAAAAAATATTTACACTTATACTGATTGAACAATGGTCTGCCCATACCTAAATTATTGGCATGTATTTACAACACTCTTCCGATATCCTCATCGACACATTCTGTATTTGTGAGTTTTCACTAGCATGACTCGTCTTGTCAAATTATGTGGAAAAATACCAACTTTTTAGTTGCCTGACAGTTCTTTAAAGTACCGTCTTGTATTTTGCAGTTTAAAAATTATCCAGTGAATCGAAATCATGTTTTCTTCTCACGTTTCTCCTACGTACTGAACTCGAATTTAATAGGAGCAAGGAAATGCATGAGGCGAGGATCGAACTGCCTCGCGTGCTCATTTTATGTTTGGATTTAAAGGTGTAGTGTAGGCAGCTTGCCATACAGGTAAGCATTCTGTGACGCTCAAGAACGCAATTGTTAAGAAGTAAGAATATGTCACATCATTTGTGTGGTTATAAAATGAAAAAGTTTCTGTATGCAATATTTAATCAAGGAGATAATGACTTTAAAATGGAGCTGCGAATTGGCAAATACTACGAGTTTATGAAGCTTAGACGGCCGAGAACCGGTTTATAGAGAGGGGAGAGACAAAGAAGAGAGCTCGCGACTCCTTTGCTCACGGCACGCTTACGAGCAAGCGAGAGGAAGATATTGGCACACGACACCACTTAAATGAGTCAAGAACAATGCAAACTACCTAGCAACTCATTAGCCAATCAGAAGATTTTATTTATCTGAAGTACGAAATATTATAATATTTTAAAAAGACAATTATAAATAATTACACCGCACCAACATGAAGAGAAAAAGAAATAAAGAGTATTCACCGAAATGAAATTTTAAGTTACAAGCCACGAGAGGACATATTTTCAAATTAAATGAATTTTTATTGTTCGGGGCTAGCGACGCCATTATTGCAAGCTAGAGAGACTAGGGAGGTAGCAACAGTATTTGCATTCCATTTCTGCGACTGGTCGAGTCAAGAAGTGCGTTGTGATACTTCAGAATATTACTGCATGTATATTGAGCGACCAACGGAGAAATCTTATAAGGGAGGAGAGCGGCACCTATCGGTCAACCAAGAGTTGAAACTCCGTAGAATTGTACAGTCTACACTATTTTAAGAATGTGAAGAGAAAGTAATTAAATACACTATCAATCTACAGAAATATACGAAGTATATTCCACTGAAATACGACAGAAGCATTCCTCAATCTCTCTTAAGTTAACAGCCCTGGGGCTGGTTTGCAGCAACTCGCCAATCTTCTCTATTCTCCGCCATCCTCTTCAATTCACGATATGATTTTGTGTTGGTGTCTGTCATTAACTGTGTGATGTATGCAAGTGGTGGTCTTCCTCTAGTGTTTTTCCCTTCTAACATCCCTTCGATGACTCTTGTTGGCAGGCTATTATGTCTGAGAATATGTCCCAAAATATTTGCTCTTCTTGTTTTCAGGGTCTTCATAAAGCTTCTACTTTCTCCTGCTCTTCTGAAAACCTCTTCATTTGTCATATGTTGTATCCAACTGATCTTAAGCATTTTCTCCAGCACCAAGCCTCAAAAGCCATCAACTTCCTCTCTTCCGACTTCCCTATTGTCCAGGTCTCACTACCATACAAAGCCACACTCCACACGTATGTCTTCAACAGTCTTTTTCTTATTTTTAGGTCTATACCTCTGGATGTGAAGAGATTCTTCTTTCTATAAAAGGCGTTCTTTGCCTGAATAATTCTACTCCAAATTTCTCGTTTGCTGGTTCCATCATACGTTATCAAGCTTCCCAGATACTTATATTCCTTCACATGTTGTATTCTATCACTCTCGATATAAATTGCTGGTGCTCTTCTATGATCTTCCTGGTTCCGACTGCATACGAGTATTTTTGTTTTATTTTTATTCATCTTCATGTTAAATTCGTTTTTAAGGATGTTATTCATTACATGAAGTATCTGTTGAAGATCATCTTCATTTTCTGTTGTTAAAGCAATGTCATCTGCGAATTCCTCAATACTTATCAATATTTCACCAGTATTTAGGGAAATATTCAGCATGTTGACAAACTCAAGTCAGAGGGGATGTTTTAATACAAATTTTACGTCCAGCATTGCCATGAATCAGTAGGAATATGGAGTGAAGCTATCCTATACTAAATGTTGTGGAATCCAGAGGTGACCTGATACAACATTGGAAACCAGTGACCGGCAATACAATTCTAACTGCAGTCCACGGATGTCACGAACGTTGCTAAGGCTTCTTGAGTTTCCAATCTCATCACGGAAATCTCCGAGCAAGTACATCACAGTATGTTATTTCACTGAATTCCTGCAAGAGAGGAGACGTTTGAAGAGAGATTCGACAGAGCCATCTCACTCAGAAACGTACGGAGGTCCAGGTTCGTTAACCGAGAAGACGGAAGAGGCATGAATGGAGCGGACTCAACTGTACGAGACATCGCAGCGGGAGCACGGCTAGCCCAGCTGTTCGCTTTCCCGAGCTCACGCACGGCCCCGTTAGACAGGGAAGAATGACAGGCATGCAAACCAGGAATGTAGACGTACAACTCTTCACCAACAACACAGGTTGTCAGGAAATCATCATGGCAGAAGGCAGATGTACGTTGATACTATATTTAGTAGTCTTTGCCATATTTTGGGGATGTCTAGTTGTGAACAAAATTTTATTGTAGATTTGTAACCTTTGATAAACCATGTCATTATTTTGTTACATTCTTTTATATTAAATATATTTTTTTAACGTCAGCGTGTCTTTTTTGACGTTATATGAAATGTTATTATTTTTTGTCAGTTTAATTTTGGAAATACGATAGTTAATTTTACTATTTTATGCGAATCAGTTTTATAATGAGTGGAATGCTTCGATAAAATGCGTCGATAATATGTTTTGATAGAAAGTTTGATAACACATTGAGAAAATGTTTTGAGATAAATAACTCAACGAATACGTCGAGAAGACTTGGTAATACTTCATTGTTAATAAAATGACATATAAGAGAAGGTAGAGGAATCACATTGTCAATAACAATTTTATTAACTAACATGAGTATAAACAACTCATTGTTGGAATAAATATTTGTAACTACACTTTGTGAGCTAGAAAATGAGTGTTTCCTAGTTATTCACCTAGTAGGGAAGTGTTGGATTATCTAGCTGGGTATCAACGTCCCTGCGATCCTTTCTATCCAGTGGATAATAGGTGGTGGCTATGTGAAATTCGGGTACAGTTCCTCATTCCCGCAGAAGATATATTTGCATTTTGAGGCCTGATACATCGATCTGTTCGTAGGAATGCATTCACAGTATTGCCACTGTGAACACGAGTCATTTTGATGATTTATTTCTTCGCTCCTACGGTCATATTCAACTTGCAAGTGATCTGCTTGCATGTAAGTATACGTCTATTATTCAATAAAACACTCAGTCATGGAATTATATTTGGTGGTATGATATAGCCTGGTACTCAGAAGTACCGTCAGGCCCGATATAGGTTCTCATGTATAACCAGAAATATTATGCTATTTCTGCATAATATTCTCTTGTTAATAGGTTTTTCTTCAGTAAATAAGTACATTTCTCTCTAATTGGTACGTTATACTGCAACTCATATAAAAATAATATTACCTGATATATTATTGGCTTACAACATGTGTAATAAAAGAGCCAGATTGACTGATGACGATATGTGTCAGAAAATAATAGAAGATCTGCCAGAAGACGTAATAGAAAAGAGGACAATGGAGGTGAATTTACGGCAAATAGTTCAACAATATTTTAGGGCATTTGTGACAAGGAAGTAGATACAGTAATGGAGGGAGATGACGCAGAAAATTTTGAAAATTCCTCTGAAGTAAGGCATCCAGTTCCATCCACCTCAAATGCCTCTCCAGCCATGCCTGACAGGAAATGGAAAAAACGTGATTTGTAAAGTAGAAGTCCATCTTACTGCATGGATGAAGGTCTGGACATTTTTGTCAATTCCAATAAACAGTATTGTTACCTACTGTTGCTTATGTGCTAATAATATGCTTTTCTTCCCCCAGATCCAACAGAAGAAATATATTCTGCTTGTAACTCAGCTATAAAAGTCGTAATAGCTGTGCTTTAACCAATTATTGAAAATCTGTTATTTCAGACCAATTTGTATGTGACACAGAAGCCAGTGAATGGAGGTTATTAATGGTGGTGCACTGCCAATCAGGGAGGATACACACTGAAATATGTCAATGAAAGTTGTACTAAGTCATTGGAAGCCATTTTGGGGACAATGGAGTAAATAATTGTACTTTGACAACTATTTCGCATTTCCCCCACTTCTTGAGAGATTGAAAGTGGAAGATACTCTAGTTTGTGGCACCATTGGAATGACAAGAAAGGGCGTTCCAGAGAATATCATGCCTAAAAGACAACTGAAAAGGGGATGCTAGGACCACAGAATTTCTTCGATGGACATCAGTGTTTTCATATAAAAAGGCAATGAAGGTGTGTGTATTGCATCCAACATCCATGGAACAGAAGCTACAACTGTCTCTAGAAAGCAGGATGGAAGTCAAATTATTGTCAATTGATCAGTTATTGTAGAAGACCACAACGCACACATGTGTAGAGTGGACCAAGCAGATCGACTTAGAGCACTACCTCTATAGGGTTTAGACCGTCAATCCAAGAAACGGTGGCATCGATTATTTTGGGGAATTATTGAGATAGCGTGTCTTAACGTCTATGTCAATTATATCGTCAGAATTATGAAAGTACCTTAGCTTCAGTTGCCCGAGGACTGATGAACTAGAAATAAATTTCTATTGTAGGTAAACATTCAGCGGTTATTAAGTCGCCAAAATCCCTAGAGCAAAAATTTTCTACCTAAATTAAGGAGAACATAAGATTTTGTGCCCAATGATTTTAGACTAGGAAATCGTGGGTGTCATTTTGTTGATTTTGAACAAAAAAAAAAAGAAAAAACAACAACGTGATCGATGTGAGCTGTGATCGAGAAATAAGATACAGGGGAGACCACATTCAAAGTATCATGTAGTGTATTTCTTTGCTGTAATGAACTAAAAGAACTGTTGCGCAGAGTGCCATGGGGTGTCAGTTGTGTAGGAAGACGTTGCAACTATAAAAGGAAATCTAACTCCTACATTCAAACATATATTTTAATTTATTTCTTGCTTCTATTATTTCTACTAATGTATTTTGTAACGATTGTTTGTATGAAAATCATGATCTAGTGTTACAATAAGACAATTGAACTTTCTTACCCACCTGAATGTGAAGCCTCGTATATGCCTGACGGTACATAAAAGTACCGCGCCCCAAAAACATACCAAAAATAAAAATACAATTTTGAATTAGTTGACATCTAATATTTGATCATATTTGATCACAATAAGATGAAATAAAACTTGATTTAATGTTTTTAACTATTCAGGCAACTAAGGGTTATTTACAGTTATTGCTGATATATCATTCGTGATAGTCATGGCAGTTCAATACAGCCTAGCTCATGCTTAGTTTGTCAACTACAGGTTAACTAGAGTAATAAAGATAATGATAAAACATTGCTTCATTACAATTACTTCATTCGTGCGTTTTCCGACGATACGTGACCTTTTATGGACGCTTCCCAACATAAATTAACGCATCTTTCATCTTATACAACTTTCTCATACGTACAACAAACATGTGGAATGAAACTACACGTACACCCATAACATCGTTTAACAACTGAGCCTTACAAGACTCACAAGGGAACGGTTCGCGGTATAAAATTCTGATCTGGTTGAAATTTAGTACACAATAATCCTACAAAGTTGTAGAATTACGTAGTGAAAACCGCATGGGCCGATTTCAATTTTGAACGCCAATATTGAACGCCGAAAATCTGCCGGACGACGGCATGAGCGAGGAGGTGAGAAGAGGTAAAGCTGACCTTCAATCCTAGCAGCACGCGATGGCTCCCGGCCACTAGGCAGCAACCTTCCGTGCTGCGTGGCATTCCCCACCTCAAACGTTTCCCCTCACTCTTCCACCCTCTCGATTAGAGTATAAAATGCAACATAATGTGATGTTTTGCACTTGGCCATACTGTAAATAAATAAAACAACTTTTTTCTGTTTATTCTTTGTAATCTTTGCAATAGTGAATGCTTACAAAAAAGTGGTCAATGCAAAGAGATTGCTTGCACCACGCGCACCTTGCAACACTTTCTTTTATACACATATCGCAAGCATTTTGGATAGCATCATCCTTGAAACAAAATTGAACGGGGTTCGCAAAGCAAGCGAGCTGTGTTTCAACATAACCGGATTTGTACCAACTATACTTCCACATGTTACGAAACCGCGGAGAAGATAGTTGGTTGTGGGTCAATGATTGGGTTTTTAAAATATCGTTGCGCAAATGAATGTTAATGTCGAAATTGTATAATACAATTAGGTCATAATAATAACGAGCAAATTGTTTCTATATCCGGAAACCAAGCACATCTAACGTCCGAATCATTCCAGTAGTTCTCTGGGGAATAGTTTTAACAATGATAGTTTTGTTGGCGGGTTTTGCTGCGAATATATTTGCTTCACTTTGTGCTGTCCACGAATCCTAGAGTAAAACACTGTCGTCTGGTAGGCTACAGTTTGAAAATAAACATCTTGTAACCACTTTTGAAGTAACGTTTTAGTTAACTTTCCGGACGGGGACGGCAATACAAATAAATTATCTACTGTAAACAAAGTTCTTTTAACAATAGGGCCAAATTCACCGTCCTTTTCTTTTAACACATCTAACAGTTTAGGTAACAGTTCTCCATCGGCAGATATTACAGGCTGAATTGTATAGCTGTGTGTTAATGAGTTCAACGATTGCGCTTCTGCGAAAATTCTCTTGTCTCCCTTTACATCTAGCGTATGTCCTGAATGGAACTCTTCGTTAAACCCACTTTGATCTGTGTTAAAAACACACTTTGGAGAGTGAGTGTTTATTAATTCGGATACCTCTCCTACAAAAATTGTTGCGTTGGTCGCAAGGTCAATCTGATCGGCTGTGTAACTTTTGGTTACAAATTTCGTAACTTTTCGGGAACCAATATTGCCTTTATTTTTAAACTTGCGAACCCAGAAAGTTGAGGCGCGGAAGGTATCGTCATGAACACGCCGAGCATTCTTCAGGGTCCATTTCCTAATGTGTACGTCATGGACGTTTTTGTTGTTATTCAGCCTCGCCTTTTTAAAATCATCAAATGTTTCTTTGGTGATAAATTTCAGTTTTTCATCCTTTGTACCGCCTGATTCAAGTTGTAGCTTCCATCTAGAAAGGTCCGACTGGTGCCGTAGCTTTTTAAATTTGTGTTGAACGACTTTAAATGACCTTTTTCCCCCCTCCTTTGTTCAGCCAATAATCAACCACCTTTTTTTTATATGTGACACTTATTGCAGGTGTTGTGGTAGCATCTATTTCACTGTCAGTGTCGGATATTGCAAATTCATCGTCTTGAATAACATTGTTATTGTCAGGCAAAACTAACGTATCCTCATGTTCAATGGTGACCTGCACATCATCAACCCTTTCTGCAATAAGGTCTGTAAACAAGGATCATGATTCAGTCTTGGTTCATGTCTGCCTTTGCCATGAGAAAATGTAAACAACGTTTTTACTTACGGTACAGTTCAAAACCCAATTCTCTTTCACCAGGAGTTAATTGGCTTTCACAGCGATCACTTTCAGCAAAGCAGCTTTGTAGACAAACTACCACATTCCAAGGATTAAAATTTGGAAGGTGTTCCAATTGAACATCGTCGTCGTCACTTTCTGACATTTGTAAATATTCTGACTGTAAAGTAAAGGATTTAACATTAATTGCTGTCTGTGCCAGTAAAATTAAACACAGACACAATAAAATTGTCATACTTACATGGGTAGATGACGGAACGATTTGGGACCTGTTCATCCGAAACACAGCTCTTGTTTGGCATAGCCCTACTAAACTGATAAGGAAGTGACAGGATGAGGGGGAAGGTGGAAGGTGGGGAATGCAACACAGCACGGCAGGTCACTGCCTAGTGGCCGGGAACCATCGCGTGCTGCTTGGATTGAAGGTCAGCTTTACCTCTCCCCACCTCCTCGCTCATGCCGTCGCCCGGAGGTGTTTGTCGTTCAAAACTGAAAGTGGCCCGTGCGGTTTTCACTACGTCATTGTACAACTTGTACAACATTGTACTACAAAGTAGCGGCTTGCTTTGCGAACCCCGTCCAATTTTGTAGCAAGGATGATGATGCTATCCAAAATGCTTGCGATAGGTGTATAAAAGGAAGTGTTGCAAGGTGCGCGAGGTGCAAGCAATCACTTTGCATTGACCTCTTTTTTGTAAGCATTCACTATTGCAAAGATTACAAAGAATAAACAGACAAAAAGTTGTTTTATTTATTCACAGTATGGCCAAGTGCAAAACATCACATTATGTTGCATTTTATACTCTAATCGAGAGGGTAGAAGAGTGAGGGGAACGTTTAAGGTGGGGAATGCATCGCAGCACGGCAGGTTGCTGCCTAGTGGCTGGGAGCCATCGCGTGCTGCTAGGATTGAAGGTCAGCTTTACCTCTTCTCACCTCCTCGCTCATGCCGTCGTCCGGCAGATTTTCGGCGTTCAATATTGGCGTTCAAAATTGAAATCGGCCCATGCGCTTTTCACTACGTCATTCTACAACGTTGTAGGATTATTGTGTACTAAATTTCAACCAGATCAGAATTTTACACCGCGATCCGTTCCCTTGTCAGTTCCAAAAAAAGACCTTTCATTTAAGACGTGCACGAATATCCTCGAAAATAACAACTTCCAACAATTGACTGCAGTTACTAATATCCCCAACAAATGAAATACAATTATTTCATCAAAAAACCATATTTCGTGCTTGTTAGTTACAACAATGCGTTCCTCCAACATTCAAAATATGCAGACTATCTCTCTCCCATGTAATTATGTTTCACATACTTGCAGTACTGTGCCCAACTCTAGGAATGGGTATTCCAAGATTTAGACACCTAGATATCAAGGGAAAGGCTACAGCCGCTTTTGAAAGTTGAGATATTTGAATATCGCGCTACATTGCTTCCAGAAGCATTTAGAAAGAAAATACCGATACTTGCATGTCAAGTGACGTAGCGAGTAATAGCAGAGGTCGAGGCTATTTATGGATTAAATAGTTAGCCATGGAGTAGAGACTTGAGACTTGGATCAGATTACTGGCACGGCCAAATGAAAGAGAATGCACTTAGTATCAAGTAAATCGGACCAGGGATAACAGAGATATGAGGATTTCTAGATTTCAGCTGATTCAGCGTGACCCTGACCGTTTTGAATAAAAGCCGGCTGGCGCAGGCATGGTTAGCTCATTCCAACACAAGCATTTGCCGAGCAAGTTGCAAGTTGCTACTACGCTGAGCCAAGGCACATGGTTGCCGGATCTACGCAGAAGTTATTTTCAAAGTTGTGATAGTTACAAAAGTGCTGCGCTACGAGGTGGAACTTAGTAAGTTTTCGGCGAGGAGAATCACTAAGGTGATTGATTATTTTCTACAGACACTGGTAGAAATATTTTTATTTTCTACACGGACATATGCTAGACTTTGTCTAGAATTAGTACTTTGTCACAGACCAGTAATAACCTAATACTTGGATATTTAATCCATTTCAGTCAGTTTTCATATTGGTAACTTGTTAACCACTTCGATCTATCAGTACACTGAAGACCAGTCTATCACGGTGGTGTTCATTAGTCTACGCAAGGGAAACTACAGGTTGCTTAGCGCATGGTAGATGGTGTTAAACCATGCCCAGGGAACGATCTTCAGAACAGCCGTTGATTGGTTAGACTGTCAGTGTCTTCTTGTATTGATAAGATTACCGTGAGTTATGTTACAACTGACACATTTGAGAATAGATCACTTAGATCTGACCCCATTTAAGCGAAACGCTATGGCTTTAATAGAAGTCAACATTAAAATGGATCAACAGTTACTTCGAACTTCAAGTAATATCGCCACTATGTCTTACTAGACTGATTGTGGGTATATGATGGCGGCCGATACAAGGATTATACGTGCTTGTCCGACAGGGCATGTCTATGGATATATCTGGTACTGACCAGGTTTACTACGCTTCAAGACCATCAAGAAATGTAAGCCACATTTGAATTATGTTATGCCTAGCTAATTGGAACAAACTATTTTTCTGCAGATGACCAACACATTTATTTTTCTTCGTATTTAAATCTTGCAATGATTTACGCAAGACTTGTTAGAGTTATTCTGAGTATTTTCAGCACTCAGAACAGTTTAGGATCGATGACCGAGCATTTCGAGCATTTATTTGAATATTTCATATTTTAGGGAAACCACGGAGAACCGTCGATGTAAAGGTTGAGTTATATTTTTGTTGAGGGATGGATATTTTATCCATATTCGAAGATTCGAACATGTGGATTCTCACATAATGAGATGATAATTAAACACATTTAAAATAATATAAATAATAATAATAATAATAATCCACTAATAATAATAATAATAATTTTTATAATTTTTCTAAATAATTCTTTGATATTATATTTTCTAATAATCATATGTATTGAGAGAGAGCCTATGAAGTAGTTTAATCATTTCTAGTTTGGAACAGGAGATTTTCCGAAGGAGAGTGGTTATCGCAAGCCCGCATTCAACCAACATTTCAGTTCTGGTTGAACAGTTAATATTTGCTATGAGCAAAGTATATTTTTCAGATAACACGGAGAGGCATGAAACGGGAAGCAAATGATATTTGTATCAGATAGGGTATTTTTGTATTTATATAAAATCATGACGTAGATACACATTCGAAAGTGAAATGAAGATTATCATAAGTATGGTAAATTCACGGGTTGAACTGAATGGTAAAATAAAATAAACTTGTAAGTTTATTAATCTTCCAGTGTTGATAACAAGCAGAGGCTTGATTTATTGTATAAATTTTGGGAAGAAAATTTATGTGTGTGGAGTAGTTGAAATGCCATTCCCAGGTGCGCATGTTTAAGTCGCAGGAATGAGGAGTTTTTTTCGAGCATCAATCAAATAGCAGGTTCGATGGCTCAGGTTTATATAGGAGTATTGGAACCACACATTTCGTCGTATGAATGACCCGAAGGTTATTTCTTGAAACCATCAGTTCTTATTTCAACCTTGTTTACGGATTCCATTTAGACTTTGATTTTGCTAGAACCCGGATTTGTCATGATAGTAGTTTATTCTTCTTCAGAGGAGGACCTTTGCCGTTGTTGTTGTAATATTGTATTCTTATATAAATAATAGAATGGGCCACTGCCAATTAAAAATAATTCTATAACCACGAATAATTTGAAGGATAATTTCAATCCTAGTGCCATGAACTAAATGAATTTATTATGAAGCTACAATTCTTATTTCCGCATTCTGTCGAAGAATTGCAAGTTGTGAAAGTTGCTAAAAATGGCCATGAATATAAATATTTTTCATAATAATGATTCCAAGTGGAAAATTGAATAGTTGAATGGTTCAACAATTTATTGATCAAGTTGATGATTCAGAAATCATATATTTTGTTAGGAACTTGAAGTTCATAATCGAGTCACTTCTCGAAATGTTTAAAGTCAGAAGAACAATATTTTTTTTTTTGTTGTGCTTCGCACAGTTCTTCGATGCTATGCTCAATGGTCAAATACTTTTCAGATGTTATTAATATGTGTACATAACTTGTGTTGAGTCAAAGATAATAATATTTTTTGACAATATTTTTTGAAACTGGAAAAAGAAGTGAAAGTTTAAAAATTCTACGAACATTTATTCTACGAGTGTTAATATTATGTAAAAATTCAAACAGTGAACTACAGTATTTCCAGTAAAGACAACTAAATTTGAACTGGATGTAATCATAAATAATTTTGGAACACAGTCTACAGGACTGATAATCAGACTTGTGTTTCCAAAGATAAGTGTCCAATGTGTTGGAACATTTCTGTACATTGTGTAAATAGTGATGTGGGTCGCCACACGTGAATGATGCCGCTTTGAGCATTATTATTTTGCAGTAAATTTTAACTTCAAAATAAAATGAGATAATTTTACATGATGTGTTATGCCCAGTTGAATCTCCTTCTATCCTTATTGTCGCATTGAGCCAAAAATCAGTAAAGCATTTTTTTCATCTGATGTCGTTTTTGCGATTAGCTTTAACCCATCTGGCGCCCCGGGATATTTTGACTCTCGTGCTGACTGATTCTTGGTAAAACGCATATGTGGTCGTGCGGACTCCGGTCTAAACGGGCACAGTACTTCAAAGAATTAAAATCCACAACATTCATCATCATAAGTTAATAATAATACACTGCTCACATAAAAAACCGCATCAAACTTTTGGTCGTCTATAATACTTTGTGTGCCTGTATTTTGCAGACGTAGATTACACAGAACCGAAACATGTTCCTTTATTTGTACAGGAACCAAAAATGAACAAAAAAATACACACACGGTTACGCTTGATTGTCCCAAACAGAAACAGTGGTCCAAAAACCAAAGGTCACGTCACTTGAATGCTACTGAAAACAAACTGAAACTTACACTTAACTCTTTTCAGTACTCTGATTTCCCACCTCAGGCTAGTATCACTGAAGCACACCAGCGTGGAATGCTTCTGATAAGCATCCGGATGACATCCTGGGGGATGGCTCCCCACTCTTCCACTAATGATACTGTTAGCTTCTGGACTATGCGGGATTGCTGTGGGCGATTCTGGATACGCCTGCCAAGTTGTTCTCCCAGTTGCTCGATAGAATTGAGGTTTGGGCTACGTGCGGGCCAGTCCATCACTTGAAGTCTAGCAGCTGCAAGGAAGTCCCTGGTGGGCCTAGCAGAATGTGCAGTGGCTCCATCATGCAGTAATGAGAAATGATGCCCGATGTTGTCAGCGATGGGCAGTACATGATATTCCAGAAACTCCTCAATGAAGCGCACAGCTGTCAATCGTCCCTGAATGACTACGGGGTCACGATTATGGTTGAAAGAAATTCTTCCCTCAATGTAGCGCACAGCTGTCAATCGTCCCTGAATGACTACGGGGTCACGTTTATGGTTCAAAGAAATTCCTCCCTCAATGTAGCGCACAGCTGTCAATCATCCCTGAATGACTACGGGGTCACGTTTATGGTTCAAAGAAATTCCCCCTCAAACCGACAGTGACCCGCCACTGGAAGCGACTGTTATCCTTGACGTCGCCAGACTCGAATACGATCATCTGACCCAGAAAGCTGGAATCTAGATTCATTGGCGTTCAGTGTCGGAGCTGTCAGTTGACATGCTGTTGTGAAAACTTCAGACGGCATCTTCGGTGATGAGGGGTCAACCGGGAATTGAGCTGACCTTCTCTTAGTCTATTGCGTACCGTCTGTATACTGACGACAGTCCCACCTCGTTGGTTCCTGGCTGTACGGCAGCGATTTCGGTGGGCCTGTAAACGAATAAATCGGTCCTCAGCTGGCGCAGTTTTCAGTTTTCTCCCTGAACCATGTCTGCGTTTGACAGTGTGTAGCTCTTGATATCGCTGCCTCCACCTTCAAATAACTGATTGGGACACTTTGAGCTGCTCTGCCAGGTAACACTGAATGCGTCCTTCCTGCAAGAGGGTTACTGCACGCTTGACTTGTTCTGGTGGTAAATGCCTTCCCATGTCTTGTGCTCTAACCTGCATATGCTGCTTACCAATACGACAGTTCACACAGCAAGGACAGACCATGCTATACGTCACAAACCACTGCAATTTGGGGCGCGGTGATAAACAAACAACCCTGCAGAGCACCATGGGTGTGAAATAGCATGTGTGTACGCTAATTCATACCAAAATTGTGATGCGTTTCATTTTGTAAGCAGTGTACATTTTCTGTCCTGCTCATCGTTCATGAATGTTGCATTCAACAATGCTTAAATTCTCTCGTTGAATGCCAATGCAATCTTACTATTGAAGTCAACTATGCTTAAATTGATTCTTTTAAAACCGATGCAATATTTACAATTCATGTTATAATCGAGTTAACAAAACATTTGTATATTCTCTGTCACAATTCAAAGATAATCCTGTGTAATACGTGGTTATCAACAGTTATCGTCTGATACTCAAGAAAAATCCTTTCTGTCTGAATGAATGATCAAAATCATTTCACAGCATTAAATGGTTCAATCCTGGCTTAAATCTATATCTAAAATTGCTTATCACTTCTTAACAACTTTCTAAAGTTAAACCTATCAAGCCATAAAAGTCTCCAGCATTAAAATAACCGTAGACGGAAAAATACGGTAAAATTCTAATCCAAAATTCCTAACGAAAATCTTTGATCTAAACAACTCCCAAACCAAATTCGAAAAAGCGAAATCCAAAAATTCAAATTTGACAAACAGTCGAAATATCGAATAAATGGTACATCATGGAAATTCAAAATCTCTACAGCAAAACTACATAATTGGAGTTCACTTCCACCTTAAGTTGATCTCTGCCGCTGTTGAAGGAAATATCAGATGATAAACCGTTCGTTGATCTGGTGTCAACAGCGATTGGAACTGTTTACTTCCTCCGCTCTAAATGCGTCTTCGGACCTCCAATTCCATTCTCGTTCGGGACTCGAACTGGGTACACGTTCTAGAATCGAACGGAGTTTGTCCTAGTCCTCACATCATTTTCCTTTCTTCTTGGCGCTGATCTAAACTGATGATCTAGATTTTCTCCTCCCTCGTTACAATTTTGTAGTGTGGCATTTACGTTACTTCTGAATTTTCCATTATTTTTGGCATAATGTCAGTTGGTTATTCTCAGGTTCTCCATGTTCCTCATGGTAGTGTTCCCTTCTGCATGTTTACTCGGCCATCTCAACTTCCATGTTAATAACGAATGCTGTTCCTCGTGCTACGATGATGAATTTCATTTTCAACAAGTAGTTCCGTGAAGAACTATACAGCATATTTCGGTTGGTCGCCTTGTTGGATTGTTAAATGTATAGGCCATAGAGTCATGTACCATTAAAGGAAAATTATAGCGTAGGTTCATTCTTAAAACTTTCACTTCGACCGCATGATTACGACACAAGAAATACAAACTTAATTTTAAAATTCGCACAGCAGCCATCTTGTGGTTATGTAAACAATTGAACGAAGTTAGATATCGGTGCATTACAATGTGTATAACCATATACTGTACCAAGTTTTATTGCGTTTGGTTGGTTAAATCGCAGGAAACGTCTATTTAAAAGTCGCAACTTCGCTTAGTCGCCATGTTGGTTTTGAGAGTTACCAGTTCTTCAAAAGTCGCATAGGTGAACTTCTAGTAGTTCCCTTTATCACCGTAAAAATTCCAGGATGATATCGGTAATAGTTTCGGAGATATTGAATGCTGGTGAAATATTTCGCACAGCCGCTATGTTGGATTGGTGAGACGTAACAAAATTTGAAGGCCACTGTCGGGGTCGTCCGAAATAGTGCTATGAACATACCGAGTTTCATTGAAATTGCTCCAGCCGTTTAGAAGTTATTAGGGACACACACATACACGCACGCATGGACAAAAGGTGATCACATAAGCCTATGTTTTTCAAAATTGAAAATAGGCTAAAAATGATTTTTGAAAATCGTGGGGAAATTTCGTTGTACTTCCGCTGAAATATTTCCGTCGTAGAGTATTTGTTTGCAAAAGAATATGAAATATCGTAGAATAATAATAGATCGTAAATATTGGAACTATCGTCACTCGAAAATTAGGGATTTTAATAATAATCCAAGGAAGATTGTAGTTTTACGTGACCGTAAATCTTGTGATTATGAGCCACGGGACCTCCTTTTAACGTGGAATCCGAACCACAGGACATGCCATTTCAATTCGAAAATCTCACATGCATTGACCAGAAATCGAACCCAGTCCACCTTGGTGAGAGGCCAACAGCTTGACCGCTGCACCACCACGCCCCCAGTAATGATAATCCCTCGTAGATAATACTGCCGAAGTTCAATGCATGTTTTTCAAGAACAAATTAAATAATGATCTAATAGTATACCACAAGTAATACAGCTCGTAAATGTTCATAAACGTCGTTCAATGGATAACGCTTCACTATTGTAAAAATGTTTCGTTTAAGACCATTTCTTAATAGTAGCAGATTTCCTTGTAGTTATAAAATACACAAGACCGCATTCTGCATGATGGTAGTAAGTCTCAATATTGTGCTTAGCCGAAGATGCAGCTGCATTTGTCATCAAAAATGCTGTCAACCGCACTCGTTCTATGACACAGCCGACCGCTGCATGTGTCAAGAAAATGATAACGCGCTGATAATCGAGCGTTCTCCCACATCGAGATTTCAGTAGCGCCATTTTCCAAAACCGAGGGTAAAATGGCGCTCATACTTCGTAAAATATTTCCTCTCAATTTACTGGATCTCTTAAATTAATATCAAAAACAATAGCATTAATTAGCCTTATAAAACTCCGCCATTCCCAGTGTATTCAAGTAACTTCTGTTTCTTCTGTAACAATTGTAATTACTGATTTACAGGTTCGTTAAATTTCCGAAATATTAATTGCAGATTCGGGTCACGTGGACTTCCAGCCCGACTTTATCAATTCAGGCGCACCATCGACTCGTGTCAAAAGTCATAGTCTTTTTTGTACCTGGCCGCGCGTGTATTTTACAAATAACCTGATCTGTTCGTTCGATTGTCTAGCTTTCTCGTATTTTATATGACTTGTGTCATTGAGTTGGCACCTCTTTTAGCACTATGTCACATTTCCAGCTCAATACATCTCAAATGTTTCAATGCTATTAAAATATTCAACTCTTTTATAATTGCATACGGAAAATCATAGGAGGAGGCCATGATAGGACGCAGTTTGCATTGTGGTGCAACATATTAGTTTTTATAATTGTTTTATAGGGATCATCAAGTGTATTCAATGATCATTAATGATTTGCTACAGTGTGTGCATATTGTTTTCAGTGTTGGCCTTTTCGGATTGTTTTGGTTAATTTGTGGAATGTGCTGCGAAGTCTTGGATGGCTGCCATGTTGTTTATGAAGCGTTGATTAGATAATTTATTTCGTAGTTCTTTGCTTCAACAGGTTCATGCCTTGAAATTCCAAAGCCGCATATATAACGTCCTTGATGAAGAGCACTCGAACCTACACCACTTTCTATGCATGTTTATGTGTGATGTCAGATCTTTGCACTTGACAATCAATTACCATTTTAGGTTATGTCAACACCCTTTCTCCTTGAAGTAGCTGGTGATTCCCACCTTTTGTAGCATTATTGAGATGAGCTTTAGTACAGTGATGCTGAGTGACAGGAAAACATTGTTGCTATTGTTTGAATCATCAGTCTTATGACAGGTTTAGTGCTGTCCTTTACGTCACTCATTCTTCAGGTAATCAATAACTCTCCACATAACTACCACACGCTACATCCGAAGCTATCAATTCAAAGTAGTCTAATCTTGGTTGACCCCTAGAGTTCTTGTCCCCGATCCGTCCTTCCATAACAACTGTATGCTTGCAATTCCTGTAGCATTAGTATGTGTCATACCAAACTATCTCTTCCAATCATTACCACTCGCCAGATTCATCTTCCCTGCCCCACTCGTCGTAATACCGTGTATAAGTAATGTATCTAATCTTTCAATCTTAAGTTTTTTCCTGCAACACCACAATATAATATGTCTATTTAACTATTTTCTAGAGTACAAACAGTCGAAGTTTCATATCCATATTGCGCCACGCTCTAGACAATGGCTTCAGAAATGATTTTTACTACCTAGATCTATATTTCATTTGAACAGATGTCTACCCAATCTTTATATCGTATTTACTTTAACCATTTTGTGCCCAAATTGGAGTCGCCAACGTCACTTAGCATGAAACGCCAAGAAAACACCTTATTGACGAAGTTTAAAATATTCAGCAAATTGAAACCTTAAGTCAATAACAAGTTGTCTCTTAGCGTTTCAACAGCCGCTCGATGTCAATATTTTCTCTATAATTTCCTGCTGGATTCCATTGATTCTGTTTCAAATACAATGAGTTGATTATGAATTCTCTCCTCAACACCTAGTACTGTACACACCGTTTAGAAACATGTTCAAATGAGGCTAAGATGGCAATGTCGTTAGTAAATCGACGAGTCAAAATTAATTTATCTTCATTCTTTAATTCTAGTTTATATTTCTTCGTAATTTCCTTCGTTCCTTGCCATATGGATAGATTGAAAAGTACCAATGATAAAATGCAGTCTCACGTTATATCATACTAAATAACAGTCTCTTTCTCATGTCTATCGAATCTAATAAATACGAGCTGGTTGTAGACTCTTTCAGATCCCTGAATTTTATTCCAATACTTTTCAAACTGTCAAACAATAACACAAATCAACTTTATTGGCAGCTATATTTATACTAAATATGTCACGAACGTTTTCTTCTCCATATGTATTCTACCTTCTAAGATCAGTATAATACAAAATACAGATACCCTTGCACCTAAGATTGTGGTTAAACAAACTTGTCTTTAACGAACTTGGCTGTCATCCCATCCAGTTGTTTATTATCATAATAAAATCTTTGAAGCTTGATTCATCACACTTATCGTAGGAGAACCTTTCCATCTATCAGCTCCTGCTTCCTTGAGTACAGAGAGAATGACATACTGTTTCATAAGAGGCTTTAATAACCCTTGACATACATGTCAAAGATCCAAAGTTTTAATAAGCGAAATAAAGTTACCAGATCTTCAGCCCCGATGCATCGTAGCAAGTCAGTTGGTACATAACCCATGTCTGGTGGTTCCTATCTACGTTGGCCTTCTAGTTGCCAACCAATTCTAATTCCAAGAATAAATCTCCTCTTTCATGCCCAGCAATTTCCTCTCCTCTTTCACTTCATTATCCTTGATATGCTTAGCCCTATACAAACGCTGTATGTGTTCATTCAATCAGATTTCCTTCTATTCTATGTCTATTACAGGTTTTCACCTCAGTCAATAATATACCCGAAAGAATTCTTAATCTCTCGATAAGCTGCATATACGATTCCTCCTTGAAAATCAATTTTGTACATGTGGACATTTCTGTAGTTCCATTTTAGGAGCCTGTTCATCGTGGATATTTATCCCTGTGTACTTGTGTGGTTAGTTGTATGTTTGAATTTTGTTGATGACCTATGTACCCTCAAGTCTAGGATAGGGAAGGAGGCGGCCGTGGCCTTAAGTTAGAAACCATCCCCGTGTCTACCTGGAGTAGTAGCAAACCATCTATAATCAGTTCGAGTATGGCAGGTGAGGAAGTCTACCCAACCACTTCTCAATTTGGCAACAGGAGGCTGTATGTACCCAATTCTAGTCCTCAGACTGGAATTAAAATCCTTGGCAGGGCTAACAAACAAATCCACACCTCTGGGTCGACAGCCAATTATGCTATCCACTACACCATGAGGGAGTCATTGCACTATTTTGTTTAGCTTTCTTGAATTTCTTTCCTGTCTGACATTATTTTCATCTACGAATTTATGTTTCCTGGCCATAATTCAGTCAATTTATAAACGTCCTAGTCTCATTCAAGTGTTTATAGTTCTGTTGTGTTTGTAAGACACGTGTTAGCTATGCCCTATTAGTGATCGGTGCAGAATTCAACCAGCCTGCTCAATTGTTCGTATCTTTCATCCATTCTATATTTCGATGCTTTATTTGCTTCTCTTCCCTTTCTTAACACAACTTTAAAATCTTACTTTACAACATTGACAATCCACAGAATTACACCAACTGTATTTGTTAGCAGTGCTTTTTAACTTCTTTATTATCTGTTTCATTGAAGCCTTCTAGACTTATACTATTCTAATGCACGAAGTTTTCGTTCTAGTTTCAAAAACAGTATGCCTTTAACTATAATGTTCATAATATTCTACCCACTGTCCAAGATCCCCAGTCAATATGAGACTTATTCCCCCTAACCTTTATTTGATTTAGTGCTAATGATCCCGTAGGCTCCTGGCCATAAGTCCCATTCTTCTCTCCTGCGTACTTCACTAATACAACACAAATCCATATTCAACCTATCTAATGTATTC
The DNA here is from genome assembly GCA_946902985.2 of Meconema thalassinum. Classification (NCBI taxonomy): domain Eukaryota; kingdom Metazoa; phylum Arthropoda; class Insecta; order Orthoptera; family Tettigoniidae; genus Meconema; species Meconema thalassinum. The sequence goes on from OX336395.1 coordinate 212,094,141, forward strand.
CCTATTTCATGTTCCTAAACCTGCCTATGGATAATCACACTTCAAATATGTATGTTTTGATCAGTAGGATGCCAGACATCACGTTTGTCACCTTTGTGATGTTAACCCCTCTCGAGTAACCCTTGGCTGTAGATCATAAAGTGGGACATATTTACTGCACGATTCTAATTTCACAAAAGAGAAGGGTAACATACATAGAAATATGCATAGACAGGTCCATTAATTCAGTTAGTAAAAATTTATTACAAACAGATTTACATGAATCCGGCTGCACCGCTGAATGAACACTGAACCTTATAACATTACATGAAGTATCTTAAAAGCTTCTGTATAAAATATTCAGACACTGTCAGTCTCCCGAATAATTTAGTTAAAATTATTTACTCCGTTTACATGAGCAGTCTCAGTTCTCATTGAAATCGAAATACGAAATATAATTTATGGGGGCCAACCTGCAGTTACGTTGGCTAACACGTATTGAACAGCAAACCATAACAGGCCCGTAATTAACATTCTTTGACGGGTTGGGCCGATAACCTAGATGTTAGGCCCCTTAAAACAACAATTATCATCATCATCTTTGACGGTTTGATCGTAAACAGGAAAATTGGATGTGCTGAAGATTTTAAAGTTGCTTGTTCTAAAAAGTTCATGTTCAGTTTAATAATGACCAAATGTTACTGATTAAATGTTATTGCATTTACGTCTATTTAACTACTGGAACTTTGAGAGAAGCCGGGCTGCCGGAAATGGGACATGTAACGTGTCAGAGCCACTCAGCCAGTCAATTTATTCATAGCAGACAATTGGGAAAAGCAAGGGAATAAGCAGCGAAGTGAGACGGTGCATTTACACGTTCTCTGTTGAGCACATTTTACGCACAGATACACCAGACCAGACATTAAAGGCAAACAAACGAAAAATTCACTAACGCTTAAAACGCGGGCAAACAAACTACGCTTGTCAACCACGACAGGAACACAGACATAAACGAAGAATATGGGCAGAACGTAAACAAGCAATTCGAGAGTTGGGTGACAGATGAGAGCAGATACGTTCACATATATAACTCGAGAGCGCTTTCAATACGATACGCGTTTACATGTTCCTGAACACCAGTTTGGATACGTTCCAAAATTTTACCGTATAGGCCTTGCTCTTCTTTCATCTTTCTGTCAATATGGGTCAGATGACCTCGCCGTTCTATCCATTTTAACAATAACTTTAACTCGCTTGTTCAACTCTTGTTCTATTTAGACCTTCGAGGCCTAGGGAGTCAATCATGGCCTTCTTCTTTACTCACTACCCTCCTTATTTGAGAAGTGGAAACTCTTCCTTCTGTAGCATAACTGTATGTCAACAAGTGCAGGTGACTTCGATGTTACACTCTTTGAAACATTGATCCCCACCACCACCTGTCTAAATGATGCAAAGTGTTATTAGACCAAGGAGATATGGGTGATGGCTAAGGGGCTTTTAGTTTAGTCTAGCAGTGCCAGAATTTAACTTTCATGTTTCCTATCCGATATTCCTTCATACATACACATTCATTTATGGCAGTTCTGCCTTTCGGCGTCTAGTTTGCAAGCCTCTAATTGCAAGTCGCCTCCATGATCCCTATTGGCAGTTATCAATGCGGTCTCCTCTGCTACAACTCCTCTTACTTTGAAATCAATGAACACTGAATCTAACCATCGCTTCCTAGGTCTACCTCTGCTTCTCTTACCCTCTACAGCAAGACTCATTAACATCTTAGGTAATTTCTCCACGTGACGCCACCATCTGAGTCGGCTCATGCGAATAGATTCATCTACAATGTTAATTTCTAACTTATCCTTTGTCTCTTCATTACGAGTACCTTCCTGCCTTCCTGCCATTGCTCCCATCTATTTGTCCCAGAAATCATTCTTGCTACACTAATATCAGTTAACTCTAGCTTATATATCAGGTATCCTGACTCCACCCAGTTCTCACTTCGGTCTAAATACTGAGCGATGTAGGGAGAGTTTCGTTGCTACACTAAATTCTGTCTTACAGAATGCTGTACATCGCTTTTCTACATGTGCTTAAAATGTTTGGTACCACTGAATGAGATACGAACGATAACAGTTTCTAAAATACATACATTAGCAAGAAAACGTATCAAATGATGTATAAATGATTACAACTGCGCTGACCATAACCCACCCACAGTCCCCCTTTTAGATCACGACTTATATAGCTAAATGTCCAGCTGTGCCCGCCATTATGCGCGTGAATTATCGTAAAAATCAGTATTGACAACCCCCCGCATTCGATACTATTTCATATACAGTATTGCAAAACAAAAGGGCGCCGTCAAGTTAATGTGAAAATGCACCAAGTTTCAGTCTTAAGTAAGCCATGGATTGTGCGAGTTAACAATCTCCAATTTCAAACAAGAATATCATAACGCATCAATAATTTTTATAAACACCAATCGACCTTGCCTAGCCCAGTATTTTAAGCCAGACCAATTGTTTCTGCTTAGAACAATCGTTAGGCACAATCCAATACAAACCTTCATTTTGTTCAATGGGTTTTGACAATGGTTTTACCTGCGGGCCACGTTAGCTATATATACATCCCTGTGTCTTTTACACACCAATAATCTGTGGTTTATTTTCTATTCCACATATTGGCAACAATGTGTGTTCCGTTGAGTGCACCTTGTTACAGTAGAACGAGATTCAAGCGTGGTTGGAACATGGCTGGCATTGTTCAAGGTGCAATGAATGAAAGCACATATTTAAGGAATTTAACATTTATTTCAGGTGCATTAGTGACCATGGTTACTAATTTGAATAGGTAATGTCAAACAAAAGATGAACCAGAGTATATAAAAGTTTAAAAGCCACGTTCTGGTCTCATTCAGAATTATTAAATCCACCTGGTCCTCTTTCGTTCCTTACACCTTGCATTCTACTTTCTTGCATTTCATCCCAAACGAAAAAACTTCGTCTTTGAAATTCAGATCTATATTTCTGTTCAAGTTCAAACATATTGGCTTGCAAGCTTTCGACGAAGTGCGTCATTACAACCAGGTCATCCGAATAGACCGGACAACTTTCCTTAAAATTTACCGAGCCAGTTTACGCCCTTCAACAACTAGTCCATGTATAACAAACAGTAGCGGCAACAATCTTAGTAGTGGGATGACAGGGGTTCTCCTGCATCCCCTACTTTCATATAAACTTTGCCGATATCTCTCGAACGCATGATCGGATTTTAACGACCGAAGTGTTGATGGCGTTGGGATGACGTCCTCTTGGCTAAGAATGTGTGATGGTATTTTTTTTAAATTGAAAATTATTGTTTTTTGGATTGGCGCTATTTTGGAAAGGGTGAATTTTGGGAAAAGTTTGTTTGACGTTAATGAAAGGGGGGCTATGCCCTCTGGGTGGAGAGCAAGTTTCAAGGGTGAAGGAGGAAAAAAATGATAGCCTACTTTCTCGCGAACATTGGCGATAATTGGCGAATGGATGGTGGGATTTTAACGAATGAGGTATTGTTGGCGTTGGGATGACATGCTCTTTGCTAAGAATGTGTGCTGGTATTTAAAAAAAAATCTTGGACTTGGATTTTTGATTATTTTTGAAACGGTGAATTTTGTGAAAAAGTTTGTTTGACGTTAATGAAAGGTGGCTATGCCCTCTAGGTGGACAGCAAGTTTCAAGTATTTATGACAAAAAAATTATAGCCTACTTTCCTACGAACTTTGTCGATATCTCCCGAACGCATGGTCTGATTTTAACAAATGAGATGTTGTTGGCGTTGGGAGTGACGTCCTCTCTTCTAAGAATGTGTGTTGGTATTTTTTTTTTGAAAATTCATGATTTTGAATTTATGATTATTTTGGAAACGGTAAAGATAAGAAAAAAAGTTTGTTTGACATGAATGATTGATATTTACCTCGTCTATCCACACAATAAATTTAAAGTCTCTAGGTGAAAAACCTATGCATGTTTTGGGGGAGGGAGGGGTTTAACCTATGTTTTTTGTTATTTTGTTATTTAGAGATATTTGAAATCAGATCTGAAGTGAAGTTGGGTTACAATGTTATGCGCTATGAATGTTGCTAAAACATACGTTTATGATTTGATCATATTGAGCCTTACAGGAATTGAAAATAGTTTGCTAACAGAAGTGAATGTGTGTTTGGGGTCCCAACATGAGAGACCACAGCTCCTAATCGCAAAATAAGAATGTGCGTAGCTGCACATGTGTGGGAAGCCTGGCTGGCTGGCACTGCAAGTTTGTTGTTGGTAATCAAAGTTAGATAACGAGGCGAGCTATTGCTAGGTATGGTAACTCAATACTTTTGCTCAAGGTTAGCACGCACTCTGAGCTTTGTTTAAAAAATGTTGATGTTGCAGTTCTCATAGGGGTGTAGAGTGGGAACGCTATGTACGCACACAGTATGTGCGAAGCGATGAAGTCAAAAGTTCTCTCACTCACTCAGTGATTAGTTGCAAATGTGTTTGGTTACTCGGTGAGAAGTAAGGCGTTTACAATTTATTAAGACATATAAACTAGTGTGACGAACTAACATGCTTCATTACTCTCAAGATATCCTTTCGTGCAGTTGGATGAGCAGTCAGTGCAAGAGTTTTGTTTAATAATTAATCAATTATTTAATTAATTAAATTTCTTGATAAAAACAAGTAGAAGTACAAAGTACAAGAACACAGTAAAGAAAAGGTATGCATGTGATTTGTTTTTATAATAACGATATGGAATAAATTTATTCTTATTTTACGCATTATTTGGAAGATGATGATTCAATAACTTAATGCTATGAATGTTTTTTGTTGTAGATAAAACAACAACTCGAGGGAGAGAGAGAGAGAGAGTACAGCAGCAGCAGCTGGAACATCAGTTTGAAAAAAATATTATTAATTTGTAAAAGGTATGTACATTTTGTTTATGACTTGGGCTAAAATGAATCAATGCTATATTATTTATTGGTAATGCATGAACTTGATGGAATGTGTTTATTTTTTGGTTGCAGAATTAAACTGTGTGAACAAACAAGCAGGAGTAGCAGGTTAACCAGTAAGCTACGATCCTGATATTGAAAAGGTACGTTATAAAAATATATTTTTTTTGTGCAAAATCACTTTTTTTATTTCCCGAGTGTGTGTGTTTTATTGTATGCGCGATCGTATGATTAAGCCTACTGCACTCTCCCTAAACCTTTTTTATGATGTGCTATAACTGAATGAATGAATGAATGAATGCGCATGTTTACTGAATATATAACCATAACTAATAAACGGTTTTATTGCTCTGCTTTTCAGAAAATTGCATTACCACATTGCAACTAATTAGGCTGTCTGCTGGAGCCCCCCACCTAGTGTTGAAGACCAACAGTTGGCACGACTGGTGTTTGTGTGTGCGAGTGTGAGTGTGAGTGTGAGTGTGTCAGTGTCTTAGAAGACATTTGTATTCGCTGGTTTTGGTTTACCCTATTTATAAGGTGAGTTAACATTTCCATTTACTGTTGATTTTTTAATTATGTCTACGTCCATGTATCAAGACTTAGAATGGCAACCGTTAGCCAAATGTTTTAAACGTAGAATATGTTCAGGTCGAATTCATGATGTGAAAAACTGTCTATCCCCTAAAGAATTTGTATAATCGTGTTTGTCTATTTTTCTGGATGAAAACAGGCAAGGTTTAACAACGCATCACGCCTTAAAAATAAATTTCGAATTACTATGCGAGTTTATTCTCATTATAATAATGTTGAAGAAAAACATAGCTTTAATCTTTGTACAAAAATGGAGAAATTACTGATATCCGATAATTTAGAAATGTGGTATCAAAACAATGCTATTAATGGGCTTATCAGTAAATTTGCTAAGTTACAAGACGGACCCAGTGGCATTGCATATTTACAAATTAATATTTGTAAATACAATCCATTGAATGCAGGAAGTAGCTATATTCCCACACCGAGCTTTGTCGCTACCAGAAAGGCAGTGATCAATGTATGGAACACATACGATCATTGCTTTTTATGGAGTATGGCTAGTTTCCTGCAACCCAGTGAAGATAGAGATGCTCATAGATCAGGGAAGTACAAAGCTATGTTTATCCACTTAAAGCAAACTCTGAATCTGGAACGTGTTTCATTTCCCATGTCTCCAGATAAAATTCATTTATTTGAGAAAGATAATCCAAATTTCTCTTTCATGGTGTATGGTGTCGAGGGATCCAATATTGTGGGCCCCTTGTATGCCATCAAAGAGACAATTCAATATCACATTCACTTATTACTTTTGTCTCATGGGGATAAACGCCATTACTGTTGGGTAAATACTTTAAGTAGATTGGTAAGCAGTCAAATGTCCAATTATAAGTCTGAAAAACACATTTGTGAGCGCTGCCTTCAGTATTTTGGAACTGCTGAACTTTTGGAACGACATAGGGGAGATTGTGAGGGGCAGCAGGCTGTAAAGTTTGTGCTGCCCGAAGGGAATGACACAGTCTTGAAATTTAAGGCCACTAAAACCAGGATATGGTGCCATTTACTGTTTATGCCGATTTCGAGGCCCTCACTGTTCCCCTTCAGGGATGTGAAACAAGCCCCCATACAAGCTTCACCTATCCTGTGCAGAAACAAGAACCTTTTTCCGTCGGCTATTATGTTGTATGTCACTACGATTAATCCCAATGTGAGTATGCATGTCACGAAGGATCGGATCGTGCGCGGTGGTTCGTTGATCAAATGGCGGCTTTAGCGAGCAAAGTAGAAAAAAAATTGGATAACCCTGTACCAATTCAGATGAATGACGTACAGCAAAAGGAATATGATCAAGCCATCACCTGCCACATATGCGAAAAGCTTATTCTAGGCGGAGAAACAAAAGTAAGAGATCACTGTCATAGGACAGGACATTTTAGAGGTGCCGCTCATAGAGAATGCAATTTTAAGTATTCTACACCTCGCTTCCTTCCTGTTTTCTTACACAATTTCTCTCGCTACGATCTGCACTTCATAGTTAAAGAATTTGCTCATATAGATAAGAGGAAATTTAGCATTTTGGCTAAGAACCATGAAAGCTTCATTTCTCTTTCATGAAAAAAAGAAAAGGAACAATGAGCATTCGTTTTCTCGAATCATTCAAGTTTATGTCTCGTTCGCTGGATAGCCTTGTCAAAGGCTTAAGCGAGGAAGAGTTGGAACATACCCAATCCCACTTTACCCCACTTTACGGATACAAAACAATTTAAATTATGTGTTTGTAAAGGTCATTTTCCTTATGACCATGTAGCAAGTTACGAGGTGATTAAAGTAAAGACTTTGCCCCCTAGAGAAAAAAAAATCAGTTAACTCAAAACACCATCAGTGAAGAAGAGTATGCCCATGCACAGCATGTTTGGCGAGCGTTTGGGTCAATATGCTATGCTCTACTTAAAATTAGACGTGTTGTTGTTGACTGACGTGTTTGAGACGTATCGTCAGCTTTGTCATTCGATATACGGGCTCGATCCCGCCCACTACTATACCAGTCCTGGGTTAAGTTGGGACGCAGCGCTGAAATACACCCAAATAGAGCTTGATTTACTGACAGATCCCGATATGGAACTAATGAAGGAAAAAGGGGTCCGTGGGGGGTTTGTATCGCTCAATCAGCGACATGCCAAGGTAAATAATCACTACATGCCTGATTATTGTCCCGAAGAACCACAATCATACTTGATGTATTTCGATGTAAATAATTTATACGGTTTCGCTATGAGCAGACCGCTGCCGTACAAAAACTTTGTCTGACTGTCTGAGGATGAAATTAAAGATTTTAATGTGCATAGCGCAAGCGAGCAACAGGAATGTTGGATATGTCCTTGACGTTGACTTAGCTTATCCCCCCGATCTCAGACAGCGACATGGTGATTTCCCCTTTTGTATAGAGAAAATGGTGCCGCCCGAAAGTATGGGTAATCATAAAAAATTGATGGGCACCTTGTATGACAAAAATCACCATGTATTGCACACTGACATGCTGGTAGAATGTTTAGCCCAGGGCTTAACCCTGAAAAAAATTCATAGAGGTATTTCTTTTTGTCAGACACCGTGGTTGAAACATTACATGGATTTAAATACCGGTCACAGACAAAGTGCCACACAGCCATTTCAAATATTTTTTTAAAACTGATGAATAATTGTATTTATGGCAAGAGTCTTGAAACTGTGTGGCAGTATAGGGACATAAAATTGGTGAACACAAGGCATGGACAATGGGGCGCTCAAAAATTCATTTCAAAACCAAATTTTAAATCCTTGAACGTTATTGATGATGATTTAGTTACTATTGAACATTCAAAAACTCAAGTGATCATGAATAAATCTATCTATTGAGGCCAAGTCATTTTAGATTTTTCAAAATTGCATATGTATAAATTTCATTATGTTTTTGCAATGCGGCAATTTCGTACCATTTCCTTGTTATATATAGACACGGATAGTTTTATTTACCATATCCGTGACTGCGATCCGTATGTCGTTATGAAAGAAAACCCAAAATGGTTTGACACGTCCTCGTTTTGCGAGAACAACGTGTTTGATAACCCCCGCCTGAACAAAAAGGAAATTGGTTTAATGAAAGATGAGTGTTCAGACACCATGATGACTGAGTTTGTTGCGTTTGCTCCGAAAATGTATAGTTTTCGACAGATGAATGAATGTGAATTTATGCGTGCCAAAGGAATTAGTCAACACGTGGTGAAAAGGCTTTGTGTGGATGATTATTTAAATGTCCTTCAAACCCACACAGGCATGACGCATAGTCAGTTTAGAATTATGTCTAAAAACCATAGTTTATTTTTAATGAAACAACGGAAACAAACACTTGCTTTGTTGGATGATAAAAGGCAGTGGAGTCATGATATGATGAAAAGCGTTCCCTTTAGTTACAACCAGTAATGGTTGTTGCTATTGTTAATGTACAATACGGCAAGTGTTTGGTTTGGTTGCTATCAAGTGCGTGATGCCATGTTGAGCCTCGGAATAAAAAATAAACAAATTGTAGTGTATCATATAATTTTTGTTTCTTAACCTGTGTGCATGGATGTATGCAAGGATGTATGAATGTGTGTAAATAGATGTATATAAACTGTACGTCTTGTGCTATTTGCCTGTCAACGCATAAAGAGAGGCATGCATCAACGATTGCATAGCTCACTGTGCACAGGCTAGATTAAAACATGTTGGCTTTTTTAAATTTTTATTTCAGCTAGTGGCTAAATAGGCTTGACTAGGTTGTGGCTTAATAAGCCTCATGTTTAAGCAAAGTGACCAGCCATCCTCAGTAGACATGCGGCTTAATAGGCCTCACTTGGGTGCTGGCTTAATAAGCCACTAAACACTAAAGTGCGCATTGATACCACTTTTTATAAGAGCATCATTAATGATGATGATGATGATGATGTCTTGTTTCATGATCCAAGTCATCACTATTGCAAATCCTGTATGCTAAATTTGGGTTTTCAAAATAATGTATCTACAGAAGTAATTCATAAGTCATGGTATGGTTTAACGATGAAACAAGTGATTGTTAAATTAGCGGATGAGGATGAATTTCCAGTTTTTTTGGTGTACGCTATGTACAAAACCCTTGTTTAATGTCTATTTTCCACTAACGTCAAATATGTTTTGTTTCCACTTTTATAAATTCCCTGCTGAGGAAGGAACAACTTCATATCGTCAACAAGCATTTCGTCAACTTAATTTCACGTTACCTATGAATGAATATTCACCACATAGAATACGGTCTATTAGAAACTAACAACAACAACAACCATATGTGATGCATATTTTTTATGGATTTGGCTTTTAGGAACATACTTTACTTTCAAAAAGACATTTGGCTATTTTTTTAGTGTATGGTGTATTCATGTTTATGGTGTCATAGGCGAAACCCCACACAAGACACGGCACAAACCTAGAAGAATTGCTGAGTTTTAATTCACCGGCCGTGAAAGCCATATACCATCTTTTTGGAAGCCTTCATAGGGATGTTAAGGCTGCTTGAGCTTTTGGTTCTCGCAGTCAAGGAGTGCAGTTGCACTCTATATAAAGGGAGGTATCGCGCAGTTCGATACTCCTATGGGGGTCCGGGCGGGGACACAAAGAACCCGCGGATAAGCCAGCTTGGTGTCCTAGGCGAAACCTCACACAAGACACGGCACAAACCTAGAAGAATTGCTGAGTTTTAATTCACCGGTCGTGAAAGCCAATATACCACCTTTTTGGAAGCCATCATAGGGAGGTTAAGGCTGCTTGAGCTTTTGGTTCTCGCAGTCAAGGAGTGCAGTTGCACTCTATATAAAGGGAGGTATCGCGCAGTTCGATACTTCTGTGGGGGTCCGGGCGGGGACACCAAGAGCCCGCCAATGAGCCAGCTTGGTGTCCTAGGCGAAACCCCACACAAGACACGGCACAAAGCTAGAAGAATTGCTGAGTTTTAATTCACTGGCCGTGAAAGCCAATATACCATCTTTTTGGAAGCCTTCATAGGGAGGTTAAGGCTGCTTGAGTTTTGGTTCTCGCAGTCAAGTAGTGCAGTTGCACTCTATATAAAGGGAGGTATCGCGCAAATCGATACTCATGTGGGGGTCCGGGCGGGGACACAAAGAGCCCGCCGATGAGCCAGCTTGGTGTACTAGGCGAAACCCCACACAAGACACGGCACAAACCTAGAAGAATTGCTGAGTTTTAATTCACTGGTCCTGAAAGCCAATATACCATCTTTTTGGAAGCCTTCATAGGGAGGTTAAGGCTGCTTGAGCTTTTGGTTCTCGCAGTCAAGGAGTGCAGTTGCACTCTATATAAAGGGAGGTATCGCGCAGTTCGATACTCCTGTGGGGGTCCGGGCGGGGACACAAAGAGCCCGCGGATGAGCCAGCTTGGTGTCCTAGGCGAAACCCCACACAAGACACGGCACAAACCTAGAGGAATTGCTGAGTTTTAATTCACCGGTCGTGAAAGCCAATATACCATCTTTTTGGAAGCCATCATAGGGAGGTTAAGGCTGCTTGAGCTTTTGGTTCTCGCAGTCAAGGAGTGCAGTTGCACTCTATATAAAGGGAGGTATCGCGCAGTTCGATACTTCTGTGTGGGTCCGGGCGGGGATACCAAGAGCCCGCCAATGAGCCACCTTGGTGTCCTAGGCGAAACCCCACACAAGACACGGCACACACCTACAAGAATTGCTGAGTTTTAATTCACTGGCCGTGAAAGCCAATATACCATCTTTTTGGAAGCCTTCATAGGGAGGTTAAGGCTGCTTGAGCTTTTGGTTCTCGCAGTCAAGTAGTGCAGGTGCACTCTATATAAAGGGAGGTATCGCGCAAATCGATACTCCTGTGGGGGTCCGGGCGGGGACACCAAGAGCCCGCCGATGAGCCAGCTTGGTGTACTAGGCGAAACCCCACACAAGACACGGCACAAAGCTAGAAGAATTGCTGAGTTTTAATTCACTGGCCGTGAAAGCCAATATACCATCTTTTTGGAAGCCTTCATAGGGAGGTTAAGGCTGCTTGAGCTTTTGGTTCTCACAGTCAAGGAGTGCATTTGCACTCTATATAAAGGGAGGTATCGCGCAGTTCGATACTCCTGTGGGGGTCCGGGCGGGGACACCAAGAGCCCGCCGATTAGCCAGCTTGGTGTCCTAGGCGAAGCTCCACACAAGACACGGCACAAACCTACAAGAATTGCTGAGCTTTAAACCAAAACCTTATTTTAGATTTTATAGATGTTAGAGCTCCACTATTTTTAGTAAAAAATAGTGGTGATTTAATACCATTTACATATTTACCATATTTTCAAAATTCGTTTCGCCAGTGGAAATGGTTAGTTTTTTGCGCCACTTCATTAGCAAATGCGCAAGTGATTGAACCCTGTGCCTATAAATACATTTTAATCGATTTGTCTAATGATGCTTTAGCACGTTATTAATGACATTTAACAACCAACTTCTACCCTATGGTAGATATCAACTATTGTTGTTGTTGTTGTTTTTTTTTTCAATTTTAAGAAAATTTAAAACAAGGTTTTGGTGTATTTTTAGCTTTAAAAAATAGTTGGTTTCTTTCTTTCTTTCATTCTTTTAGAAAAACATGAACATGTATGATAATATGAATCACCATATTGCAGACAGCCTAGTTTATATTCAGCAAACACAGTTGTTTCTTCTTCCAGTGTTAAAAACCACATGTTTTGATGGACGTGGTCCGTGGCAAGAAATTCATCAAGCACTATTAATGGATGTCATACGCACCAAAACACAAATTTTTCTTATCGATGATAATTGTCATTTACAACAGTATACCTATTTACGTCATGTGAACCATGAAACACACAAAAAATTGGCTGTTGATGTTGATTCAACAGTTATCACGTACCTGTTACAAACATTATTATATTTTTGTCAATTTATCCAATCTTATCTACAACTTTAGGCATTACACGCTCAGGCTTAAAAACAACACTCTTTAATGTATTGATAATGTTGTTGTTGTTGGTATATATAGATGAGAGTGTTAATATATAACACTATTTTCTTTCCTTATAGCCAAGCCAAGCATGGACGCCTTGAACGCCATTGGCCAAGATTGCGGCCTTGTACGCAAGACAATGAGTGAATTGCCTACTCAAACACCATTTCGCATTCATAAAATACGAAAATTAAAAACCAAATTTGGTGAACGAGCTGTTTGCATTTGTCAAGACTATGAGACATTTCTTCCCACACGATTTAATAACCTACCTGATAATGTCATGGAAGATGTCAATTCGAGTATTCACCCTGTGTATTTAATCTATGAGGGTGAAAAAAATAATCGTTGTATGATTCGTTTTGTAAAACTAGATAATGCATAATCATTGTACGCAAGACATGACTTTTTTGTTGTTGTTTATTGATGTCTTACTAAAACAAAAAAACTTTTTTTTTTTCAGTGCTCAACCGTTTTGACGTTTATTAATTGTTGCTGATGATTTATAATAATAATATATATTTTTTTTACGAGGAACTGTGGAAAATCTTCAAAAGACACTTGTGAAGGGTCCGCACTCCACAGTAGTGTGGGATTTATACCCACTAAAAACCACATCCCTTTTCCCACGATGCGTTCATCACCGCGGAACCGCTCTCGCATTACTTCAGGGTGATGTCGTGCTTACTTAGCCTTTCAGGCTTCTTCTTTCTTCATTTCTTCTTAAGGGCGTTCGTACGCTTCCAGATCTCGCTTTTTCTGGCGAAGGACATCCTCCGCATACACTGCTACATGATCCCATGATTGCTGGTTCCGTAACACCACAGAAATATTATCTGGTGTCAGTTCTCCCAATTCAGTTTCCACATATTCTCTCTTTATTATCCAATGGCCGCACACGAAGAAGGAGTGAAGTACATCATCGATGTCGTCACAATATATGCATGTTGCACCACTCGCTCCGCCTACTCTATGCAGGATTTTACGGAAATATCCGTGTCCTGTTAGAAGTTGTGTGAGGTAATAATTGACTTCACCATGGACTCTTTCGATCCAGGTATCCAGGCGTGGTATCAGTCGCTTGGTCCATTTACCACGAGGGTCACTTTCCCATCTGAGTTGCCATCGCCTCATCCGTTGGTTAAAGGCACGCTTCTTTGCACATTTCTTTCCCAGCTCACCTTGGGTACGCCAGATTTCTTGTCGCTCCAATGCAAGTAGATCTATTGGGGCTATTGCTGCCACCGTGAGGATTGCAGGTTCCGAAACCGTGCGGTATGCACATGCAATACGTACGTAAAGCTGCTCTCCGTTGTACGGCAGCTATCTTTCTCCGATACCATGCAAATCTCAAGGATTCGGCCCAAACTTCGGAGCCATACAGGAGCACTGACTGAACCGTCGTCATGAGGAGGTGTCTTTTACTTGATTTTGGGCCATTAATATTGCCCATCAGCCTACTAAGTGCTGTTATGTATTTTACTGCCTTATCTGTCACACTCTGAATATGGTTCCAGAATGTGAGCTTGGAGTCAAGTGACACTCCTAAATATTTTGTACTCGTAGATGTTTCAATCACTGTATCTCCAACAGTCATTGGTACAAGAGTCTCAATCCTTTTCCTCGTCAGAAGAACTATCTCCGTTTTATGTTCTGCTAATGTTAGTCTGTGACTCGTCATCCAGTTTTTTATGCGCCGCATCACCTGGTTCAATTTGATTTGAGCCATCTCAACATTGCGGGCCACTATCAAGGCAGCCACATCATCAGCGTAGCTCACTAGATTCGTATCCTCTGGCATCTCCAGACGTAACAAGCCATCATACATGATGTTCCAGAGATCTGGACCAAGGATCGATCCCTGTGCTGCTCCAGCCGTCAGTCGTTTTGCCCTTTGTCCATATTCCGTATCATACAGCAGAGTGCGATCCCTGAAGTAGTCTCTCATTATGCGCATAAGATACTGTGGTACTTTGAAAGTCTCTTTAAGAGCTTCAACATGTCATTCCAACTTGCCGAATTAAAAGCATTCTTTACATCCAGGGTCACAAGAAGTGTCACTTTACGAGAATGATGATTGCCCGTTTGCGCTCTTTCTACTGTGCTCACCACCTCCCATATTGCATCAATAGTAGAATGTCCTCTGCGAAATCCATGCTGATGAACAGATAAATCCCCTGCTATCTGAACTGCTGAGAGAATTCTTGGCTGCAGAAGTTTCTCTAGGCCTTTTCCAGCTGTGTCCAACATACATAAAGGTCTATAACCAGCAGATTTTAATAATAATAATAATAATAATAATAATAATAATAATAATAATAATAAAAATAATAATAATAATAATAATAATAATTATATATTTCTTAACTTTTTTATGTTTGTTTTTAGCCTTTAGAGCTACATTTAATACAATGATGCCTATAATGACAATAGGTATTTTATTGTAAGTTCACTCTTTTAATGAGAGATTTTTTTTAGCCTTTACGGCTACGTGAATACAAACATTGCCTATGATGCATGGTTATTTTTCTTTTAATGTACATGTATAGTTTTTAAAATAAGTTGAAAAGTCATGCGCTTAAGGATAGCTTGTTCATTTAGCACACTCACTCATGCAATGCAAAAATAAGTCAAAAATCAACACTATTTACTAAATAAATAAATAAATAAATAATTTAAAGTTAACGTTACATTGTGTTAAATGGTCACATGGTTTTGAACAAACAAAATCATAATAACATGTTTTATTACAAAATAATAATAATAATAATAGTAATAATAATAATAATAAACATTATTTTTAACGGTCACATAGTTTTGTACAAACAAAATCATAATGACATATTTTATTACAAAATAATAATAATAATAATAATAATATTAATAACAATAATAATTATAATAATAATAAAAAACAACGTAGTCCTAAACTTGTTAATTATTTCATATGCAACTATGACTACATTTAAAACATGTTTTTTTTACTTTTTTTTTTACTAGTGCTTGCAATGCATGAAGAGAGTGTTTCATAAACAAGCGACCCTTAAGCCCATGACGTTTAAACTTATTTTATTATCTAGTACAAATACCATTTATAGCAAAATTTATAAGGTTGATAATGAAACTAGTAGTTAATAATAATGCATTGTAATTTCTTTTTATTGTTTATAATTTTAAATTGAAACACCATTTATATTATTGTTTATAATTATGATATTTGAAACTGTTAGTTAATAATAATACAGTCGTCCTTTTTTATTGTTTGTAATTTTAAATTTAAACTACATTTATATTGCACCCTTCAATAAAGCATGGTTTTGTCGAGAGTCGTCTACGGGGTCGTGTTCAGTCCTGACTGCGTTACACAGCAAAGTTCGCTTAAAACAACATGCTCTAATGAATAGAAAGGTTCATGACAGAGGCTATACCAGAAATAAAATGAATAACAAGTAGAATAAAAGAAATTTAATGACTGAAAAGGTATGTGCATAATAATAATAATAAATAAAAACAAATCCTCCCTGACTTTCACCCCCTTAATAATAATAATAACACTGAGCGGTAGGAACTCGCTCGTCACAACAAGACAATTTGAATGCACTTCACATAAATGATAAAATCATAACATAAGCATTTGAGCGGTAAGAACTCACTCGTCACAACATAAGGATACAAGTCCATTTTTTCTGGTCAAGAAGTTATATAATATGTGGTGTACTGTTCGTTAATAAGAAATTGAGTACTGATGCGAGTCCGTTTACAACTGAAACAGACATGTTGCTTACGGAGTGCATCTTTTAAATCACACTACGGCTATGGGACCCACCCTTAATTAATACACTATAACTATTACTGACACATGCAAGATCTAATAATATAAACAGAAAGAAGAATCTCCCTGAGATCCTAACTGGTGCAGGAGCACATAATGAACACAAAAGAGCATGCCAGAATTAGGCCAAAACGCTCTTATCAACTTGGGAACATAGCTTAGCGCACCCTAACTTGACACGGGCCAAGGACGCGTAAAAATAAACACACCAAAATTGAACCAACAACAACAAAATACAAGCCTAACGGCTGAAAAACTAAGTTTACATTTATATGAAACGCCAGACAAACACGAATTTTCGGTGGTTACCTTACAATATGGACAGCTCCCATTTAATCAATCAGTACTCATTATAACCGATCAGGTTTTGTGAATTTAAACAACATCATAAATTGCAGTACAGGAAGCAGATCTGTTACAAATGACAAGACACGTTATCTGATTGAGCGCTCCCCTAGTTGTATGAGTCACGCTGTCCTTCAAAATACCTCTCTCAGATCAGTCTGGCAAGCTAAGGTGCAGTTTCACTCTGGAAAATCAACAGATCTCGCTCACCCCCTTGGATGACGAGAAACACAAATATATACCACAAGTCCAGCCTCGCAAGGACATGAACTGGGTTGACGAGGAGCAAGTCAGAATAATCGCCATGATATATTCTCGCTAGCACATCATACAAAATCACATACCCACCCATAGCTTGGACTGAATCTCATACACACTCACTCTGGGTCGGCTCAAACAGATCAACAATACTGCGTCCAATGACACATTAACAACAATACACAACAAAAATTCGGGTGCAAAGTGCCATCCCGTTCAAATCTGCTGGAAAGCAACTATCAAAAACAATCCTGATCCGTCATAAAATTCTACTCACAACTAATCTTTTACCCTCCAAATTCTATTTTTTAATCTCAAAATTAATTCAGTTCCATTTTTGTTGTAAGGCATATCTCCAAATAATAATGCTTGACCGCGATTTACGCAAGGGAGATCGAGCATCGGCTGCGCGTCCCTGCGTAAAGTTAAACCAAATACAATCACAAAATATATAAATTACGCAACGCTCGGCTAGTCCCATATTTAATGTGTCAGTAAAACAAAAATTAATAATCTACATTACCAAGCAAGCAAACAAATATTTACAAAAATATCCCATAACACCATAGCTGATTTTATAAATAAATACATTTATTTGGTACTCAATCCTTTAAAACAGCGCCAGGAAAAAAAACGTCTGCAGCCATCTCCTTCAAGATGTTTATCTGGTCATTGACATCTTCAGGCAAATGTCCAGCTGGTTCCCAGATCCATTCTCGTTCTTAGACGTCATCACGTGCTGAATTAAATAAAGTTTTTGTCAGATACACACACGATATAATTCCTACTATATTCACCTGTCAAGTACTATATTCCTTGACAGTCTATTTGATGAATTACTTCGATGAACTGGTCCTACTGATAGTGCTGGGACTATAAATAAATCACTGAAGTTAAACTTATAATTTGACCACACTGTTCCATGTTCACTAACATGAAATATGCAGAGTATGAATCTCTCGTCCACAGACGTACAAAAATGAGTGGTCTGTGTTACGCCCTCAGACGTACAAATTAAGTGGTCGACGTTACGTCCTCAGACGCACGAAATTAAGTGGTGGTCCTCGAAGCATCTTGGATCCTTATAAATGAAACTGACTAGGGTAGGTGTGGAAGGGGATTTATTACAAAAATATTCCATAATAATTATCAGACTAGCATGCGATCGGTATCATTGAGTTCGTAGCAGTGTGGAGGTTACGATTATGCTGTAGCCGGCTTGAATCGATCGTGGAATTAATCTGTAGATAACTCCCGCGTTAATTTACCAGTGCGCGTTCCCAAGCCGAGTTCCCGCTAAGACAAGGCGTCTTGATATTATTGGCCCAGACTGTTGTATGTCTTTGCGCGCTTTTACATATTTTCCAGCAGTAGGGAGTGGTTAACATGATGATAGACCAATTGCTTCGTAGCATTCGATTTCTTCCTTGGCGCCAATCTTCCTAGCAACAAGCCATAGTGTGCGTCCCCAAGCCGTCTTCCGCGCTAAAAGTTGCACCTGCCCTATGTCCCAAGAATATATATGCATCTTCCTAAAATACCACAGGAGCTTAAACCATTGTGTCCTCTTGACCACTGATTTCTCAATATATACCAACACCGTCTGGCTCTCATATCTGTTGTCTGTAGAAATGTATCAAAAGATGATGAATAATTATTAGAATCCTTTATACAGCCTGTGGATAAAGGGTTCAATATGATTGTTTATAATTATGATATTTGAAACTATTAGTTAATAATAATACACTGTCATTCTTTTTTATTGAAACGCCATTTATATGATTGTTTATAATTATGATATTTAAACCTATTATTCAATAATAAAGGAAAAAAACACAACATCGTCTCTTTTTTATTTATTTATTTATTTATTTATTTTTAAAATCATAATACTGATACTAAACATTTATTAAATTAAATTCATGATGTTAAAGTCCATATTTAGATAAAAGTAATTTGCTATTCATAGCACCGATCACCATATATGCAGCCATTCGTTCCGATAGAGTGGCATCTGAAGCTGTTAATCGTTGCTTGACAATCCTTAACAAGACTTTGTCGGCAATGTGTCTTAGTGTGGGATCACTGTTTTGATAGGCTATATCATGATTACGACATGCATGGTCCAAAGCATTTATCCCCATAGTCCCTCTCCTCAAACGATCTTCAAGACGAGTACCAGGTCCACAAAAGCTGTAAGCAGGTAAGTGAGCTTCGAATGGTATGTTTTTAATGATGTTATTAATAATTCCACGGCCAATACAGCTGGGACATAGGGGCTTAAATCGGTGAAAAACACTTTTTTTTGTTCTTCTTTTGTTGTTCTTCTTGTTCTTGCTACTGCTGTTGTTGTTGCTGTTGTTCGTCGACAGCTGCTGACGAGCATGGTAGGTGGTTGTTTTCCGCATGACAGCCATGGAATGATGAAACAATGTATTTAAAGTGAGTTTTATGACCATGATATAATTTCATCGATTGGCATGTGGCACACTGTCGAATGGAAGGTATTTTTGCCATGGTTAATTGCTTGTGATGGGAAAAATGACTGCATGGTTGTAGTTCACTCAATACAGGGTCGGTAGTCCACTCGGCAGGCACCTTTTCCAAAATTTCTTTCACAGCGTTGCAGCAACATAAAAAGAAATGATATAGGTAGTGCTAATAATTCATGATGTGTAAAGCTAATCAGTTTTTTCTTGAACACAAAGAACTTTCCAATAGCCTTGTCGATTGTAGTGGCGTCCATGTTTATAACGTTGATGTTATCACCTCACGTGTACAAGTCTCACTTGTACAAGTCTCACTGCTATCATTGAACGATAACCTTTCAGTTTTAATTTTATTGAACAACTCCCAACATGCACTGGTGATGAGCCAATTAAACAATTGCCGCGCATGCGCTACGGCTTTATTCTGAATATTGACGCAAGGACAAGTGTCCATGAGCGTTTGCAGGGATGGACAACCCAGATCTAAAAGGTCAATACATTGACAGTGACAAAATTGTTGGAGGCACTGGCGTTATTCACCCCCTTTAACAAATAACACATTGGCCGAGGACAAATGGGCTTTCATGACTATGTCAAGATACTTGTAAGAAATATCACCCTTTTTCCATACTAATTGCAAATGATTGTCAATCCATTGGCTCTGCCTTTTATCTTTTTCACTAAGCAACTCGAAAACATAGGGAGGTTTAAACACCAAATGGATTGGCTTAGACACCTAAAACGTACTACCATCGACAAAAGCTACTTCCGTTAATATAAATTTGTTGTCTGCAATTTTAAACCCCTGACAATCCACGATGTGTGTACGCATGATGTTTTTTTCATATATTGTTTTACTTGTTACCTCGTTGACGTCTAATCAACAACTAACCCATGTCATGGTTTAACATTGCAAAAAGTCAAAGGACTTCAGGGGATAAAAAGGAACAAATAAATTGAACAAGAGCTAAATATTATTTTCTTACAGGTTTTATTCATAACATAAAAAACACTTACATTTTTATTACAAAGTTTGTTTGTTTAATTTGGAACAGCATTCAAATGAATAGTTTGCACATACGGTCCCCAGGTATCTCCTAGTTTTGCAGGGTCTGGTACAATGACAGGGTAATTTAAACTCCATGGAATATTGCCAACATCATAGCGATTCAGGTAAGGACAGGTTGGACTCCATCGCTGATGATCACTAAATGGTCGATCCCCTATTTCCCAGTTTCCAATTTCAACATTGCAAAAATACACTTGACCACATCCCCACGATTTAAGTAATGAAATCCGCTCGCAGCCAATTCTTCATAATCCATAAAGGGGACTGTCCATGTCTCAAAAGTTTTGAGACGATTAAATTCTTATTTTAAATTCCATGGTTTGTCTGTCAAGTTGTTGTTGTTGTTGCGTATTGAGGGACACATGATGTTTGTTGTTGTATGTGTGCACAGTGCGAGGGCGCAAAAGATAGTGTGCAATGCATGCAGAAGCTTATCATCAATCCTATGAATGATGATTTTTTTCACCTGACTACAGATGGCTTACATGCTGGTCACATAATTGGACAAAGGATGATATGTCACTCATCTGGCATGAATAATCAAACAGTAGGCACTGGTATGGTCAGGTACATTTTCTTTTGTTTCAAAATCTACGCTTAAATATATTGTACCCGTTCGTCCTGGGGATGCGATGACCCATCTGCTATTACATCGCATTCCTGGATTTCCAGGACAGAGCGGAGTTAAATGAACACCTAGTCAAATAAGGAACGTGTCGTAAATTCAGCTGAGATATCGAAAAAGCAGAGGGTAACACGAGATTAAGTATCTCTAGGGTCGTTACGGGTTTAAATTTAATAAAAAAAAATGCAAATATAAATGGGCGCTATCAACTGAATTCCTAGCAAACCACATCCTTTTCGGTTAAGCCTTAATTAAGACAAGGAAAGAAAAAGGAAAATCACATCATCATCAGATCACAACTAAGATAAAAACAAATTTATTCAACTTGAAAGTCAGACAGACATTTTAAATATTCATCCTACCTGAGAGCATGATCGAATGCCAACGTTAAATTGTCATTGTCCAGAAAATCGAACCATCTCTTTTCTAATCAAAATGTATTTAATCCACATAAGAATAGGAAAAATCTCTAAAGTTCTCTTGGGTTCTCAGGATCACTGTAGCACTATGTCTTTACGTCACTGACATTCGTGATACCTGAGACCTAATTTCCCTTTAAATTAACATCTTGAATGTGGATGTAAAAATATTATTAATCCGTCTAAACACACATATCATAATCACATATTTTAAATATCACATAATTTATGGCTTGCATGGCATTATTCAAATGCTGAATATGTTAGTAAAATGCTCCTAAACATCGAATAATTAATTTACACTATTTACACTGTCGCTAATAATTGCTTGTTTGTGAATTACAGAAAATCCACTACTCATCGGTTATAATCATCATCATCATCAAAATTAAATATTTCTCACATTAGTTCTCATCTCGAAATTCAATATATTCCTGTCAGAATCATTAACTCATCACCATTAAATCATTTAAATGAAAATTATTATCATCACTTCATTATACTTTCAAATTATTCACACACTCTTATTTTATCATCTCCTTCAGATTAAATCATCTTAAATCATCAATATAAATTGTTTAATTCCTCAACTCAAGTTGCAATCCTTTAAATCATATCTCAATTAAATTTATTTAAATCCATATAAATTCATTAATCATCAGCTTCTTTAATTAATTATCACCTTCTAATTCAGTTATTCATAATCTATCCAATCATCTATTAATTTATTTAAATCAGTTTATTTATTCAATCTTTAATTCATCCATTTATTTAATTCATTAATTTATTCCAAAATTTAATTTATCAATTTATTTAAATTTTATTCATCTGGTTATTTTGATTTTTATTATTTCATCTAGTCATTCCGATTTTTATTTCATTAGGTCAGATCGTTAATATGCTTAAATTTCAAATTATTATTTCATTAATTATTATTATCAGAAAATCTTGTATTATCAACTTTATTTATTTGTTTAATTTCCTAACAAATTGTTTAATATGGGTTATAGAACGTTGTCTTACAGTTTTATCACTTCCAAGTTATATCTCGTATTTAATTATCATGCCAAAAAATATGATTGCCTTCACGACAGCACGTTGGATCTCACTATCCACAACTACATTACATATTCTCACTTCATCAAATATCACATTTGAATACCACAATTCTTCCACAAAACTCCATAAATATTCAGCGCACCGCATGAATCTCAAAATTACGCTAGACTGGGTTCGACAACCTCATGTCTGCTTCAAAATACATTAGCAATATTGCAACTTCCACTTGGCAACTTCCACAAAATGCCTATCACAAACTTCACTTAACCATGTTGCATGACCTACAAAAAATATATAACTGGCTTCAAATTATCCACGCACACAATCTCCAATAACTGTAATTACTTTGATCACATATAGACAACTTCTTAAACAATTAGGAAAAATATATTACCTTAGTAATCGAAATCAAATTCAAGATCTGTTTTCAAATAGCATAAATTCTCTTACAATTCTCATAATTCACTTCACAGAAAAACACCAATGTGCTATAATCTCTCATATCAAAATATGCAATACTGATCTGCCTTAAAATAAATCTGACCATTAATGATTCATCTTACAATATTCAATTACTTTAAATCCTTCTCAAAGGTATCAAACTCAATTATGAAAATCATCAAAAGCATCAGCTGTACCTGCTGTTAAACTGAAAGTACTCTCAAAAGAGTATAGCAACAAAATATTGGATTGGCAAACAAGAATTACTAAATGTAACCCTGCTGACATTTATTTTTAATTTATTTAACAAAATTCGACTGATATGTGACTAGTAGTTCCTTGTTTGATCCTCTTACAATCTCAAGTACACTCGGATGATAAAAATGAGTCCCTCAATGGCAAGTAAGATGAGTAACCACCACACAATCGTATAAATACGAAAGGCCTTGCCCCGTCGACTAACATGATAATGCCCTGAACGATGGGTAAAGATGAGTACCACCATACAATCGCATAAATACGAAAGACCCCATCTCGAAGACTAAATGAGTGAATGTACCAGATTGGAATCAACAAGTCTCTAGTTGTCATATAAAAGCGGTATCCATTCACTAGAGTGAATAACATCTTAATATCTCCAAACAATCCAATGGAAAAATCCCTAGTGATGAATAATACACACTCGCTAGTATGCAATGAACTGACGAAGTAATTTAGATAATCCAATTGCAGATCACGAGTTCGAAATACTCGTCACAAAAAAATAACTATCCATGAAAACTATCCTTACTGGAAAATGTCTAAAAGACCAAACATCTGCTTAATAAAGCCAACCAATGGTGAGAATTTCGTATAATGGTGCCTGCCATATCATATGGTAACGCCATATTCTAGCAAAATTTGGAGCAAGAAAAGTCAAAGCTATGTCTAAATAATCGTATCACTCCTATTAGAAAAATATACATGTATGCCCAGTGCTCATGAAAATAATCATATCAGAAAGTCATGACTCTTACAGTACCTTCTCATATCAGCTGTTATTATATTTCAAAGATCGTCGATTATCCTCGTGTATAATAAATTTCTCGAAAGATCGACGTGTATATCATTTCACCCACGCAATGACGATTGCCTTCAAATCCCAAGTGAATCAGCTGGTGGACCTCCTCTTCTTCAGGAACCGAATCCATCGCTCTGTGGTGCCATCGCGTCTCTGTCTTCGCTTACTCCGACATGATGAACTGCGTGTTATCCATAGCGGATACTGTCCAAATCCTCACGAAAAAGTTCATAAAAGCAGCGTACCCCATATTCCTCTTCTACGTTACGCCACTGTCCCATACAATGTTCGGTTTGCTTGTAGAAAGTTCAATCTCCACAGCGGTTAAGTCTCACTTGTAGAAAATAAATTTTATTTATGAGAGTGTATAAGTTTTTGAAACACCCTGTAGCTGTGTTCGTACTCGATATTTTATAACACTTCATGAAAAAGAATTGCCTTAATGCACGTGCCAATGTTCATAAGTGCATATGCTTGTAACATTTCGTTTGCCTAAAAGCGTTAATGTTATCTTGGACCCCATGGTCGCTCTGCATGTTCCGTTATGAAATGCATAATCGTAAAGTCATTTGAATATCTAAGTTCATTTGAAGTTCATAGTTGCAGTATATCATAACTATCTGCCTGCACAATTCGATTACTGAATACAAGTCCCAACTCAATGTTGTAACTGAATGTTGAAATGAAGTTCAGCTTCTATCATATTGCATGCGTATAAAAGTCGGAACTAGCACGCTCGTCTCTACTGCAATGTTCCAGAATCATCTACGCTTAAAGCCGGCCTCGCCATGCCGCTTTGCTATACTGTTCTGTGTTACAAAATGCAGCTCGAAATAAAGTTCTCAAACTCGTATTACAATGCTGTTCTAAACCCCGGCCTTCTCATGCTTCCTCGGCCCGCACAGCTGCCGTCGTAACCGGTCTTCACCGCCTAGCGTGCGTTGCTTGCCTAGGCTCACTGACCTACTTTCCGTTCTCTGCTTGGTGAAGTAAAACTGTCGCTTTCACTTTACGTAACAAATGCTGTGCACCGCGCAACTTTGCCGTTCTCTCACTGCGCATGTGTTCTACTCAGCCTTGCTGACTGAACTCGACTGCCTTGCTAACTGAACTCGACTGTCTGTCTCTAGACTGCATTGACCTGCTCCTACCTGGCGCAGTCACGTGATGCTCTCCCCACCTCTGTGGTCTTGCGTCACAAATATAATCTCGACCCCCGTCATCTCGGCTATTAAGTTATACAATAACTTAAGGGGTTATCTGTCTTCCTTCAAGTTATTACCATACATAATGCTTGTTATTTCTTCTCTTCTGAGATGATTAAATACTATGTTCCAAATAGATCTTAATAAAGCTTCATATTTCCTCCCATAATTCCATCTGCTTGACTGGCAGTGCCTTCTTAATCCTTGACCTTCTACGTCATCTTAACATTCCTCTCGACTCGATTTGAACGGTATCTTTTTATAATTCTTCCCATAATCTCAACTACGGCTTAATGTCAGCTGGCGTAGCCGATAGCCTCAACTAGGTATCGGGTACAATATGGTGGTGATTTTCATAGATTCCACTAGATATGAACAGTCGAAAACAATCTGTGGTGCTTTTGCTTTAAACCCTTGTGGCGACAACATAGGGCAATCCTGTTTTTCATAATAAGATGATTTAAATTTACCAAACATATCATAAAGGAGGCCAAACTTATTCTTTGAAAAATTGAGTGCAACCCCTCATAGGGAAAGCAAACATTATTTAAAAATAGTCGTATATTTCTCAAGTGAATGTGATCAAACAGGGTAACATCTTTGCTTTGTTGGTATTTTCAATTGGTTTGAAAACCAATAACAACATAGAGGGGTCTCTCAGTAGAACGAGCCGATTTGACACTCCAACTATGAGTGTCTGTGGTAGGTAGCATGGGGTACTCATGTAGACTCCAACTTCGAAAGGCGATAGGTAAGGCTTTATCTTTTTGCACCAAATTTAACATGCTTAGCTTCTTACGATCCGATAGCGTCACGTGGGGCACTTTCCATAGTAATCGAAGCAGTTGAATTTTTGAGTCTTATCACTTGGTCGGAGGCCACTTTCTTGCATTATAATCACTGCGGTCTCTCACCAGATACAAACTTTGTCTTGCGTTTAAAATTATACGCTATTGATCTTCGGCAAAGCCAAGGAGTAATTTTAAGGGTAGGAAGCCTGTAAAAGTGCCATCGCTATGAACTAGCCTATCATTGCTACTGTTGGGACACCATCCTGCCATAGAATGCGTTTCACTTTCCTCCTCGCTATAGGAAGGATATAATTTCATAAGACTAGTCATGCCCACATTTCGAGTCATATCTATGACAATATCATCACATAACGTACTTCAGAAAACAGAAAACCCAAACCATGATTCGCCAACGCAGACGTTGTGGGTGTGCTGCCATCTGCTTTAATTAATTTACCCTCAATTTGAAGAACACTTTCATGAGGTAGAGTAAAAATATCTTGATTGTTAGTGATGAATTGAATCTCATCAATGTTATTCAGTCCTGTTGCTTGAGGTTGATAGGAATGCATATCAATGCGCACGACGCCATCTTCCACTTGTATGGGATTTAACACTTGCAACAGCTCCTTGGTCATGATTTGGGTGTAACGTTTAACCAATGCGTCGTAAACGTAGTCGGTTTACTCGTGTCAACCGTTTCATACACGGCGGGCAACTAACCGACCTCGTAGACGTTGTTGTTGCTTTATAGATAAATTTCATAGCGTCTTTAAAACCAACTTGTAGGTCACAGGGGTGTTGGCGTCCAAAGCAATCAGTTGTTGCTTTCTATTCACTAAGCGTAAGGTAATATAACTAATATCGCTGACACACACAGGATGATATAGAACCACTGAAGGGTTTTCACGAATAATACAGCCACAAGGGGAGGTGACAATAAAATCATACAGGGAATGGCTTTGTTCTTGATTCGTAAATACTTCTCTAATAATATTGAAGTTACAGAAATGTGATGGTCCTCGATGAATTTCACTGGATAATCTGAATCATGGGGTTGGTGAGCTGCCAATACTCTTGGTTTAAATCCTAGTAGAGGACCAATAGAATGAAGTCGTGTTTCAAAGTCAATGTTAAACGTAGAGAAAATACGACAGCGATGAGTAATCGTATTGGCTGTAAGTTCAAATTTGTGTGTCCCATCCGCAAATGGTTTGACACCAAATTGTTTTATCATCGATTCGCTAATGGCTTCATGCACATCGTCTATGGTATAACCTCCAGGGGGTAGTCTCAAAATATAATCATCATAATAAAATTTGTCATCAATATCCAGTTGTATCTTGTAAATTCTGTTGTAACTTTCCAAAGAAATTAATCCTAGCACATAGGATTGTTCGGGATGCAATTCAATGGGGGGAAAAATCCAGGGACACTTCAGGCCCGCGACTGTGCACGGTAAAGGTCTTGGCGTTGACATTCATAATAATGAAACTGTTGGCTTAACGCGACCTCTTATATAAACAAGATGTTCAGTAAAGAACATATAGCCTACTTTCTCCTAAATGCATGGGTATTGTTATAACTCCTTTTCAAGGAGTATGATTGAATGTTGGTTGTAGTAGCTTGTTGAAATACAACGTGCTATAGGGATATTAAACATGAATATGAGGTGCCCTTTGCTAGTGCTACCTCTGTACCAAATTTCGTTCAATTCGGTTTCACCGTGTTTGAATTGATAGAGGGAATCGATTTGCACACATACTTGACCACCATCTGCAAACTATTGGGCTGATGTTCTTGCAGATTGGTCACAATATGTTTCCCACATAAAGATATGGTGTTGCATAGATTATTAGGTTGGTCGTAATTACATTTTAGCTTTTAACATTTGGGTGGCCGCGATTACGTTTCCGTCAAGATAGCGGTGGTATAAAACATGACATTGAGGTGCCCTTTGCTAGTGCTACCTCTGTACCAAATTTCGTTCATTCGGTTCCTCCGTGTTCGAATTAATAGGGGGAATCGACTCTGACACAAAGATGGCCACCATCCGCAAACTATTAGGCGAATAACCTATTAGATTGGTCAAAGGATGCTCCCTCCATAAACGTATGTTGTTGCAAAGTTTGGTAGAGATCGGATGGTTATGTTAGTCGTAATTTGATTTAAGCTTTGAATATTCGTGGGGCCGCCATTACGTATCAGTCAAGATGGCGGCGATATTAAACATGACACTGAGGTGCCCTTTGCTAGTGCTACCTCTGTACCAAATTTCGTTCCATTCGGTTCCACCGTGTTCGAATTAATAGGGGGAATCAATTTTGACATAAAGATGGCCGCCATCCGCAAACTATTAGGCGAATAACCTATTAGATTGGTCAAAGGATGCTCCCTCCATAAAGGTATGTAGTTGCAAAGTTTCGTAGAGATCGGATGGTTATGTTAGTCGTAATTTAACTTAAGCTTTGAACATTTGTGTGGCCGCCATTACGTTTCTGTCAGTATGGCGGCGATATAAAACATGACACTGAGATGCACTTTGCTAGTGCTACCTCTGTACCAAATTTCGTTCCATTCGGTTGCACCATGTTCGAATTAATAGAGGGAATCGATTTTCACACAAAGATGGCCGCCATCCGCAAACTATTACGCTGGTGACCTATTAGTTTGGTCAAAGGATGCTCCCCCCATAAAGGTATGTTGTTGCAAAATTTGGTAGAGATCGGATGGTTATATTAGTCGTAATTTAACTTAAGCTTTGAACATTTGTGTGGCCGCCATTACGTTTCCGTCAAGATGGCGGCGATATAAAACATGACACTGAGGTGCCTTTTGTCAGTACTACCTCTGTACCAAATTTCGTTCCATTCGGTTGCACCGTGTTTGAATTAATAGGGGGAATCGATTTTCACAGAAAGATGGCCGCCACCCGCAGACTATTACGCTGATGACCTATTAGTTTGGTCAAAGGATGCTCCCCCCATAAAGGTATGTTGTTGCAAAATTTGGTAGATATCGGATGATTAGGTTAGTCGTAATTTGATTTAAGCTTTGAACATTTGTGTGGCCGCCATTACGTTTCCGTCAAGATGGCGGCGATATAAAACATGACACTGAGGTGCCTTTTGTTAGTACTACCTCTGTACCAAATTTCGTTCCATTCGGTTGCACCGTGGTCGAATTAATAGGGGGAATCGATTTTCACACAAAGATGGCCGCCATCCGCAAACTATTACGCTGATGACCTATTGGTTTGGTCAAAGGATGCTTCCCCCATAAAGGTATGTTGTTGAAAAATTTGGTACAGATCGGATGATTAGGTTAGTCGTAATTTGATTTAAGCTTTGAACATTTGTGTGGCCGCCATTACGTTTCCGTCAAGATGGCGGCGATATAAAACATGACACTGAGGTGTCCTTTGCTAGTGCTACCTTTGTACCAAATTTCGTTCAATTCGCATTCACCGCGTTCGAATTGATAGGGGGGGACAGACATTCAGAGTACACACACTCACACACACACACACACACAGACTCACACACACACACACACATACACACACACAGACTCACACACACACAGACAGACACACTTTTTTCGCCCTGTGTTGATCTCATAAGTCTACTTTCATTTTTTGCAAAAATCGAAAGTAGGCTAAAAATGTAAACACAAACGTCCACACTCTTGACTGTCAAAGGTTAGTTGACGATTCACATTATAGAATATCTTTACCCGGTTTCCCAAATAACGTAGCAACTCGATCGGGGGTGGTAAATTTCCATAACTGTCGAAGTACCATACTGTGGAACCTTGTTTCACATAGGCTACAAAATGGGTTCCTGAGCCTGCATCATCATCTAAATTGATCATGGCTCGTTCTTCTTTCCACGGTGCTTTGGGTAATTCATTTCGCATAAATACACCTCGAAATTGAGAAATCTTTAGTGGTTTGGCATACCTTTCCACTTGTTCATGGGTCATAACATGACGATGCAGTTGCCTTAAGCGCTTACCGAAGATGGACATTTTTTTCTTAGACGATAGGCCACTACCTTGTTGGTAAAAGACTGGCTTTAAAGGATTGCCGTTCTTAGCTCCCATATCAATGGCTTCTAACGTTTTATTGTGTCGCTCGATTTCTTTGAGTTGTTGCTTGCCTTGTTCCACGGCTTTTATTGTTTTCGCCACGGCACTAGCATAACCCAAAAGAGACCCCAAAGCTGCCAACCCCGCAAATAAAGCCGGCAAAAAACCATCACGCTTAGCAACAGGAATGACAAGCCCACGTTTTTTCTTACTCTCTTTTCTTTTTATCGATGCATTATGGTGCGATCTTGGAGCTGTAGACAATCGCACTGCCTGTAAAGCTTTTTCGATAGCCAGTCTTTTTAGATTTTTTAGTTTTTTTAAGTTTTAACACTGGGTGTGAGGAAGATCGAGTTGGTCTCCGGCCTGACTTTTTTCTCTTTTTGAGATATGGTTTTTTTTCATGTTCATTGCATACCTTTTTTTCACCATGGTGCTACTTGTGAACCTTTCACAGCAAACATTCGATAACAACTAACGTAGAGAACCTTATTTCATAGCAGTATATTACATTTCTATATAAAGCGGAAAATCATTCACCGTTTTCCCAGCTTCCCTTTCCTCAAATGTAAACATAAGATGAAAGAATAATTCATCTCCAACATTTACTCTTTGATGGTTGTGAACCAACAGTGTATCACCGTTTATTTGTATTTTGAAATGTTTCTCATCAGGCATGACATATTTAATATGAATCACGCCATCATAATGCAATCGATAATGACTTAAACCAGAAGCAAGCATATAGGTAACATCATCATTCATTAGTGGTGGTGGGGAATGGTTTCTGTCAGTGTCCAGTTTTTGATTTGACAGATTCACTAAAAATACAGATGGAACAAATTTATAAAGCCTTTTCATTTGATAGGTCACATAACGTTTCGTGCAGACATCATTTTCGTCTCGAGGCTCTTGCACATCAATAATACGATGATGATTGGCTGAATAGCCCTCAGCGGTTAGTCTCGGGGCCATGTGATAGACACTTTGCACTTTGCGATCGACATAGCTTTTTGTAGCCACCTCTCGAGACTGTTTTGACAAATAGGCGGTCGTGGCCATGGTAACACGAGCTCGCCCAAACTCGTCCATGGTGATAGACGTTAACTAACCTATCCTGCTCACCGCTGGCGTATATATTAACCTTATACACACATGAAAAAAACTCAGTCGTCAACACTATGGAATTAATGAAACAACCCCATGCTTTGCCCGTCTCTGATTTGGTTTCAGAGCTATCACTGTCCGTGTGCGAACCTAAACGTCATGGCACCCTATTCCCATCTAGCGTTCGATGTATTATGGTAGGGCCTTCGGGTTGTGGAAAGACCAATGTTTTGCTGAACATTATTACCGCGCCTCATGGCCTACGATTTCAAAATATTTATATTTTTGCCAAATCCTTGTACCAACCTCTGTACGTGTAACTGGAACAAATTATGTCTTCGTTAAATAAAGAAGCCATGGGCTATTTTACATTCACCTCACCTCAAGATGTCATTCAACCAGATGGCATTCAACCAGATTCCATTATAATTTTTGATGATATTGCAACTCAACGACAGGCCATTATTCAAGAGTAGTTTAGTATGGGACGCCATAAACAAGCGGATTGTTTTTATCTGGCTCAGACCTATTCTAAAATTCCCAAACAGTTGATTCGTGACAATGCCAATCTCATCGTTCTCTTCCGCCAAGACTCTAGAAAGCTCTATCATATTTTTCAAGATCATGTGAATCCAGATATGTCCTTTACAGCTTTCACACAATTGTGTGCCTCGTGTTGGAACCATCATCCCAATCCCTGTTTGGTCATAAATAAACAGAGTGAACGATGCGAGGGACGTTATCGCTTGGGGTTTGATAATTTTATTTCTGTTTAAAAAGACCTAGGGTTTGACATTTCCTGTTAGTGTGTCTTTACCTTCACCACGGCGAACGCCATAGGGTACAAGAAACATGTTCAAATCATGCAGCGTATTATTGAGGCACGAAATACGATTCAACATAAATTTCGTGAATTACAACGTTTAAAAAACGTCAATTCTTTACTTGATAAAATATGCTCCATCATCAGTTGATGCCATGAGGTTCAAACCAAATGCTTCTACTGCTACTGCTGCTACCTCTCAAACCAAACCCTTAACAAGTTTAAAATTTACTCAAACAGATTCCACACGACAGGTAAAATCCTCCTCCTCCTCTAATGTTAGTGAACAAGAACATGAAGAAGGACAAGAAGAAGAATAACATGAACAAAGTGAAAGTGAAAGCGAAAACGTATTTAGTCCTGAAAGAAAAAAATCCTCACCCCTTCAACAGTTTCTAAAAACAAAACAAAACTCATCCGTCATAGCGACAACACCGTCTTCCTCCACATCGTCTCCGTTTTCACAAGTCTTGGCAACCCCTCAAAATAAAGCTCAACTCAAAAACATTTTAATCAAACATTATGGGGCAACACTGGAACAGTATCTGACCCTTCTATTTATTGGAAAGACAGATACCACGTATGGTGTTCTTTATGAAAATGATAGTTTTAAAATTGGGGATTCGTCCATTAAATTCGCTCGTACGAAAGCTGTCATTAAAAAGATAAACAATAAATTAACACCAGGTCTGTTAAAGCTGCTATTTTCTCGCACCCCCCCCCCCCCCCCTCTACAAGATTTTACGCCCGAGGACCTTGCTAAATATAAATCCATTTTATTAGACACCAACGCTCACAAAAGAAACTATAAATCCTCTCAGCAGCTCAATGCCAATATATCCCAAAAATTAAAACCATCAATGCAAACATGTTTGGTAAGCAAAAACATCACTCTGCCTCCGGTGTAAGTTTTAAGAAATTAAAACTCTACATAGATATAACCTTTTGGAATAATCCCAATCAGTTAGTAGAACGCTTATACTTGCTTAACGCATCAAAACAAGCTGGTCACACTGGACATGAGGCAGAAATCGCCCACATTGAACAACAACTCCGAGATGCTAAAATTATCGTATAGGCCATTCCCCATCAAAGTGGGCATCGCTCATTAATTGCATAAACCAGCCCGACGCATTTATGAACGCCGTCGTGTCATTTCCAAAGGAATTGATGAACTTTGGCAGGCAGACTTGGTTGAGATGATACCTTATTCTAACGTTAACGACGGTGTACACTATATGTTGACCATCATTGATGTATATTCCATGGGGCCGATAACCTAGATGTTAGGCCCCTTAAAACAACAATCATCATCATCATCATCATCATCATGTCTATTCCAAAATGGCTTTTGTTCAACCAGAAAAAAATAATACTGGTGTCTTAGTCACAAAGGCCTTGCAAGATATTACTGAACAATCAAAACGTCAACCTCACTTGTTACAAACCGACCTGGGGAAAGAATTTTTCAACAAGGATTTCTCCAGTTTTCTCAAATCTAAGGATATTCACCATTACACCACCTATAGCAAACTCAATGCTAGCGTAGTTGAACGCTTCAATCGTACATTAAAAAGTTATATGTGGAAAGAGTTTACAATACATGGCTCCTATCGATGTATAGACTGGTCACCTCAACTTGTGTCACGATACAACAACACCATTCATTCCACCATTGGTATGAAACCTCGTCTCGTCACCAAGAACCTACCCAGACTCAATAGACTGTTTAACCCTATAAAAAGGGTTGACCCAAGGCGACATGGCCTTAAAATTGGGGATTTCGTTCGCATCAGTAAACATAGCAGTGTGTTTTCAAAATCATACACTCCACAGTGGACGACAGAAATGTTTAAAATTCGCCAAGTCAAGCTAGGTCAACCAGTGACGTATCTTTTAGAAGATCAAGACGGTCAACCCATCAAAGGACGATTCTATTAGGAAGAAGTGCAAAAAACATTATATCCCAACGATTATCTCATCGAACGAGTAATTAAAGTAAAAGGTACAAAATATTTTGTAAAGTGGTTAGGGTTTCCTTCAACGTTTAATTCATGGGTCAATAAACATGATTTTTTGCAATAAAATCCTATTTATTTATTTAATTAGTCTAAACCCCTTTTCCCGTTTTCCAAAATATCTGAAATAGGACAAAAAACATAGGTTAAAAATCCCCCAAAATGGTGCATAGGTTTTTCACCTAGCGACTTCAAATTTATGGTGCGGGTAGAGGGAGTAAATACTAACCATTCATCACAAACAAACTTTTTTCATCAAGTTCACCGTTTCCAAAATAGTCAGCATTTTTCAAAATTCATTTTCGCCTACTCACTTGAAACTTGCTGTCCACCTAGAGGGCATAGCCCCCATTCATTAACGTCAAAAAAACTTTTTCCAAAATTCACCGTTTCCAAAATAGCACCAATCCAAAAAACAATAATTTTCTAAGTTTAAAAAAAAAATCCAACACACATTCTTAGCCAAGAGGACGTCATCCCAACGCCAACAACACTTCGTTCGTTAAAATCCGATCATGCGTTCGGGAGATATCGGCAAAGTTTATATGAAAGTAGGGGATGCAGGAGAACCCCTGTCATCCCACTACTAACCTTGAACCAAGAGCTCATCCTACATCAACTCTCACTGCAGCCTGATTTTCAACATATATGCTTTTGATTGCCTGTAGCAGCCCTCCCTCGATACCTTAATTCCTCAGGATGCTGAGCGTCTTTTCCGTGGGTGCTCTATCATACGCCTTCTCGAGATACACAAACATAACTGTCTATTCCTCTCGTAGCATGTTCACCCACTATAATTATTGCAATCTTTCCTGTTACCATGCTTATAAATTAGTGTGAATAATGCTTTTGTCCAGTCAGAGGGTATATTTCCTAAACCACATGCCTATTCGATTACACTATGCAACCATTTCAGCCCTGCTTTCCCACTATACTTTACCATTTCTGGCTGAAATTCAACTACCCCTGCCACTTGGCAACTTTGTAGTTAATTTGCAACCCTCTCCACTTCTTCAAACGTGATCCTGTTCTCATCCTCATTCTCCTCCAGCATAATCCCTGTTCGGGCGGATATTTTAGGGGCAGATGATACCGTAGTTCCACCCCTTAAAACAACAATAACTAACTAACGAACTAAAATCTGCCACATTACCAGATAAGTCTCCATTAACATATACAGGATCTTCATTTTTGCTTGGCAAGATGATTCCGCTCGACCTTTGCCGCCGGTCCCTGGCCAATAGCCGGCTGTTACAGGTTGGCGCTAGCGGTCTCCGGCAGTATTCCCACGCTCTTGCTGCGGTAGACGTGTGAGCTCTTAGCTAATTGGGTGTTTTATAAAGCTACTGTGTACATATTGAGTAATGGTTTATTGTGATGTAGTACCTTATGTGAAATATTCGTTACACGAATGCGTATATCTGCGCTACGACAAGACAAAAGTTTTGAGAGAAATTTCCTGGGAGACACCTTCCTATAAATCAGACAATAACACAAATAGCTAAGACATTCAAACGTACAGGTTCAGTAAGCAATAAACATAGACGTAAAGGTTGTTATTTCCCTACTGAAGCTAAATTAACCGGAGTAGCTGGAAGCTTCTTAACGAGATGCCTATTATGTTTGACAGCGGTTGGGGAAAATTTTCTGCGTATACTGTAAACATGCCAAGTAAAAATACACGAATCTAATTTTAAGCACCGTATTTTGCTTTACATATGCAAGCGCGGAAACAGGAAACTGAGCCGTCACTGGCAGAGCGCGTGAGCGAGAATGTTCTTGCCAAGCAAATATAAAGACTTTGTAGCATGTTTTCGAAGTATTCCTGCCATCTTCCCAGTGCTT
The DNA here is from genome assembly GCA_946902985.2 of Meconema thalassinum. Lineage (NCBI taxonomy): Eukaryota > Metazoa > Arthropoda > Insecta > Orthoptera > Tettigoniidae > Meconema > Meconema thalassinum. Next base: position 212,130,135 of record OX336395.1, read on the forward strand.
CCTTGGTATCTACAATGAGTTTCCTAAATGAATCAGAATACTGCTGATTTCTCTCTTTCCTCCATTTCTATGATTCATTACAACACTACAGAAATGTTTCCGTGCCGCATGACCTAACTTTTCCCATTTATATCCAAATTCCTCCCAAGATTTCCTGTATTTCTGCCTAAGTTATTTGTCCTGGAGACTTTAGACCCTAATCCATCGGCAAACAGCACTCACTTTCTGCGTTTTAAGGCTAACTATGCTTACTTCACATCAGATCAATTGGTGGACTTTTTCATCAAAGAAACCCCTGAATACCCTACAATTATTTATCAATTGACTAAATTCAAAGTCAGTAATGATACAGTCTATCATGGATCCGGTTCCTCTGCCGTCCCATGTCTATCTGTAAATCACTTTATGCTTCGAGAATGAATTTCCTACGGGTAACCCCTTGTTAGCCCAGAAGTCTAATATACATTTTGCTACCCTATCCTCACTCCATTTACCCATTACTTTCTCATACCCCTCAGTTCGATTTTCTATCCTAGCTCTTAAATTCCCCATCAGTACTACACTATCATTGCAATTTAATTTAATGTATTGTTTTTCAGTCGGTCAACATGATTGTACCCAGTTGAAATTGGTCTCCATTATTTATTAATCTCACTGGGGAGTGAGAGAGCAGTGAGCTGGAGCGGACACATAGGACTCAAGTGTCATATAACAGTTAAGTTTAAACATTTTTCCATTTAAGTGCCGTGTATAATTTGTACATTACAACCACATATAATTGGCCACCAATTTAAATATAAACGGTTTATTTAGAACATAATTAACAAAATAGTAAAGACATCATTTCTGAAGGACATGAGAGAGAAGCTGGTATTCAGAAAGGTGTAAGGCAAGGCTGCAACTTATCACCCATACTTTTCAATCTTTACATTGAACGAGCAATGAAGGAAATTAGAGAATGAGTTTTTGAATTGTATGGACTCCGTCTTGCGGAAAGAATTCATGATGAAAATTAATAAATGTAAAACAAAAATACTGGAATGCAGCCGAAATAAATCAGAAACCTCTATGGAGATCAAATTGGCAGGTGAAAAGCTGAAGGAAGTAGGAGACTTCTGTTACTTAGGAAGCAGAATAACCAGTGATGGACGAAGCAAAGAGGATATAAAAAGTAGGTTGGCTCAGGCAAAGAAAGCATTTCTACAAAAAAGGAATCTGCTGACATCGAATATAGATTTAGGTATTAGGAAGTCATTTTTGAAAGCCTTTGTCTGGAGCGTGGCACTCTATGGAAGTGAAACTTGGACTATTGGTGCAGCAGAAAAGAGGAGAATTGAAGCATTTGAAATGTGGTGTTACAGGAGAATGATGAAGATCAGATGGGTAGATAGGGTTACAAACAAAGAGATATTAAGACGAGTGGGAGATGAGAGATGTTTCTGGCGACTGCTAATGAAGAGAAGAGATAGGCTGGTAGGACACATACAAAGACACCCAGGAATAGCAAGCTTAGTTATGGAAGGAAGGGTCGAGGACAAGAACTGTAGGGGTAGACCAAGGTTAGAATATGTTAAACAGATTGCCTCGGATGTAGGGTGTGGTAGCTATGTAGAGATGAAACGATTAGCTCAGGACAGGGAGGCATGGAGAGCTGCATCAAACCAGTCAAAAGACTGAAGACTCAAACAACAACAACATCATTTCTGAATCTGGTCACAATAATAACTCAATGGAACACAGATTAACATATTTAAAATGCATCAACTTTAACGCAACTAACACAGTAGAGAACAATAACATGTGTAATTAAGATTGACGCGTTACACAAGATATACGAACATATGTAATCTGAGCACAGTATATATATTTGTGTATAAGTGTTATTCATGAACATCGTAATTAATTAAGCCTAAGTGAGCAGGATCTGAGGATGAGCGCTTGACGCTCGAAACATGTCATCCAATTAAGCAGGTATTTGTACATAAAGCGTGTTAGTGTGTAAATACTTGTTTCCCGCCTAATGTAATTGGGCACAATTGGTTTGACCGACTGAAAAGCTTTCTTTAATAGAATTAGGCAGCACTGATAAATGGCTTCTATCACTACAATATACCACTGTGATATAAAAACCATCACTAATTGGAGATATGCTATTCTGAGTTCAACGAACTAATGTCAGTTTTTTGAAATGTAACTGGTAAACTATTTCAGGTATTTGCACGCAAATCTCACATATATATAAAAATCAATGTTCGTTTGTTCGTCCTTTATGCGTTCATAAACCATTCATCCGATTGCGATGAAATTTTGTTGAGTTGTTGTAAACACTTCCGGGGTGGTCATATGCACAGTTAATCCATTTTACAATAGATAGCGCGCGAGTAGTTTAAACAAATGCGTAATGACGATGCGTTCATATACAATTCGTCCGATTGCGATCAAAATTTGGTGAGTTATTGTGCACAGTCCCGGAAAAGTTATATCCGTAGTAATCCAATTTACCATAGATGGCGCGCGAGTAGCATCAACAAAATGGCGTGCGTTTGTTTCAAGAAAGTCCCACATGAGTTCATATACTATTCATCTCATTGCGATGAAAATTGAGTGAGACGTTCTGTACACTTCAGGTAAGGTTTCTGGCTTAGAGAATCCACTTAACAATAGGTAGCGCACGAGTAGATTCAACAAATGAGCGACGACGGGCGAAGCGTTTCAACAAAGTCCCGTATGCGTTCATATACTATTCGTCTGCTTGCGATGAAACATAGGTGAGAGGTTGTGTACACTACATGCAAGGTTTCTGGCTTAGTAAATTCATGCTATAATGGGTAGCGCAAGTGTAGATTCAACAAATGAGCGTCAGAGCGCGAAGCGTTTCAAAAAAGTCCCGTATGCGTTCATATAATATTCGTCTGATAGCGATGGAACTTGGGTGAGATATTGTGTACACTTCAGGGAAGGTTTCTGGCTTAGTAAATCCACTATACAGTAAGTATCGCACAAGTAGATTAAACAAATGAGCGACGACGCGCAAAGTGTTTCTACAAAGTCCAGTATGCGTTCATATACCATTCGTCCGACAGCGACTAAACTTGGGTGAGTTGTTTTGTGCACACCAGGGAAAGTTTCAGGCTTAGTAAATCCATTTGAAAATAGGTAGCGCACAAGTAGATTCAACCAATGATGGAAGACGCGCGAAGCGTTTCAACTAAGTCCCGTATGCATTCATACACCATTCGTCCGATAGCGATTACACTTGGGTGAGATGTTGTGTACACTTCAGGGAAGGTTTCAGGCTTAGTAAATCCACATTACAATAGGTATCGCACAAGTAGATTCAACAAATGAGCGACGGCACGCGAATCGTTTAAACAAAGTCCCGTATGCGTTCAAACATTCATCCGATTGCTATGAAACTTTGGGGAATTGTTGTGCACACTCCAGGAAAGGTTTCTGACCTAGTAAGTCCTTTTTACAATAGGTAGCGCACGAGTAGATTCAACAAATGAATAACGGCACGCATATCTTTAAAAAAAACTCCATATGCGTTCATATACCATTCATGCGATTGCAATGACATTTGGTGAAATGTTGTTTCCACTCCGACGAAGATTTCTGATTTAGAAAATCCATATTAAATTTGGTAGCGTACGAGTAGATTCACCTAATGAGCGCCAGCGCGTGAATCGTTTCAACCAAATCCCGTATGCGTTCATATACCATTCATCCGATTGTGATAAAACTTGAGTGAGTTGAGTACAATCCTGCGAAAGTGTATGAATTAGTAAATCCTTTTTTCAATGGGTGGCGCACAAGTAGATTCAACGAATGAGTGACGGCGCGCGAATCGTTTAAACAAAATCCCGTATGCGTTCATATGCCATTCATCCGATAGCGATGAAACTTTGATGAGTAGTTGTGTACACGCCAGGGAAGGTTTTCGAATTAGTAAATCCATTTTACAATAGGTAGCGTACGAGTATATTCAACAAATGGGTGATGGCGCTCGAATCCTTTCAACAAAGTCCCGTATGCGTTCATATACCATTCATTTCATTGTGATGAAACTTTGTTGAGTTGTTGAGCCCGTTCCCATGATTTTCTTTGAGATAGTAAATCAATTTTGCAATAGTTAAGAAGTGGTTAACGAAAAAAGAAAAAAATATTGGGAATCCAAATGCACTTCAACAAGCAAAGTTACAACGCCAACACTTTCTTATATTGGCATTGCAACGCATGCCAGGTACAGCTAGTGCTTCATAAGTATTTCCAAACGCAATTTAAGTAGTGTGATCATTTTGATACACAGCGCCCGATCGCACCCAACTGATGCCTACCGAACACCATCGTATGATAGTTTTCACAAAAAGCACTCTGATAATGTTATCTTGAAAGCAGAAACTCGGAACTGGAAAATTGCAAATCACCCCTGCAGCATTAAATAATATATCATTGCCTCACAAAACACATAAATCCTTATTGAATCGAAGATAATCACCTTCGAAAAGTTTGCTACATGTAGCACCACGGGTGAGGAGGAAGCGGTTGGCATTCAGAGTTTTGGGTTAGTCAACAAACAACGCTATCGGACTGAGAGCAAATACCCTCGATACAGGACTGCACTAGGGGAGGTTGTAAGTAGAGTATTTCCTCATATCACAGATAATTTCTGATCTGTGCTAAAGTGAGACGGTTTCCTACACAGAAAGAGTAACCATCACAAATATTGATATCGCGCCAGGAGATGGCAGTAGGGTTTGAACTGTAGAGGTCTTCCCGCTCACTGCATATCGCTTATACCATAAACATTAAGTCGGTCACTACTTGCTTCACTCACACAATACATTCCTTCATTCACTGGCTGCGTGTCGTCCGCCGCGATAACAAACATTGGCATGCGGGAAGCTGCATATTTAGGTTAGGAATAGGCGGACTGCGCATGCGTACACGTCGCAGCGTGTTGAACTGCCATCTCCAGGTGCGATGACAATAAATTATAAGTAAAACGTCACCTCGTCATTAACATTCATATGGATATCATTAACCGAGTACCACACTTTTCTTACATACAACCAACAGTGATAAAGCTGAATGAGATAAGATAGTTCTTGGGCTGCTAAATAAAATGTGAACATCAATATCAACTTTGGACATGCAATAACAAAATAAATATGTCAATTACAGATTTAAAAAAAGAGGATATCAGATTTTGCCAACAAACCTTATTCACATACATAGAGCATACAAAAGGGTGCTTTTCCTTATTATGTTGTCCACTTACTCATTTAGATGATGTCTACTTTCATAACTCTCTTCATCTTGGGTTTCTTCTTTTACTTCCTAGCGACAAAAATGAATCATTAATTCCTTTGCTATCGTCTTATGCTTGAACTCAATAAATAACAAATAATGTAATTTAACAGAAGGATATATAATCTGTAAAACTGAGGATACATTCGTATTCTCCATTACATTTTACTGGATTATACAAGTCATCCCTTCTTCTGAAACTTATGAAAGCCATCAGTCTTCATAGGATAATTAAACCTAATTGTGGTAGATAATGTGGAGAACAGTGCTTCAAAGGAAGTAATAGACTTGAGGATTGGTGAAAGAACATTTAATTCCACATTTTGCAGCAGTTAGCCTGTAAGGGTTTTTTACCTAACTGCTTCAATTCAGTCACATGTCATTAATAAGCGACTTTGCCTTCCAAGCTCAATGAACGTATACATTATTCATACAGTATATGCCAATATTCTGCAAGAGCTTTTTCATAAAACACTGTACATTTTTGAAGAAGACAATTAAGATGCGGTTCATGAGAACAGCTGGATATACACTATGGCATAGGAAAAGATCTGAGGTTATCCTCAAAAGACTGAAAGTAAAAACAATTATCAACACAGTACAGATCAGCTTGGAAGGACCATGTACTACGTATGAAGACCGGCCGGATCACCAGACGAATCCTCAAATACCAGCCTAGAGGCAGAAGAGACGTAGGTCATCCTACGAAGAGATGGAACGAGACCTTAACAGGCCACTTCGCGTAACAATTGATAGGAAGGAGAAGAAGAAGAAAGTATATAAAATTATCCAAGAAATTAGAGTCAGTTATGTGCCTCTGAAAAGAGTGTATTGTAGACCACGTAACATAAATATTGCCACTACATATTGCTACAAACTGCAAGCAGTAGGTCTACTGTATTCACATTATACATCAACAGTTATTGAAGTGACTGCGATAGAGAGAAATAAAATCCTTTTCTGAAAATCAGCACCTTTCCATTTGTCAGAGTTGTCAACGAAGGTGAAATTTAATTCTACAAGGCAACCTGAATGAATGTGTTCTCTTCTTAAGGCTGGTCTGGGTGGTGTTCGAAACTGCTGGTTGGAATTTATTGTTTCTGTCGGCAATCATGTCCAGGCAACTGGAACTGCCATACATGATATATCACCGACCCATTCATGCACGTTGAAATTGTACTGATAACAGTCAAGTGCATACGGTTATGGTAGTGGGAGTCCTAGTATCAAAACTGAAAAAAATCGTAGGACATGAGCCAGTTGTCCATTCTTTCAGCAGTATTGCCGGTAGAGGTTACAATACAAAACCCTGCTTGGAGCTCCAACCCGGTCATTCCAAGAGACACCTATCGAGTCTATTTCAAAAGATCTTACGAATGTAGTCATATATTTAAAAAAAAACTCTATTATTAATAGTTATACCCCACTTGCTTGGAACTTGCACATCAAATCTTAGATTTATGCCTAAGAGTTGAGCTCATTATAAATATAAAAAACATATTGCTCCAGGTTATATGGTCAGGCTACTTCTTCCATCCGATGAAAAGTGAGATTCCCCACCCCTCGTCTTTCGTCTTGTTATAGATCACCGTGGATTCTCATTTTAAATTCCAGGCAAATGCTGGGGGAGGTACTTGTTAATAGGCCGTGGAAGCTACTTTCCATCTCCACACTTCATTCTGATGTAACAGTAGATAGACGAAACATAGTTAGTTTAATCTTAAAACATAAATAGAAACATCACACATACTGGATCACAGAGGACAAAGAGCAAAAATATCAAAGATATCACTTTGACACATTGAAATCTAAATGGTATTAAAAAATACAGTGTCACTGTTGAGAACAGCTATGGACAAACAGCAGATCATGCCACTGATCGCCAATGTCCTTGGAGGACGAAGCACTTGAAGTAGAAGAAGAAGAATAGTCGGTATATTATTATAAAATATTGTAGTTTCGACCACCGTGTGGTCATCATCAGCAATGTTATCAAATTGTTGGAAGAAGTCTATTAAATAATAAAATTGCAAGTAATTGAATCTATGTTGTAATTATGAGATGCTCTTCAAACAGATTCCAATACTATCAAAATTAAATATGTTAAAAATTATCTAACCAACAACAAATATAACCATAGATAATAAATTATCATTTATATAAAAGTGCTGTGTTGCGCTCGAGATTTCAAAAAGAGAATTTGTAATCATTAAAACTTGTCGATGATAATTGTCGTTGAAAGGGGCCTAACATCTAGGTTATCGGCCTTCATTAAAACTAAAAGGAGTATTAATTATAAGTCAAAAATAAATATAATGTTGTTCTAATATCTACGCTTCTTGAGATCTTCTGCATGTTGAATATATTATTATATTTTTTTGGTTATATAACATTGTAAATTGTCTGACTTCGTACTGGAACATTTTAAGAGCATCTCAGAATTACAATATAATTCATGTTTCTTAGGAGATAAGTTATATTTTTGGATGATAACTCTTTTATGAAGGCGGCAGTGGATCCATGTACTGCGCAAATGATACCCTGCCATTATTGCAACTCCTATAAAAAATAATATTCCAACATAAAAAGAGCCAGGGTATATTTAAGGTTGTACATATGCAGTTGACAAGTAAGATTTTCAAATGTACTGTGTGTAGTGCAGATTGGGCATTCAAGTGATATTACAATACAGAACAATTCAAGAAGCACACCCAATGCGTAAGTAGTAGAAGAACAATTAGATTTGGTTTCACCTTGTTACTAATATCCCTTTTAGTTTTAAAAATGACTAATTTATTTCCAAATATTGAGTATAACACAGCACCTTTATACTTTTTGGTGAAATAACATTGTAACAGATCTGTTTTCCAAACAATTGGATATTTTAAGAGCATCTCTAGATTGAAACATAGTTTCAATTAACGGAAGTTTATTATTCAATAGTCATCTACCGACAACTTGTTAGTTTGCTGATGATGACCTCACTGTGGTTGAAACTAGTCCTAGTACATTAAATAACTAATAATAATAAATGTATTGACTATTGGTGGTTTTATTTAATACCATTTAGATTTCATTAAATATTGTTAATAAGGACCATTTGTTTCAGATATGGATAACTACATATCTATACATATTTAATATTCCACATAAATTTATGTATAGAGCTGGCGGGCTGGCATCCGGCTGTAAAAACTGTTGCCCCATAGGGACTCTTATCTATTCCTCCCCAACCCTCCAAAAACAGGAAAATAATAAGGGTAGAAATACATACACACACAGCTTATTTAACTATATGAAATGCGAAAAACCAATAATCAGGATTTCCCAATGATTACATACAGCCGGCCCCGTGGTGTTGAGATAACGCACCTGCCTCTCACCCGGAGGCCCCGGGTTCGATTCCCGGCTCCGTCAGGGATTTTAGAAACAGACGTGTGTGGTGGTACAGAGTGCACTCAGTCTCGTGAGGACAATTGAGTAGCTGACTGACAGTGAGGCAAAGCCCCGATCACGGAAACCAAGATTAACGGCCAAGGGGACCAGATGTGCAGATCACGCTCACCCTCAATATCTGCAGGCCAAATGGCTGGGCAGCGGTCGCCTGGTAGGCCTAGGCCCTTCACGGGCTGTAGTGCCAGGGGGTAAAAATGATTACACACAAATGAAAGTAAAGCAGATACATATCACCGACAAGCATTAACGACTCCACTGTGCTCGTATCCTGCTCGTATCCCTTCTTTTCGTTATGTCTGGCACACACCTCCCCGCTTGAAGTAGACACAAACTCCCGCTGAACCTTATAACTAAAGCTCAATGTCCTCGGCATAAACATATTTCCGTGGACATCTAGGCATTCGCGACTTGCTATAAGGAAGATAATAGCTTACGAGGTATTGCATGTCTCTGTCGATATAGATTCATATACTTACTATTAGTTTCTTAATGTTGTTATAGAATAACCTCTTACTCTTATTTCACATCCGCAGGTATTTTGTTACCTTCACGCTTACCATATTCAAGATTAGGAAAGAGGGTGGTCACAATTTACTGGAGTTAAAGTGACAAGCCAAGGAAGACCATACAGTACAATTGTGGAGACAGTCAAAACCATCTCCCCTCCAATTCCCTCATGACGGGACTCCGGACCACTCCCCCTTTTTAGAATACAGTAATTTAGTCGACCCCGGAATATGTTGTATACCTATACCATTACAATACTGTAATTTCTTCATAGAAAAATACAAAGTAATCATCAGGTATCTAATACAGCCTGATTGTGCTAAGGTTATGCTGGCGTTACATGATGATTAAAAAAATTTATGATAAAATAGTCCGGCTAGTTCAAAAAGAAATAGCCATTTTTTCGCCCCAGTGTACCATTGGGTTCGTCAGTTGGTATGGTACACCAAATTAATTACATGATCTACCCTTTACATAATAATGAGAATTAAGATCTAGTCATAAACCAGGGCCGTCAAAGCCTAAGCTGTTATATAAGGTCTATCATGCAATAACTCAGTGAATAGAGCAACGGCAAATATAGAGGCAGGTCCTGTGTTTGAGTCTAGCACTACTAGGACAATATAATACTTTCTACTCCATACACAGCCTTACACCAGACAGCTTGTATTTGGCATCAGCATGGTCTGAATACACAAATTTGTAATCCCTAAATAGCATTTGCCAGAAAACGATGGCGAACAGGTCATGTCCCTTATAAGATGCAACAAATAGTAACCCAATAAGATGCTTACCTCTTTCAAATCTCCACCACTTATTAAAGCTGGTACTTCTGTTCTGAATGGAACAATCTCTGGTATGGAGAATTCTTCGATCTTAATATCCTCAGTGAGATCAGTACCATCCTGTAGACAATTACTTGTGTCACAAACATGTTCCTTTACATAGGTGGAATTCAATCTTACACAGGTTTCCATTACTTTGAATACCTTCCAAATACAATGCATAATACAAAACCTAGGTAAGAAAGCTTGATCTATAAATTGTATAAATGTAGGAAATTGTACCACCAAAACTATTTTGTTTAGGTGCGTGATGGAAGCAATGGGATTAAATATTCGGAGCAAATAACTTGCATAAGGATTCAATTTGGGCAATTCCTTGGCTTGCATTTTCTGCGAGTTTGTAAAATTTTAGTGGACATTACATTACGAGAATAGTGCAGGGTATTTTTTTTTTTTTTTTGAGAAATATAATCTTAGATTTTTGGAATTAAAATTGAATGGCTATTGAAATATGATCAGGGTTATACTCTCCTATTAAACGAAAATAAAACATGCTTTTAGGGTATCGAAAACAGTTATCGAAACTTTACAATGGTATCAATCCGTTATATAACAGTATTAAAGTCACTGTACTTAATAATTTCATGTAAATTTCTTTCAGGATTAGTGATACACCCGTTACAAATAGGTACAATCAAGTTGCCCGACTGAGAAACATTATGTGCCAATTGAGGATCACCCTAAAATAAAATCACGAAACAAGGAATGGAAAAACCCAGTTAAAGTAACATAACATCAGGGGAATTAGGGACAGGAAAGCGAAAGAAGAGACAAAATACCAAGATGGTTAGACACGGTAAATGATGAGCCATAAAGTGAGTTGAAAGTAGGGACCACCTTACAGGATTTGATTAGTTTCCAGAAAAATGTTGTGGGCACTGATTTCAGCCATAATCCGTCATTAACATTTTCTCTGCCATCTAGGTAGGCATTAACTTGTTGGAAAGCACAAAACACAACCACTGTCCGCTGTTCTGTTGTATCAATCCTTTGGACTGGAGATGGTTTCCTGCTAGCATACTCAGCTATATCTCAAACACTCCTTCATTTGGAACAGAATTACACCATTGCACAACCGTTAGAGAACAGATATGTTATACGGGATCGTGATATTACATTCCTTATGCCAGGCTGATCGAAATGCTCTAATTCATATGCTGTCTACAACGGTCCTTGTGAAAGTGATGGAATAGCAGGGCTGTTCTTCTCGAGATAAAGAAGACAACAAATTCAACCTTAATCTTTTACAGGGTACTAAAGACATTAGCAATATTAGACTCCTTTCCTCCCTGCTCCAATATTACCTAATCGAATGAAATGCCGTTGCTGTCAGTTAGGAAACTATTTAATCATGGCCGTCGGTTTGCGAATCTGATCTAGATGATCACTAGCATGAGTTTTCTAGCTCAAGGTTGAAGATGCATGCAAACAATAATGGAGAAATCAATACCCAACTTATGTGCACTGCTTCTAAAAATAATTTATTTTTACACTGTGACAGATTTAGCGATAGGCTGATAGGCTGATTTTACAAAGATTGAATTGGCCACATTAATATTATGAAATGTAGATGAGAAAGGGAAAGAGGAGTGGGCCCACCTTGCAGTCACCAGCCATAAGCTCATGAATGTGTACAGCCCTTGCTGAAAGTATGCGCTAGTGTTGGTCATACATCAAAGAAAAGATGGTATTTTGCCCCCAAGTCACAAAAACCACCCAGAGAGATGATGAAGGAACACAAAACAGTCATGGAGCTGCCCATTTGAAAGGGCTTACCTCGCTCTCATGAACTCTCTAACCCATTTCACTACTTCAAAATTTACCTCAGCAGTCTATGTACAACGTAGAGGGTTACAAAACATACTGGTACGAGAGGTTATGAGAACTTGCCGACCCTTCTCTTTCTTATGTGCTCATTTAAGCATGCCACATATTGTCCTCCGTAGAGATCACACAAGTTTATTTCGAAACTAGCATCACAGATGTATTTAGAATCTAATTAATATTAGTGCAATGCTTCAAGCGGATATCCTCTTGTTGGTGTCACCCAGTGAGCACCTTTGAATGTGGGCTAAACACATGTTATGAAAGGTAGAGGATATCATCAAGTGAAGGAGGAGGTAAGTTATGGTAAAATAACAGCTAGTAAATAAAACAGGCAAGTAAAGTGAGAAGCTAAATGAACATCTGCTAATATCCGGATCTGAATTGTGGGAAGAGTCGCCCAAGGGAGGTCCAGAAACAGGATGGAGAAGAGGAGAATGGCATAAGAAGGCAGAAGCAATGGCGGGCTCTACCCAGACCTGTTAGTTTTAAAAACGCTCCTACTACTGTAGTTGTGACAAGTTAATGTTCAGATTCTGTGTATTCACATGAGCCATCTAAAATAAGAATATGCACAAATTGTTCTAGATCATCACACTCCAAAAACTTGTCCATTACTCCAAGAGTTGACAAGCCAACTTCCACATGTAGACGTAATTGCTTATTATAACTGCCTGGAAAGTAAGTTACTCCATATCGAGGTCCGTTGGTGGCTATTTTGTCAATAAGAAGCGGAAGAAGTTGAAGAAGGAGAGGAAGAAGAAGAAGAAGAAGCATGTGAAGATAATTATTAATTTGAAATATGATTGGGGATGGCCAAGTTAGAATCTAAACATTGTTTCTAGCTGGTATGATGCTTGCTTTACCATGCCAGTCTTCCCTTTGCACCACTAGCCTATAAGAAAAAGGATACACAAACAGCAGTGCATTCACTCAGGACAATCATATCTGAAATGCTTCATATAATTTAGTTTTACCATGGCACCGGATGTAGACTAAACTTCAAAGAGTACCCAGAGTGCCAGAAGACATCATCATAAACTAATGTTAGGTGTTCTTATAGAAATCAAGACTGAGTTATCCAAACTTCCAAATAATATTTAATCTAAAAATCATTCGCATTATTATCAGAGAGGTGATGCAGAACCTATATCCATCTGCACTCAGTGTACCTCTTTAACAGCTATGAGCTATTTTTGTCTTAAATGTATTACCAGCTTTGCCCTGTAGATTATCAGAGGCCAACTGATCATTTGTTTCCTGCGAAGTATGACCCATTGTAAAATATAAAGATACAATATGAGTATTAAGATACCGTACGTGAAAAATTAATAGCAACCTTTAACAGATCCTGGCTAGCCTACCATTTACTATTAAGTCAATGTCATACACATACCACATAGGAATAGAATTGCAACTTACAATGTTTGGGTATTCTTCTGAATTGGACAAGCATTCTGGCTCATGCTTGATGAAAGACTGTTCCTCCATTATGTTCACGAAACTAAAAAAGAGAAAGGGCACTCAACAGATAAAGACCGTTCACAGGGCAGTAGCCTACGCCAAATAAGCATCATGATTAATACATGAAATGAGGTAGCTTCAAACCTCCTAATGTATGGTAACACTTGTTGTCCGAATATAACCCTCGAGATGCACAGTAATAAGGAGAGGTTATATTGTATTTGTCAACAACATTCAACTAATGAATATAACGCTCAACTTGCAACCAGTTACTTGAAATATTAGAATTGAAGTTGAACGTCATGATCGTATTATTCTTTATGTTCGACCCTCACTATTATGTGTCAGTAAACTGTATCATAATGATGGTCATTATAACACTCTTTTTCATTATGATACAGTTTCTCCAGCCAATCAGAGCTCGTTCATTGGTCAATTAGGTAACGATACCTTCACGTGTGCGCTCAAAATCCAACATGTCGGACATAAACACAACATCGAACTATAATAAATTACCGACATGGAATACGCACCGTCCATAGGTTCGCGTAAATAAACTGGCGAATATGAGACAACAAATAGCACAGTACCTTAATATAATTTCTACACAGCGCATTGTCTTCAAACAATTCCAGTGACAATATTACTGAGGGGCGGCAGATGTAAACTTATGGCCTGCATATGACATTGCAAGCACACAGAGCGCATGCGCCGGTCGTCCAGAGATCTTGAAAGACAGAGATATAACACCCAACGCTCGCTCTGCGATCACAAAATTCAACTCAACAGATATTTATGAATATTTATGTTAAAACATATAATAAAGTTATAATTATCGTCGAACATAAACAGTCGTATGCAACTCGCCTATAATGGTAATTAAGACACTCGTATGGAAATTATAAAACGAGCGTATAAAAATACTCGTGTCTTAATTATAGCCATTATAGGCTCGTTGCATAATGTACTATTAATAGTTATCGATGCGATTGATGAGATAAAATGAGAACTTGATGGCGAGTGCTTGTAGAGCAGTAAAATAGCACCCTCCATTCCGTTTATCTAATCCTATGTAGCCTACTCCCACCTGATTTGGAGGCAGGCGGACTACATAATAGCATTGCCAGGCAATAAAGTACATAACAAATCTATCCACGCGTTTAATTAGGCTATGCGAAAGTGAACATAGTTTACTGCAAGAGTACCAAACAGGCATTCGTATGCCACTGAATGCATCCTCCATGAGCTACAAGACGCCCAGCACAAACTAAAATCTTTATCGACTTCTATAACTAATATGGGAGTAATAGGCACTAAAAAGTATATTGCCGACATAAGGCTGTTTTTAGTCTGATGCCCACATTTATTTACGCTGTAAAACACGTAATCATAACCCAAGTTTTGTCTTGTCCCTACAGAACAGTTCTATTCCTGTCTCGCAGCATGGACAAATTACTATGGGTTTTTAAATTTCAATACTAATATCTTGCCAAAATGTAAAACAAAGGTACTAATTTCACTGACGGAATCACTATATGGTACACACCAATTGCTGGTACCGATGTTACATGAGCGTTAAGAGAAAATTATAAGACTAGAAACAGTTCTCACTAAACGCTCAAGAGGACAAGCGTCGTAATATTCACTGTTATCATTTGTAACCGTTTGTAAATACATGAATACTAGCTATTGTACCTGGCGTTCCCAAAGAGGGGTCTTTTAAAACATATGTGCCAAACGATGCCTCGTTCTCCTTGCGTCTGATATTATAAAGTGCAATATTTACTAACAGGAAATCTATAATCGAAAAGTATTCGCGAACTCAATCGAATGTACTGATATCGCGTCAGGAGATGGCAGTCCAACACGCTGTGACGGGGTGCGAGGGGTCTTGCAGTACGCATGCGCGGCCCTCATATTCCTAACTTAAATATATCGGCTTCGCGCATGCCAATCGCTGTAATTGCAGCACACGACACGCAGCCAGTGAAAGAAGGAATGTGCTGAGTGAGTGAAACACGTAGTGACCAACTTAATGTTTTTGGAATGCGTGATACGCAGTGAGCGGGAAGACATCTGCAGTTCAAACCCAACTGCCAACTCCTGGCGCGATATCAGTAGGTAGCAGGTCGGTCGCGACAAAATGGTGGACGCAATGGTGATAGACTTCACAACGTAGGCTACCGTATTGAGTGTTGTTAGCAATTCTAGGCTGGCTCTCGTTGAAGGACAGGCAATTTTAGATGCCAAATTGTGTGCGGGAAAGTCCAAGAAACGGAAGATTTATGAGACATGAAGCTTTATGGTTACAAACTAGTAATTTGAAAGGGGTTCCTCATCAGATTCAAATTGAAATTCGGTCACTACTAGTTGCCGAGAAAAAAAAAATCATTTGTTCAGGAATATGTAATATGCGTAGGCCTATAGTCGGTGCATTGCTTTGCGTACTTCAGTAAGTAGATAGGCCTACATTTAAATTTGTGAGATATAGCCTAATACTGTTGAAGTCGTTAAATCAAAGACTGTACAAGTTGGCTATAAAGTTTTTTTTAATTTTTAATAAGCACGTGATTGAAAACTTAGAAGACCTGAGCTTCACAGATTTGAAGAAGCAATGGGGCAAGTTAAAGAAAGACAACCACATGTAGGCCTACGATAAAGCGATCCCTAAACGTAATGTTTGGAACATTGAAAGAACAGCTGTCAAATCGACCTTGCTAAGTCGGCTAGTTTGTAGTGGAGGGGAGAATGTAGGGTACTGGATATTGTAAGAAATGCATTAGTAGACTAATTATTAATAATTAATTCTCCTTTGTAAAATGATAGCCGCATACGATCATATACCGGTACTTCAAAATCGGCTCAGCGACGCGAAGTAATCGACGACATTTCGTCTAAAAAGCTTTCTTTTTCTGAAAGGAATGCATTGCTGTAGCAATTGTTAAATTCAAAGTGCACAGCGGAACTAAGCAATTATATAAGTCATCTTTTAGCTTCAATTATTATGAAAATAACTGAAAAAACGAGAGAAGAGAACACCCATCAACTCAAATTACATGTTATAGCATCTTTTTGTTTATGTTTCCATCACCCTTACGCTAGTTCCAGATAACGGCAGCACCGTCGCTTGAGTTCGCGAATTGTCGAGAGCACTTACTTTGCAGATAAAGGAACAATTATAGTACCGTATACATGGTTGTAAATACACAATTCTTCATGGACCTAGGGCTTTTTATCCCAAATGATGAACACTCGCACTCCACACTCTCATGCACACTTACACTAGCTGTTTTGGAACATACAGCTTTTGCAGTCATTCTCTCTGGGCGCGGCGCGCGAAGTATGATTGCTGGCAGCGCGAACAAAGGGGCCAAATTACCGTTTCATATTTTCCTTCGTAGCGATCTGATTATCGCGAATTTGGCTTTGGCAACTTAAGTACCGGTATATAAAAAGTAAGATATGTGTAGCCATGGGATGTAAAGGCTTCCATGTCTGATAAAGGATAGCCTAATATAATTTATAGCTTTTCTACCCTGATACTTACTTTCATTTCTGTTCCTCCCTTTAATACAATTAGCAGTACCTACTACTGCAGTGTATTGTTTAAGAATAAATGCTGCATTTATGTCTTAACATTTTACTGCCATGTAGTCAAATGAAATAGTGCTCAATCAATTGATAATGGCGAAAAATTTAATATTACATTAAGACCGTTTTATTTTTCCTGTCTCGGAGAATGGTTTCCTTAGCAACTCCTTTAACTCTCTTCCTGAAAATATCTTACCTTCAATTGGTGGGGGCTATACTATATTGGTAGACAGACGTGTTATTCTCCACTAGGCAGGCAGTGTACCCTATTGGTTACTTAAAACTTGCCCATCAGTTATACGTAACCAATGCAAGATAACAGAATAATATTTGCAAATGCCATCTCTGGCAAAGTTTTGACTAATTTTTCTGCTGTTTTATATGCATTCATAGCCTAAGAAGATTCCCAACATTTGGTGTTATTTAAAGTTTTGTGATTTATGTCATTATCTACGAGTGCCGATTGGACAGGGTGATTATTTTGCTGGAATGCGGCCAGCTACAGTTCATGCCATGAATTTTGGCCGGTGAGCCCCGGTTTTACAGTCTTACAGAGGACAGGTGGCGAACCTCAGGCATGTGCAATTGATATGTGAGTTGCTTTCTGCGCAACTGAAAACTGAACACAGGATTTGCACACAAAATGGATGGAACTCGAATCATCCATAGGCTACGTCTTAATTTTTTAGCTATCGCTAGTCAACAGCCTCGTAGTTGGAACCAGCCAGCCGGAGTATGTTGGAGTAAACAACTTGGGAATATGGTGATACTTATTGGTTCACTATGGGACCATATGCCACGAGATGCTCCTGCCGCAGCTGACAAGATGAAGGTCTGACACAAAACTCGCATTGTGTAGTAGAAATAGTTTTGGGAACAGTTCATGTAGTCAGTGTGGTTATGATTTGTTGTTTATATCTGGAAACAGGTCACGCAATTCAATATGTGGAGATTACATTTCGCCGTAAGGAAGTTGGTAGGAGAAGAATAGGCCATGATTTTCACTGCAGGAGTGTTGCATTTATCTCTTTTGCAGACTTAAGGTCTGGCGCTTCGTCTCTAGAATCTCATTGATGGTTAGATTGAGCTATTTTCAGTCTATAAAAATATGGGCTTATCAGATCACCTTTTGTCCGCGTGTAAGTCCATGTGCCCCCCCCCCCCCCTTATAATTTCTAAACTACTCGATTTCATTGAAACTCGGCAAGGTTTTAGTACTATTTCGGTCGACCCCGACCGTGCCCTTAACAATTTATTTCGTCTCACCAATCCAGCATGGCGGCTGTGCAATTTATTTCAGCGTTATTCTATATCTCCGAAAGTATAACTGATATCACCCTGAAATTGTGTACGGTAAGGGTGCTACCAGAAGTTCACCTATGAGACTTACAAAAACGTGTTGACTACCAAACCAAAATGGCGGCCATGCGAATTTGAAACATTTTAATAGACTATCGTCACGACTTAACGCACTGAAACTTGGTTCAGCAAATGTTTATACACATTGCAATGCCCTGGCATCTAATTAAATTCAATTGTTTACATCACCTCAAGATGGTGGCTGTAAGAGAGATTTCACCGGCAATCTATATCTCCAAAACTATTACTTTTATCACCCTGAAATGTTGTACGGTGATCGCTATTAGACACTCAAAACCCTGTTAACTATAAAACGAACATGGCAGCCAAGAAAAGTTGAAACTTTTAAATTGACTTTTCTCGCGATTAACCAACCAAACGCAATGAAATTTCGTACAGCAAATGTGTATACACATTGTAATGCACTGGCATCTAATTTAGTTCAATTGTTTACATAACCTCAAGAGGGCGGCTGTGCGAAATATTTCACCGGCATTCTACATCTCCGAAACTATTGCTGATATAACCCTGAAATTTTATGCCGTGATAAAGGGCACAACTACAAATTCATCTGTGTAACTTCCAAAATCCTGTGAAGTAAAAAACGATACCGGACCGCAGTCCATGAATATTATTTTCTTCATAGAAACTTTGGGAATGACTCCCTTTGCCTTTGTGAATTCCTTCTTTCTCTCTCTTGTGACAATCGAGAAATCATTTGTTGTTCAGTTTCATTGTTACGTGATAAGCGTATTTTTAAAATTTTAATGAACTACGACCTATATCTGTTCCGTCTCGGCATCAGGTCCGGACTTAGAGATCCAGGGCCCCTAGGCACTTGACATTTGGGCCCCCCACCATTTTGGAAATTTAGCAAATTAAATGCACTAGTACAGAACATAAAATTTTTAATCGACTTAAATGACTTTAATAAACATTAGAATAATACAGTCTATGTTACTATATTTACGTTATTCTAAAACTGTATAGAATAATACGACGAATTTTCTTGAGTGCTAAAGAATGAATGACGTCATCATAGTCAATATTGACTGCATTATTTCTGACTCTATGTATATTACAGCGATATTTGATAGCACACACGGTAATCAGAATTTACCTACACATCGTTCCACCTCGGCCATGGTAGCATTTGGCCACTCATAGCGTGGCGGTGCATTTCTCGCCCCAACGCATGGAGCCTATAGAATGGACTGCCCAAGCGTGGATACTCCAGCCAAGAGAGAGGGGGAACGAAGAGGCCTAATTCAAGCTTTGTTGCGCGCAGGGCTGTAAGTTTTGGCAACATGTAGTGAAAAAATCCACAGCCTGCTTCCAGTCTCCGACCGGGTCAGGAATGGAATGAATGAAGCCCCCATCTAGCGGCGAGGATATGAACTGTGCCGGCTGCCGAGGCCTGACGCATTCCTCTGGGGCAATGATTAAATGAATGACAGATGAAATGAAATGATAGTGGAGAGTGTTGCTGGAATGAAATTGTGTCAGGGAAAACCGGAGTACCCGGTGAAAAATCTGTCTGCATCCGTTTTGTCCAGCACAGATCTCACAAGGAGTGACCGTGATTCGAACCACGGACCCAGCGGTGAGAGGCCGGCGTCCTGCCGACTAAGCCACGGAGGCTTACCGGCAAAGTGTAGTAGAAATATTTATTATAATATCATTGTCGATAAAGCAAGCCAGGCTTTTAAGCTTATGTAAACATTCCGCCACGGGGGCCCCTAGGCTGGCTGGGCCCCTAGGCCGGGGCCTTGTAGGCCTAGGCAGAAATCCGGCACTGCTCAGCATGATGGGTTAAAATCACTGACTGGACTATTAATTATATTACCATGGGTTAGCATGAGCAACGAATTCTTATCAGACGTAATTTAAGAATCGCGAGGTGCATGAATCACACATACACCTTTCGTCCAATCTTAACTTGACTGAGTATTCTGCGGAACGAAACGTTCACAGGTGAAATGAAGAAAAGCAGAGTTGCACTTTCAGGGAAACTGCCAACACAACCACTCTTCTCTGAAGCCTTACCTCAACACGATACGACTCGACAGTTTGCTGCTGGCTGTATCTGGGGAGATAGGCTCGCCCACGAGCTAGGCTGTAACTGAGGTGATAGGCTCGCTCCTAGCTTGCTCGTAAACTATCGCCGAAGGTATCGTAGTAATTGAATGGAGATTCTTGGAAGAAAGGAAAACGTAAACACATTGAGAGTGGGCGATATATAGGTAGAGATATGCTGTCGTGGATTTTTTGTAGAACATCTCAAGCTGAACAATTCCTTAACGAATTGCATATAGATATTTTTAAAGGTTATCCCGGCGTATGCTTAAATAGCGCACGGACGCCAGACTTTTTTCGACATTTTCACTGAAATCTTTACTGCTTGACTTCTTTCGAACATAAATAAATCATTTTCTACAGAAACCTTCCTCGAGATATCCTTTGCAGAATGGTGAAAAGTGCATCAAAATCCATCCAGTGGTTCTCTAGATTACCCATAACATCCAATAATCGGGGACTTTGTTTTATACTAATAAAGATTAGAGCATCGAACCAACTAGGATCGGTCTACTGTAGGGGTTAAACTCATAGGATGTTTTCCTCCACAGAACTGTATTCTTCGTCTTCTTTCGTCGTTACGCCCATTCAAAGAGCGCGTTTGACTTTGTTAGTTGGCCTGGTGGTTTTCGCCTTCTTTTCTTCCCAAAATCTCTTCATGAATGCACTGTGTTGCATCTTGCGTTCTGTCGACCACTCCCTACCAGTTTTCTTTACGGGGTTCTCCCTAAATTTGTCTTAAAAGCTCCAAGATTGTCTATGATGTCGTCTGTGATATTCATTTCTTGCAGGTCTGCCTTAGTTTCTTCTAGCCATTTTATCTTGACCTTCTTTGAGTTGATTACTTTGAATAATCTCTTAGCTAGTCTGTCGCTGTTCATTCTGTAGATATGGCCATAGCAATTCAGGCGTCGCTTCCGTACGACATCAGTGAGCCTGTCAGTGAACGAGCAGAGGTCCGCTGTTCTCCTCTTAATCCACATTCCATTTTCTCTCGTGGGACCATAAATTTTCCGGAGAATTTTCCGCTCATGTTTTTCAATGTCTGCAATTTTAGAGTGGCCACCCAGTCATACGGTTTCTGAGGCATATAAAGCTTCCGGCAATACAACTGTCTTGTAGTGTCGTAATTTTGCATTATGCGATATGATTCTTTTGTTGTAGTAATTCCATGTCAGTCTGTACGCCTTATGGAGTTTGGAGGTTCTTTCCACATTGGCACTGCTGTTTAGTCCCGATGGTAGTATGATTTCGCCAAGATATTTGAAGGAGGAAACATGTGAAATTGTGCCTTTTTCCAATTCTATCGTAGTTCTTTTGCTATTTTGATGTTGATTTTCCATGTACTTGGTTTTCTCGTACGATATCTGGAGGCCTGCCTTTGATGCTATATTGTGTAGTCTCTGTATGGTATATCTTGTTTCATCCTTGGTCTTAGTAATGATTGCTAGATCATCAGCAAGTGCTAAACATTTCACATTGACCTTGCTTCCCAAATTTCCGATGTTCACACCCTTGATATCCTTTTCCCATTCTCTAAGAACTTTGCCTAGAACTAAGTTAAACAGAATGGGGGATATTCCGTCTCCTTGACGAACGCCCGTACATATTTTAAAGGGATCAGAGATTTCTCCAAGGAATTTCACTTTAGAGGTCGTATTCGTGAGAGTCTGCCGGATAAGTGCTCCGGTCTTCTTGTCCACTCCGAGTTCTTCTATAGTATCAAAAACTGTTCGTCTTTCCACAGAGTCATACGCCTTCTTAAAGTCCACAAAAGTGACGAACGTGCTGGCACTTCGGAGAATCCTTAATATCGTCTTCAAGTTCCATATTTGTTCTGCACATGATCGACCTTTCCTGAAACCCGCTTGGTACTCGCCAATCAGATGATCTGTCTGTTTTTCTAACCTGTTCAAGAGAGCGTTGGAAAGAATTTTGTATGTGATTGGCAGTAGAGATATGACTCTGTAGTTGTTTGCATCCGCCTTGGCACCTTTCTTGTGCAATTGTAGTATTAATGCCCACTTCCCATCCTGCGGGATTATTTCCGTTTCCCAAATTTCTACTAGGATTACATGAATTTTGTGTACAAGGTCATCTCCACGTTTACACATCTCCGCAGTGATACCTCTCCAGGGGCTTTATTATTTTTAAGCAATCGTATGATCTCTGGTGTTTCCTGTATTGTCGGTGGTTGTGAATTAGGGTTGGGCATGGGCTTTTCAAAATCCAGTCTTACATTTGGAGGATCACAATTGAGGAGGTCTCGGAAGTATTTAGCTAAAATGGTGCAATTCTCTTTGGTGTTAGTTTCTATTGTTCCCTTTGCTCGACAGATGCATAAATATGGTGGTTGATAACTGGATAAATTATCACGGAAGGTCTTGTAGAAATTCCTGGTGTTGTTTCTTAGGAAATATTGTTCGATTTCTATGAGTCTATTTTTATCATAGGCTCGTTTCCCCCGGCGGATTATTTTTGAGGATATTTTCTTCACCTTTAGGAAGGTTTCCCATTTCTTGTTTGATGTCCATTATACCGATTCCATGCTTTCGTCCGGTTATCAATGGATTTATCACAAGTCGTGTTCCACCACCTATGCTTGCGTTTCCTTGGAGGCTGTCATAATTTCATTGCTGATGTTTGAAGTGTGTTACGAAGACCTGGCCAGTCCTTGGGGTCCTGCTCTCGTATATCTTGTAGGAAGGTCGCCAAGTTCTGTCGAAGACATTCTGTATCAACTCTCAGAGATTTTTGTGTTTAGGTCTGCATCTGTTGGGATGGAATCTCACTTGGATTTGTGTTAGGTGGTGGTCCGAGTCGACAACTCCCTTCCGTAACCTAACATTTTGGATCTCACACATATTCTGTCTAGAGATTGCGACGTGATAGATCAGGAATTCCCCCAATAACGGGTTTGGTGATTTCCACGTTTTCTTTCTGTGTGGGGTCTCTCAAAATGCGTAGACATGAGTCTTAAGGCGAAAGTTTTACAATATTGTTTAAGACGTTATCCGTTCTTATTCGTCCTCCAATGTGCCGAGTAATGGACAATCCAATTGTGTTTCATCTCTCTGCCAACCTGAGCGTTAAAATCACCTACTAAGATTTTCACATGATGCTTTGGCATCTTGCTAGCGGTTTCTTCTAAGAGTTCCCAAAAGGTTTCAACTTTCTCTAGGTTTTTCTTATTGTCAAAATTTGTCGGAGCGTGGGCGTTGACCAAGGAGTAAGCTTTGTTGCCAGATTTCACAGAAAGTACTGAGATTTTTTTCAGATGGAGATTTAAAGTCAAGTACGGAATTGATGATAGTTTTTCGTACTGCAAGGGCTGTTCCAAGTTGTGTCCAATTCCCGTGGATTCTTATGGCAGGTGTGCCCTTAAATATCCTGTACTCTTCAGAGTCAAAATGGTTTTCATCTTGGTAACGCGTTTTCTGGAGTGCTAATATTTGAGTGTCAAAATAGTACAGGGCGTTCGTGAGCTATTTAAGCTTGCCTGTTTTCAGTAGGGTGCTGACATTAATCGTACCTAAGAAGGTCTTTTTCTTGGGACAAAGAGATTTTGAGAAGCTCCGAATCTTCTCTGCATGACGCTCACGATCCCCCAGAATCCGATGATCAGGAGAAACCGGACCAGGTATGTCCAGAGCCTGGGGTAGTAGCTGTGATAACGTGTTATCCATCATGCCAATGTTGCAAGTTGAAGATTCATGCAGGGGGT
This sequence comes from Meconema thalassinum, assembly GCA_946902985.2. Lineage (NCBI taxonomy): Eukaryota > Metazoa > Arthropoda > Insecta > Orthoptera > Tettigoniidae > Meconema > Meconema thalassinum. The sequence continues at coordinate 212,154,291 of OX336395.1, forward strand.
GATCATACTGGTATGATCATAAGGTTACAACTCGATTGTTAAGATCGAGACGTGCCTCATGGTGTTTTCTGGCTTAATTATCTTTTACGATTAATTATGAGTCCGTGGTTAGAACTACGGTTGTAAGCCCTACAGCCAGTTCTTCCGCCCTTTCAGCCGTTGGGAAATATCCTCTTCCGTCGTCGACGCCGTTGACTGCAGTCCTTTTATCCTCAGTTGATCCGCGGGTGCTTATTTGGCTTGACCTTATTCACACCTGCCCTGCATATCTAGAGAAACATCCCCTATCAGTCATATGGGACGCGCCGTGTCGGGCTTGAGGGCCCCCGTCCCAGTGTCTTCCGCGGAGTTATGCCCAGCACCTACTCAATTCGGTGTCAGACCCCCACGAAAGCTGACTGGGAATGGTACAGAAGTGTATTATTATTTAGATTTTATTTTCCCCTACAAGTCGTGGGAGGGTTTGCTGATTAAATTGATATGTTATTCATTTTCTTCTATCCTTGCCTCGCGTGGAAATTGAGGACAGTGTTACATTATCTGAATTATAAGTCCAGGACGACCACGAGGTCCATCTCGTTCAAACATTGTTCTCAAATTTCACACATGTGTATGGTGACTCATCGGTGCCAAATGGCTTGCCATGGCGTATCACTAGATAACGGGCACAGTACCCTGTTCCAGCCTCAGGCCTGAAATAAATTTCTTGGTAGAGCAGGGAACCGAATCCAGAGCTTCTGGTGCGACATACAAGAATACTAGCCGCTATACCACGAGGTACAACATATTGTTGGAGCCTAGGATAATAGGGTACGGAATATCACCAACTACGCTTTATAACTGCATGCACATTACTTGAGCTGTTATATGCAGTCAATGAAGTCAAATCTATACAATTTATAAATTTTGTTGAGGTATGTATTTGGATAACAACCAGGACTTCCAATCTTTATACTCAATTATAACAAGCTAAATTATGCATCCACAAGGCAAAAAGCCTGTAAATATTCCAATTGATTACATGTGATCCAGTGTGGTAGCGGTTCTATCGAGAGCAGGATACGGGTGTAGATATTTGTTAATGTATCCTCTGGTCACTCCCTTCTATAAACAGATATTGTATGCAGCAAGGCAGAGAGAACGGAGAACGGACAAGCCAAGCATAAAGAAGTTGCACCATAGTGCAAGCTCTTCTAATGATAACCATGGCATCAAGGGTTGTACCAGGCATGAGATGAGACAAGTCGTACAGGGCGATTCAATCGAGAATATAATCGATAGTCAGGATAAATGTTCACAAAAATATATTTCCCAATTATTGAATAACAGTCACATAAACTCTGTCCATTAGGGGCGCATCCACAACGTGGCAAACCATTGGGTCCATTACGTCAAAGTATATAATTCTCAGCAGTATGTTAAGGTGAAGTGTACCATACTAATGGCACACAGGGTCGAAATGCTGGAAAGCTAGTTTGAACTAGTCAGATCAATTTTTCAGAGTGTCAATTTTCTTTCTAATTTGATGCGCTCTCAGCAATTTGTTGCATCATGAGCGGGATGGATGTAAGTTTCCATATTTCAGCTCAGCGACAGAGCCAGCATTCACGATAAACATGTTGGCCACAGTGGGAAAGCATGCACAATGTGGTGTATGTGTCACACAGACCAGGAGTTTGTACTTACATAATTACAAGCTGGACTACTGAACACAGTACTATGGTGTCCCACCACACTGGGCTCTTATACGGTAGTGTGGAGTGTTTAGCAGAGACATTCAACCATTGCTAGTGCAGCCATTGTGGATCTATCGCATGGCCTGCGAATATCTTTGACTTAACATCTCTACATATTTGTTTAGGGATACAAGTCACTGGTGTACAGACATAGATCACATAATGAAGCGAGAACGACAGATCACTCCCGAGTTGCCATGTCACACAATCTATCCGCTTGGTATGATCTATGCCATGTCCGCAATGACTGTCATATTGAGTTCTAATCTGCTTGTAGCCATAACGTAGAGAGTACCACGAGCAACAAATTGATGAAATTATACGTTCTGTTAATAATAAGCACGAATGGTAATCGAATGGTTCTGTAAAGCCTACAACATTTTACCTGCAAAAATAATGGTCTTACTTAAAATACTCCGGCACTCTAGGGATGATATACACTGGATAGACTTTACTTCAAGAGTATGCTGTTCATAAACCAGATGAGGTGTCATGGTTGGGGGCAGTAGGCATCCCTGATGGGTAGCGCTGCACGACGTATCACTCACTTCCTCATAACTTTTCTAAAGTACCGTACAAAAGTAACCAAAATGCCTGTAGTAATGACCATGAAATAATCTGGAGATGATGTAATAATAGATGTTTACTCCTCCGCTGTCTTTAATCAACCCGCTCTCCCAAATAGGATCATGACTTATATAGAGTAGATGAAATTCCAGCTGTGTCCGCCATTAATTATGCACTAGTACAGTATTAACAAACCCGCACTTCCGGTACTACTTTGTATATGCGTGGTGCTGTGAAACAAAATAGTGCCAAGTTTGAACCAGTTCACAATGGGTTACGAAAGCTCTCTCATTGCTAAAGGTTATTTCAATCGGCGTTGACTAAAAGGAGTGTTTCATGTTTTGTTTTCTCCACATTGAATGTGAGTTCTACATACAAAACAAAGCTAACTGGGGCTTACGCACCAGACCTCCATGGGTGTAGTGCAATCTGTAATTTTCGTCCTGACAGTCATCTAACAAAGTAGCGACTAATGGTTATGGTTTCGTCCAGACAGTCGTCTAACCAAGTAGCGACCAATGGTTTATTCCAGACACCCATTTTAGTTCATCAGTATTTTTCGTCCAGACAGCACGAGACCTTGCTACAGGGGATTGCGGTAAAGGGAAGTTGGCACCATTGCCTCATACAAGCATTATTTACAAATACAAATAATACAGAAAAGCCGAATTATTTCTTTCATCACATAATTACAACGTTACATGTGTCGTGTGGTGTACTTTGCATCGGACATGTTGGTAACTAATGTATGGGCCTCGTTGAGAGTGCTCACTGTGGCAGTTTCACATACTAAATACGCTGTCGAACATGCCTGCGGTTGTTAAATAAACAATACATTTAAACGCATATTTACGTGTTTTAGCACATATATCCGGTGCAGATGTGATCAAGGCTAGTAGTTACATGATAATGTCCCCCCAAAGATGAAATAAGGTATGAAAATGATATAGATTATTATCGAAATGAAAGCAAAAAGGAAACGTTATACGTCGTGCACAATTAATATTGGTCCTTGCTATAAGAACCAAACCAATTGTCTAGCCCGATGTATTTGTTATTGATATTATTATAATTCAGAAATCATATATTCTTACCTTATCTTGCAATTTTGTATGGGTGCTGACTTTTCACATCGCACCCCTGAGAAACAAAATCCGTTTCGAGAAAGAAGTTTCAGTTTGTTTTTCCACGTAATGCTCCGTCTGTGGTCTCGGTGGCGTCAGTAGCATGCTGAGCTTCTATGCCCAAGATCGCGGGTCGAAACCCGTCCGAAGTCGTCGGATTTTTTTAAGAGCGTTAAAATACTTCAGTATGCCTTCCCTCGGAGGGGAAGTAAAGCCGGCGGTCCCATGTCCTAGATTTATGGTAAAAGAACCTTCCACTAATTAAACTTATGTGAATCTTAATTTTCAGGTTAGTTTTTTTTGAAACGCTCTATCAAATTTCCAACGTTCACCACTAAGTGTCAGTGACCTCTGGTAGCGATAGTTCGAACTACCATACTTGAAATTGAACGCAGCTTATAACGCATCACATGGATGGGTGTTTACATTGAGGCAGCTACGTCCTCGGACACTTCCGGCAAAGCCATACAATTAATAGATACATAGATACGTCATCGGCCCTAGAATATAAAAAAGAAAACATTAGGAGTATTTGTTTGGAACACTACTAACAAACAAATAAATGTCATCATACATTGCAAGTATGTTAAAAACATTCACCAGTTGTGTAGAAGATAAATACTTTCAATTAAACATAAGTATCCCTCCTCGTATCGTCTGAAATACACAATTAATCACGCATCATAGTCATAATAGGCCTCCAAGCTATTTTTGACAATCTAAAAATAATAGCCCCCTTGTCACTTAATTTGAAAATAGGTAGCTTTGTAATGAAATCTTCCTAAACGCACTTGCCAAATAAGTCCAGTTCATAATGTACTGCAATATTGTGGCGACATAAAGATATATAGCATTACTAGGCACTGAATGTTCTCCATGCTGCAAGTGATCAAAACGTAGAAATATGACCAGTTATTTTGATAGTGCTGCCATAATTTGACTTACAGCTAGACACACAACACTTCATAGTCATCTACCAATTCTACCAACAGCACGGCTAGGTCTAGTGGTTTGAGCCCTGCGACGATAAGTCAGTTTTGGATGGTCAATGCCAAAGGGCCGAAAAAAGTCACTTACAAATTAAATTTTCAAAAACCGTTTCTTAGTGAGCCTCTACATACTCGGATCAACCAACATGCAAAATTTCAGCTTTCTATGTCTAGTGGTTTGAGCCCTGCGGTGATGAGTCAATTTTGGATTATATATAATAGACGAGACTTTCCAAGTCGATTTTCTCGTAGAAATATGGAATATGGTTCTTCTTGCGCGTATCAATGCGAGGAGCAATGTTCGTGGTTTCCACTTCGAAGAACGGTTTTCGAGTTATTGCCATAAAACTATCCCCGGTCTGAGAAATTTCAGTGGTTGCCTTTGGCTATTTGGGAAACAGCTTATGTATTAGAAAAGTTGTGAGTGACTTTTGTTGCACTTGGGAATGAGCGGAACTCGCACAAAACAATGCGTATTTTCCTTGTTATTTTCCATTATTGAACAGTCTCGCTGTGACCTTAAGGCTATGTGTTGATTGTCAGGAAATTTAAGCTTTGAATTGAAGTTCTTCACATGCAAACTCTTAACCCTGGTCGCGCAACCAAAATAAATATTACCAGTCGCGCTGAGTCTGAGAGGATCACTTCTTCATTTTTTAAAAATCTTCTAAATTTAGAGCCAAATATGTACGTATCTTTATTATTTTGATATTTGATTCCTTTTTAAAATAATTGCGTGTATTTTATGGTTTAATTTACCACATTTATGCTTATCAGTCGGTCATTATGATTGTACCTAAATATATTGCGTGTTATGCCCTATCCCTGAGATTAGTAGATTCATGTATTTTGTTCCAGGGTTAGGGCGTAACACCCCATATAATTCGGTACAATCCTGTATATCAACTAAATAGCATGAATTTAGTATATTAAGGCAACACTGAAAATTGCTTCCAACACGATAATGGTTTTATTCACATCTTATTACGTTCAGCAAACATTGTTTATTCAATACTCTCCTTTCCATGAGACAATAAAAATAGACCGAATTAATAAATTTATAGGAAAATTTTAAAAAAATATATATTTCCTCTTCTTAGATGCTACAACTGAAAAGAAGTCATAGAGATGCAATAAATGTAAGACATAATTCTACATATTTCTACAAAGTAGTGAAGAAGCTTATTGAAGTTACAATATTGATAAGTAAGGCAGGGACAATTATAAAACAAAACAATAATGAAACCTATCTGAGTTACAAAATAGGTCACGGCGAGTCTCACAGGCGCACAGTAAATTCAACTCGTCACAACAACGACCAGAACGGAACTGAGTGTTGCAATTCGATTGTTAATGTGATTGGGAAGGGGGGATGGGAAGGTACTGGTGCTCTGCGAGTTCATGAAAAATCCGTTATCTTGTAAACAAAAGAAAAAGAAAGAAGTGAGCCTGTTAGAATCACCGCGACCTTTCCAGAAACAATAACGATTACAGTTGATTCCGTAATAGCAAAGTACTTGTATATGCAGGCATTAACTGATTACCAACATTTCAGATCGCGGGATGGATCCCTCCACACATTTCTCGCAATATCACAATTTGACATTTTAAATAATATTTTGGCCTCCTTATACATGTTAAAAATTTCAGCGTGTATGTTGCATGATGTACCCGCATTGATCATGTTTGCAGTGGGCGCGCTAGCCATTGTGGGGCCCTGTGCGGTACAAGATTTGCGAGGCCCTTACTTCCGGAGGGACTTAGAGTAACAAAGAATGCTAAAAATGAACTCCTCTGCTCTTTATTTGACTGAAGTCTTTTATTAAATCTCTATAGTCTAAACTAGAGTCTGTTTAGGTTTATGGTGATCCTGAGATAGGTTTTAGTTTATTTTAAATTTGAGAAACTTCTCTCGGCAGCCGCAACTCTGGCCGGAAATAGTGGCAACTATTTTAAGTGAAATGCTTGTACTTGGATAAATTTCACTCATACTTTTTTCCACATTGTACTTCAAAGCCATTACAATTCCACTTTCTTATTAGCCTACTTTCGAAGTAGACTTATGAGATCAACACAGGGCGAAAAAAAAGTGTGTCTGTCTGTGTGTGTGTGTGTGTGTATGTGTGTGTGTGAGTCTGTGTGTGTGTGTGTGAGTGAGTGTACTCTGAATGTCTGTCCCACCCTATCAATTCGAACTCGGTGAACGCGAATTGAACGAAATTTGGTACAAAGGTAGCACTAGCAAAGGACACCTCAGTGTCATGTTTTATATCGCCGCCATCTTGACGGAAACGTAATGGCGGCCACACAATTGTTCAAAGCTTAAATCAAATTAGGATTAAGCTAATCATCTGATCTCTACCAAATTTTGCATCAACATACCTTTATGGAGGGAGCATCCTTTGACCAAACTAATAGGTTATTAGACTAATATTTTGCAGATGGCGGCCATCTTTGTGTCAAAATCGATTCCCCCTATTAATTCGAACACGGTGAAACCGAATGGAACGAAATTTGGTACAGAGGTAGCACTAGCAAAGGGCACCTCAGTATCATGTTTTATATCACCGCCATCTTGACGGAAACGTAATCGCAGCCACCCAAATGTTAAAAGCTAAAGTGTAATTACGACCAACCTAATAATCTTGTCTCTACCAAATTTTGCAACAACATATATTTATGTGGGAAGCATATTCTGACCAAACTGCAAGATCATCAGCCCAATAGTTTGCAGATGGTGGCCAAGTATGTGTGCAAGTCGATTCCCCCTGTCAATTCAAACACGGTGAAAACGAATTGAGCGAAATTTGGTACAGAGGTAGCACTAGCAAAGGGCACCTCAGTGTCATGTTTTTTATCGCCGCCATCTTGACGGAAACGAAATGACGGCCTCCCAAATGTTAAAAGCTTAAATCAAATTACGACCATCCTAATAATTTGATCTCCACCAGATTTTGCAACAACATGCCTTTTTGTGGAAAGCATCTTATGACTGACTACAGCCCAATAGTTTGTAAATAGCGGCCATGTATGTGTGCAAATCCATTCCCCATATCAATTCAAACACGGTGAAACCGAATTGAATTGCATTTTTTACAGAGGTAGCACTAGCAAAGGGCGCCTCATATTCATGTTTAATATCCCTATAGCACGTTGTATTACAACAAGCAACTACAACCAACATTCAATTATACTCCTTGAAAAGGACAAAGAGTTATAACAATACCCATGCATTTAGGAGAAAGTAGGCTTTATGTTCTTTACTGAACATCTTGTTTTTTTTTCCTTCCTTCCATCTCGATCATTACATGTTAGAATATTTTAAATTCTGTAAACAGATCAATTCATGCTATATCATGTTGGTCTCCTTCGGAAAGAGCAACTCCAAGATCTTTGCAGCCTAGGGACCGTCTCACGCCTCTCTGGCCTACATCTTACCGTGCCTCCCTGCGGGGCCCTTTGCAGCATAGGGACCGTCTCGCGGCTCTCTGGCTTACATCTTACCGTGCCTCCCTGCAGGGCCCTGTGCAGCCTAGGGACCGTCTCGCGGCTCTCTGGCCTACATCTTACCGTGCCTCCCTGCGGGGCCCTGTGCAGCCTAGGGACCGTCTCGCGGCTCTCTGGCATACATCTTACCGTGCCTCCCTGCGGGGCCCTGTGCAGCCAAGGGACCGTCTCGCGGCTCTCTGGCATACATCTTACCGTGCCTCCCTGCGGGGCCCTGTGCAGCCTAGGGACCGTCTCGCGGCTCTCTGGCCTACATCTTACCCTGCCTCCCTGCGGGGCCCTGTGCAGCCTAGGGACCGTCTCGCGGCTCTCTGGCCTACATCTTACCGTGCCTCCATGCGGGGCCCAGTGCAGCCTAGGGACCGTCTCGCGGCTCTCTGGCCTACATCTTACCATGCCTCCCTGCGAGGCCCTGTGCAGCCTAGGGACCGTCTCGCGGCTCTCTGGCCTACATCTTACCGTGCCTCCCTGCGGGGCCCTGTGCAGCCTAGGGACCGTCTCGTGGCTCTCTGGCCTACATCTTACCGTGCCTCCCTGCGGGGCCCTGTGCAGCCTAGGGACCGTCTCGCGGCTCTATGGCCTACATCTTACCGTGCTTCCCTGCGGGGCCCTGTGCAGCCTAGGGACCGTCTCGTGGCTCTCTGGCTTACATCTTACCGTGCCTCCCTGCGGGGCTCTGTGCAGCCTAGGGACTGTCTCGCGGCTCTCTGGCCTACATCTTACCGTGCCTCCCTACAGGGCCCTGTGCAGCCTAGGGACCGTCTCGCGGCTCTATGGCCTACATCTTACCGTGCCTCCCTACAGGGCCCTGTGCAGCCTAGGGACCGTCTCGCGGCTCTATGGCCTACATCTTACCGTGCCTCCCTGCGGGGCCCTGTGCAGCCTAGGGACCGTCTCGCGGCTCTATGGCCTACATCTTACCGTGCCTCCCTACAGGGCCCTGTGCAGCCTAGGGACCGTCTCGCTGCTCTATGGCCTACATCTTACCGTGCCTCCCTGCGGGGCCCTGTGCAGCCTAGGGACCATCTCGCGGCTCTATGGCCTACATCTTACCGTGCCCCGTGCCTCCCTGCAGGGCCCAGTGCAGCCTATGGTCAATCTCGCGGCTCCCTGGCCTACATCTTACCGTGCCTCCCTGCGGGGTCCTGTGCAGTCTAGGGACCGCCACTGCACATATGATTTGATCGCCAAAATGTCTTTATTCAACTCACATTTACTGATGCCTTCATTACTTGAAACATTCCTTATAAGGATGTGAAATCAGAGTTGGGGTTGCCAAATTTATCAGTGTTTGCAGAAAGCGTTTTTTTATTGCTGCGTATATAAGGGACTGCGACATCGAGGTCATGCAGCCTCGTGTATATAAGAGTGTAAAGAGGATTGTGTGTTAATCTGTGGTATTGTTTTAGCTGTATTAGTGTGTGAATTCTTAATCTTGTAAGAGGAGACCGTTAGGAACTATCCCACTATGCCTGGAGTAGAAGTGGAAAATACTCGGTAAGCCACTTATAGGATATCTGAGGCGGGATTTGAACCCCCTCTTCTCAGTTTTGTCTCACGAGACAGAATTGGCAGAGCCGGCAATAGAACCCGGTCCTGTGGGACAACAGTCAAGAATGCTAGCCGCTAAGACACGAGGTGGTCTGCTACAAACGTTAACGTACTAAGCCAAGTTAATTATTGTACGAGGGATTAATGCTAAATTAATAGTTGAGTAATTCGTGAAACGGAAATCGTAGTTTCAAATCGAATCAGAAACTTCTGTACTCCAAGGGCTGGCAACATACTACAGGTCCTATATTTGGTTTAACCTTTCAGACACCCTCTGTAGCTACATTCCCTGTCAGAGTCGAAATGAAGGATTGTTCTTTTAACATACCTTTTAGCTTTAGCAATCATATATTAATTCTATTGTATGAACGTGGCAGTGATATAAACGCAATCTGAAAAATTAACGACCTATATTTCTTGTTTGTTTATCAACATAGTAGCGGAATGAACTGACAACGTTGTGATTCGTTGACACACTCTAGCCAGTAGCAATCGATCATCGCCATTGTAAATCACTCTCGCCGAATCTTTCACGATTAATCTTCAGTGGGTCTTCCTTTAATTCCTTATACATTACGCTTGGTCCCAAGTTGTATGGCAGTCTCTGGGTTATTGATTCGTTATGCACATCATAGTAATGTTGAACCTGAGATGAGAACGTGAATCATGTCGGTTTTCGGTCTATGTTTTATTATTCGTATGTAGGAATGTTCAAAACAAGAACCATAACGAGTCTAGGAATATGTTTCATTATACACACAGTAGTAATGTTTAAGTGGTGTCGAGATCAATAAACATGCAGGAATCATAATTTTTTGATAAAACTAACGTACATCGACTTCGTTGACGACATTTCTCAACGTCCAAAGTAACACTTTATGGTGAATCAACTACCCAATATGTGTATATTTTCTCATCCAAACAAGAAAGGCGTATTTTGACCCAGGAATTATCAACTTAGAGTATAACTGCATTTCACTGTAGATCAGTGTGACAACACTTTGGACTATGAAGCCTGGTATCCAGACACAGAGGAAGATTCTGTTTGAATTCTACCGCTGGAAGTCGTATGGATATTATTCTGTGGTTTCCAGACTATTGCACGGACAGTAAATTCTAACAGGTCACTGATTCAACACTGTTTATAATTGCAAACATTTGTCAATGGGTGACAACCTGCTCAATTACACCAAACAGACTTCCCACCAAGTACCAAATATTAGTCCAGACATTCTGCATAGCCAACACTAAAAGTATGGCTTTTAAGTGGGGACCTACACCTTTAGGGATCACAGTTTGTCATTTTTAAATTTTTTTCCTATATTTATTGATCCTTCCTCTTCAAATCACTGCAACAATTTCTTTGATATGTGCAATCCTTTTGAAGTTATGACCAAAAAAGTGCAGGGTAGTTTTAGATGTTTTCGTACGCATTGGTAACTTGGTTGCTTGTTTTCCGTAACTATGGATTCTCAAATCCGTTTCCTTAGTAATTGCCAGAGTTTTCAAGATAATGAAGTGACATTTAGTATACAAATGTGTATGTTATAGGGGAGAACAATATGACCTAGAACTGTTGGTGTACATGTCATAGTTTCGGTTTTTTTAATATTCAGTGAAAAAACATGCAAAAAAGTTGCACTTTAATTCAAGATTTTTAAAAATATATTTTTTCTTTATAGATTCCAATGATTATAGGTCAATCTCTATCTACTGCATTAGTAAATACAATGAAAAAAGAATTTTTGGAAAACAATGATATTTGTGTAAAGTATTAGAGAAACGGTGGAACAGTGCACAGTATGCAGCCGCCAATTTAAATGCCTACTTTCCTGAAATATATTCGCCATATGACTTGTAAAAAATTCCTCCCGGTACGCCGGAAGGCGGAGGTAGATTTTACCGGGCAAACTAGGGGATAGGCTATAATAGTCAAAATATGCAGGTTTTCGTAGAAGGATCAGACCCCATTTATTACGAGAAAGTATTTTACAATTGGAGCTTAGTTAACTTTTTTCGTCTTTCTATGCATATTATTAACGTTTAATGTCTTATGGGGACTGTAACCTTCTTGTCATTTGGGGTCCATTTTTAGCTATTTTCAATTTTGAAAAAATAGGCTTATGAGATCACCTTTTGTCCGTGTGTGTGTGTATGTCCCCCTAATAACTTCTAAACGGCTGGAGCGATTTCAATAAAACTCGGTAAGTTCATAGCACTATTCCGGACGACCCCGACCGTGCCCTTCAAATTTTGTTACGTCTCACCAATCCAACATGGCGGCTGTGCGAAATATTTCACCAGCATTCTATATCTCCGAAACTATTACTGATATCACCCTGGAATTCTTTACGGTGATAAAGGAAACTACTAGAAGTTCACCTATGTGACTTTTGAAAATCTGGTATCTACAAAACCAACATGGCGGCCAAGCGAAGTTGCGACTTTTAAATAGACGTTTCTCGCGATGTAACCAACCAAACGCAATAAAGCTTGGTACTGTATATGTTTATACACATTGTAATGCACCGACATCTAACTTCATTGAATTTTTTACATAACCACAAGATGGCGGCTGTGCGAATTATTTCACCGGCATTCTATGTCTCTGAAACTATTAGCGGTATCACCCTAAAATTTCGTACGGAGATAAAGGGCACTACTGGAAGTTCATCTAAAAGAGACATCGTTGCTTTACGTCCGTAGGTGTAACCTTAAAGTGCCCTACACGTGTCCCACGGGTGGAGCTAAATAAGCAGCAACATTGGCTGCTGGACCAAAAGAATTTCCTTGTGGATATCCCAGCAATTTGAGGATACAACACAATTGTAATCATGACCAGAAAAGGTTCTTCTAAGAGCCAAGTGACAACAAAGGGACTAAGACATTCACTGACGATACTGCAGTTGAATATTAAGGGCATTAGCAAATCGGTAAGCTATACACTTATAAGAGTGCTGAATGACAATCAAGTGAATGTTGTACTCTTACAGGAAACTCATTGTGAAGATCTAAACCGACTCCTGTCTAGATGCAAGTTACCAGGATACAGCCTTATTTCAGCTACCTTCCATAAGAGCTATGGCAGAGCAACTTATGCTAAGTACAACATCGAACAGGTGGAAGCCCTAAGTACAAACTATGATAATAATATGTTCATTATCAGATCCAGGATTGCTGGCATGGAGATTATTAACATCTATAAACCACCTACTGAACCCTGGGTCAGCGGAATTATCCAGAACGTAAAGCACCCAACTGTCATACTGGGAGGTTTCAACAGCCTTCATATGCTCTGGGGATATAAAGATTCCAATTCAGATGGTGATAGTGTATTAGAATGAGTAGAGGCTGAAGATATTTTTCTTATGTATGATGCTAAAGAAAAGGGTAACTTTCATTCGGCTAGATGGAAACAGGATTATAACCCAGACCTTTGTTTTGTTTCCAAGTATGCACTAGGTAGACCGCTCCCGTGTAGAAGAAAAGTATTAGACAATTTCCCACGAAGCCAGCACAGACCAGTTCTTTTAAAAATTGGCATTGAGGTCCCAATTATAAGATCAAATCCTGCCCCTAGATGGAACTTTAGAAAGGCGAATGAGGATTCTTTCACCAGTGAGATGGAACACAATATCCTATGGATACCACCTGTTCTTGAAAATTATACACGTTTTACTGGATTGATATGTGATGTAGCAAAGAAGCACATTCCCAGAGGATTTAGGAAAGAGTATATTTCAGGATGGAGTGCAAAGTGTAATGAGCTATATGAAGAATATCAACTCAGCAATCAGACGGAGATCGCTGATGAGTAATTACACTGCTTAGACTCTGCCAGGAAGGAGAAATGGGTTATTTTGAAATCTAGCATGAACTTCCAACATTCCAGCAGGAAAGCCTGGTCCCTACTTAGGAAGCTGGGCAGTAGTACTCCAAACTACTGTAGCAAGACCTCAAAAATAAAGCCCGAACAGGTAGCAAGGAGAATTGTTGGCTTAGTCAAAACATCAAAAGACAGAAACAAGAATGGAACAAGACAAATCCTAAAAGAGTTGCAGATCAACCTATCTAGAGCAGAAACTAACACTCGGTTTTCAGAAGACTTCTCTGTCTTGGGGGGTGTCTCATGTTCTGAAGGAAACAAAATTAGGAAAAGCAGCAGGCTTGGATGGCATTTACCCGGAATTTCTGAAACACTGTGGCCTTAGAACTCTGAAATGGCTTGCTAAATTCTTTAGTGACATCCTAAGGAAAGGAAGACTTCCACCTCTTTTTAAAAGAACTAAAATTGTAGCCATACTAAAACCTGGTAAAAGCGGATGCAATGCGGAAGATTACCGACCTATTGTTCTACTGAGTATCTGTTATAAACTGATAGAGAGACTGGTTTATAACAGAATCGCAGCTACTGTACTACAGTACATCCCGGTCGATCAGGCAGGTTTTTGACCCAAAAGAAACTGCTGTGATCAGGTTTTAGCCCTAGCCGGTCATATTTAACAAGGCTTTGAAGAAAAAAATTATACCATTGCAGTGTTTGTGGATCTATCATCAGCGTACGATACAGTATGGCGAAAAGGAATGATCCTGAAGTTCCTGAAAATCATTCCTTGCAAGACATTAGCTTCACTGCTCAACAGCATGCTCAGCAACCGACTAATTGAAGTACACTTAAATGGAAATAAAAGCAGGCCCTATATATTAAATGATGGATTACCACAGGGCTCAGTCCTTGCTCCACTTCTCTTCAACCTTTACACTGCAGATCTTCCACCTACTATTTGCAGAAAGTTCATATATGCTGATGATATAGCCCTGACAGCCCAGTCCACAGATTTTGAGACTGCTGAAACAATTCTCACAAAATATCTCCTAAAATTGGACTGCTACTTTGACACTTGGCGACTGAAGCCCAACATCAGCAAAAGAGAGGTCAGTGCCTTTCATCTGGATAATAGGAGGGCCCATTACATTCCCCGTGTACAATTCAGAGGTCATCAGCTAAAATATTTCACCCGAGCAAGATATTTGGGTGTTGTGCTGGATCGCTCTTTGACATACAAAGAGCATCTCTGCAGAACTGCAGCTAACATCAGAACACGAAACAACATCCTTCACAAACTCTGTGGTAAAATATGGGGAGCAAATGCGACTGTTCTTCGCACAACAGTTCTCGCCTTAGTATACTCAGTTGCTGAATATTGTAGCCCCGTATGGATCAATAGTGCACATGTAGAAAAAGTTGATGTCCAGTTAAATGATACAATGAGAACAATATCGGGCACTCTCAAATCCACGCCACTCAAGTGGCTACCAGTAATATCCTACATTCACCCTCCTCCCCTGCGAAGGCTAACAGCTCTAAAAAGGGAATGGTCAAAATGCGCTGCAAATGATCTCTTACCCATACATCAGGTCTGTAATCCACAGAAGCAAGGGAGATTAAATTCTCGACATCCGTCATGGCAACTAGGCAAGATGCTTGTTGAATCTAAGTTCAATATGGACGAAACTTGGCGAGAAGAATGGACTACATCAAACCCTGATGAGCTAGGATTGATCACCGACCCCTGCAGGAAACCTCGTGGTTTCCATCTTCCAAGAAGGATATGGACGTCACTGAACAGAGTGCGGACCGGTCATGGAAGATGTAACTTTTGATTCCACAAATGGGGTAAAATTTCTAGTCCTCAGTGCGATTGTGGCGATTCAGTGCAGACAATCCACCATATTGTGTCGGAATGCCCTTCGCGGTCCTTCAAGGGAGGATATAACGACCTGCAGAACGCAACTGATGATGCAGTGGAGTGGATTATTGCTCTGGATATCCAACTGTGACTTCTAGTTTCGCTTGTGGATGTTACTAGATATTTATCACTTGTATATATTGTATATTCTCTAGTATTACTGTATCCTCTGTATGTCATACGAAATATATATATACAGTATATGTGTATATATCTAAAAGACTTTTAAAAACCGGTTAACTACAAAAAGAACTTGCCTGCCAAGCGAATTTGAAAATTTTAAATAGACCTTTCTCACGATTTAATGTTCCAGACGCAATTAAACTTGGTACAGGAAATGTTTATATACATTGTAATGCACTGGTATCTAATTTAGTTCAATTGTTTGCATAACCTCAAGATGGCGGCTGTGCGAATTTTAAAATTAAAATTTTATTTTTTGTGTCGTAATCGTGCGATCGAAGTGAAAGGTTGAATAATGAACCTCCGCAATAATTTTCCTTTAATGGTACATGACTCTATCGCCTATACATATAACAATCCAACATGGCGATCATCCGAAATATTTAGACGGCTCTGAATATCTACGAATCTATTATAGCAATCAAACTGAATTTTTTAATGTTCATATGGGCTATGAACATAAGTTCACCTGTAGGACTTTCAATTACCTGGTGATCACAACTCCAACATGACGGCGACGCGAATTATATATATTCATATGGACGTTTCTCGCAATTTAACCATCCGAGTGCAGTGAAACTTGGTACAGGAAACACTTATACAAATGTTAATCTACTGGCATCTAATTTATTTCAATTGTTTCCATAATCACAAGATGGCAGCTGTGCGAAATTTTAAAATCTCGTTTTTACTTCTTGTGTCCTAATCATGCGATTGAAGTTTGAAAGCTACACGTACACAATAATCTTCATGTAACAGTACATAACTCTAGGACCTACATATATAAAAATCCAACAAGACGACCATCCGAATTATTTAGTCGGTTCTCAATATCTACGAATCTATTACAGCAATCAAATTGAAATTTTGTATGTTGATCGTGGCAATTAACATAAGTAGGATTTATGAAAAAAAAGGCCGTATAGTTCTTCACGGAACTACTTCTTATACTTTTGGTCAAAATGTCCTTATGCAAGGTTTGGAACAGTCTGTTACTACTTCACGTCAAATTTTATCTCCCGCAGAGATGTTGGATGGTTCCTCAGTTTAGGGGCTGCGACAACGTGGTCATGTAACCCCATGTACTTTGTTAGTGTGTAGAATCTGTTTGATATACGGTATTAATTGTGATGGCTGTATTAGTCTGTATTTCAGGTAAAGACTGCAAACGGTCAATTTCAAGTAGTAGTTCCTAATTTTGCTACTGAATACTACCGTCAACCAAACCTAGCTGTGAACTTGGCAACTAGATGCCACCGCAACTTGCAACGAACGTTGGAACTTCCCCTCCGAAGGAAAGCATACTGTGGTATTTTTAGCGCTCTCAGAAAATCCGACTACTTCGGCCGGCTTTGAACCCGCGACCTTCTGCATAGAAGTTCAGCACGCTATCAGTTACGTCACCGTAGCCGCTTCTCACTGAGTCAGATGGAAAACTGAATGTGATCTCGTGCAATGGCGTTGTCATGGCAACCTCTGATAGCTCTTCCCTCATCAATTTAGAAACTCTATCAACGTTCCAACGTTCGCCACTAGGTATCAGTGACAACTACTTGATATTGCACCCTATGGGTGTCCGCTTGAAGCAGCTGCAGCCTCTGGTGAGCCGAACATGTCCCCGGACACTCCCGGCACTAAAAGCCATACGATAAATAAATAAATTAATAAATAAATAAATAATCATTTTAGAAGCGTTGTCATGGTAAGCTCTGATGGCTCTTGGCATTTTCTTATAATTCAGAAATCAATTTTCTCATCCCTTAAAGTAATGGTGGGTGATATCAAAAATTCTTTCAGACAAGAGATACGATTAACATTTCCCGAAAAACTTACTTTTTATCACCCCTTTGGTCAATGATTGGTGCTATCAATAAACTTTTAAAAAATATTTTTTTGGAACTTATTCGATACATAAAAGGATTCGATATTTCACGTATTAAGAGAGTTATATCGATATTTTTTTTTTGAAAAATGACCCCCACTTTCAACCCCTTCAACCGATTTTGCCCATTAACGAACTCGACCGAGATTATAAAGGGATACATATTACGTAAAAAATTCAAAGTGATTGGTGCAAATTTACGGTAGTTTTCGTGTCCACAACAAACTGATATACATATATACAGTATATATATATATGTAATTATATATATAGCGCTATGTAGAGATGAAACGATTAGCTCAGGACAGGGAGACCTGGAGTGCTGCATCAAACCAGTCAAAAGACTGAAGACTCAAAAGAACACACACACATATATACATATATATATATATATATATATATATACAAGCTGACCCGGCAGACGTTGTCCTGCCAATCAAAGAAAGTGTTGTAACTTTGTTTCTTGAAGTGCTTTTGGATACACAATATTTTTTCAATTTCTGTTAACTGCCTCTAAACTATCGTGAATTGTATTAAATAATTTAGAAACATTCGTTGGAGCGTGCACAACAACTCTCCAAATTTTCATCGCAAACGGATAAATGGCATTTGACGCATACGGGATTTGGTTTAAATGATTCGTGCGCTGTCACCCATTCGTTGAATCTACTCGTGCTCTACCAACTGTGAAATGGATTTACTAAGTTAGAAAGCTTCACGTAAGTGTACACAACAACTCATCAGAGTTTCATCGCCATCGATGAATAGTATATGAACGCATACAGGATTTTGTTGGAACGCTTCGCGCGTCGTCACTCATTTGTTACATCTACTCGTGCGCTACCAATATTGCAAAATGGATTTACCAAGTTGAACACCTTCCCTGGCGTGTACACAACATCTCATCAAAGTTTCATCGGAATCGGATGAATGACATATGAACGCATAAGTGATTTTCTTTAAACGATTCGCGTGCCGTCACTCATTTGTTGAATCTACTCATGCGCTACCTATTGTAAAATAGATTTGCTAAGCCGGAAACCTTCTCTGGCGTGTACTCAATGATTCACCAAGGTTTGATCGCAATCGGATGAATGATATATGACCGCATACGGGACATTGTGGAAACGCGTCGCGCGCCGTTGCTCATTTGTTGAATCTACTCGTGCGCTACTTATTAAAAACTGGATTTATTAAGACAGAAACATTTCCTGGAGTGTACACAACAATTCACCAAAGTTTCATCGCAATCGGATAAATGGTATATGGACGCTTACAGTACTTTGTTGAAATGATTCGCGTGCTGTCACACATTTGTTGAATCTACGCGTGCGCTACCTGTTGTGAAATGGATTTATTAAGCCAGAAACCTTCCGTAGGGTGTACACAACATCTCACCCAAGTTTCATCGTAATCGGACGGATGGTATTTGAACGCATACGGGACCTTATTGAAACGCTTCGCGCGTCGTCCCTCATTTGTTGAATCTACTCGTGCGAATCCTCTTGTGAACTGGATTTACTACGTTAGAAACCCTCACGTAAGTGTACACAACATCTTACCCAAGTTTCATTGCAATCGGATGAATGGTATATGAACGCACACGGGACTATGATAAAAATTTCGCGCGTCGTTGCTCATTTGTTGAATCTACTCGTGAGCTACCTATTGTAAAATGGATTTACTAAGTTAGAAACCCTCACGTAAGTGTACACAACATCTTACCCAAGTTTCATTGCAATCGGATGAATGGTATATGAACGCACACGGGACTATGATAAAAAGTTCGCGCGTCGTTGCTCATTTGTTGAATCTACTCGTGAGCTACCTATTGTAAAATGGATTTACTAAGTTAGAAACCCTCACGTAAGTGTACACAACATCTCACCCAAGTTTCATCGCTATCGGACGAATGGTATTTGAACGCATACGGGACTTTGTTGAAACGCTTCGCACGTCGCCGCTCATTTGTTCAATCTACTCGTGCGCAACCTCCTGTGAAATGGATTACTAAATTAGAAGCCTTCACTTAAGTGTACACAACAACTCATCAAAGTTTCATCTCAATCTATGAATGGAATATAAACTTATACGGGATTTTGTTGGAACGCTTCGCGCGTCGTCACTCATTTGTTGAATCTAGTCGTGCGCTACCTAATGTAAAATGGATTTATTAAGCCAGAAACCTTCCGTAGGGTGTACACAACATCTCACCCAGGTTTCATCGTAATCGGACGAATTGTATTTGAACGCATACGGGACCTTATTGAAAAGCTTCGCGCGTCGTCGCTCATTTGTTGAATCTACTCGTGCGAAACCTCCTGTGAAATGGATTTACTAAGTTAGAAACCCTCACGTAAGTGTACACAACATCTCACCCAAGTTTCATTGCAATCGGAAGAATGGTATATGAACGCATACGGGACTTTGATTAAAAGTTCGCGCGTCGTTGCTCATTTGTTGAATCTACTCGTGAGCTACCTATTGTAAAATGGATTTACTAAGTTAGAAACCCTCACGTAAGTGTACACAACATCTCACCCAAGTTTCATCGCTATCGGACGAATGGTATTTGAACGCATACGGGACTTTGTTGAAACGCTTCGCACATCGCCGCTCTTTGTTGAATCTACTCGTGCGCAACCTCCTGTGAAATGGATTACTAAGTTAGAAGCCTTCACTTACGTGTACACAACAACTCATCAAAGTTTCATCTCAATCTATGAATGGAATATAAACTTATACGGGATTTTGTTGAAACGCTTCGCGCGTCGTCACTCATTTGTTGAATCTAGTCGTGCGCTACCTAATGTGAAATTGATTTACTAAGCCAGAAGCCTTCCCTGGAGTGTACACAACATCTCACCCAAGTTTCATCGCTATCGGACGAATGGTATTTGAACGCATACGGGACCTTTTTGAAACTCTTCGCGCGTCGTCGCTCATTTGTTGAATCTATTCGTGCGCTATCTATTGTAAAATGGATTTACTAAGCCAAACACCTTCCCTGGAGCTCACTCAACATATCACCCAAGTTTCATGTCAATCGGATGAATGGTATATGAACGCATACGGGACTTTGAAACGCTCTAACGTGCAGAGACAAACAGTAGAATTCGACATCACTGCCACCTTTGGTATAAAACACAACTTTTCGCCACGGGCGGAGTGTATTTAATGGCGGTAGTTGCACAGGTTGCGACCAGGTGGCTCTAACGTGCAGAGACAAACCGTCCAAAGACATCAGCTTTCACGAAGGCCAAGGCTAGTGGTTTCCATGACGACTGTTTTTGACGGTATTTTGTGGTTCTAAAATTGTGTGTAAATTGTGGTTCTAAAATTGTGTTCACTCAAAATCGGTTCAGTCGTTTAGGAGGAGTTCAGTCACATACACACGTGTCGAAGAATTATATATATAAAGATATATACATACAGGGTGTAACAAAAATGTACGACACACAATCCAGGACACATTCCTCACACGTAGACGAAGGAATTCTGTTATATGAACAAGGGTTCGGAAACGCTTTGTTTCCATGTTATACCTCATTGTTTCCAACTCATTAATCATGGCAAACACACAAGAACAGAACGTACCAGTATACCACATGCAACTCTTTTTCACAGGAGATGTTCGATATGCCCTCCGTGCGCATTGATACATGCATCAACCCGCCGTCGTAGTGAATCTCGGGTGCGCTGATGTAGGCCTGGAGTACTGCGTATGGTTTCGCAGCCTTCCATAATACGGTCACGGAGACTCTGAATATCTTGTACTGGGGTTCGATACGCAAGAGCTTTAAAATGCTCTCACAATTAGAAGTCCAGTGATTATAGGTCCAGAGAGCGTGGAGGCCACGCAATTGGTCCACCTCTACCTATCCATCTGCCACCAAATCTGTTATTTAGAAGCCGACCGACATTAGCTCTAAAATGAGGAAGTGCTCCATCATGCATAAAGTACATGTTTTGTCTCACAGCTAAAGGCACATCTGCTAAGTCGCATGGCAACAGGGCCATGTAAAACAAAACACTGGCGGTGAACCTATCATAATGACAACGTAACCAGACGTAACCATGAGTGCATGTTCCCCATGACTCTAACGTTCTGTTCTTGAGTCATTCCCATGCTTAATGAGTTGGAGACAATGAGGTGTAACATGGAAACAAATCCTTTCCGGACCCATGTCCATATAACACAATTTCTTCGTCTACGTGTGAGGAATGTGTCCAGCATTTTGTGCCGTAAATTTTTGTTACACCCTGTATACATAAATTATATATATACTCTTGCACTGACGGTGGTTTTGGGGTCTAGGAGGTGTGAAACGCGGAGATATGTCAACATTTTCTGGAAGTCGAAACATGGTACCCATTGCAATAGTTAGCTTTCTAATGAAATCTACCTAATACACGAACATGTTAGCAAAGCATATTGTGATTGGCAGACTAAAATACAATTCTTTAGTACTTTCTGTTGCTGAGGAATTAAAAAATGCAATTACATGATTTTTGCATCCTTAAAGGTGTAGGTCCCCCCGTAAATTTAAGATCCGTGTCTAACCTAACCTCTGTCATGATATCAGCATGAGCAATAGTTTGTCCAAATGAACTTTTTCTTATCTAATTAGCAGTCACCCGGCCGTCTTTTTGCCTTTTCTCCGAACCTATAGGAATGTAAATGTGGGCTAAATACACTTTGCCCATCAGTTGGTGGATATTGGTCGAAAATATCTGGGCTATCTCACCTCCCTGCCTGAAATGACTAACACATCTGAATATATAACCGCATAGTGTGAGCAGTCCTGAGGGCATTAAGTCGTGTCATGTGGCAATGTGATGGAGAGCTAATGTAAACACAAAATCACGAACAACTACTGTAAACCAATAAAAATTCTAATTTTCATTTTCTTCACTCAAATGTATAAAATGCCTGTACTATTGTAGTCAAAACGCATTTGTTAATCATGATCTACATATAAAGTGACGTTCCATAAATAACAAGACAACCTACACTGATTGATCTAAAATCTGCTTTTCATATTTCCATCATTAATCTCAGGATATCATGCTGCGAGATGTCGGAGAATATGCTAATGTGTTGCCTTGTTAACTAATATTCTATCTTTCAGTCGGTCGACACAAAAATCACTCCAATTACTGGAATAGGAAACAGAAACAGGAAATAGATTACAAGGGATTAAAACTTATATATATATTATTGATTATTGAAGAAGAAACCTTAGGGATGATGTGTTTCCTTCATCAAGGGAGCTTCGTTAGAATCAAATAGTATGCAAGACAAATGGCTCTACAAAACGCCACCAAAATTAGAGGGCCAACCTCACAGTCACTACCCTCTAAATAAACATTCAAGAAGAAACTTAGTAAGTGTGGTAATTGTTTCTGAAAATATTAAAGCATTAAGCTGAAAATAAAAGGAATATTTATTTTAATGTTGCAAATCATACATATGACTATCCCATCAACAAAAGTAGTATTCTTTTCCAAAACTAATCTATCTTAATGGATTATAGATGCTCGCCGCTATAGATTAGCCCATATGGTGCCACGGGGCCGATATATCGTCCAAGGGAGCTTACGCTAGAAAGGCCACCGGCCGATCCATCGGCCCGATTCTTCAATTTTTTATTGTTTTCTCCAGACACGCAGCACTAAAACTGTTGTAACGAAGACAAGCCGGGAACCATTGTTTCACAGAATACTGTATATCAGTAAGTTGTGAATTTTCTACTGATGATGACATTGATTTTACTGACGACAATCCACCTACTGCCGGAGGATTGGATACGAACAACTTTGTCGAAATTGAACGTGCTCGAAAACATTTTGTAAGAAATACTCTAAATACGGGATATTTATACACCATTCAATAGGTATTAGCATGTATATCACAAAAGATACTATTTAGATCATGCAAACTGTCAAACTTATATTAAGATCTCCAAATTGTATTAATTAACATTTTTAATGATTATTTTCTTATGAAAATACAGCATAATATTGGTTATTTAGCCTAAAGTACGTTAAAAATATGTTAAACTGCTAGAGTAAAAATATCAACAATATAGGTGGGAGATACCTTGAATCAAAGACTTGTAGTATCACGTAACATGGCTTAGCAATTTTAGCAAGTTCACTCATTAATCGCTTGGCATCAAATGAAATAAGATGTCTCTTATCAATTTTAAACATTTTTATTCCAAGTAATTAATGCCTCTTCTGAACACATTTTGCTGCGTACATCGTACATGAAGAAGGCCTTTACATCTAAGGATAACCCCTTTATAATTAATTAAGCTCCTAGCCGCTATCGTTAAACATGTGCTTCCTCAAAATCTCTTCCGGGCTCATTTGGCTTTGCATATGCCACACTAGTATGACTTCTCACCACTATGGGTTTTCATAATAGTCTTCGAAATTCTCTTAAAGTAACATTTGGCTTCGCACGTGCATCATGAGTAAGGTTTATTACCACTATCAGTTAATGGGTGAGTTCAAAGTAGCCTGCTAAGAAAATTAGGTTACGCATATGCTACAGGAGTGAACCCTCTCACCACTAAGGTAACCATTTGTGTTTTCAAATTACCATTTCTCCAAAATTTGGCTCCAAACGGGCTACACGAGTATGGTTTCTGACTACTATGGGTTAACATGCGTGCTTTAAAATAACCTAATAATATAAAAGTTTGAATGTGTTACAAAAGTATGGCTTCTCAGCACTATAGGGAAACATGTGCGTCTTGAAGTGCAACTTTCCATAAAATTTGCTACATGACTATGGCCTCTCACCACCATGGGTAAGCATGTGTCTCTTCAAATGACCCTTCAGCTTAAAATTGGCTTCGCAACTGCAACATGAGTATGGCCTCTCACCACGATGGGTAAGCAAGTGTCTATTCAAGTCGCCTTTCGTATAAAATTTGGCATCGCATGTGCTACATGAGTTTGGCCTCTCAGCACTATGGGTTAAAATATGTGTCTTCAAATGGCTCTTCTGATAGAACTTGGCTTCGCAACTGCTACATGAGTGTGGCCGCTCACCATTATGAGTATACATGTGTGTCTTCAAATGGCTCCCCTGATAGAACTTGGCTTCGCAACTGCTACATGAGTATTGCCGCTCTCCACTATGAGTATACATGTGTGTCTTCAAATGGCCCTTCTGCTTAAAGGTGGCTTCGCAACTGCTACATGAATAAGGCCTCTTAGCACTATGGGTTAAAATGTGTGACTTCAAATGGCTCTTCTGATAGAACTTGGCTTCGCAACTGCTACATGAGTATTGCCGCTCACCACATGTATACAAGTGTGTCTTCAAAAGATTTTTCTGAACAAATGTGGCTCCACACGTGCTACATAAGTGTGGCCTATTACCACTATGGATAGAATTGTTTTTCTTCAAAGAGTTGGACGACAGAAACTTCGAGTCACACATTCTACATGAATAAGGCTTCTCGCCTCTATGGATTAGTACGGTTTTCTTCAGATTTCTTTCGATTATACATTCAGTTACTGACACAATGCCGGAACAAATATTATGTCCTCCAGTATTACATGAAGCGGATATCGTCCTTACAGCAGTATTCGTAGTATCAGGACATATCAGCCTGAAATCATTGGTATTATATAACGTATTACAGTGTACTCATAATTACGATGAATTATCCCTGAAAGTTAATAAAACGTTCCAGATCTAGAGATCGAACTTATAGAATGATAACACAAACAACTTTCATTAATATCAGTAATAGGAAAACTGTCCCTATTAAGTACCTGGAACTGATTATAAAGATATTGGTTTTATGTCACTTTAAAACTGCAGCTTTTAGAGACACTCGGTTGCCAGAATAGTGCCGTGAAGAGGATCTTAAATATGCCAGGAAATCTACGGGTCACGTTTCCTATTTTCAATCCTATTTTTTTCATACAGTCTGAATATTTTAATATTACTATGATATTATGCAAACAAAATGGTGTGGCATTTCGGAGAGTTTGGAATCAGAGCTTACCTTGATAAATAAGCAATCCGTTATATTTGAAAATAAAACTGAGTATACATGTGTGCCCATTTGAAAATATTTGCCAGTATCGCTTAATCTTCATGATCCCCGGCCAGAAAAACTACTGAAAGAAATGCCTGGCAAATAGGACAATAAGAGACTAGTCCTACTACAATACTGGGTAAAATATGAAATTCTAATAGGAGATTGAGAAACATGCGCTTCTCGGGGTATATAGGGTGGAAGAATGTGTTGGACGCCTATAATTACCTCCAGAGTACAACTTCTAACTAATTAATATAAATCAATATCTATAATTTATAAAAATATGTTTCGGAGAAACGAAACCGTCGTGTCCGACGGTTTATTAGCTAGTGACGATACAATAATTGAAATTGGACTCTCATATTCAAAAACGAAGACAAAAGAAAATTCTAAACTCGAAATCAACAAAATTAATCTTCACTCTCAAAAATAAAATAAATCCATCTAGAATGCCATCAGCATTTCCAAAGGCGCATCGTGTTATATTTCCTCTCCGGAGTTCATAACAATAATGTAATTGCCCTATATTAAATTCGTTAACCAGATTCGGTTTATCAAAATTAGACACATTTATCTTTTAATCTGTACAGTGTAGAATCCCTCCATCTAATAAAAATAATTATTTACACTTATCCTGATTGAACAATAGTCAGCCGATACAATTTTCAGTCTACCTGTATTATTGACATCTATTTAGAACACTCTTAGGACATCCTCATCGTATCGTTCTATATATGGGGGTTTTCACTACCTTATTTCGTCTTGTCAATTTATCAAAACAAACTACCATCCTTTAACTACTGTTCTTGCACATATCTCATTCATGATTGTCATGGCCGTTCAATTAAGCCTAGCGCATGCTTAACTTGTCAACTTCAGGTTAAATAGAGTGAAAATCCACAGCCTGCTTCCAGTCTCCGACCGGGTCAGGGATGGAATGAATGAAGCCCCCATCTAGCGGCGAGGATATGGACTGTGCCGGCTGCCGAGGCCTGACGCACTCCTCTGGGGCAATGATTAAATGAATGACAGATGAAATGAAATGATAGTGGAGAGTGTTGCTGGAATGATATGTTGACAGGGAAAACTGGAGTACCCGGAGAAAAACCTGTCTGCCTCCGTTTTGTCCAGCACAGATCTCACATGGAGTGACCGGGATTTGAACCACGGACCCAGCGGTGAGAGGCCGGCGTGCTGCCGCCAAAGCCACGGAGGCATATTCAGGTTAAATAGAGTAATAACGATAATTATAAAACTTTGCTTCAATACAATTACTACATTCGTGCGTTTTCCGACGAACGTGACCTTATATAGTCGCTTCCCACCATGAATTAACGCATCTTTCATCTTATACAACTTTCTCATACGTACAACAAACTTGTGGAATGAAACATCACATAAACCCATAACAATGTAAAATAACTGATCCCTACAACACTCAGTTCCAAAACTGACCTCTTATTTGAATCTTGCACGAATATCCTAAAAAACAACGACTGACAACTATTTACGGCAGTTAATAATAATCCAAACATCTACATTTGCAGTACTTCAAAGAATTAGAGTCCACTACATTCATCATCCCAAGTTAATAATAATACATTTTCTGTCCTCCCGGCTTATGATTGTTGCAATCAACATTGCTTAAATTCTCACTTTATAAGCCAATGCAAATCATTATTGCAGTCAACAATACTTAAATTGTTTCTTTAACACCAATGCAATCTTAACAAATGATTTTACGGTATAATCGAGGTAACAAGCCCTTTGTCGAGTCTGTTACAACTCAAAGATAATGCTGTGTAATATCTGGCGATGAACTGATAACGTCTGATACTCAAGAAAAATCCTTTCTGTCTGAATGAATGGTCAAAATAATTTCACAGCCGAAAAATGGTTCAATCATGGCTTAAATATCTATCTAAAACTGCTTATCACTTCTTAACTAGTTCCTAAACTTAAACCTATCGAATCATAAAAGTCTCCAGCATTAAAATAATCGTAGACCGAAAAATACGACAATATCTTAATTCAAAAATCCGTAAGAAAATCTTTGATCTAAATATCTTCCAAATGAAATTCGAAAACGTAAAATCCAAAATTCAAAATTGACAAACATTCGAAAAATAAAATATCGAATAAATGGTATCTCATGGAAATTCAAAATGTCTACATAATAACTACATAATTGGAGTTCACTTCTACCTTATGTCGATCTCTGCCGCAGTTGAAGAAAATATGAGATGATATACCGTTCGTTGCTCTGGTGTTCACAGCGATTGGAACTCCTTCTCCTCCTCTGCTGGAACTGAGTCTTCGGACAGCGAAATCCATTCTCGTTCGGGTCTCGAACTGGGTACACGTTCTAGAATCAAACTGGGTTTGCCCTAGTTCTCACATCCGTTTCCTTTCTTCTTGGCGCTGATTTTAACTGATGTTCTAGAAGTTCTCTCTCGTTACAATTTTGTAGTGTGGCATTTATGTTACTCCTGAATTTTCCATTATTTTGACTTAATGTCTGCTGGTTATTCTCAGGTTATCCATGTTCCTCATAGTAGTGTTCCCTTATGCTTGTTTACACATCCATCTCGACTTCCATATTAATAACGAATGCTGTTCCTCGTACTACGGTGATGAACTTTATTTTCAAAAATGAATTTGGAAAATCTTAGTGAAATTTCGTCGTACTTCCGCTAAAATATTTACGTCGTAGAATATTGGCTTTGCAAAAGAATATGCAAAATTGTAGAATAATAATAGTTCGTAAATTTTGCAATTATCGTCACTCGAAAAATAGGGAATTTAATAATAATCCCTCGTAGATAATATTGCCGAAGTTCAATGAATATTTTTCTAGAGCAAATTAAATAATGTTCTAATGGTATACCACAAGTAATACAGCTCGTAAATGTTCAAAAACGTCGTTCAATTTATAATGCTTCACTATCGTAAAAATGTTTCGTTTAAGACTACTTCTTAATTGTAGCTGACCGCACTCTGCGTGCTGGTAGTACATCTATATATTGTGCTTAGCCGAAGATGCGGCTGCATTTGCCGTCAAAAATACTGTCACCCGCACTATGCCCGGGACTCGAACTGTGACACAGGTGCCCGCTTCAAGACTCAAGAAAATAATAACGCACTGATATTCGTGCATTCTCCCACCTCGAGATTTCGGTAGAGTCGTTTTCCAAAAGCGAGGGAGAAATGGCGCTCATACTTCGTAAAATAATTCCTCTTGATGTACTGGATCTCTTAAATTAATTTCCAAAACAATGACAATCTTCCATATAATATTCCGCCATTCTCAGTGTAGTCAAGTAACTCTGTTTCTTCTATAAAAATTGTAATTACCGATTTATAGCATTATCAAATTTCCGAAATATTAATTGCAGATTTGGGCCACGAGGACTTGTATCTCTTCTTTATCAATTCAGTCGCGCCCTCGGCTCGTGTCAAAAATCATACTTTATTTTGTAACTGGCCGCGCGTGTATTTTACAAAAAACCTATTCTGTTCGCTAGAATATCTAGCTCACTCGTATTTTTTATATGAATATGTCATTGAGTTACCACCTTTTTTAAAACACTATGTCCCATTTCAATAAATTTCGAATGTTTCAATGTTATTCAAATATTCAACTCCTTTATAATTTCACACGGAAAATTTGGGGGCACATGGAAAATGGTAATCATTTCCAAGACTCATGATGTTTGCCAAAAGTCAACATGGTCCTTCATTAGATAAATTATAGAATGGTTACGGAAATTTTGTGCCGATTCATAGTGCCAGTGCAAGTATTCTACTAATTCTTACACCACATTGAGTCGTTTTAACTAAATGGCTGTATGAGTATGTAGCGACTACATAACTGAAATTTAGTTAAATTAGAATGTGCGTGCTCGTACAGGTGGCAGAATAATACATATTAAATTCCCAACAGAATAGCCATTCTGGCTTATGGATTATGGTTGGAATTCTGGATATGCAGATCATATGATTACGATACCATGTGGGCTATGATGCTTCACTGTTGAATACTATCCACGGCTACATAAATTGTTAGGAGCTAAGTGATGAACTTTAAATCCATGCAAATATCACATAGTATATATAACGGTGGCCTGTTATAATGTACAGAAAATGGTAACTCTTTATGATTAACCACACCACATAGCGCACATTTATCCACCTAGTTGCTCGCCACTGTGTGACTCCCGTCTAACCTCGCACTGTAGCTGGGAACAGTTAATAAACAATCTTCCACCAGAAGATCTCAACCTGTACTTACAATAGAGGTCAACAAATTCAAAGTTTGTACACTGTTATTCTAAATTAATAATCGATACGTTACATTCAATGTTTCAAAATATCTGAGCTAAGTATCTCAGAGGTTTGTCAAACCTAGCACAATATTCTAAAAGTGATGACATATAGTACAGGACTTCATTTAATGCACAAATCAATGCACTTGCTTAAGTAAATGCATATACGCTCGTGCAAAATTGAAGTGAGCTTTCACACAGTGCTGCTGAGTAACATGAATACATTGTTGCCACGGCGGGTGAGTGGTTATACTGTCGTACTACCAACCCCAAGATTGCAGGTTCGCTCCTGGCCGTGGTAAGTGATTTTTTTGGAAGGCGACAAAAATCACGACACTCATGTCATACGTTGTTGGCATGTTAAAGAACCCATTTGAATTCAGTAGGCCTGTTCATAATGGCAAAATTAATATCGGGATTTTCCGCCAACACAATAGTTCCTCCATTCTCTACTAGAAAGCGCTATAGTGGCAAGGAGCTTAGATATCTAACCTCCTTGAAATTCATAGCGCTCGTAGGTACAACACAATTCGACATGCAAGCTGCCTTCTGGGTGTCAATTAACAAAGCTTGCACCCGGCACCGAGGCCATACGATATTATTATTATTATCGTCGCTGTTGTTTTAATCATCAGTCATATGATTGGTTTAGTGATGTCCATTACATCACTCATTCTTGAGGTAATCAGTAACTCTGCAGAGTTCAACCACACGCTACATCCAAAGCTATCCGTTGAAAATATTATAATCTTGGTTGACCTCTATAGTTCTTGTCCCTGACCCATCCTTCCATAACAACTGGAAGTCTGCAATTCCTGTTGCCTTAGTATGTGCCATACCAAGCTATCTCTTCTAGTCATTACCACTCGCCAGATTCATCTTCCCTCTCCGACTCGTCGTAATACCCTGTATTAGGTATTGTATCTAACCTTTAAATCTTCACAATTTTCCAGCAACACCACAATCTAATATTTCTATTTCCATATTTTCTGCAGCAAAAACAGTCCGAGTTTCACATCCATATTGCGCCACGTTTCAGAAAATGACTTTTCACATTTTAAAAAAATTAGGAAAAGTAGACTTATGAGATCAATCCGGGAAAATGCGTGTCTGTTTGTCTGTCTGCCCATCTGTCTGTCTGTGCAGCACAAACAGTCCGAGTTTCACATCCATATTGCGCCACCCCTAACAACGGCTGCAGCAATCGAACCCAAATTTGGTATAAGTAAAGATCTATACCTGAATAGCTACCAACTGCTGAAATATCGCATTTGAAACTTGAGCTCCATGTTGGATATCTTAGAAGGTATGCATGGGAGCTATTCCCAATTTGGCGCACATATAGATAATAATACTTCAGTTTAATTTCCAGGAGTCCGTGCATAGCAATGTTGCCAAAGTGATTCTACGGATGCTGGTAAGTCCAATTTTAAAACGCATATAACTTCTACACTATCAATTGGATTTCAACCAAATTTCGTTTGTACAATGTGTACCTAAACAGATATGACTGAGCATTTTCGTAATAGCCACCAGGGCTGCCAACTGTTAATAAATGCTCTCTCTATTTTTTAAAATCAAAATACCAATATATCAGAAAGTATGCAAGGCGACAGCTTTAAACTATGCAAACGTATAGTACCTGACAATATAGATTAATTTGGAGTAACTAATTTACGTCAGTGCTGCCAACATGATTCTAAGCCTGCTGATAGATCCAATTTTAAAATACATGTAACATCGATACTAACAAATGGATTCCATCCAAAATTGGCTCAACAATAGATCATTATATTTGAGATTATTTCTGACCAACACATGCATGACATTGTTGCCAACATAGTCTTACGCGCGCTGACAGATCCAATGTCTAGCTGCATATAACGTCAATGCTATCCATTGGACTTCAACCAAATGCTGTATTCTGTACCTTAAGACATGAAGCTGATAATATATTCAGTCACCAGGCAGTCCAACAGTAGTGATCTATTAGGCTACAATATGCCAGGTATATTTCGAACTAATTAGAAATTTCGATATCACCAACTTCATTTAGTCATTATTCTAGATAGCCCCATGTAGATTAATCATCGGCATGAATCTTTAATTTTAAGAAAATTAGGCTTCTCAGTTCGTCACGGAAATTCTTGTTAATACCTAGATCAATATTTCATTTGAACAGATGTCAACCCAATCTTTATATCTTATTTGCTTTGTCCATTATGTGCCCAAGTTGGAGTCACCAACGCCCTTTAACGCGAAAAGCCTTTGTCCTTATTGACGAAGTTTAAAATATTCAGTAAATTGAAACCATAAGTATCAACAGCCAATCGATGTCAATATTTTCTTTATGTTTTCCTGCTGCATCCCTTTGATTCTGTTTCAAATACGATGATTTTATTATGAATTCTTTCCTCGACACCTAGTGCCCACCGTTTAGAAACATGTTCAAATGAGGCTAAGATGGCAATGTCGTTAGTAAATCGACGAGTCAAAATTACTTGATCTTCATCCTATAATTCTAGTTTATATTCCTTTGGCATTTCCTTCATTCCTTGCAATATAAATAAATTGAAAAGTACCAATGATAAAATGCAGTCTCACATTATATCATACTAAATACCAGTCCCTCCCTCATGTATATCGAATCTAATAAATACCGATTCATGGATTTTATTCAGATACTTTTCAAATTGTCAAACAATAACTCCAATCAACATTATTACCAGCTCTATTTACACTAAAAATGTCGCGAACGTTTACTTCAATATCTTTATTCTACCTTCTAGGATCAGTCTCATACGAAATACAGATACCCTTGTTCCTAAGATTTTGGTTAACCAAACTTTTCTTTACCTAAGTTGGCTGTCATCCCATTCTCTTGTTTATCTTTCTAATTAAATATTTGAAGCGCAATTCATCACAATTATCGAAGGAGAACCTTTCCATCTGTCAGCTTCTGCTTTGTTGAGTATAAAAAGAACGACACACTGTTTCATAACAAGCTTTTATAACACTTGACATGCCTGTCAAAGATCCAAATTATTAATAAGAAAAATAAACTGACCAGATCTTCAACCCCTATGCTTCGTAGCAACTCAGTCGGTACATAACACATGTCTGGTGGTTCCTATCTACGGAGGCCTTTTAGTGGCCAACCAATTCTAATTCCAAGAATAAATCTCCTCTTTCATGCCCAGCATTTCTCTATCTTCTTTCACTTCATTATCCTTGATATCCTTAGCCCTATACAAACGCTGTATGTGCTCATCCAACCAGTCTTCCTTCTATTCTATGTCTATTACACGTTTTCATATCAGTCACTAATATTCTTTACCCGAAAGAATTCGTAATCGCTCGATAAACTGCATATACGATTCCTACTTAAAGACAATTTTGTACATTTTGACAGTTCCATTTTAGAAGCTTGTTCATCGTGGATAATTAGCGCCGTGTACTTGGGTG
The DNA here is from genome assembly GCA_946902985.2 of Meconema thalassinum. Lineage (NCBI taxonomy): Eukaryota > Metazoa > Arthropoda > Insecta > Orthoptera > Tettigoniidae > Meconema > Meconema thalassinum. Next base: position 212,187,439 of record OX336395.1, read on the forward strand.
GTATTTTGTATGTTTAAGATTTTTTGATAACCTGTGTATTGTGATGTCTGTATTAAATTGCGTATTTGGAATCACGTCTACGAATGGGAAAAAGATGGCCGTAGCCTTAAGTTAGAAACCATCCCCGTGTCTGCCTGGAGTAAAAGTAGCAAAGCCTGAAAAATCAGTTCGAGGATGGCAGGTGAGGAAGTCTCCCCTACCACTTCTCAATTTGGCCTCATGAGTCTGAATGTACCCGGTCCTAGTCCTCAGAGCAGAATAAATATCCTTGGCAGGGCTAACAATCAAATCCGCATCTCCGGGTTGACAGTTAATTATGCTATCCACTACACTTTGAGGTAGCCACTGCACATTTTTCTTTGAACCTTTTTCTTAAGCTTTCTAGAACTTTCTTCTTCTCTGATAACGTTTTCATGTTATAATTTTGTTCTTCAAAAATTCGCATTCTTTCCAATAGAGTTCTTGATTAGTCCTTCCCATTGACTTTATAACAACCAGACTGTAGTCAGAATTTATGTTGACCCCGGAGTACGATTTGGTATCTGAATTCAGATTTCGGAATCCTTCTTGACCATAATTAAGTCAATTTATAAACGTCCTAGTCCCATTCAAGATACAATAGTTATGTTGTGTTTGTTAAAAAAGTGTAAGCTGTGCCCTATTAGTGATCGGTGCAGAATTCTACCAGCCTGCTCAATCGTTCGTATCGTTCATCCATTCTACATTTCACCGCTATATTTTCTTCTCTTCCTTTTCTTAACAAAAGTTTTAAATCTTACTTTACAACATTGACAAGCCGCAGAATTACATCCACTGTATTTGTTAGTAGTACTTTTCAACTTCTTTATTACTATAATGCACGTAGGTTTCGTTCTAATTTTAACTACAATACGCCTTGAACTACAATGTTCATAATATTCTATCCACTGTCCAAGTTCCCCAGTCAACCTATCTTCTGTTTTCCCCATTTCATGTTTGTAAACCTGTCCTGGATAATCACACTTCTAATACCCCAGTCAACATATCTACTGTTTTCCCCATTTCATGTTTGTAAACCTGTCCTGGATAATCACACTTCTAATATCTATGTTTTGACCAGTAGAATACCAGACATCCCGTTTGTCACCTTTGTGATGAACCCCCTCTTGAGTAACCCTTGGCAGGAGATCAGAAAGTGGGACATATTTACTGCACGAATTGAATTTCACAAAGTAGAAGAGTAACATACATAGAATTATGCATAGATGTGTGCGATACCTCGGAGAGAACTTTATGGCAGTAGTTTCCCGTTGCAGTTGAGCCGTGGGGGACAAAGTGTGACAGAGGTAAGCAGAGGAGACCAATGGGTCGCAATTGGTGGCATTGTTTATTGTAGTTGTAGATACGTTCAAAAATGAAACGCGAGAGCGCACAATACGATACACCTTTACATGTTCTTGAACACCAGTTTGGATACGATCCAATCCCACAAGTTTACCGTATCGACCATGAAATTCAATACAATCTAAGTCTCGTATTCGATACGCCAAGTGTACTGAAATCGATTTGAGTTCTCCATGTAAACGTACTAATTTTATGTTGGCAAATTCATATGACGAATCCATAGGGATGTCACTCAACAAAAATTTTGTTAATTGCACTAGGATTTCACTTTGCTTGTAATATTTAGTTTAGAATTAAGCCATGTCTTTCGAGTTGACTTCTACGAAGTAATGCCCTTGGTTGGCAATTAAAGTCGAATTAATATTATCGATTCAAGAATGAAGTAGCGTATAGATAAAAATTCCTGAACATAATATCCATAATGATCACCATAACATATATGTGGCAATTTAACCTGGATTTCAATATTGGAAAATGGGACGACCATGGTCTTGACTCCTTTGCCTTCTTACAATTATTTCCTAATTAACGTATTGATATGCTGCTAATGGAAATGTTCGCCTACCATCGAGCGGTCACATAGGCTACACCAGCCTCTGCATGTCACTTATGCTCTCCCCAGGGCAATCAACTGGTGGGGCACAGAATGAAAGATATATGGAGCCTCTTTTGAATTATGAAGTACGTCTAGTTAATTGCGCCAGGCTCTTATTTTAGCTTCTTGTGGATCTCCCTTAGTCAATAGGACAGATGACCTCACTGTTACATTTTAACAATAACCTTAACTCGCTTGGTCAACTCTTGTTCTGTTTAGACCTTCGAAGCCTAGGGAGTCTATCATGGCTTTTTCCTTTATTCACTACCCTAATTTTGTGAGGAGTCGAAACTCGCCCTTCTGTAGCATAACTGTATGTCAACAGGTGCAGGTGACCTCGATGTTACACTCCTTAAAACTTTGATCCCCCCACCATCTGTCCAAATGATGCAAAGTGTTATTAAACCATTGCCACTCTCAACTAGTGAGATATGGGTGATGGCCAAGGGGCTTTAAGTAGAGCCTAATTTGTGCCAGAATTCAATATTCATGTTTCGTATCCGATTTTCTTCATACATACACATTAATTTGTGGCAGTTTTGCCTTTCTGCGTCAATTATGCAATCCTCTAATTACAAGCAAGTCGCTTCCATGATCCCTTATTATCAGTTAGCAATGCGGCCTTCTCTGCTACTACTCCTCTCACTTAGAAATCATTAAACACTGAATCCAACCATCACCTCCTAGGTCTACCTCTCCTTCTCTTACCCTCTACAGCAAAACGCATTAACCTCTTAGGTAATCTCTCCTCCCCCATTATCTACACATGACACCACCATCTGAGTCGGCTCATACGAATTCATTCAGCTAGATTGCATTTTCACCCACTATAATTATTGCAATCTTTTCTGTTACCTTGCTTATAAATCGGTGCGAATACTGCTTTTGTCCAATCAGAGGGCACATTTCCTACTCGAAACCACACGCCAATTCGATTATCCTATGCAACCATTTCAGCCCTGTTTTCCCACTATACTTTACCATTTCTGGCTGAAATTTAACTACCACTGCCGCTTTGCAACATTTTAATTTACCTCCCTGTCTACTTCTTCAACCATGATCGTGTTCCCGTCCTCATTCTCCTCCTGCATAATCACAAAATCTGCCAGATAGGTCACCATTACAGGGTCTTTAGTTTTGCTTGGCAAGATGATTCCGCTCGACCAATAGCCGGCGGTTACAGGTAGGCGCGCAGTCTCCAGCCGTAATCCCACACTCTTGCTGAAGTTGACGTGTGAGTTCCGAGCTAATTGGGTGTATTATAATGCTACTGTGTACTGTATATCGTATTGTATAATGATTTTGTATAGTGCTGTAATGCCTTAAGTGAAATATTCGTTACGTGAATATCTGCACGATACGTACATAAAGTGCGCTAGAATAAGAAAAAGTTTTGAGTGCAATTTCCCGGGAGACACATTCATATAAATCGGAAAAATAAAACAACTGGCTAAGTGATACAAACGTACAGGTTCAAAAAACAATTAAAAAAAGGTAAAGGTCGTTATTTCCTTACTGATGCTAAATTAACCGGAGTAACCGGAAGCTTCATAATGAGATGCCAATTAGATTTGGCAGCGTTTTGGGGAAAAGTTTCAGCAAATACTGTAGTCATGGTGAGTAAAAATTCATGATACTGATTTTAAGCACCGCATGTTGCCGTACATATGCGCGGTAACCGGAAACTGAGCAGTCACTAGCGGAGCGCGTGAGCGAGAATGTCCTTGCCAAGCAAATATAAAGACTCTGTAGCATGTTTTCGAAGTATTCTTGCCATCTTTCCAGTGCTTCCTTGGTATCTACAATTAGTTTCCCTAAATTATTCAGAATACTGCTAATTTCTCTTTTTCCTCCAATCCTATGATTGTTTACAACACTCCGGAAAGGTTTCCATGCCGCTTGACCTAACTTTTCCAATATATATCCAAATACCTCCCTTGACTTCCTGAATTTCTGCCTATGTTACTTATCCTGGAGACTTTCCACCCTAATCCATCGGCAAATTGCACTCACTCTCTGCAATTTAAATCCAACTATGCTTTAATTCACAGATCAGTTGGTGGTCTGTTTGATCAAAGAAGCCCCTGAATAACCTTCAATTCCTTATCAATTAACTAAATTCAAAGTGAGTAATGATATAGTATTTTATGGATCTGTTTCCTCTACCGTCCGATGTGTATCCGTGAGTCTGCTTATGCTTCGAGAATTAAATTCCCACAGATAACCCCATTTTAGCCCAAAAGTCTAATATACATTTCGCTTCCTTATCCTCACCACACTTACCCATTACCTTCTCATACCCCACAATTCTATTTCCTATCCTAACATTGAAATTCCCCCATCAGTACTGTACCCGATTTGGAGTCTGACCACTAAGCTACGGCGGCCTTGATCCGGTTGGAGCCGCAGATATTACGTCACGGAGGCTTTGTTTTGTGAAGGTGACCGGCAGAGCTCAGTGCATCTGATTGTTGACATCAGAGCTGGAGAAGGAATTATGTCGCTGGTTTGACTTCGTTAACTATGTGGAGTATTATATTATATATGCACCGAATTTATATGCTTTAGAAACACCTAGAACTATGTTACAAGAGACCTGATTTTATTATAGTCAATGGAGGCCAGGCACATTTCTTAGCAATAGCTGGAGAAACTTAAATGCCAAGGTAACACTGCCGGAAGTTAGGGGAAGTGACTAATGTGCGAGCAACACCGCCCACCCCAACGGCGTGCAGTAGAGTGAGGTCGGCTGACTTGTGGTTATTCGATCTTTCTCTTCTGTGATTCCAGGTCTTGAACAGGCTTCAGTGCTTGCTTATCGGTATCGTCGTGAGTGACGTATTTATAACCGCAAGCGTAACGTGACCCGGACTGTGAGACGTATGTTCGCCACTTACATACAGCAAAACGAAGTGTCGGTTTAACAACCAAGTGAATGTATTCACGATCGTAAGTATGAGACCAGCAATAATACCTTCAAGACGGTGGAGCCATGTGAGTTGAAATTCTTATAAACATTATCAGCACAACACAGCAGTGAAATACAGACAGTTTGAGGACTGAATGCATTTATTATATGCTACAAGAACACTATTAAGCACTAGCCTACACATTATTTAATGCCAACTAGACGGGACGTCTCAACGACAGAACAGTGAACGTTTATTCAAAGCCATGATGGCAAATGAATATTGCTTTTTGCACAATTGAAATTCTTAATAACAGTTCATATAGCTAATTTTTTCCTGTAATACTTAGGGAACGCTCATACCCAATTCACACTGGACATAGTAAAAATTCTGACCATTCTAGAACATATTGAGACAGCAGTGGTGAGTCAGTCTAACATAAAATGGGGTCACATATTTCCGAAATGAATACTTTTGTGAGGAAGGAGAGCCGAACATTTTTGAACTTTGATTACAACACTACGGCACATAAAACACGCAGGAGATATGATCGAGGTTCAGAATTTTGAGCAGGGAGGAGTCGCGACGATCCTGGCAAGTAGACGACTGCCGCTAACACGACATCACGGGAAATTTCAGGGATCTTTAAATTTTATTAAAACATGCATTAGATGTTTGAATTATCTGCATAATGAAGACGCCGTAAGGTAAAATGTATCGCCAGCCTACATGAGTCAATATTTTCCCATAACTAGTTGCAATCCCGAGCACATGAGCATATCTATACTTTGCATATTCCACGGCATGGCAAGAATATTATCTGATTGCACACTCCGGAGTCTGGTGATTTTTGTTAGGATTACTGATAATAATAATTGTTTCTTGCGATTATTATTATTATTATTATTATTAATTTTTCCCTTGCATAATTACGATGGTAATTATTCAACTTAATCATTTATTTCTGCGATCGTCTTATACATTTTTCTATTTTTGGATTATCCAAGGATTTTAGGATTTTGTGCATCAGATGCACATGTGTTTATTTTTGGTCTACGTATTCCTTTTGATTTGATATTGAAGTTATAGGTTGACTTTGCAGTCTGGGCGATGTTTTTGAAAATTCCAGGCCTTTTGTTAGGACGATCTTATTGATCGATCATTGGGTTATTTCATGTGAGGATTTTGGGAGTTTCGCCGTTGTGCCATTCACATTTCGAGTGGATTATTCGTTTAATAGAGTCTGCATATTTGTTCAGTTTGACTATTCGATTTATGCAGTCTGGTTGCCACATTTGAAGATTGCCGCATATTAAATGTTAAATTTTCCACTTAGATGTTGAATTAGTGAGGTATAATTAATGAAGTTACATATGGAAATGCTCAGATGATGATCTGCTTTCCGATATTAAATGATGGTTTGATGGACCATGATCTATTGAGACATGCTGCTCAAATTATTAAGAGGTATTTTGCCCTTGTGCAATGATTTTATTGGCAAATGATATGCTATATATTTTTATGAATTAATTATAAACCAATCATGGTGTTTAAATATATTTTGATCGAATTCTGTATTCTCTCTTTGAAAATCTCATGGCTCAATTTCAGTTAAGCTCAATGCTCTTTGTGTGGCTTTTTTATTCTTTCTCTGCCCTCATCGTTTAATTAATTTTTGATCGGCACTTTACAGTGGAATTTGATAAAATCATTGAGTATGATTGGCACTGCTACTTCAATGTTCATTTAATGGAGACTGATTCTGGATACAATTTTTTGATCTTAACTATAGATTTGAGCCCCCAATACCACGAATTTTGATAACAATAAATTTTGGATTAAGGGATGATTATTGAATTCATTATAATATTATTGAACTGATTATAATAATCATTGGACTAATTTAAAAAATTTGGATTTAATGGAACTAAGATAAATAAGTTCATATAATATTAGTGCTAGTTATAATTGAAAGTATGTTTGAATATTTGAATGGACAATTTTTTTTTATTTTAGCCTTCAATGAGGGTGTGTCATTCGACCGATTATGTGTGCAATTATGTTAATAAGATGCAAGTATCAATTTCTTTGCAAGCAGTTTTGCATCACAGGACACATTAGATTGCTTATTTAATGGTGTAAATTATCTTTCCATATTTAATTGGAGTTAGGTCGCTCAGGGATGAGTGATAATCTTCGTGTCGTATGCGCGGATAAATCCCTGTTGCGAAAGAAGAAACATTTAGTTGACTTTAATTTTTGTCCTGTGATTTAATTTAATTTTGTTCGTCCGATTTGGCATGTTCGAGGAGGACATACACCGTAACTTAGGGTCCCATCGAGATCATAGTCAGGATGTGAAAATTTATGCAATCTAAATCCATGAATAAATAAGGATTCCTTTCCCATTTTATCTTAATTTATCTGTGTAATTTATTTCTATTCGTTAACGCTGGATTCACCAGGAATGTGTCTTTGCGAACTCTAGTTTGATGGCGCCCTCTTTCCCATACCGCAATGACCCGGAAATACTCTATCTCGTGCCACCCGAGCCGATTTTCTTCGTTATTTCTCAAACAGAATTCAGGCACATTCGTGTTTCCTGCTATAATTTTTTTTCACTCTCCTGTTCTTTCTCGGAAATTGTGTGGTGTAATTATGGGCCGGGCCATCACACATATTTCCCAGAGACGGGCACAGTACCACACTATCATTGAAATTTAATAATTTTCTGTCGGTCAACATGCTTGTTCCCAGTTGTAATTGGTCTCCATTATTTATTAATCTCACAGGGGAGTGATTGAGCAGTGAGCTGAAGCGGACGTATAGGACTCAAATGTCGTATAAACAACATTGTTCCATTTAAGTGCTGTGTATAATTTGTACAATACAACCACACATAAAAGGCCACCAATTTAAATATAAACGGTTGATTTAGAACATAATTAACAAAAAAGGAAAGACATCATTTCTGAATCTGGTCACAATAATAACTCAATGGAACACAGGTTAACATATTTAAAATTCATCAACTTTAACGCAACTACCACAGTAGTGAACAATAACATGTGTAAATAAGATTGACGCGTTACACAAGATATACGAACTGATGTAATCTGAGCACTGGATATATATTTTGTATAAGTGTAATTCATGAACATCGTAATTAATTAAGCCTAAGTGAGCAGGATCTGAGGATGACCGCTTGACGCTCGAAACATGTCATCCAATTAAGTAGTTTTTTTAATCTAGTTTATTTACAGCATGCCCCATTACAATGTAGTAATACTACATGCTTAAATATTACTTATTAATCATTTCAGATTAAAACTATACAATTTATATTATAAATATTTTATATCTATGGCCTGTTAAATGAAATTTGTGTCACTAAAATGATTAACAGATAAGAAAATATAAATAAAAATTATTTATTTAGTATTTCAAATGATATAGAGTTTGCAAAAGTAAAGAATTCCCTAAGGTAGTTTCTAACAAGTTCATCTTTCTTTATAGGCCAGTTGCCTGATCTTAAAACATATGCTATTAATATATCTCTTTCTTCCCCTAATAACTTACACTCATATAGTAAATGATCTACAGTCTGGTGACCGTTATTGCATATACATATTGGACTATCTATAATTTTAAATCTATATAAGTATGATTTAATATTGCCGTGTCCTGTTGTCATAACTGTAAAATTGGGCGTTATGTTCATTTTCAATTTTAGTCTGTCCTGTACACTGGGGAAAAATGATTTTGTAATTTCGCCCTTGGATGTATTGTCCCATTCATTCTGCCACTTTCTCAAACTAAACACACTTAATTCATTTAGCATATTACTTTTTGGAATTCTATTATAGCACTCACTTAAACCGCTTTGTGCTGCTTCTTTAGCCAGCTGGTCCGCTAATTCATTTCCCTCATTTCCGTTATGCGCCTTAACCCAACTGAAGACAATCACCCAATTCTGTTTCTCCATTTCAATTGCTTTTCTTCTTATTTCCTCTATGAGAAATGTATGGTTTTTGAAGTTTTTAAGTGCATCTATTATAATTTGGCTGTCTGTGAAAATGAGTGCGGTTCTCTGCTCCATGTCCATGGATTCTCGATGTTGCAATGCCTTAACAATAGCTACCATGGACATGTTCTGCTTGATTATTTTAACATCGTTTGTCTAGTTTATATTGCAGCTGTTGAATGAACTCGTTTCCATTGTATATGGCAATTCCAGATCCTACTCCATCCTCACTTTTACTTCTATCAGTGTAAACATTGAAAGAATGCGTCTGTTCATATTTTTCGTCAATAATTTTAACAATGTCAGCAGGATGAGACCATTGATTTACTTCCATGTCCATGTCAATTGAGCGATCTTCTTTACTATTAACTTTAATAAGATCGTAGTATGCTACCGTCTCTTCAATTTGAATATTAATTGGAATTAATCCTGTTATCGCACAGAGAGCTTCATTAGATACAGTGCGATAAGCTTGAGCTATTCTGATATTTATCAGCCTTTGGACTCTAATCAATTTTACTTGAGAGCAAGTTTTCTCTATAACCTTTCTCCATACCGGTGCTCCATACAAAATGAGAGGTAAGATTCCACCTTTGTATATTACCTTCAGAGCTGTATGCTTTAAACCCCAGTTTAGCTTTGCAAATCTTGAAAGACTAAATATCAGGTTCCTATATTTTTCAGTCATATAGTTAATGTGCTCTCTAAGTTTGTGGTCGAATATAATTCCAAGATATTTAACGGTATTGAACCCGCTGAGCTAAGGTTCATGTGATATTTTTTATATCAGCACATTTATGATGGGATGTAGTACCTTTGAACACACCCAGAAAGCCACGTGGAGCTGAGAGCTCACGCTATACTCTTTGAAGTAGCGGTGAATCGCACTTTTGACTTTGGTGAAGTCTGCTAATTATTTATCTGAGGTCTTATTAATCAATTTTATCTTTCCACAAGACTCAGAATATTCCATTTCGTCATGCAGCATTATTAAAACATTTTGGAGAATGTTATTTTCGCTTAAGGTAAGGTAATACCCTTGCAGATACGCAAACAGGAATGTAAGTAGTCGCTCAACGACTTCGGTTTGACGACCTACTTCCTCGAGTAACCCTGTGCCTTGCACTACGTCTGGAGAATCCGCTGTTTAGCGAGGAAATTGTTATCTGTTGCCATCAAGCACAGATAAGTTATAATACGAGTGATAAGTAAGAATTGTATAGTAATTATTTACACTATATCTGGAAAATCCGCCCTGTGTTGGCGTGAAGTTATAGCCATCGCGTTAGACGTGGAAAAGTATCCGCTGTTTAGCGTGGAAGTTATCATCAGGTGCCATCGTGCACAAATATTCTATAAACCACTGTTATTTATGCACAGTGAACAACAAGAAGCATATTGTGATATAATTGGCAAGTATAGTGACAATTCTAACATTACCGTAACACCACATTTCTGTACCCACGTGTTTGTGGAGGGCCGAGAGCCTGGTGAAAAATATAGAGGTAAACGTGTTATAACTACTTTAAATGATTGTGATTATGAAAGTACTGCATATTTGAATTGCCACAGTGAATTTTTCAATTACAAAAAGACTCACATTTCACGGATGCACGTGATGTAAAAGTGGCGTCAGTACACGTGAAGAACCATAGAACAGTGCTTGCTCACGTATTAATTCATATCTGCGAAGTAAAGGCTGTGTTATCAATTACAATTAAAGCCTGTAACATTTACTACGAACATTGTGATTTTTGAAGTGAAAGAATGAACTACTACACGATTTATTTCACCACCCACGTGATCAAATTATTCTACACCATGTTTGAGAATAACATCATGGGCTAATACCGCTACGGTATGAGGGTGACGTATCTATTGGAACCAGCATGATGGTGGAGTTTCCAGAACAGCGAACGAGGAAGAAGGAAACCAGGATGCCATTCCCAGGGATATCCAGTATATCCACGAAGTTGTCGACAGGGACAGATCGAACCCTGGTCTTAGGAGGAGTCCAGATGGGAATCCTGATGAGGATAATACCGTTCCGGAGAGTCAGTGATGAATTTGTACGACCCTGGTCGTTGAACAGAGGGCTGAGTGAGAGCTCCTCCATTTCGTGAGTTTTTGTACACCCTTTTCTTGTTCTAGTTTCTGGTGGTATAGTAGTTTTAATGTAGTTTGTGAACCAACCGAACTCAGTGACAGCCATTTTTATAGGTAGGGACTGTAACTAGTCTAATTAGATGTCATTTATTTCAGTTAGAGTGAGACACCCTTGGGTCAGACATTTTGATCAACCCTGGTGCAGCCTGATGAACGTCCTAGAACGTCAATGCCTATCTTTTGCTAAACGTGACCGTAGTCATTTGAGGCTACTTTGTTTAACCCTATTTGGGGTGATTTTTCAAGTCTTTGCAGACTTTTCTTTAACTGCATTTTTTGCAACCAGTCTTTGTTACACCCCTGACTTCGTTAGAGCAGTCGTGTCAGTTAGGTAATCGACTGTAATTACCAGTTTTGTAACTGCATTATATTTCATTTGAGATGTTGCTCAGAAGCCATCTGGTCATGTGTGGACCTTATAAGTAAAAGGAATGTTTCGTTGTCTAGCATCGAACCCAGTTCCCAACGTATCATTAAGCAGATCCAGAGTGTGGAATCTGCGCCACAATTGTTATTTTGGTAGTGTCATGTGAAGACACGTATTTATTTCATGTTTATACAAGCAACTACTGAAGTATTATCTTTGTGAGCAAAGAGCTCCAGCAATAGTGACATTGCTATCATTTAGATGTCTTTGGTTGGAAAGACGGAATTATATTATTGTATTCAGATTTATAGCGTGTTTTTATACACGTATTCTTCGAGGTTTATAACCTATGGTAAAGTTTTTATGATGAGGCCATTTGTACAGTTTTTATTTTGCTTAAATCGCCGGCCTTGATAGTTAGAGTGTGTTGTGTCAGACGGGCGCAGGAATGTTGCAGCCTGCGGCGACATAAACTGGTTTGTGACCCAGTGCCCTTGAGAGCACGCTTGTATTGTGAGACAGAACTATTTTGACAGAGGACAGAATGCTTGTTGTATTCGCTCTTTCTTTCATTGCAATTTAGCTCATGGAATCCAGTGTTCGACCTTGTATCTGATCACATGTTTTTATAGACTGTTTTTGTTAGTTAAACGCACTGTTGCGTGTACCGTCGTTTGACGTGTACAGTTATGTCAGGTTTCTATAGTATGTTGTAGGAGTAGTACGTGTTTGTTAGACTCTAAATATTGCATCATCATGACCAGAAATTGCGTAATCCTGATGACGTCATGGGATGACGTCATGGGTCCTTAGAGCGAGCACGTGGTCCAGGAGCGAGCATGTGCAGTGCACGTGTTAGCGTGGGAAGAGGTTGACCCTTTGGCTTGTTTGTGCGATGGTGATAAAAAGTTAATGGGTGTTGACGTCATGGAGGATGTTTATTAGGATGCTAACTGTCATCTGACACCCATGCGAGTGTGAGCACCAAAACAAAAGGTTATTCGCGGGTAGTGGGGTAGTGTATGTTCTCTTGCAAGTCGCGTGTGTGCTTGAATACGTAGTAGTAGTAAGTGTTTGTTAGACTCTAAATATTGCATCATCATGACCAGAAATTGCGTAATCCTGATGACGTCATGGGATGACGTCATGGGTCCTTAGAGCGAGCACGTGGTCCAGGAGCGAGCATGTGCGGTGCACGTGTTAGCGTGGGAAGGGGGTGACCTCTTGGCTTGTTTATGTGATGGTGATAAAAAGTTAATGGGTGTTGACGTCATGGGGGTTGTTTATTAGGATGCTAACTGTCATCTGACACCCGTGCGAGTGTGAGCATGTGTGCCAGTGCCAGAGATCCGCACATGTGGTGTGCAGCTGTTATGTTTTTTTGCTTTGGATGCTAACCGTCATTTGACACCCGTGCAAGTTTGACCATGTGCAGCAGTGTGATTGATCTCGTCTGCTGTGTTCGCGTGAGACAGAGTTGACCTTTAACGTCATTGGCTAAGAATGTAATCTTCGACTTCTTTAAGCAATAGTGGAAAAAGGAAATGATTGCGTTAGAAGCTAGTTTGCGGCATATGGTTTCTGGAGTGTGGGTGGGGGTGAAGGATATATAAATGGATGAGTGCATGGAAGAGTTTAACTTTTACTTTTGCGCGAAGAGTGTGTGAGTGTGTGTGAAAGAAATAAAGAAAGTCAACGACGAGGAACAAATTGTGTGATGGAAGCTCTAGCGAAGTTCAATAACTTATCATCTTGTACTGAGTATTCTAATAAGAAACTAGCTGAACTAGTCATTGATTTACCATATGTGGTCCAAATTATTCGCCCCGTACAGACGAGGTTTGGAAGAAAAATAGTTGTGGATATTAACATCGAAGATGAAGTAACAAGTGTATTTCTACCGGCAGTATTTTCAAAATTAAGCACATCAGAGATCGATGAACTAAACTCAATGGGAGGCACACTGATGCTGGTGTATTTGGGGGTGAAGAACCGCTCGCATCAAGTCATTTTGAAACAGTACTCGAAGGCAAACTGATGACGGTGTAGTTTGGGTTGAAGAACCGCTCACATCGACATGTTTTGGTGAGTATTAGATTATATATTATGTAATGATTGATATAACGATTGATATATTTACTTGCTAATTATTTCTTAATTTGTTTAATTTTTCAGATTATCTAAAAAACTAATAAAACAACCAGCATAATGAAGTGGAAAACTGTTAATTTCCTGAGTGGAACTGAACATCGATCGCACCCGCTAATAGAGTATCATCGTGTATGCTTTCAACAACCGGAAGAAGAGGAAGAAGATGATAACGAGGTGAGTTGTAATGAGAAAGAAGCTTGTTTTAACAAATGGACATCTTCGAGTGGAATTTCAACATTTTCAGTCTACGTTACCAATGTTAGCAAATCAGAGGATAGTCAGCGAGAGGTGACAGAAACAGTTCTAAGATATCTATTGAAAGAATTATGTGAAGATGAACATTTTATTTGTTTCTTCGGATACAATACATTTGATGAAGTTTTCAAAATCGAATTTTCCATGACGTGTTACGATGTGACAAAATTGAATGTGTATAGAAACAATTTGCTTGGTAAACTTCAGGATGAATTTCCTTTTGAGGCTGTTCATTGTTCATTGGAGATTACAGGCAGTAATTTATCACAATGGCTTGAATATACTTTAAAAGATTATAGGTTTATGGTAAACCGATGTTACAGCAACTGCTGGTGGTGTATTAACAATAGTGCAAATTGGACGTATGCTTAGACATCAGTGATGGTACACCAACTGTTGGTGGTGTATTAACTTTAGTGCAATTTGGACATTTGCTTAGACAACAGCAACAATGACCTCGCCTCCTAGCAAACGTAGAAAGGTCGATATTGTATTACATAATAACAGTGAAAATATAAGAAACCAATTGGACAAAGCATTTGAAAGTGTTTCTAATTTTCGAAGTGAACTAAACGGTGCTATTTCAGTATCATACCAAATCGGGGAAAACACTCAAACCGAGTTGATTGAGAACAGTGATGAGTTGATTGAATGTTGGAGAGTTATTAGTGAGCACATATTGCAACAAGCTGTGAATTTCGAAGAAATTACAATTCAAATAAAGGATGAATCTTTCTTGAGCTGTGAGTTAATTGAAACGGCATTCAATTCTAGAGTGTACACACTTGCAGTATCAAATGTTAAGAATGAGTTTTTGGATCCTCGCGAATTTTTAGCGAATGCTAATATTTGGTTTACAAAGTATGTTAAGAAAGCGTTAACTGTACAAGCTTTAAAGGTGAATTCAGTTTTGTGTGCACAATACGTGCTTCGCGACATATCAGAAACAAAATATTTTGCTATCAAAAATGAGGTAGTTTTCGAGTATACTGATTTAAATGAATTTTATAATAAGAATATCATTGAAGGTACATTGACAAAAATGAGCGAATTTGAAGCAAATGGTTCCGGGTGGGCTTTAGAAAAAATTCATAGTTTGAGAATTAATGTAAATAAATATGTTGGATTTCGAGTAGGAATGTCCAATACTAGTCGATTGCCTGATGTAATAGTCAATAAAAAAGCAGTGCTAAATTTGTATGATACAAAGGAAGCTTGTTTTGCGTGGAGTGTGGTTGCTGGTTTGTATCCAAAAACTCGAAACATGAATCATCTTTCTTCCTATCCTAATTACAGAGATGTTTTAAATTTAGATGGTATTCCAATTCCGATGGAAATGAAATATTTAAACAAGTTTGAAAACCAAAACAATATTTCTGTAAATGTGTTTGGAGCACAATATGATGAAAACAATTGGGTATGTATGGGAACAAACGAAGTAAAAGGAAAAAAAACTTTTACTATTGTACCTTTGTATGTATCAGATAAAGTATATGAAAGGAGTGTAGACTTATTGATGTTGCAGATTGGAAACAGTGAAAGTTATCACTTTTGTTTAATTAGAAATCTTGCTCGCCTTGTGCGTTCAAGCATCACTAGCACTCAGAGAAGGATTTATATATGTAGACGTTGTTTGTCATATTATCTTCTTGAGGATGAGTTAAATGTTCACTTTGCAGACTGTAAACAGTTTCCTGTTGCAAAAAGCATAATGCCGACTGATGAACAAAGATTTGTTAATTTTACAGAATTCCGAGTTAAAGATACAGTTCCATTTATAATATATGCAGACACTGAATGCGTTTTGTCTCCAATTTCCTCCTGTTTTCCAAATAGTGACATTCATAACTCTACTTTAACACATAAACATATTCCTTACAGCATTTCTTTATACCTTCATTGTAATTTCGATAGTGAATTGTGCAGTTTCAAGCTCTTTAGGGGAAATAATTGCATTGAATTGTTTGTAAAGGAACTTTATAGTATTGTGGATAAACTTCAAACATATTACTTATCGGTTAAGCCAATGTTAAAGATGACCGAAAATGAAGAAAGATTATTTTTGTCAAGTAAAATGTGTCATATTTGCGAGAAACCGATTGCAGTTAATGAACTCAAAGTACGCGATCATTGCCACTTAACTGGAAAATATAGAGGAAGCGCACACAATAGTTGTAATTTAAATTACAAAGTAACAAAGGTTTTGCCTATAGCATTTCATAATCTAACCGCCTATGATGGACATTTTATAATTAAAGAAATTTGCGAGAAACGTGATGGAGAGGTGTTACATAATCCTGGTCATATAAAATTGTTAGCGATGAATATGGAACGTTACAAAGGGTTTACAAAGTATGTACGGGCTAAGAATGGATTCATTCAGTTAAGATTTTTCGATACATATAATTTCTTGTCCTGTTCACTAGATCAATGTTCATCTTCGTTAAGCGAAGATTCAAAGCAAATAACACGACGTTATTTTAATGATGATGCACAGTTTCGACTTACTGCGAGAAAAGGTGTGTTTCCCTATGAATACGTCACGAGTATGGATGTTCTTAACGAAACTAAATTACCTGAAATATCCAAGTTTTATAGCAGCCTTAATGATCAAACAATATCGAATGAAGAGTATGAGTTTGCTCAATCGGTGTGGGAAACGTTTTCCTGTCAAACATTAGGAGAATACGCAGATTTGTATTTAAAAGTTGACACACTTCTTTTGGCGGATGTCTTTGAAAATTTTAGATCGAATGGCATGGAAACTTATGGCATTGATGCAGCTCATTTTTACACTGCTCCATCTATGTCTTGGTGTGCTATGAAAAAGATAACCAACGTTCAACTTGAATTGCTTCAAGATATTGATATGTTACACTTTTTTGAACGATCTATTCGAGGAGGAAATGTTCAGTGTATAACACGACATGCGATTGCTAATAATAAGTATATGAAAACTTATGATGAGAAAAAGCAAGAGTCCTACATAATGTACTTTGACGTTAATAATTTGTATGGATATGCGATGATTGAATATCTTCCAACGGGTGGCTTTAAATGGATTGCAAATGTTGAAGGCTTTGATGTTTTAACTATTGATGATACTTCAGAAATTGGATATATTTTGGAAGTAGATTTGACTTATCCTCAAGAGTTACATGACAAACATTCAGATTACCCTCTATGTCCAGAAAAGTTGACAAAGCTAATGGCTACCCTAGATAATAAAGAACGTTATGTTTTGCATTATAGATTGTTAAAGCAATGTATTCAACTAGGAATGAAATTAGATCGTATTCACAGAATAATTGAATTCAATCAGAGCCAATGGCTAAAACCATATATTGATGTGAACACAGAGAAACAAAAACAAGCCAAAAATGATTTTGAAAAGAATTTTTATAAATTGATGAATAATGCAATTTTTGGTCGTTCACTGATGAATGTGAGGAAGTTAAGGGACATCAAATGGGTCACCAAATGGCATGGAGCTCGTGGTGGTAGGTCTTTAATAGCTAAGGCTAATTTTAAACATAGAATTATATTCGATGAACAATGTATGGTCATCGAGATGAGTAGACTAAAGATTTTTCACAATCAACCAGTATATGTTGGTGCATCTATATTAGATTTGTCTAAATGTAAAATGAATGACTTTCATTACAATGTTATTTTAGCAAATCCTGAATCAAATGTGAGGTTGTTATACACAGATACCGATAGTTTTATGTATATATTCTATTATGATATTTATGAGTTCATGAAACAACATTCAAATTTGTTTGATACTGGAAACTATGAAACAAACAATCCTTTTGGCATTGTGAGACAAAATAAAGGTGAAATTGGTTTAATGAAAGATGAAAATGCTGGAAGGATTGTTGAAGAATTTGTGGGGTTACGACCCAAAATGTATGCAATAAAATTGTGTGATGAAATGAATAGCTTGTGTAAGGCTAAAGGCATTAAGAAGAGTGTGAGTAAAAGTATGAATATTGATGAGTATCGAAAGTGTCTTTATAACAGAGAAAAAGTCAACAAAGTTCAAGTTTGTATAATTTCAAAATCTCATTCTGTATTTACTGTTCGGCAAAATAAGTTGGCAATTTCATCAAACGAAGATAAAAGACACATAACTGAAAACGGAATTGATACTTTACGTTTGGTCATTTTTCTCTGAAAAATGATTAGAAACAAATTGAGATTAAAGCAGTTCATCTCACTTACTTTATTTCTTTCACACACACACTTTTATGCTGGTAATAATACTAATTTTTGTGTGTTCCTTTGCTTATGAAAAAAGAATAAATAATAACCCAAATTTTGTGTGTATTATTTAAAAAAAAAAAACACCTCCCCCCACCATTTCCCATTTTCCAGAAATATATATGTATAATTACTTTATATTACATATCATTTAGTAATGGTGCGTTGTAAGAGGAGCAACTCTACCACTCAATATAAACGAACAGGAAGTGGATCATTAATCAGTCGTGTACTTAATAAAACTATTGATAATTTACCCGTGGAATTACACATCCCGGGATATGAATATTGTGGACCAGGAACAAAATTAGAAAAGCGATTGAGCCGTGGTGATCCAGGAATAAATATATTAGATAAAGCGTGCAAAGAGCACGACATTGCTTACGCAAAGCATAAAGATTCAAACAAAAGAAGAGAGGCTGATGAAATTTTAGCTTCAAAAGCTTGGTCTCGTGTAAAATCCCGTGACGCATCATTTGGAGAGAGAGCGGCTGCACTAACAGTGGGTGGCATCATGAAAGCTAAGTCTAAGATTGGAGGAGGTAAGCGAAACTTAAATAATAAAAAAAAAAACAAGAAAAGATTAAAAAAAAAAAAGAAGAACATCGAAAAAGCAAGGTGGTATTTTACCCCTACTTCCGATATTTGCAGCCTTGTCGGGCTTGGGGGGTCTAGCAGGCGGAGCAGCAGGGGTGGCGTCTGCTATAAACAAGGCGAAAGCTGCTCAAGAAGAACTAAAAGAAATGAAAAGACACAATCGAATGATAGAAGCAATGCGAGGAAAAGGAGGTCAAGGCATTTATTTAAATCCTCCTGCATACAAAAGATAATTAACCAAATACCAAATAAAGCATTAAGTAATTTCGATTTAGCTAAATACGCACATCAATTAAAGATTCCAAATTTTAGAGGAGTCTTTATGCGAGATACGTTACCAAGATATCCTCGAAAAAATGAAAACTGTATTGTTAACCTTGAACCGATGGATAAATCCGGTTCACATTGGGTAGCTTTCAGTAAACATGGTAAATATGTGCATTATTTTGATAGTATTGGTAATTTAAGACCACCATTTGAAATTTTAACATATCTTAAAAATTGCTATCTACAATATAATTTTCATTCATATCAATCGATTACTTCTTCGATTTGTGGACATTTATGTTTAGTCTTCTTGTATTGTATAAATAAGGGAAACACAGACCGTCTTTAAACATTTCAAAGATGGCTTTCGAAAGACGGATAACTCTTGAAGGTAAAGGCTCGAAGATTGATGTTACATTGGAGAACCCGATTCATCTTGTAGGAGCAGAGTTTTTTGAAATAGGACTTGCAGGATTGTATACATCTAATTCTATTCGAAATGTTACCAACAGAAATAATAAATTTCGCATTCATTTTACTAATTTTTTATCAATTAATTTAGTGGTACCACCGGGTATTTATGAATTTGAAGATCTAGCCTCAGCTTTTGATGATTTACTTAGTTATCACTCATTGTCGAAACTTATACCAGAACATTTAGAAAAAACAAAATTG
Source organism: Meconema thalassinum (assembly GCA_946902985.2). Lineage (NCBI taxonomy): Eukaryota > Metazoa > Arthropoda > Insecta > Orthoptera > Tettigoniidae > Meconema > Meconema thalassinum. The sequence continues at coordinate 212,207,094 of OX336395.1, forward strand.
TATGTGGAAGAGGATATAGATGGAAAAAGAGACAACCGTCTCGTTTTGTCTTCCCCGTTTAATATTGATTTCACTGTAGCCAACAGTGTAGCAGGGCCTTTAGGTATTGAAAAGAAAGTTTACCCTAAAGAGAATAAAAGAGAAATTGAAATTCATCGAAAAATAGAATCGATAATGAAGTTTGCAATTAACGAGAATAATAACATTTTGGCTATAAAGTTGAACGAAGCGGATAGAGCGATTTTAATAATACCCAATGCTAGCTATACGTTAAAACAATTAAGTGAAAAGATTGATGATTTATTAGTTGAACATTTATTAGGCGACAAAGACAAATTCCCATCATTTTATATTAATTATGATAAAGTCTTTTATCATTGTAAACTACATTCGAAAGTGTTTGCTATAGATTTTGGTGTTGCAGATTCTATTGCAGATTTGTTAGGCTTTTCTCATAGAAAGTTCAAGGCAAACACAACTCATCATTCTGAATATATGATAAAAATTAACACTGTTAATAGTATTCGAGTATGTTGCAACCTTGTGCTTGGTACGAGTTCTTATTTGAACCATAAACCAACACACTCTTTATATAATTTTAAAGCTCATGTTCCTGCTGGTTACCCGATTGTTGTACAACCAACAACGATTAATTTTTTGCCCATGAACACCAAGCTTATTCAACATGTATCTGTGCAACTTGAAGATCATCTTCAACAGCTCATTGATTTGCAAGATGAAGATTTAACTGTAGAATTAATTATTCGTCCAGCACGATATCTTGCTATATAAAGTAATGAAATACTGTTATGTTTTCATTCTACTTGAGTAAGCATACTAGAAAACAATCACAAATATGGTTATACTATATAATACTCAAAGTTTGAAAAAAAAGAAGTCGACTCTGATTCGAAAAAATAATATAAATCAATCAGCTAAAATTTGTAAAAAAAACAAACAACGACATCGCACCTTGAAATCTAAGAAACAGTTATCGAGTAACAACAAACAATTCTTACAGTCTTTAGGCTATCGCATACTTTAATTTCAATATAAATATATATGCAATTGTTAATCTTATTTAGTTTCTATCTATAGTTGAAGCTGTTAACATGTTTAACATAACAGATAAAAGAGAGGTTGACAACAGAGTTGTGCGACGAGAAGAAAGAGTTTATCAACCTTATTCAGCTAATAAATTCGAAAATAATGATGAAATTCGAATACCGATTCAAAATGAAGAAAACATAGTTTTATTATCAGAAGGTGTTCTTCACTTAGAAGGTCAAATTATTACTTCTAACATAAATCCAGCTGCTTCTACTACAGCGCATCCTGACCAAAATTTTGGGGCTAATCTTTTTAGCGAAATTCGCATCACGTTAAATGGTAAAGAAATTGATCGTACACGCCATCTAGGTATAACAAGTTCTATAAAAACCTTTGCATCATATTCAAAAAACGAATATACAGCTTTACAAAATGCCGGTTATTTTCCCTCTTTAACAACGCCAGCAAGTGAAGCAAATATTGTTGATAGTAACACAAAACGTTTTCATATAATACTTCCTTTAAGCAACCTGTTAGGAATAGCAGAGGATTACAGAAAGCCGATTTTAAACTGCAAGCATGAGGTAATACTTCTCCGATCGTCAAGTGACGCACGTGCGTTGCAATCGACAACCGAAAACGATCTTTCTAAGGTCAAGTTATTTAAAGTTTATCTAAAAATCCCCGTTTTATTATTATCAGACGAAGAACAAATTAAAAGATTAAAACTAATGCAGAAAAATATTCCCATTCAGGTTGGTTATCGATCGTGGGATGTTCACGTCTTGCCTTCTCTTCCTAGAACAACTAAATATAGTTGGACTGTAATGACAACTTCTGAAACTCAAAAACCGCGTCAATTTTTATTAGGTTTTCAAACTAGAAGAAATTTACTAAACACATGCTCTTCCTATTTCGACCATTGTAACATTAAATCTATAAGAGTTTTTTTAAATTCAATTTTTTATCCCTATGAAATGCCAACTTCTGAAATTGCCATAAATGACTACAGCGAGTTGTATGACATGTTTGTTAAATTTCGTAATGTATATTATCAGATCGATGATGTTCGTTCAGAGACTCTGGTTTCACGAGATGAATTTAAGTCTCTTTGTCCTATTATTGTAATTAATTGTCTCGAACAAGTGGAAGCAGTGAAGACATCTTCAGTCGATGTGCGAATTGAAATCGAGACAAGTGAGAATATACCTGAAGATACAACTCTTTATTGTGTTCTTATTCATGATCGTCAAATATCTTACAGACCATTAACGAATGAAGTAATTATCTAAACCAATATTTGCTAAGTTATAAGCAAGCAAGTAAACAAGTATTCTCACTTTAGTTGCAATCATGGAATTGACAACAACAAACTCTCCTTCTACTGATGCTGGCACGTGGAATAAGAAGCAACCAATAGTTGCAGACATTCGCAAGCTACCAAACGGCAGTTTGGAACTTGCTTACTGTATGTTAAATAACGGCAATATACCTTCATTCAGCCCCGTGATCACATGGGTTGCAGCATATTGTGAAAAAACTCTTTCTTCTTTTTTTGAGTCTATTAAGAATAAATATGATTATTTAGTTGTATATAATTTGCCACAGGAATTTTCTTTGTTTGCACTAAAAGCACTTTCCCCAGACTCATTATTCGATCTTAATACGATTGATGGAATGTCAGACCTAATGTTGAGGCATAGCCAACGTTTACCTACAGATTGTCCAAAACATTTACCATCTCTAGCAATGGGAAGCAATAGTTGTGCTAAATTCAACGTCAATGCTGTTCAACATTGGTTAAATTCTTCTGATGGCATCATGAAAATCGTGTGTTCGATAATAAACAAGTTTCGAAACAGTGGACTTCGAGGTTTTAATAAGTTTGATTGGAACTACTTTCCTATAAACGTGCTGACTATATATGAACCACAACGAATTCGTCTAGAGTGGGAACATCTACCAGATCATCTAAAGAGGAAATTTCAACTGTTTCATCTTCGCTGCAAATGTGACAACTGTAATCGCTATCTATAAAAGGTGAATAATTTAGATCTACTACTGTAGTTGACAGCTATACATATTTTGTTTTTAGTTTGCTTTTTAACACAGTGTATCTTTTTTTTGTCTACAGAAAATAATCATCTGGACAACTAAAAAGAAGAAGATCATCTCAACACAGCCACACTCATCTGGACAACTAAAAAAAGAATGAGATTACTTCAAGAGAAATAAAATTGTATTAATTGTAATTCTAAATGAATAAAGAAGAAAAAAAAATGTCTTTTGTACCATTTCATATGAAAGTTCTTATTAATGATCAATTACCTCCTCACTCTACATGTAAATAAAATAATAATAATAATAATAATAATAATAATAATAATAATAATAATATTGTCAGGTGAGGGATTCGAACCCTCGCTTTCAATTTCTGAAAATTAGATCTTAAGTCTAACGCCTTAGACCGCTCGGCCAACCCAACACGTGCATATTAGTCAACGTGTTTTGTTGATTCATGTCAGTTCGCATTTAGCTTTGTGTGGTGAACATCTTTTCTTTGTGAAGTAAACCAGCATCATGAAGTATTTTAATTGTGTAAAGTATTCCAAAAAACAGTTAATGCAAATGATATTGAGTCAAAAAGAAATGAATTTAAAATCTGAAAGAGATCGGCTAAAAACATTTAAGACCTGGTCTTCAGACAGTTTTACGAACACTGCATGGTTAGCAGCTGCAGGATTTTTCTATTTTGGATATAAGGATATGGTTAGGTGTGCTTTCTGTAATCTGCAACTTAGTTATTGGGAAGAAGATGATGATCCGTTTGAAGAACATAAGAAATGGGCTTTTTCTTGCCCCTACGTAAACAATATTTCTCCTAGCATAGAATTGAAATGCGAATATGAAAGACTTAAAACTTTTCAAAATTGGCCTCTTCCCTGTCCAAACGAATTTTGTTTAGCACCAGCAGGGTTTTATTATACTGGACATGGTGATAAGGTGAAATGTATATTCTGTAAGATTGAAATTGAAAATTGGAGGGAAAACGATAATCCTTTAAATGATCATGAAAAATGGGCGCCATATTGTCCATATATAAGAGGGTTTTACGTCGGCAACGTTGATTTAAATCCTGAAAATCCTACTATTATTCCACATAATACAAGTTATGATACGTGTGGAAGCAATATATGTTGATGTGATGTGATTTTTTGTGCAGTGTGCATTCTCAGACGTAAACGTAGACATGTTGAAGTTTGTTAAGCAGTCAAACACTCTACCAGTAATTTCATTTACTAATGCTGAAAACCAGAGTAAAAGTGAAAAAAGAAAGCATGGTGTTTTACTACCGAACACAATTCGATGTATCATTTGCGGTCCATCGAACTGCGGTAAAACAAACGTAATGCTAAATTTATTATGCCACAAAAATGGAGTTCGTTTTGAAAACGTTTATATTTATTCTAAATCACTTGCTCAAAGTAAATATGTTGAATTAAAAAAGTTTTTGGACTCCATAAAAGAAATAAAAAGTGATTTTTTTTCCGATAATGATGAAGTAATGCCTCCAGAAATGGCTAGAAAAAACTCTATATTTGTTTTTGATGATGTAGCCAGCAATAAACAACAACACATGAAAGATTATTTCAGTAGAGGTCGTCATCACGACGTTGACGTATTTTATCTTTGTCAAACATATTCTTGTATACCTAAACATCTAATTAGAGATAACGCTAATTTTTTAATTCTTTTTAAACAAGACGGAACAAACTTGCGTCACGTATATAACGATCATGTAAATACAGATATGAGCTATGAACAGTTCTTTGATATTTGTTCGTATTGTTGGCAAAACTCTAAGTTTGGTTTTTTGGTTATCGATAAAGATAGCGATTTACAAAATGGTCGATATCGCAATGGATTTGATGTTTATTTTCAGTTATAAATATGACTTCAAAAAGAGGTAAATGGCCATTCGTGTTATAGCTTTTGCGTGGTTAACAACTTAACTATGACATCGTTTAACAAAACCAATAATGTGTCTATCGGACGACCGACTTCACGACATGATATTGCAACTAAATCATATGTTGATGATAAGCTAGTGCAATATGAAAATCAACTAACAACAACAACAAGCGACGGACATCTAAGTATTAACGGCAAACGGTTAAAAAATGTCGGAATGCCAATACATGTTGAAGATGCATGCAACAAAGGTTATGTAGTGAAGTTATTAAATGAGCTAAATAAAATCGAGTCTAAAGAAGACATACAACGAAACTTTAACGAGCTTAAAGGTTTAATTTTTTCAATTTGTAAAATAGAGAAAAAAGAACTTGACTTTCAAAACAAACGTCTCGCGGGCTTAGCTTTACCATTATCTGCAAATGATGCAGTAAACCTTATTGCAATGCAGCAACATACATCGAATATAAAAAAATATCTTGAGACCCGAATAACAGAAGTGTTACAACGAGTAGAATTCATTCATGGTTTAGTGCGAGAATTTTCAGAAGATCACTTTCCGTATGATCAAGATACTCTCGACTTGGGTAACAAAAGAATAAGAAATGTTAAAGATCCAATTCAAAATCAAGATGCGGTAACGTATTCTTTTCTTAAAACTCATGTAACAAATGAACTCGATGAAATTAAAAAATCTCTTTTGAATATAAACAGAGATGATGAAACTGTAGATATGTTAAATAGAAGAATAACAAACATATCTCAACCAATCGATTCGTTAGATGCAATAAACAAATATTACTTAGAAAACTTTGCTGCCTCTCGAAAAGATCTAGAAGACTTAATCGCTAAATTTAATAAACAAAACGTTTTAAACGTAGACGATGGTGGAACTTTAAATATGATGAGTGGACGAATTACTCACGTAAACAACCCCATATACGATAACGATGTTGCAAATAAGACGTTTGTTGAGCAATATGCCGCTTCCCAACGTGAATTTGATCAATTGAAACAAACTGTAAACAATCTACAACATCAAAAACAAACAAATGTTGAGTTCCCTGTTAACGACCAAGACGTGACAAATAAACGGTTTGTAGAACACTATGCTGCGTCACGAACTGAAGTTAATCAACTAAAAGAAATTTTAAGCAATTTACAAACTCGTATTGAGGGTGTTGCTAACAATCTCAATATTGTTAAAAAAGAAGATCTTGAAAGTTATGCTGCTGAATCCAAAGAAGAATATAACAAGTTAAAAACTGAACTGGGAAAAATTGAGCAAATGGTTAACAAAGAACCACTCGAAAGTTTTACTGCATCCAAAGAAGAATATGGTATATTAAAAGATGAAGTAAAGAAAAAGAACTTATCGAAATTTATTCTGAAATTCTCCAACACACCATCAATCCATTCACCAGTATACACGCTTCATAATCATAACATACAGTACCAACTTCCCTACAAAGGTGTATTAAAACCAATTTTTGTTTCACCAAGATCTCCAATTGTGTATGCAATTTTAAATATACGTCAAGAGATTGAACTGGATGGCAGTGATATTGTCGTTGAAGAGCAAGATGAAATTCAGTTTCGACTTAGAGACCCGAAAAAACATAAAACTGATGATCTTCCTCTTCAAATCGATTTTGAATATACTATAAATAAGTAAAACAACCACAATTTCCGTTTAGTCATGGAGAAGAGGTCAAAGATTAAAGCTGAAAGTCGAGTAAAGGATAAACTTTCTCGCTTAAAAAAAGATGTTAAAGACAAGTATCTTTCACTTCAAGATGATGTTAGACGAAAAGAATTAGATATAGAGACTAACTTTAAACCAGTAACAAGTTCATTAAATCAACTTGTAGCTATTGCTAATACGTCGACTCAAAATAAAGAAAATCGAAAAAGAAAAGGAAAATATATCGATTCTGAATCCACTGCTACTTCAGACGAAGAAGATGGAGATAGCATCAAAATAATTTCACTACTTAACCGCTACTTAGATCCGTTCATTAAACAAAACGTGGATAGAACATTTGGTATAACGATAAGAAATGATAAACAATACTTGGGACGCGAACGAGTTTTCTTCGATAAAAAGTGGATAAAAGTTGGCGGTGAAAAATTTCCTATTACAGAAGGTCTACTTGAATTGATTCAAAGGAAAGTACCAGACCCCACTCTAATAGATAGGAGTGATTTAAGTTCATATTTGAAATTATTAAATGTTTCAAACGTGCACAAAAGAAATTATACAAGCAATGCAGCTCCGAGAGGAACGCAATCTTATAAGTATAAAAATATAATTGAACCCCTTCTCACTGAAGACATAGATAGAATTATAAAAACAGCAGATGAAAATGAAGAAGCAAATACTACAATGCATACTGGATATGGTCAAAAAAAACACATCGCGCCACAAGCCATTTGGAAATTTGAAGGCGGAAGCAATATTGAATTCGTTCACTGGAATGAACCAAACAAATTGGTATCAAGACTTAAAACATTAATTGCATCGAAAGCTGCAGGTCACACAGGAGTAGACAGCGAAATCTTTGCAATAGAAGAAGAACTAAGAAATGCTGGATATATTGAATAAAAATTCCAACGTTTGTAAAACAATGCACAGTATGTTATAAAACATTGTTTGGAAAATAACTATGAACGAAATCAGACGAGAAATTGCAAAAGAACTTCACGCACCGCTTAGAAAAAAGTTTAAAAGACGACGTGTTATTAGCAAAGGAATCGATGACCTCCATGAAGCTGACATTGTGGACATGTCCAAACTTGCAAAATGGAATAATGGATTTAAATATTTATTAACCATTATTGACGTTTACTCGAAATATGCATGGGCAATTCCTCTTAAAACCAAAAAAGGAAGTGAGATTGTGAACAGCTTAAAATTTGTTTATTCTCAAAGTAAAAGATTGCCCAATTATTTTCACACCGATCGAGGAACGGAATTTTATAACAGTGAATTCAAAACATGGTCTCAGAAACAAAATCTAAAGCATTATTCCACTGGCAGCTCCATTAAAGCGAGTGTGATAGAAAGATTAAATCGAACTCTTAAGGAATCGATGTGGAAAGAATTCACAACACGAGGTTCTTACCGATGGGTACATATTTTGCCTGAGTTACTAGTAAAGTATAATCACAAAATACATCGCAGCATTGGCATGAAACCTAATGATGTGAAAAGAAACAATCCACCCCGCTTGCCAACACAATATAATGAAACTTTAAGAAAACCAAAATATAAAATCGGCGACATTGTAAGGATATCAAAAATCAAGAAACACTTCAGTAAAGGGTACGAAGGTAATTGGACAACAGAATTATTTACAATTTATAAAGTTCAAAATACTAATCCACGAACATATCTTTTAAAAGATAATAAAAATACCCCAATATTTGGTGCGTTCTACGAAGCAGAGTTACAACGAACAAAACATCCTAATATTTACTTAGTCAACAAAGTACTACGTAGAAAAGGAACCCGAGCCTTCGTATCTTGGCTTGGATTCGATTCAACTCACAACTCTTGGATCCCCAACAAAAATATCTTATAATTAGAACAGTGTAAGTTTTTTTATTTTTATTTTTTATTCCTCACAAAGATATTATTATTATTATTATTATTATTATTATTATTATTATTATTATTATTATTATTATTGTTATTATTATTATTATTATTATTATTATTATTATTATTATTATTATTATTATTATTAATGTGTCTCTATATATATATTTTTCAGCTCACTAAAACCAACACACGCAAGAAAGAAAAGAATGATTGTACTTACCCCGTGCACAAGACCAGCATATTCCACTCTGCAAACAACACAGCATCTTCAATTCTCTCTGCAGCTTGTTGGAAAAGGAACTACTTACCACTTTAAGAACGAAGATCATATCATTTTTCACTATTTCATATTATATAATTAATGTAAACCACAAATGATCAAATAAATATATTTAAAAAATAAAATTTACACTGCACAATATTAATCCACTGTCCACTGTCCATTGAATTTAATTTAAGATTTGAACATCATCATCATCATCATCATCATCATCATCATCATCATCATCATCATCATCATCTTCTTCTTCTTCTTCTTCTTCTTCTTCTTCTTCTTGTCGGTCTTCTTCTTCTCCTTCCGCTCGATGTTCTTCTTCTTCTTCCATTCGATGGTCTTCTTCTTCTTCTGCTTCTTCTTGCACTTCTTCCATATGCTCTTCCATATGCTGTTCCTCTAATGGCCGTTCAAACACGGCCATTAGCTCTTCCGCCAATGTAGGTTCAAACACGTTGAAATTCATCGAGCCGATGGATCTCAACTTGTCAATAATAATATTGACAATGTGAAATGTCATGCCGTTGAAAATAATTTCACGGCAGTGGTGTTGATCCCTCATCAGCTCGAATATTTCGGCGCTTAAAAGCTCCTTTTCTCCCGGTGTTAAGGTGTTATACCACACCTCCTCCTCTATTTTCGTCGCACTGACGATGAAATGCAACCCTTGATTCAGGGCACTTTCCGCAAACATCATAATGTGTTGCAATTTTACTAACTTTTCTATCAACCCCTCGCACAGACTCATGATATTGCAGATAAAGATAGCTAACTACTGCTCCATAGCAATCTCCTCTTATATATATATTAAGAAGTTAGAGCGCCAAAAAACCTCTTTAAAACATTTCGCATGAAGCTCTGGGAACCGACATCCAATCTCGTTCTCGCATTAAAAATTACAGACTTGACTAATGACGTCTGGGAATCTAAAAACAAACAGATCGAAATTCATTTCACACACTCAAAGTTATACATGTCATATAAAACACTTTAACCAGATTGAGATCATGAAGCAAGCCAGAACACAAAAATGTTAACATCATTTAAATTAAACAGACATAACATAGCGAGAAGGAGTAACACAACTCCACTCCCACGCCGTGGTAATATATGTCATACTTAAACGGAGTGTAGCATTACAACATATGATTGCTTATTTAGCTTGCGCGAGCAAAAACTTTAACGACAACCATGCACTACATGAGCTGAGTGCTCTCATGGCTTGCCGCACGGCGCGAGCAAAAACGGAACAGCTGCACACACATGTCTGGTAGCGATCCGGCTATGTCGAGTGCCTCACCGTACACTCTCATTCAAAAGTTATGACACCCAAGACTCTCTACACTTCCTTGGGAAATTACCAAAATATAATTCAATAATCAATCAATACTTAATAACCATGATACACAGGCTGCCCCCCCCCCGGGAATTAAATAACAAAACACGGAATCGAACCAAGAAACCCCCCTGTAGGAGTGGAAGAGGAGTCTGAATTTCGAGTTACCATCCTAATAAACAACCCCCATGCCGTCAACACCCATTAACTTTTTATCACCATCACATAAACAAGCCAAAAGGTCAACCCCTTCCCACGCTAACACGTGCAGTGCACATGCCCCGCTCCTGGACCACGTGGTCAGGATTTCGCAATTTCTGGTCATGATGATGCAATATTTAGAGTCTAACAAACACTTACTACTTGTAGGCGACCCTGTTATAGGAGGTATTTAATGTATGAAGGTATTTGTGTGTACCTTGTCCGGGGTTGTCCCGTTGACCAGATGTTATTGGAGGGTGACTGAGTGTGCAGACCCATCCCAGAGTTATTGAAAGCGAGCTTTGCGCCGCTGGTAACTTGTGTTATTGTGTGTCCGAGTTGTTATTGCTCGTTGATTATATTCCGACTTTTGAGTCGAGGCTTTTTGGTGGAGATTGATCTCAGTGGAGACACTCCGTGCCCAGGCTATTGTCAGTATTATTCGGCTGGCTGCGTGGCTCAGGGGTAACGTTCTCGCTTGCTGCGCCCAAGGTTGCAGGTTCGTATCCTGGCGCAGTCAGCTGGCATTTGAGGGTGCGCAAATGTGAGGGAGCCGTGTCCGTAGAATTACTGGCACGTTAAAGATCCCATTCGGGGCAAAATTCCGGCACCCCGGCGTCTCTAAAAGCCAGTGTAGTTAAAAGGGACGTAAAACCAATAACATTATTATATTCAGTATTATTCGCCATAAACCAACGATAAACCTAAACCGACATCTTAATAATAAAACGCATAATTTTGGTAAAACAAAAGCTAACTAACGAATTCTTTCTATCTAACTATGTTCTTTTGCATTTTGAACCTGCTGACATGGCCGTGTTAATGAAGGTATTTCCTTTTGAGGAATGACTAGGACAGCTGACACTTTTGAAGCGACCTGAAACTTGCTCGAACCTTGAGTTCGTAGCTTGTGGAGCGCAGGCCATGCGATGTTAGACGTAGTCTTTACTACGCAGTCGTCACCGTAACTACACACATTAGATGACTATGGCTTACAAAGAGTAAACCAAGGTGCAGGCAGGCATTTTAATAAAACTGTTGTCTCTTATTAATTATTTATGATGTGCAAGTGTATGAATCCTACGTGTTACCCTATTGTGTGCTGTTAGCACGTAGTTACTAAGAATAATTAAATGTTTTTTTACATGGCTGATCACTTAGCTTTCAATGTAATTGTTTTCTGTTACGGACGTCATCGCCGTAAATTTTGTTAATTGATAGGACTTAGCTAGATGATTAACGTTAAATGTAAATGTGGAGATGGTATCATCCTAACTTAGATTTGTTTTGCTACCCTGTTAAATGTAAATTCAGATATTAACTTGATCTTGTAACTTGACCTAGGGATTTGCGTCGTACCATTTTCCTAGTGTTGCTGTTGTTGCTTTATTATTGTGAGATAGATCTTTCGCGAGGGTTTTCCGTAACTTCTCAGGTAGGGACCTGCTCTTTATTTTTTTTTATTAGCTTGCGGATTAGCCGATTGAAACCCTCCGAACTAGGCTAGGGGCTTGTGAATTTTAACAATAAATTTTCACGGTGTTTTACATAAGTCTGGATGTTTATTTTCTCAGTCTAGTTTTTAAGGTAACGTCCAAGTTGGTCATAATTATTACGTTCCCTTTTTCTAATTTCGGTTCTATAAATTGCTTCACTTCCATTGCTGCGTCCGTTGTGCTCTTCTGTGGTGTAAATCCAAATTGATTATCATTCATTAATTTATTTTTGATGATGCATTATTCTACTAATCGATAACTTCTCCAGTACCTTGCCCACTAGATTCAACAAGCTAATTGGTCTAAGTTTCGATGGATCTGTACTCTTTTATTTTCCTGGTTTAAGTATGAGAATTATTTTTGCTCTCTTCCAAATTTTAGGGAAGCATGCTCTTTTCAGACATTCATTATATATTGACGTTAAAAACTTAGGAAAATTATTGAAAGTTCATAGGAGTATTTCCATAGTTATTCCATCTTCGCCTGGTGCTTTCTTTGGATTGAAGCTACTAATGGTTTGACGAATCTCCTCCTCGGTGAAATATCTATCATCGCAAGTATTAATTAATTCATTAATTAACCTTCTTACGTTTTTATAGTGATCTGTATCTTCTTCTTTAGCTTCCGGAATAAGATAACCCATAATATATTCTACAGTGCCTTCCATATTTAATGTTGTCGTTCCGTCAGGTTTCTGAAGAGTTGACATGAGAATGTTTTTCCTTATTTTTCCTGAAGCCAGTTTATACACTTCATTCCACGGATTTACAGATGATGTTGTGTTACAGTATTGTTTCTAGGAGTCAAATTTCTCTTTTCTGACAGCTGCTTGGTACTTCCTCTTCTCACGAAATAGGCTTGCTTACGGATCTCTCTGAGTTCGTCATTATCATTTTTTTTTTGAATCTCCGTCTTAAGGTTGCCATTCTTTTCCTAAGTATAGTAAGGGCGTCAGTCCACCATGGAACTGATTTCTTCCTTTCTGACATATTTGGTCCCTTAAGTGTTATAAATGTTTGCCTACAAGTTGACTGTAATATCTCAGCAAATTTGTTAACAATAGATTCTAATTTTACTTCTCTTTCCACACTCTGGGACAGAAACTGATCTAATTCCTTCATGTCTCCAATATAATTAGCCTTGTTAAAATTTCTAGAAAGATTTTTGGCGAGGTTATTATCAAATTCTTTATATTTATCGCCTTGCACTTTGAACCTTACACCTTGAAAACTACACTCTTGCTTGTTACGTATCGGTATTTCAGTCCTGATTTCAAATTTTATAATGCTATGATCTGAACAACTCTCCTCTTCGCTAATATCCAATGCCTGCATTACTGCCAGAAGTTGATCATTAACTATAGTAAGATCATTATTGCTAGCACCTCTGCTGCATTGAAATGTAGTTCTTTCACTATCTTCATTAATTATATGAAGTGATTTACTAGCAATATATTCTTCTAGTATTCTACCTCTTGAATTCGTTAGCACATCGTGCCATGTTGTTGATCTGGCATTACTGTCCATAGCTATAATGACCCCGGCTCCGTTAGTAAATTTTAAAAGCTGGTCGATTTTCTTTAATTCTTCTTCTAATGGAAGACTATAATCTAAATATAAATATAAATCTGAAATTTTCCGAATATTATTTGCATGACAACAATATCTCCATCTGATAATTGTTCAATAAGTAAAGCGTCTATTCCCCTGTTTGTAATTACTATGCCAGCTCTACTCTTTTCATTACCAGAAGTAAATGTACGATATCATTTAGAAATACCTGCAGGTTGGTTGTTGTACGTATATGGTTCCTGAATAAATATTATGTCCGATGAATTTATCTCAATGATCTTCATTAAGTTGGCTGTTGCAGCCCTTGAATGCTGTAGATTTATTTGAATACAATGTATGTAAGTTCCTCGATTTAATGTCATATATGTTGATATTGTAGAATAAACATTAATAGTCTATATTCATCATGTACCTTGTTAAAACAGCACGCAAACTAGGGCAACTTTTGTGTAAAGAAGAATGCTTCACACATATATTTTCTTTCTTATTATACTTATTATAATTGATGCAGTTAATACAACGATGTTCATTTTCAGGAGCTGTACAATCTTTCCTTTTATGATTACCTGCACATAAAGGGCAGGTTTCATCGCCATTACATGCTTGATACCGGTGTTCGTACCTGCTGCATTTGTAGCATCTATTAGCAACTTGATAATCTGCCACATTACAAATTACCCATCCAACCTTCAATTTCGAATGAAGTAATTGTCTTCTAGTTTGTGGACCTACTTCTATGATTAAATTGCAAATATTTTTTTATGTCTTGAAACTGAACTTGGAAACAATATCATCTTCTTTTAAATTTAGTTCAGGATTTTGTGTTCTGATTGTCTCAGAAGCATTTTCCACCGTAATATTATCCGGTATATCATATACAATCATTCCAGGTTTCCGTAATTTATGTACCTGTACATCAACGTGTTGACCACATTTTGTGTTAATTGCCTCGTTTAAAACATCAATTTCTCGTTTGCTACCAGTTTCCAGTAAAACTCTACCATCCCTAAGTATTTTCATTGCATTAATCCCTACTTCTATTTCAGTTGGGTTTATCTTACTTTTAATGCGAGTTTTAATTTGCTCAGCAGTTTCGGTGGCCTTGGATTTCACGAACAATTTATATTTCTTCTCTGTACCTCCCTTCCTTACTTCCGAGTACAAGTTCCGAATGTCGCCACCAGACTGGGAAGTTTGTTGCGCATTCGTTAATAGTAACGACTGCGGTATACCGACAGATGGCGCCACCAGTCCTGTTACTGGAGTGCAACATCTAGCTTGCAAGTCACCTTTGAGCTTTCTAACCTCATCTTTGGTCTGTTCAATAGTATTTTTCATTTCAACAAATATGTTCCTAATCTTACTTTAGTAGGTATTTGTACATAAAGCCTGTTAGTGTGTAAATACTTGTTTCCCGCCTAATGTAAATGGGCACAATTGGTGTTGACCGACTGAAAAGCATTCTTTAATATAATTAAGCAGCACTTCTATCACTACAATATATCTTTGTGATATAAAAACTACCACTAATTGGAGATATGCTATTCTGAGTTCAAAGAACAAATGTCAGTTCTTTGAAATGTAACTGGTAACCTATTTCATGTATCTGCACGTAAATGCTTGATAAATATTTCCAAGCACAATTTACGTTGTGTGATCATTTTGATACACAGCGCCCGATCACGCCCAACAGAAGGCTAATGATGTGTACCCAACAGCATCGTACGATCGTTTTCACAGAAACCACAGTGATAATTTTATCTTCAAAGCAGAAACTCTGAACTGGAATATTGCAATTCAACCCTGCAGCATTAAATAAAAAATTATTGCCTCACAAAACACATAAATCCTGCCTGAATCAAAGATAATCGCCTTCGATAAGTTTGCAACATGTAGCACCACGGGTAAGGAGGAAGCGGTTGAAATTCAGAGTTTTGGGTTGGTCAACGAACAGCGCGATAGGATTGCGAGCAAATACCCTCGATACAGGAACGAAATAGGGGAGGTTCTAAGTAGTGGATTTCCTCATATCACAGATAATTTCTGATCTTTGCTACAAGAAAGAGGGTATTCTACACATCAGAAACAGTAACCATCACAAATAGATTATAAGTGCAAACGTCATCTCCTCATTAACATTCATATGGATATCATTAACCGAGTACCACATTTTTCTTATATACTTCCATAAGTGACAACTCTGAATGAAAATGGATAGCTTATTAGCTGCTAAATAAAAAGTGAATATCAATATCAACTTTGGACACGCAATAACAAAATAAATACGTTCAATGACAAATATAATAAGAGGATATCAGATTTTGCCAACGAACCAAATTCACATACAGTTTTTCAGTTAAAATCCATAAAACAAAAAAATGCTATTCCTTATTATGTTGTCCACTTACTCATTTAGATGATGTCTACTTGCATCACTCTCTTCACCTTGGGTTTCTTCCTCTACATCCTAGTGACAAAAATGAATCATTAATTCCTTTGCTATCGTCTTATGCTTCTTCTCAATAAATTGCAAATAATGTAACTCAACAGAACAACTCACAGAAAGTAAGGTAGTAATCATTTATAAAACTGAGTGAGGATACCTTCGTATTCTCCATTACATTTTACTGAATTATACAAGTCTTCTTCTGAAACTTAGTGAAGCCATCTGTCCTCATAGGTTAATTAAACCTAACTGTGATAGAAAAAAATGGGGAGAACAGTGCTTTAAAGGAAGTAATAGACTGAGGGATTGAAGAAAGAACATTTAATTCGACATTTTCCAGCAGGTAGCCGGGATTTTTTTTACCTAACTGCTTCATCTCAATCACATATCATTAACAAGCGAGTTTGCCTTCCAAGATCAATGAACATACAAATTATTCATACAGTATATGCCAATATTCTACAAGAACTTCTCCATAAGACACTGCACGTTCTACAGAAGCAGAAGTAGGAGAATAAGAAGAAGATGAAGGAAAAAAAAAGAAAGACTGTTAAATTATCAAAAACATTAGAGTAAGCCAATTATGTTCCTCTGAAGATTGATTGATTTGATTTTCACGGCTACACTTACAGCTTAAGAGCTCCTTTACAGTAGCGCCCTACATAAAATAAGATTAGGGCTTATAAAAATAAAACATTTCACTTATATTCACAAAATAAATAATCATAGTCGAACAATTATAGTAACAAAAAGATAGTAACAATACAATAATAATAATAATACTAATGATAATGGAAAAATTATATACAAAAGAGTGAGAGTGCATACAGACTATCAGCCCGAAAAACAAACACCATATACTGTACAAGAAAAGCTATTAAAGTAGACAGGTTGTCAGCCATTGTTCTTGTGTTACAATTTAACTTAAAAAAAAAACATAATGCAGTAATCAAATGTGAGAGGTATACTGCTCCAAGAAGCAGAATGAAAGATCTCTTTTGAAAGCTGCAGTGCTTGCAATGTTGACGAACTTATATAAATCGAAGGTGTTGAAGAGGCGTGAGGCGGTGCAAACAAAAGATTAATTGAACTTCATGGTTCGGTGTAGAGGAATCTGGAATGTTAATTTTGTGTATCTATTTTCTCGATTATGAACAGAATGCATTGGTGTAAAGGCATTGTAGAGATATAACGGGGTCTTGGTATGGAATATTTTATGTGTCAGAATGGCAACTGATAACTGCCTGCGCTCGTGGAGTTTCAGCCATTTCAGCTGCACGTAGTAAGGTGTGATATGTTCATCTCGCCTTACATCCAGAATGTAACGAACACATACATTCTGGACTCTTTGTAATTTGATGTTCTGTGTTTCTGGTAAATCATTGTATACAGCAGAGCCATAATCAATGATTGGAAAAATGAGAGTTTGTACGAAGAGCTTACGTATGTTAGGAGGGGTGTAAGAAACAGTTCTTTTCAGGAGATGCATAGTTGATACAACCTTCCTTACCAAATCAGACGTATGCTCTGCCCACGACAGTGTTCTATCAAATATCACTCCGAGATTATTGACAGTGTTGCTATACTTAATATTATTATCTAGTATCTTGATGGGTGGTAGTGAATTAAAATCTACTGAATTTAGAAGTTTTGTATATCCAATGGATATAAGTTGTGTTTTAGATATGTTCAAGTTAAGATTATGATTTAGGGCCCATTCACAAAGCCTGTCAATGTCTTCATTAAACAGATGCAGTGTTAGGCGTGAGGTGAAAATAGGTTTGGAGGTCATCAGCATATATATGAACAGAACTATTTAGGAATTCACTAGAAACATCGTTTATATATATCGAGAAGCATAGTGGACCTAAGACAGATCCCTGAGGTACTCCACTTTCTACCGATTTCCTGTCTGAGAAGGAGCCATCCACGAGGACCACTCTCTGTGTACGCATGGAAAGGTAGGATTTGAACCAGGAGAGAGCACTCTGAGAGAAGCCAAAAGATGTCAGCTTTGCAAGAAGTATATTGTGATTCACACAGTCAAAAGCCTTACTGAAATCTAAAAGACATAGGATTGTAAGCTGACGCTTGTCCATAGCTGAGCGTATATCATCGCTGACCTTTAACAAAGCAGTGGTGGTACTATGACCCTTTTTAAACCCAGATTGGTAAGGATTGAAGATATTAAATTTAGTTAGGCATTCACATACTTGTTCATGAACTATTTTCTCAAGCGCTTTACTAAGGGCACAAAGGATATTTATTGGTCTAAAGTCACTACAGCTAGTGGGGTTTTTATTTTTTTTGGCACTGGACGTATGATAGCACACTTCCAAAGAGACGGGTATACTCCACTTCGTAGAGATAAATTAAATAGATGGATAATTGGGGGTAGAAATACTTCAAGACAGTTAGAAATAAGAGAAATTGGAATGCTATCAGGGCCTCTTGCTTTTGTACGAATTGATTTGATGGCTTTCACAATCTGTTGTGGGTAAACATACATAATGAAAAATTTTTCATGGGCAGGGGGAGGGATGGATGTGTATTTCATGACGGTCTCTGATACTTTTAATACATCACCAATTGAGGCAACATTTGAATAATGTTCATTTAATTGTGATGCAGAGACAGGCATCTCAACATCAGTGACTGAACTGGCACCAACTCCCAATGATTTTGCAGCACGCCATCTGGCGGAGGTGGTTTTGCAGTCACTGACGAGGTTGTACATATATTTCACTTTTGTGTTCCTGATTGTTTTGTCTTATTACGCAGAATTCTGTACTCTTCATAGTCAATGGTAAGTTTAGATTTAATAAATGTTCTACGTGCTTTATCACGTTTCTTTAAAAGCGTTTTGATTTCTTTACTGATCCACGGAGCAGAGTTATGTTTTATATCCACTTTTTTGGCGGTGCATGCATATCATAGAGTTTATTTACACAATCATTAAATAGAGTCACTTTCTCATCTATGTCAGTGGAATGGTAGAAATTCTGCCAAGGGAGTAATTCTGCATCCGTTTTAAAATCATTTAAATTAAATTTGCTGAAGTCACGTACAAAGATTGATTTTGGTCGAAGTTTCGGGGTAGATAGAGAAAACACTGCATACAGAAGATCATGGGCTGAGAATCCAGCAGCTGGTTCTTGTCCGTAGTCAACAACGAGGTCATTACAGTTTGAAGAGATAATATCGGGAGAGCTGTCACAAGTAGCTGTGTGAAATGTAGTATCGAATGGTAAACAATCAACATTACAGGAACAGAGCACATCACATACCTGTTCAGTTTCAAAAGCTCCACTACCAAACCGAGCATTAACGCCCCCAACAATAAAAACATATTTATAATCAAGAATGAACCTGTACATGTCATTCAGAAAAATGTCTAGGTAGTCAGCTTTCGGTGGACGGTACACACAAGCAAAGAGAATTTTAGATTCGGTACGAGAAATGTCAAGTATAATGTATTCAGGCCTCTTATTATATTCACCAGGAGATTGATTTAGCACGCTATACTTTATGTTATCCCTAAGGTAAACTGCAACACCACCTCCACCGACGGTTAATCTGTCATTTCTAATGACTTTATAGCCAGTGAGAGAGACAGCAGCATCTGGAATTGAGGGCTTGCAAAAGGACTCACTTACTGCAATTATGTCAAAAGACGAACCACCAAAGACGTGACAAAATTCAGAATAGTAAGAGGAGTCAACTAATGATTGAGCATTGATATGCACAATTTTTAGGCAGTTTGTGTTTTTCAGGCTGATAGCGGAAAGTATGTCCGATAGACTATGATCAGATGCTACCATAGGTACACGTTTAAAAGATCTTGTAAAGTAGTGAAAGGCATTGCCTAGTCACTCAGAAGATAAATTAGTACAGTGACCATTATAAGTCGTCATTCATAATCTACAATAGCACAAACTACAACACAATTTAGAAGCTAAAGAAAAAGTTAAGTTATGACAGATGGCACATAAATATATGAGTTAAATAATGACACAGTGAAACACACTGCAATCTTCAGTAACATTTTGGAATTACACAGTCATGTCATCAGATCTGGCTAGAATTAAGCTAGGCATAGTTTAAAGTCACTTGTCACTCACCAACCATCACACCCTGAAAATGCCATTAAGGTTTCATATCTCAAGATATAGTGTACGTTATAGCTATATAGATTATACATTTAATTTAACATTTGTGATAGGTTGAATTTAAAAAATTAAAAGATACAGATATAATGAAATTAAAGTTGAATGTGGTTTAAAGCAGGCCTGCTAAGTCTCCAGCTTGTACCCTATATAGGCCTACTTACAGAACATAAAATGTATTCACATTGCAAGATGCAAGGTTAGACAGGAAATGCTAATCTGAACACATAACAGTGATGGTTACAGGTGGCAGCTGAAGAACAATTATTTATAATAATTACCATCCATTGGGATTAATCTCACTAAATGTCTGTCATCGGAGAGAGAGCTAGCAGCCATTAAATCAACTGTGAACTGGGTTAATTTTGTTTTGCCTGATCTGTATGACAATATCTGTCATGCAGAAGCCTATAGCTCACACTCATCATTAACAGTAATAACCTGTGTGGGAGAAGAAAGATAAGTTAGGGCTGGGAGCGAAAGGTGAAAGCAAGTAAGTCGAATTTTAGTGTGTAAAGACGTAAGTAATGTTTAAAGCTGATTGATTGTAATGTAGACAATGTAACATAAATATTGATACTACATATTGGTACTAACTGAAATCAGTAGGTCCACTGTATCTACATTATACATCAACAGTTATTGAAGTGATTGGGATAGAGAGCAAAAGGATCTTTCTCTGAAAATTAGCACCTTTCCATTTGTCAGAGTTGTCAACGAAGGTGAAATTTAATTCTACAAGGCAACCTGAATGAATGTGTTCTCTTCTTAAGGCTGGCCTGGGTGGTGTTCGAACCTGCTGGTTGGAATTTATTGTTTCTGTCGGCAATCATGTCCAGGCACCGGGAACTGCCATACATGATATACCACCGACTCATCCATGCACGTCGTTAAAAATTATTGTTCCGATAACAATGAAGGGCATGATTTTATGGTAAAGGGAGTTCCAAGTTACAAAATGGAAAAATCAAAGGACATGAGCCAATTGTTCATTCTTTCAGCAGCATTGCCCGTAGAGTTTACAATACACTGCTTGGAGCGTTGACTATTATTCTAATAGCTCCACCCCGCTCATTCCAAGAGACGTCTATCGAGTCTATTTCAAAAGCTCTTATGAATGTAGTCACATACGGTAGCTTAAAAAAACTCTATTAATAATAGTTTTAACACACATTCATTAGGCAGCCAAACACGGAACTTGTACATCAAATCATAGAATTATACCTAAGAGCTGAGTTAAATATTTAAAAAACGTAAAGCTCCGGGTCATGTGGCCAGACTACTTCTTCCATCTGATGACAAGTGACTTTCAACGCCCCCCCCCCCCCCGTCTTCCGTCCTTGTTATTGATCACCATGGATTCTCATTTTAAATTCCAGGCAAATGCTGGGGGTGGTACTTCTTAATAGACTTCATTCTTATGAAACAGTAGATAGAGGTAACATAGTGGGTTCAATCTTAAAACATAAATAGAAACATCACACATATTGGATCACAAAGGGCAAAGAGCGAAAACATCAAAGGTATCACAAAATCTGAACATTTTAACACATACTGTGAGCATCAATTCGACACAATGAAATCTAAATGGTATTAAATAAAACCACCAACAGTCCGTATATAATTATAAAATATTGTAGTTTCGACCACCGTGTGGTCATCATCAGCAATGTCAACAAATTGTCGGAAAAAACTATTAAAATATAAAATTGCCAGTAATTGAAACTAAGTTGTAATTATGAGATGCTCCTAAAAGTTTCCAATACAATCGAAATCAGATCTGTAAAAAATTATTTAACAAACAACAACAAATATAACCAAAATCTATAAGTTATCTTGTAAATAAAAGTGCTGTGTTGCTCCCAAGAATCAAAAAAGAGAATTTGTAATTATTAAAGCACAAAGAAGTGTTAATATAATAATATCGTATGGCCTCGGGTGCCGGGTGCAAGCTTTGTAATTTGACACCCTGAAGGTAGCTTGCATGTCGAATTTCGTTGTTCCTTGAATCACTATGAAAGTCAAGGAGGTTAGATAATAGATATATAAGCTCCTTGAACATTATAGCGCTTTCTAGTAGAGAAATGAGGAACTTTGTGTTGGCGGAAACTCCCGAGATTAATTTTGCCATTATGAACTCGGCCTACTGAATTCAAATGGGTTCTTTGACATGCCAACATCGTATGACACGCGTATCGTATCTTTGCCGCCTTTCAAAAATCACTTACCACGGCCAGGGGCGAACCTGCAATCTTGGGGTTAGTAGACCGACACGCTATCCACTCACCCACCGTGGCAAGCTAAAGAAGTGTTAATTATAAGTTAATGACAAATATAATGTTCTTCTATGCTTCTTGAGATCTTCTGTGTGTTTGATATATTATAATATTTTTTGGTTATACAACATTGTAACTAAACTTATTTCGTATTGGAAGATATTAAGAGCATCTCAAAATCGCAACATAACTCAAATGTTTTTAGGAAATAATTTATTATATTTATAATTATAATAATTGACAATTATATTTTAGGTTTATAACTTTTATATGATGGCGGCAGTGGATCCATGTACTGCACACATGATACCCTACAAAAATAACCTTCCAACTTAATAAGAGCCAGGGTATATTTCAGGTTGTCCATATACAGTTGTCAAATAAGTTTTTCAAGTGTGCTGTGTGTGGTGCAGATTAGGCATTCAAGTGATATTGCAATACAGTACATTTCAAGAAGCACACCCGATGCGTAAGTAGTAGAAGAACATTTATAACTGTTTTTACCTTGTAATTAATATCCCATTGTTTTAAAAATTACTATTTTTATTTTTAAATCTTGAAAGAAACACGGCACTTATATTTCGAAGTGTTTTTGTACTTCTTTGGTGAAATAACATTGAAACAGATGTGTTTTCCATAGTATTGGATATTTTAAGAGCATCTGAAATTAAAAGATAGTTTCAATTACTCGCAAGTTTATTATTCAATAGTGATCTTCCAACAACTTGTTAGTTTGCTGATGATGATCTCACTGTGGTTGAAACTAGTCCTAGTACATTAAGTAACTAATAATAATAAATGTATTGACAATTGGTGGTTTCATTTAATACCATTTATATTTCATTAAATATTATTACTAATGACCATTTGTTTCAGTTATGGTTAACTACATATCTATACGTGTTTATTATTCTTTCATGAACTTCTCTCTAGAGCTGGCAGGCTAGGATCAAGCTGTTAAAACTGTTGCCCGTAAGGGACTCTTATCTACTCCTCCCCAACCCTGCAGACACTGGTAATAATGAGGGTAGAAATACATACACACACAGCTTAACTATAAGAAATTCTGTAATAAGGATTTCTCAATGATTACGTACAAATAAAAGTAAAGCTGATACATATCAACAGCGAGCATGAAAGACTTCGAAAGTCATCACTGTGCTCCTAGCACTTCCCTTCCTTATGTCCGGCACACAACTCCCAGCTTGAAGTAGATATAAACTCCCGCTGAACCTTATGACAAAAGCTCAATGTTAAAGTGATAAGCCAAGGAAGACCATCGAAGACAATTGTGGAGACAGTCAAAACCATCTACCCTCCAATTCCCCCATGACGGGACTCCGGACCACTCCCCTTTTTAGAATACAGTAGTTTAGTCGACCCCGGAATATTCGGTATACCCAGGCCATCACAATACTCGATCTAACTTCTTGATTCAAAAATACCAAGTTCACATCAGGCATCTAATACTAAGTGATTGTGCTAAGGATATGCCGGCTTTACATGATGTAACCTTCACCTATGAGAATTAGGATTTAGTGATAACCGCCGGCCGTAAAAGCCTAAGCTGTTATATAAGATCTATCATATCTTAACTCAGCGAATAGAGCAATGGCAAATATAGAGGGAGGTCCTGTTTTTTTTGTCCAGCACTATTCGGTCAATGTATTCCTTTACCATCCACATAGACGTCTTCTGCTTTCCACTCCAAACATAATCTTACTGCAGACAGCTTGTATTTATCATCAGCATAGTTTGAATACACAATTTTGTAATTCCGAAATAGCATTTGTGAGCAGACGATGGCAATCAGATGCGATGAGATGCAACAATAGTAACCTAAGAAGTTACTTACCACTTTCAAATCTCCACCACACACTAAAGATGGTGTTTCTGTTTTGATGCATGATACAAACTCTGGTATGGACAACTCTTCTGTCTTAATATCCTCAGTTAGATGAGTATCATCCTGCAGACAATTAGGCCTACTTATTATACAAACATGTTCCTTTACATAGGTTGAATTAAATCTTACACAAGTTTCTATTACTTTGAATACCTACCAAATACAATGCGCAATACAAGGTCTGGGTAAGAAATTTTCTACAGAATGGTAGCTAGCTTGGTTAATAAATTAATTACATTTTGGAAATGGTGCCACCATAACTTATATTTATTTTTGTTTATGGGCGAGAAAAGAGCAATGTGATTAAATATTATGAGCAAATAACTTGCATAGAGACTTATTTAGCGGCATTCCTTCCCTTGCAGTTTCTGCAACTTTGTATGATTTTGAGTAGACGTTACGAGAATAGTGTAGGGTAAAAATTCTTTGAGAAGTGTAATACACTGAAGAAAATGGAAATTGCAACACCATGAAAGCATCGGTCGTCTGTGTTGATTTTCAAGATATGGAACAAAGCCATGTAGGTATGTAAACGATCCAAGTTTCAGACCCATTGGATTGTTGCTACAGGTCTCCCCACGTTATTGGTCGCTGAAGAATCAACTCCAGTATACGGACTCCGATGTAGCGTAGTTGACTTGTAGACTGTGCAGTGAAGTGTTCCCCGTCAAACATGCCTCGAAGACAGAAAAGAGCATGCTATCAACAACTGCCGCCGATTGAGAGGGCTCGGATAATTGGGCTGTGTGAGGCTGGATTATCTCTAAGGACTGTCGCTGCATTTGTTGGCCGACAAGCATCTACGGTACAACGTGTATGGTAGCAGTGGTCAAATGAAGGTACCCACACTCGTAGACCTGGCACAGGCTCAGCGCGACAGACAACTATGAGAGAGGATCGCCGCATCATTCGTATGGTCCGGATGGAACCCCATGCAACAGCAGCGCAAATTCGAGCAGCTGTGGCTCCCCACGTTACACAACAAACAGTTGGTAATCGCCTGCATGCAGCTGGCTTACGATCCCGTGTCCTCAGCAGAAGGTGATCCATTGACCCCAAAACAGCGACGTGTAAGGCTGGCCTGGTGTCGAGAACGATCGACGTGGGTCGACGAATGGCATAGGGTCGTCTTTAGTGATGAATCGCGCTTCTTTCTTGCCCACAGTGATCGACGGAATCGTGTGCGCCGACGTACTGGGGAGAGGGGCCGCCCAGACCTTATTGTCAAGAGGCACACAGGGCCAACACCAAGCATTATGGTCTGGGGAGCTATTGGCTTTAATGTGAAATCACAAATCGTGCTTGTTGAGGGCACTATGACGTTGATAGGGTACTCAATCAAGTGGTTGTCCCTATGATGGCGAACATTGCTAATGAGATGTTTCAGCAGGACAATGCCCGGGTTCACACTGCACGCATCTCCAGAGATGCTCTCCACGACATCACCATCTTAGAATGGCCCGCCAGATCCCCGGACCTCAGTCCTATTGAGCATGTGTGGGACATGATGGGTCGACAACTGGGCAACCGTCCTCAGTCACCCACAACTCTGGAACAACTGACCCGTGCAGTGCAGCAAGTATGGGCCACAATTCCTCAGGAAGCGATCCAGGGCCTTACTGACTCCATGCCTCGCCGAATTTATCAATGTATTGCAGCTCGTGGTGGGCACATCCTGTGTTGATTGTTGTCCAAACTTGCGGTCAGAGGGACCTGAAAGTGTAATAATCGAACCATAACCGAACACTCGTCCTGCATGTTCAATTGCAGCAATGTGGCAGCACTCCTGGGTGTTGCAATTTCCATTTTCTTCAGAGTATTTAGACAGATTTTTAGCAGATTTACTACTACTATCCTATAACTTGTATAAGTGCACCAGCACGGTAAATTCCAAGATTGAATGGCTCTTCAAATATGATCAGGGCCATAACCTTTTATTAAAAGAAAATAAAACATGTTTGAAGGGAAACAAAACTCTTATCAACACTTAATAAAGGTATCAATCCGTTATATAGCAATAATAAATCTTTGTATTTAGTAATCTCATGTGAATTTCTTTCAGGATTAGTGAAACACCTGTTACAATTGGGTAGAATCAAATTGCCCGACTGCGAAATATAAAATTTCAATGAGCATCACCCCTTAATATAATTACCAAACAGTGAATGGAGAGAGCCAAGTAAGGTAACAAGACCTTCTTTGTTATCAGGGGAATTAAGGATAGGAAAGTGAAAGAAGAGAAAAAATACAAAGATGGTTAGACACTGGAAATGATGAGTCATAAAGTGAATGGAAAGTAGTGACCACCTTAAATGATTTGATTAGTTTCCAGACACATTTTGTAGGCACTCACGGGAGCCATAATCAGTCAATAACAATGTTTCTGCCATCTAGGTAGGCTCTACATTTGTCAAAAGCACAAAACACAAACACTTTCTGTTGTATCAATCCTTTGGACTAGAGACGGTTTCCTGCTAGCATACTCAGCTATATCTCTAACCATCCTTCATCTAGAACAGAATTCCTCCAATTCACATCCGTTAGGAAGCAGATATGATTCGCAGGGTCTTGATATTATATTCTTTCTGCCAGGCAGATCTAAAAGCTCCAATTCATGAGCAGTCTACAAGGGTCCTTGGGAAGGTGATGAAATAGCAGGGCTTCTCTTCTCGAGTTAAAGCAATATAAAGAAGACAATTGAATAAAATAAACCTTTATATTTCATACGGTTTCATCATTTGACTCCTCTGCTTTCTGCTCCAATATAACGTAATAGGCTGGAATAATCTGGCTATCATTTGAGAAACTATTTAAGCATGGCCGCCGGTTTGTTAATCAGATCTAGATAACCACTAGCTTGCAAAGAATAATAGAGACGTCAATACTTACATCAGCAAAATATCCAACCCAACATATGTGCACTGGTTCTAAAGTATAGGAACCAATTTAACACTGTGACAGATTTAGTGAGAGAATAAGAATATTAATCACGCTGATTTTACAAAGATTAAATTGGGCACATTAATATCATGAAATGTAGATCGAAAAGGGAAAGAGGAGTGGGCTCACCTTAAAGTCACCAGCCGTAAGCTCATGAAGGTGTACAGCCCTTGCAAAGGAATCTTTTGGTTTTGCTGAAAATATGCACACATATCGGTCATGCCTCCAAGAAGTGATGGTACATTATCCTCCAAGTCACAATAAACATCCATAGAGAGGATGAAGGAACACCGGCCAGACATGGAGCAACCCATGTGAAAGGGCTTACCACGTTCTCATGTCCTCTCCAACCCATTTCACTACTTTAACCATTCCCTCAGCAGTCTATGTACATACTTAGAAAGCTACAAAACATATTGGGGAAAGTGACTGTAGCAGTGCACTTGGTATGAGAGGATATGAGACTTGCCGACCCTTCTCTGTCTTACGTGCCCATTTAAGCATGCCACACGTTGTCTTCTACAGAGATGACACAAGTGCACTTAGAAACTAACATCACAGATGTATTTCAGATCTAATCAATATTAGTGCAATGCTTCAACGGGATGGGGAAATTTACATATTCCTCTTGTTGGTGTCACCCAGTGAGCACCATTGAATGTGGGCTAGACACATCTTATGAAAGCTAGAGGATATCATCAAGTGAAGGAGGAGGTCTGACTACTAAAGTAAATTAGGGTAAGTTACCAGCTAGTAAATAAAATAGTCAAGGTGGGAAATTGAATAATTGAATGTTGATACTATCAGGATCTGCATTGTGCCACAGAGAGGCTCAGAAAATAGATGGAGAAGAAGAGCCTGACACAAGTAGGCAGACGAAATGGCAGACCGGTGAGGGCCGATAACAAAGATGATATGCCCCTTAAAACAACTATTATCATCATGATCATTTTGCCAAGTAGAAGAAGAAGAAGAAGAAGACAGAAAAGTACAAGAATAAAGATGTGCAGATGATTATTCATTTGAAATATGATTGCTGATGGCCAAGTTAGAATATAAACATTGTTTTTAGCAGGTACAAAGCTTTCCCATGGCAGTCATCACTTTTCACCACTAGCCTCTAAGAAATAGGATACACAAACAGCAGCGCCTTAACTTAAGGGCAATCATATCTCAGATGCTTCACATAATTTAGTTTTAACATGACATGTGATCTAGACTAAACCTCCTAAAGTACCCAGGGTGCCAGAAGAGTGAGGCTGCAGTATCAATACATCATCATCAGCTACTGTTAGGTGTTCTTACAGAAAACTAGACTGAGTTATCGAAAATTCCAAATAATATTAAATCTGAAAATAAAATCATTCGCATTATTATTGGAGAGGTAATGTATTTGGTGTCCCTCGTTAACAGCTATAGGCTATTTTTATCTTCAAATCTAGCACCAGCCTCATCCTGTAGATTATCAGAGGCCAACTGCTCATTTGCTTCCCGTGAAGTATGACACATTGTAATATATAAAGATACAATATGAGTATTAAGGTACCAGTATGTGCAACATTAATAGTAAAATTCAACAGATCCTGGTTAGCCAACCATTTACTAGTAAGTCACTGTCATTCGCGTACCATATACGGATAGAATTGCAACTTACAATGTTCGGGAATTCATCAGAATGAGACGACCATTCTGGCTCGCTTTTGATCGATGATTGTTCCTCCATTATGTCACGAAACTAGAACAGAGAAAAGGCACTCAAAAATAAGCCAGTACCGTACGCCAGATAATACTCATTATGGTATTAATACATCAAATAATGAACCGGTAACTTCAAACCTCTTAATGCATAATGTTACCGTACTCGTTGTCCAAATATAACCCGCGAGATGCACAGTAATAAGGAGAGGTTACAATGTATTTGTCAACAACACTAACACTTATGAATATAACGTTCAACTTGCAACCATTTACACGAAGTATTATAATTAACGCTGAACGAAATGATTGTATTATTCTTTTAATATTTATCGTAGCGATTGATTAGATAAAATGTGGAATTGATTGCGAGTGATTGTAGAGCAGTGAAATATAACATACTGCATTCCGTTTCACTAATCCTATGTATACACACCTGATTAGGGGCCAGGCGGAGTAAATGATATTATTGTCAGACAATAAAATACATTACAAACCTAACAACACGTTATATTAGTGAACGTAGTTTACTGCAAGATTAGCAAATAGGCGTTCATACGCCACAAAATGTAACCTCCTTGTGTTACAAAGCGCCCAGCTCAAACTAGGAACATTACCGCCTTCTAAATCAATCGCCGTCTGCTATGTACTAACGCCTCCCCACTTCACTCCACACAGGGAATATGCTGGAGCGCCATAATTCCCCACCACTTGCCTTGCAGCGCTAGTAGGTTGATAATCCAGTCGCTCGTATCTCTTCTCATCTAAACTCGAAGAATCTTCTGACTTGCTGGCTTTGTGTTCAGGAATTTAACATGTTCGAATCCCTGTCATTTCACACTTGATCTTATCAAGAAAAGCTTGTATTGCAAATTTACAAATCTCCTTACTTACCACTTCGTTGTGGCCGTTGTCAGACAATTTTTATTTTTATTTTTTTTAGCGTATGGCGTTTAGTGCCGGGAGTGTCCGAGGACATGTTCGGCTCGCCAGTTTTGTAGCTGCTTCGAGACGGACACCCAATGGGTGAGCTACATGTACCGTTGGGGAGGGAAGTTGGAATGTAAGGACGAGGAGTTGGAAGGTAGCGGCTGTGGCCTATAGCTAGGGACCAACCCCGGCATTTGCCTGGAAGGAAGATGGGAAACAACAGAAGACCATCTTCAAGGTTGCCGGCGGGGGGATTCGAACCTCCTCGCCTCCCGGATGTGAGCGACTGCCATCAGTCATGCCATAACCACCACGGCTAACTCACCCGGTTGTCAGATAATGATTCGCACATAATCAAGGGGGACTTACTCAAAGCAGGCAGAACAACTGTAGTCACGTATTCACATATTCTGGTGGACATACACTTTGCAACAGCACACACGAACTGATGAATTGTTGTCATAATCCACACTAGTTGTTCACACGGATAATGCAGCTTATCAGAAGTATCCCTCTTGTAAATTAAATCCGTCAGTGGGGAACCAAATTTCTTTCTCCCAATCAGGTAATAAAATAATTCAGATTGAATTTCCTTTTGGACTCCGATGTACGTCATCGATGCCTGTTCCATTTGGACAAAACCAAGACCTGAAAGTAGCCTATATGTTATTAATGAATGCTTTTAAATTATGTTTGAATATAATAAAATATTTATAATAAATACGGTTCCGGTACCGTAAAACGAGGTGAATGGGATCACTTTTGAAATTTGACTGTCTATAACTTTTGAACCACTGAACTTTATTTCGTGTTCTTTTAATTGAAACATGAGTCCGCATCAATAGATTGTATATTGTTAGTAATTTCACCTCTATTCTGAAAAATTAAGTGCATATACCTAATTAAGTGCGTGATCCTATTCACCCCACCAGGTGGGGTGAATAGGATCAATCTTTCATTTCTATGACGAATCCTATTCAGATGAACTGTAGGGCGAAAGGGATCATTATTTATGAATCTGGACTGCTCCTAGAAATATCAGTTCATATTTAAATTAAACTGCCGATGGTGAAAAACATGTAAATCAATTTATTACTTAAAAAATATACATATTTATTTGAATGACAACGTATTCACTATGTAAATTATAAAATGGGTGATAAACACAAATAGGGTGTTATAATTGAATGCAAACTTAAGTTGCCCTCTACGGATACTTTCTGGGCCAATCAGTCTCCCAACTATTTGCTCATAAAAGAAGCATGTAATGTCCTCCACAGCAGGAAATACATGGATGTCTCCTTGGAAGTCTCTTGTGGATTTGCATCTACCAAACGTCCCTTCGAATTTCTTCTCATCTTAACTGCTTGGAGACCGCAAAATTTGGCCTACAAAATAAAGCAGCTTGCTTGTGCCTTGTTTCCTGGTATCAGGAGGAAAACTTACTAGGACCCAGTTTCATTCAGCACTTCATGGAATTGAGAATATATTTGCCGCCTTTCTATACTTGGTCCTTGTTCCTTATAGCTAACCTAGCTTTTTATATAGAGTTTAGGTCAGCTTTGCGGTGTACCTTGCTGTGTGGATCTGGTTTGTAGTGCCACGGCTTACTCAAACTTAACACCAAAGTATCTGATCCTATTCACCTGCCAGTCAAAAAATAAGGCAGGACACAAAACAAATAAGATTTGATCACAAATGATAATATGAAAACTGAGGATGATACTTACCTTATCGAAATATATAACACAAATTTTGCAAAATGCTAGTGCAAGCACATGTTCCACCCAACGTTATTTCACCCAGCTAATTTCGAAAAACTTGTAGCTTCTGGTTGAATGTGTATACTGTTAAGTGCTGCCAACTTAAAAATTGGAAAACATGTTTTAGCATAACGTTGTACCAACACAAGTTACACCAACTGCTAACAACCATCTTCCGGTTTATGTGGTACATGTAATATACGTTTATGTTTACCAACAAAATTTTGATCCCTTTCACCCCACTGATCCTATTCAACTCGTTTTACGGTACTATAAAATTTTGACTTAGCTACGTGGTGGTCCACTGGGGTTGTTAAATTTACCGGTAGGCCTACTCCTGACTGAGTCAGGAATAGAAGGCTGCTCTAACTCAGTTCTCTGCAGGTCCTTACTGAATATGATCATGTTCATAAGGCCTTCTTTGTCAGTTCGTGTATGGGATGAGCCTGTTTTCAATATTCGGTTCAAGCTAAATATTACAGCCCTACAATCTATCATGCCATTGCTTCCGGAGATATGTCTCAATTTGCTAAAGAAGTTCTCTATGGAGTCTCTGTAGATGCCCTGGTGAGTACGAAATTAAATCCAGAAGACAGAGGATACCTTATACACAGAATGGTCGAAGAAGTACCCGTAGTCAGCAGAATAGCTTCATAAGTTCCCTAACTCATAAATCCCATGGCCTTTTCATGACTCAATTCCTTGATCTTTGCTAGATACGACGGAAATTCCTCTTCTAACCATAAAAGTCTCTCATCGCTCATTTCGAAGAAATGCATTTTATCGCGATACTGACTAAGGTTTGTAAGTTACTTCTTAAATGGTGAATTCCAAACCATTTCTAAATTACTTTCAAAAAGTCATAGTTGCGCTGCAGTTCTGAAAGGCTTGTGCTTTAAAATGAGAAGAATGTTTCTTCAGGCATTCCAAAGCAGTTATGACTTTCGTAGAAATACTTCTTTCGCCCTTTTTACGTTCATTTCTCAAAGTTTGTCGGTCAAACATGCCAAACATGTCAAACAGGTTCGATTATTTTCTTGGACTGCAGTTTAAATAAGTTTTCTACATACTCTCCAGTTATTTCTTCATATCCATCTGTCATGGTCTTTTCTAGGAGACAGTTTCTTACATTCATTAAAATGTGACACTGATCAAAAGACAGAAATAAAGGCCTGTTTTGATTTTCAGGATGGCTTATCTGTAGCTTTATTTTTTCCACTCGACAGACCTCTCGTCATATTTACATTAGTTTTATGTAAATCTCAGTAACTAATCTTAAAATCACAAAGCCACAAGATTCCAACTCTTTTATTACTGACAGAGTTGAGTGTTAAATTTGAATCCCGAAAATATTTTAGAGAAGAAATATGCCGCAGGAATTCTGTAACTGGTAGAAAAAACAACACATGGGGAAGCACAGTAAGTTGTTTGCAAGAACCGTCCGATTTTCTTTTTGCGTCTGACGGGTTGGAACTGTTTTCACACCTGAGATCGTCGGCATCAGTCGAGGTGTCCTGGCGACCGAAATGTGTGTTGGTTTCTTGTCGTACTGCAATTGCTGCTTGATTGACATCTCTTCAATAATTAGAAAGCACATATTTTTCAACTTCGTTCAGCCTTTCAAACTCTAGCAGCAGCCCGTTTTTCACCAAATCTGTTACACCTGATTCACATGAAGTGTCCCCTATGTAACGGCTCAGTGTGCTCTAAGATGAGAATTTAAATAAATTACTTCTGACGAAATTATTTCCCTTAGGTGAAATGAATTCCCATACTACACATTGCTTTAATGAATCTCCTGACCATCTGGGTGATCTCTTGTTATAGATTACAATTTGCTCTACAATGAATGAACATTTGGAATTGGAAGGGTCACGTTCGTTAATATTTAGTATAGATTTTAATGATACATGGTATTGGTTATCATTCTGGTGTAGTGGTCTCTTTTGGGATTCTAGTTCCATTTTCATTTTTTAAATATTGTTAATGGCATGCCACAGTTTTTATCTAAGTGAAGATAAATGTGGACAAGCGTCAGCGAATTTATTACGTGCTTGACTGTCTGAGCATCAACAGACTTGTTATCATGACCTCGCAAACCAGAAACTTGGTCATCGTAAGGAATAACAACTGATTCAACTCCATCGGTTAAATAGGCCACGTTGGCCTTTCTCCTCTCTAATGTTGGTTTCGATACTTTATGTGCAGGATAATCTTCGAATACCGTGGTGAAGACACTGACCTTCAATTTCTTTATTTTCACCCATGGGCGATAATCAGACTCAAGGAAATGCCGTCCACATACGTGAGAAGTTCTTGACTCAAAATTCGGTCAAAATGTTTCTCGAGAAATATTATAAAGCTATGTCTGTCTTAATTCTGCATCACACGGGAATTCATGAAACGAAATGCCTTTTACTTTCCCGCTCTTACTCCTGCAGTACGGAGCACAGCAGTATACCATCGTGTCTAAGATTCACCCACGACAATTATAAGTATTCCTTTTCTTTGACATGATTATCAGCTATTTCCATACAGAATAGCTATTCATGCTCTAGAGACCATACATAACAAGATATACCTTGCACCACACAAAATTGGTATTTAAATTAACTTAAATAAACATACCTGTCTGTATATATTCCATAGGCATGACAAAATTATGGAGTCGTAGTGAAAATGCTGTAACTACTGTAAGTAATACAAAATATAAACACTTGTTGAACACCACTGCACTTCCAAAATTACACGACTCATGTGACAAATAACAAAGGTATCAGATATTAAAATTAGAGACGTAACCGGAATATTGCGCGCTTGGACAGGCTCACAATCGGTTCAACCTAGCAGCGCTACTGACTGGAAGATCGTCAAGTAGGGGATGTTCGTTGCTTCGCACACAACTCGTGCTGAAAGGGAAGGCGTTAGAGCATAGCAGACGGCGATGTCTAAAACTAAGATGAGGGTAACATATTGTGGTCATAAGGCTTAAGGCTGCTCCTACTAAGACCCATAAAGTTCACATCGTGAGAGACATTTAGTCCCATCTGCTGCTGTGCAATTACTAAGCGAAACTCACATATATCTGACCACAGGCAACACATGCCTCACAACAGCTAGGGGAGACCCCTTGCATTCACAGCGCCGAGGCACACCGAGGTCACCAGCACCCTGAACTCACACATTTGTAGCATCCTAAATACACACATAAACAAGTAGTTCTGTGAAGAATTAAAGCCTATTTTCGTATATCCTACTTATGTTAATTGAAAATATCAACATACAAAATTTAAGTTTGATTGCTGTAATAGATTCGTATATATTGAGAACCGTCTAAATATTTCGGATGGTCGCCATGTTGGATTGTTATATGTATAGGCAATAGAGTCATGTACTGTCCCCGTATATTCTAGAAGCGGTTCGTTGGATTTCCGAAGCAACAGCTGGATTCGTAGACCCTGACTGCTCCGGCGCAAATTACTAGCCAAGGATCTACTTCCAACTAGACCCTCGCGAATAAACGTGGCGGAAATTACGATACAACTGCGAATTACATGAAAAATACACTTAGCTCGAAGTAGAACACCTACCTTTATTCTCGAGGATCTCGTGGTCAGCCCCTGGACCTATAATGGGTTTCACAGTTGCATCTCCTTATATCTAAAATAAATCCTGACGACTCGGCTTCTAATAAAACTAAACGATTTAATAACAAAATGTAAACTAGGGCTAAACATTCATACAATAAAAATAAAAACATACTCCCATTCTCTCATCTCTACATTCACGCCACTGATAGAACTACGTTCTCTCTCATCAATGCCAAAAGGAATGCCTATCTTGCCCATCTACAAGACCCAACTTCCAACACAAAGAGAGATAAACTACTGGAACTCAAGGGTAAATGCCAGACGCAGATAAGGCAGATTAAAAATACTTGGTGGCAACAGAAGGCTCAGGAACTGCAGAGACTATCGGATGCTCGAGACTTGAGGAACTTCTATGCCGTACTCAAGGAAATATATGGACCATCTCGCTCATCATCAGGTACACTGAAAAGCGCTGATAATTCTACTACCTTTACTGATAGTCAAGAAATCTTGGAACGCTGGAAGGAGCACTTCTCCAATCTCCTAAATCGTCCATCAGAAGCTGCTGAAGACTTCCTCTGTGATGTGCAGCAACAACCTGAACAACTGTGGTTGGCAGTACCTCCTACTTATCATGAATTCAGTGCAGCTCTCACCCAATTGAAACCCAGAAAAGCACCTGGCCCAGATAACATCCCTATGGAACTAATTCAAGCCGGATGTCATTCCCTCAAAACAAGAATTTTCATCCTTATCCTCAGAATATGGGAATCAAGAAAGGTACCTGGAGACCTAAAGAATGCCACTATCGTCACTATCTTTAAAAAGGGTGATCGCAGTGTTTGTGGCAACTACCGTGGTATATCACTGCTATCAATTGTGGGGAAGATTCTTGCAAGAATTCTACTTAACCGCCTCAAGGTTATCTCTGAGAAGATCCTCCCAGAGTCACAATGCGGATTTAGAACTTCCAGAAGCACAATTGACTTGATTTTCTGTGTGAGACTGCTACAAGAAAAATGTAGAGAACAACAGAATCCACTCTTCTTAGTCTTTTATGACTTGGAAAAGGCATTTGATTCGGTTCCAAGACCAGCCATGTGGGCAGTGCTGAAGCGGTTTGGTTACCCTCAGCGTTTTGTAGATCTAATCAAGGCTCTCCATGATGGCATGACAGGTCAGGTTTGCCATCAGAATAAGATGTCCGATGAATTTCCCATTACCCATGGACTGAAACAAGGATGTGTACTGGCTCCAATGCTTTTTGCGCTGTACTTGGCTGCAATGCTTTATGATTCACCCACAAACATCCCAGGTGTGGAGGTCAAGTATCGTTTTGATGGAGGGCTTTTCAACCTAACTCGTCTCCGCTCTTTGAGGAAAACTCAGGTTACTAAGGTTACTAACATGTTGTATGCAGATGATGCTGCGTCACCAACTATCACACCAGAAGAGCTGCAAGAGTCAGTTAATTGTTACAAAAGTGCATGTGATCGCTTTGGTCTTACCATAAATGTCAATAAGACTAAAGTCTTGGCACAACCTTCACCAGGCACACCTCTTCCTCAGTTCAATATCTCCATCTCAAATTTGCCATTAGAACAGGTTGACCACTTCTCGTACCTGGGCAGTACCATCTCTGTGAGCTGTACCTGTGAGCAGGATGTGGATAAGAGAATTGGCGCAGCCCACGCAGCGTATGGACGATTAGCGCACCGGGTCTTCATGAATAAAGATCTGTCTATGAGTACAAAGCTTATGGTGTACAAAGCAGTAGTCATTTCTACATTGTTGTATGGTTGTGAAACGTGGACCCTTTACCGACGTGATCTTAGGAAGCTTGAGCGTTTCCACCTACAAAAACTTCGATCAATCCTGAGGATTAAATGGGAAGACCGCATTACCAATATTGCTGTTCTGGAAAAGGCTCAAATCAACAGCATAGAATCATCCATAATAGGTCACCAATTTAGATGGATTGGTCATGTCCATCGGATGGATGATGTGAGATTACCTCGTCAAATGCTATATGGTGAGTTATGCTATGGCACCAGACCTCATGGTGGTCCTAAGAGGCGCTACAAGGACCAATTTAAGCAGACCCTGAAATTGACAGGTCTTGATTCACAAACCTGGGACATGCTGGCTGAAGACCGCTCAACTTGGCGCCGTACCATCTCGGATACTGTAAAGACGTTTGAAAGGGATCGACGCACACATGAAGAGGCCAAGCGTCAAGCTAGGAAACTTCGAGCAGCCCAACCACGTCCTCCTCCAGCAATACTATGTGACTTGTGTGGTCGCATGTTCCATGCCAGGATTGGACTCTTTAGTCACCGTAAACACATCCACAAACTGGACTGAAGGAAGAAGATTTATACTCGGATTCGAGTTAAAGCCGATGATGAACGTTATAATAAAATTTGGGGTAGCTTGTGTCAACACATCAAGCTGTACAACAATTACACACCCCTGTGTATTTACATTCCTCAGGCGCGCTCCAAAGAACATCTGGGCGCTAGGCGCGCGTGTCCTTCGCCACGCGTCCGATGACATAACATAACTCGTTACATTTCCAGTCCTAGCTGGTTAAGTAAATGGTGCAAGCCTGCCGCCTGCAACAATTCTCCCCATTTGTGCGACCAAGCTGTGGCCTTGGCTGAAAACGAGTTTTAATCAACCCCTCGCTATTCCATCCAGGTACACAAATGCACTCTCCAAAACAATAAAAGCTGGTTAAAGGTAGACAGATTCACGTCAGACAAATACGTGAACTGTACGCAAATCCTACACGCTATTAGCCTAAAACCTCTATACACACTTTCATTCATACTCTCGCATTGTGACGTCCCAATGGAGTTCATTTCATTCACGCTGAACAAGAAACAAACCACATCCAGTCACATACTCATTCACACTCTAGCCTCTACGTTAAACAAACTATAAGCTTCCTACAACTAACAGGATATACACTCGATTGGCAAATAATAAAATTAAACACTAAAAGAATTTATAATGACGCTTATAGCATCAGCTATAGTCCTTTCAAAATAGTAGCGTCTATACACTTGAGCCTGTGCTCTGATCTAACAGTCCCGTCAAATACAGTGAACTGAGATCCTTAAAATCTTCCACATCTCCAGAAAAAACCACCACCATTCTCTCCTCTCTGATCTGGTGTCAAAGTCGTTTAAATACATTCGACCACTCAAGGTGAAACATATGTCGTTACATATTTGGGTTTAATAATCTCGATAAGAGTATAGCATAACAGAAGTCATTATCTATTTCCCGTTTCAATTTCAACAGTGGCCCTACATGTCCTCTCTAGTCCAAAGTCGTGTATACAAAATAAGGAGTACCCTACTCACACCTTAATGCCTTGCCAAACTCAAGTCATGCCCACGCAATGACTGTACTATAAAAATGCGGAACACACCCTCGTAATAACCTCGTATGCCAACTACATAAGGAAATCTATACTCATAAAACCATTATCAAAGGGTTATCAACTTCACTTCTTTCAAACTTGCATTCTTTAAAAAGGGCATAATTCCTCAGCGTTGTCACAACAATCGCTGGTCCGATGAACAATAACAACAATTGCTAAATCATTAAATTATACATCTTAACGACCTTTGGACTCTACGATACTAACCTCTTCACTTATTACTCTTGAAACAATACTCTGATAAGTATAAACTGTCGTGCATACATTTTATAAAAATACTACATCTCATCTTCATACTTCTGGGTTCGACTTTTATCGAAGAAGGAATATTATGTCTACAACGTGACATGATATTACTCCTCGTAAATATTTAATCACAACATTAAATCTGTGTGTCCAACAAGAATCGATCACGACGAGGATATCAAATAATAACTACCCTGACGTCGGATGATAATAAATCTTCCAAGAAGATTCTAGCTTCAAATAAATTTTAAATGACTGAAAGTTCATAGCTTTCTTCAATAAAACATACAATTAGTCATATTCGTATTCTATCCATTCAGAACGAATGTCAATGAGTTCTGACGATAATAATCGTGTCCACGTTAAATGTTTCTTTCCATAAGATGTCATGATATTTCACAATATATCACTACCAAGATCTTCTTCTCTTAAAGTTTCTTCTCGACGGATAAAATGCCCAAATTAAACTAATAAACATTAATTTAATGGGTAACATAGACGAAAATGTCTATCACCTGAATTCAGAATGAATTCATAAATGTCGAAAATCAATTACTGTTCCTTAAAGGAAATGACAAAAGCTTGTTCCTCGAACAAGTAAAATAATCTCAGTTCAGAAACTGGATTCCTAACAAACGAAACTAAAAGCGTCGCAAGACGATCACTACAATAAATTTCGAAGAATAAAAATGCTATACATGGAGTACATAAAGATTGTGTCGAAATATGGAGAAAGGATTAGCTCAGAAAATGTCACTACAAGCTCTAACTACAAGGTTAGTGAACACTGCTACCTGTTCTCGAAGTCTAGAAGATCAAGATAGAGTATTACAAAATACTCAGATGTTACATCTCCCAAATATCTGGGCTGGATCCTAGCTCGTCTCCAAGAACTCGTGAAACATATCACTTTCTTCTTGACCTCATCAGTGAGCTTACCATCAAGGGCTCTGATCAGCGCTGGGCCGCTATTTACTATACCAAAAGGTAGCCTTTGAAATACCCATGAAGTTTGGTCGAAGAGAAAACCAGTGTACTGTTTACTCTCCTCTTCCAACTCAATTTGGTAAAACGACGCTGTTAAGTCCAAAACGGAAAAGCAGGCCTTTCCTTTGAATTTCCTTAAGAGATCACGAATTTTCGGGGGCCTGTCTGCCTCAAGAAGAATTTTCAAGTTGATCGAACGTGCATCGAGACATAGGCGTAGCTGTCCATTATTCTTTTTTACTACAGTAATGGGGTTGATATATGAAGACGCCTGGTTCCTAATAATGCCATCTGCTTCCATCTTTTTAATTAACCCTCTTACTTCTTCATAATATTTCTCTGGAATGGGGTATATCCGCTTCTGATAAGGGGTTTCATCAGTCAATCTAATCTTGTAATCCTTGATTAACCCAGGTTTGACGTCAAAATCATCCTTAAATTCCATAATCAATTCTTCAAATTCCTCTTGAATCTCATCAAATCCTTCAGCTTTTGTGGATAGGCTTTTCTCTAGCATTCTCTACCTCCTCAATAACATTAGTTAGAATATCTTCCCTAAAATCCGTATCTGGACTGTTATTCAGTTCCTGTTTTTCTAACTCTTCTGTGTTAATAATTCCTTGCTAAATTTAATAATCCTATTCTTCATATCAATAATGGCTCCCACCTTTGTGATAAAATCAATCCCAAGCACTATGTCAAAATTTATCTTGTCCACCACGATGAAAATATGTTCATAAGCACGTGCATTTATTTCAAATTTCAGCAAAACTTGAATCTTGCACTTCACAGCTATATCTTGAAAGATGCCACGCACTTTCACAGCAGATGCGGGCAAAGCCGTCATCTTGTCACTACCCAATAATCTCTGGTAACATTCGTGAGATATTATAGACATAATTGCTCCCGCGTCCATCGAAGACTTGCATGTCTGATCATCGATAATTCATATGGCCTTTCCTCTCTTATGATCTCATCTTCTAACAATAGTTCCTCATCCGTCACCTCGTATACTTCATTTATCGAAATCTGGTGTAATGTGGTGGTATTTCTCTCTTCCTCTAGTTCTGTTTCAAAAATGGATTTTTGTCCCTGAGCGTCATTCTCACGGATTCCTTGCTGGCTAGTACCGGGTTTAGGATCCACGCTCAAATTTGAATTAATTCCGTTTCCGCCTTCCTTTTCTCTTAATTCCTTCAAGAATCGCTTTCCTTCTTGATGGCGTTCGTCGTAGTTCTCTTTGGTCATAACCTCGTTTCTTTGTGGTCTATCGTGGTTCTGATTCTGGTAATTGCGATTGTTTCGACCATTATAATTATTGTTATTCCGATAATTATTGTTGTTGTGGAAGAAACCAGTTCTTCTATTCTCCTGATAGTTTCCACGTCCTTGCTGTTGTTGATAGGGACGGCCGCCACGGAATCTCCTATACCTTGGTTCAAGTCGCCTGTCTCTAAAATAGGTATTTCTTTCTGGACCTACATTTCCCTTCTCCTGTTCTTTAGGGCTTTCTGTTTGCTGTGTCTGATCAATATACACAGTGTTAATATCTTTGTAGTCCTGACGTTGGTTTCTCGCTACGACATTGGGCGATGGACTAGTATAATCCAATTTCCGAAGAAGTTCGTCCAAGCCGGCCAAATCGCTGGTTCCTGACGAAATTATCAGTCTTCTCACTTCAACTGGCGACATTCTGGCAATGGCATCTATCAGTTGTGCCGTAGATAGAGGGGTTTGCAAAAAACCTAGCCGGGCAAGTTGCGTTGTAAAGAAATTGGCGTAACGCGTCGGTAATGTACCCGAATACTTCCTGGAGTATACTTCTGCGCGTAAACTGTTCTGCGCTTCTATGGTCCAATAACGTTTCATTAGGGCTTCATCAAACACTTCGACGTCCACAAATGTGTACCTGAAGGCGCAAAACCATTC
The DNA here is from genome assembly GCA_946902985.2 of Meconema thalassinum. Taxonomy (NCBI): domain Eukaryota; kingdom Metazoa; phylum Arthropoda; class Insecta; order Orthoptera; family Tettigoniidae; genus Meconema; species Meconema thalassinum. Next base: position 212,248,923 of record OX336395.1, read on the forward strand.
AAGGGGGCCCTCTCCCATATAGCGTTCCACTATCTTCATCTCCCGTTCTTTAGGAATGTGAGCCTCCACAAATTAGTCTCGGATATTCCTGATATACTCAATTGGGGTGTAAGAATCGAGGTTGGTAAATTTACGAGGGTTGTCCTCAAAATTACGGATTACCGTCACGTTTCTCTGTTGAGAATCTTGGAAACAGGGACGATATTCCCTCCTTTCTCTTTCGGGTTCTCTCTTTCTATCCTCGAGTCCCTCATGGTGTCTTAACATCCTTTCTTCTGGTCTCACTTCTCTATCTCCTGTCTCCATACTGAGTTTTCTACGATAATCTCCACAGTCCTCAATTTCTACCTTCTCCCTTTCTTCTATCTCCGCAATCAACTCTTTCACTTGCTTCCCTCTTTCTTTCTTCATATCCTTCTTATAGACTTCGAGATCTGCCACGTCTCCTAAGCTCAGATTTTTCAATTTCCCACTAATGTATTCCTCAATATTTGTGGATTTTCCTTCCTTAATCTCATTTACGACGGTGACTACTGTATCTATTCTTTCGTCTAACCGTTTACTACGACTTTCTAACGTTTCCTTTAACACTTGATTTTCCTCGACCGATTGATTCTTGTCGTCACCTATCTCTGTAATAGTTGATCAATACGCTTCCCTAGATCTGACCTAACAGACATTACATCACGATAGATCTGTAATTGCGTACTGGCAAGCTTACTCTCAACTTTACCTTGGATTAGCTTAATATGCCCTGCCTCGACTTATCCCATTCGTCTTTCCAAATGACAACGTTAGCCTTCAACATTTCGGCTATATCAAGTTCAATGTCCTCCTTTAAAATCTTATTGAGGTCTATCACCTGACTACGCAGAGTATCAACGTTAGTTTTCAACTCAGCTAAATAAACAATGTTCTTTAGAGAATCGTCAACAAACTGCGATCTCAAAGCACCTGTACCTTCTGAACATTGAGTTTTAGACTCTTCCACTTCCTTCCTGATCTTATTTATGTTCCCTTGGACCGTATTTACATCAACAAACATAGAATAAACTCTGACTGTACTTTACCGATATCATTTTGTACACTAGTTATTTCTGTCTGGACATTATTAAGGTCTATTTGCATGTTATTCACGTTCTCCTGAAACTTATCTACCTTAGTTTGAACATGGGGCACATCTGACCTTACATTGACAACTTCTGACTGGACATTTGCAACATTAGATTTCACAAGCGCAACATCATTTTGAACATGGGCAACATTGGACTTCACAAGAGACACATTATCTTTAACAAAAGTCACATCATCATTGACCAGGGCAACATCAGAATGCAAACCCTCTACTTTAGATTGTACACATTCAACATTGGATTTCACAAGAGAAACATCCTCTTTCAATTCAGCGGAGCTGGTCTGCAATCCCTGTAAAGAATTTTGCATACCCTGAATATCTCCTTTAAAACTCTCCTCCACACCACTGACCTTATTAACCACAGTGTCACGATCTGCCTGTTGATCTTTCTTTAGCTGCTCTCGGTCCTTCTTTGCCTCGTACAATTTCCTCTGTAAGTCAATAACATTTACTTTCAGATTCTCTTTAATCTGATTTTCCACACTATCTAATTTCTCCTTCAAGTTACCCAAGAATCTCTCCTTCATCTCGTTCATCAACTTACGGACATCCTCCGTCGCCATAGTCGTCATTACAACAATCTCAGTAATAAAAAGTGCTATAGGAATATAAACAAATAGAGAAATATAGCAACACTTTAGAGCATCCTTTCAATCCATGTATTTGGGCATCTTATCGTCTCGCCTTAACATTAACTTAATGCTAAATCACCATACATCTAGATCTAAAATACCAGTTCCTAAACGTTCGCGTGTGATTTATTTTAGATATACTACCATAAAGAACATTTACATTTATCCCATTAAACAAGTTAGCTTTACATTAGCATGGCTGTCAATAACCATGAGCCGGTAAAATGAAAATAGATTCAGATCATAGGTCATTTCGAAAATATAACCTATTACTCCTTTCTCAGGCTATCCATAAGATCTGATCTTTCGTTTGAGTGCAATTTTGTTAAAAACAAAGCAAATATAACCTATATAATTACATTCTAGCTCATCACAGATGATATGGTTGATTAATCCCATAAACATAAAAATTAATCTGTCATCTGGATAGTTTCTAAATGGCCTCACGAAGCTATTGTCGTGGCCCAAAAGTCTAGGGTGCCATCTTTCCACTGTCCCCGTATATTCTAGAGGCGGTCCGTTGGATATCCGAAGCAACAGCTGGATTCGTAGACCCTGACTGCTCCGGCACAAATTACTAGTCAAGGATCTACTTCCAACTAGACCCTCGCGAATATACGTGAGGAAATTACGATACAACAGTGAATTACATGAAAAATACACTTAGCTCGAAGTAGAACACCTACCTTTATTCTCGGGATCTCGTGGTCAGCCTCTGGACCTATAATGGGTTTCACAGTTGAATCTCCTTATATCTAAAATAAATCATGACCACTCGGCTTCTAATAAAACTAAACGATTTAATAACAAAATGTAAAGTAGGGCTAAACATTCATACAATAAAAATAGAAACATAATCCCATTCTCTCATCTCTACATTCACGCCACTGATAGAACTACGTTCTATGAACGTTATAATAAAATTTGGGGTAGCTTGTGTCAACACATCAAGCTGTACAACAATTACACACCCCTGTGTATTTACATTCCTCAGGCGCGCTCCAAAGAACATCTGGGCGCTAGGCGCGCGTGTCCTTCGCCACGCGTCCGATGACATAACATAACCCGTTACATTTCCAGTCCTAGCTGGTTAAAGAAATGGTGCAAGCCTGCCGCCTGCAACAATTCTCCCCATTTGTGCGACCAAGCTGTGGCCTTGGCTGAAAACGAGTTTTAATCAACCCCTCGCTATTCCATCGAGGCACACAAATGCACTCTCCAAAACAATAAAAGCTGGTTAAAATTAGACAGATTCACGTCAGACAAATACGTGAACTGTACGCAAATCCTACACGCTATTAACCTAAAACATCTATACACACATTCATTCGTACTCTCGCATTGTGAGGTCCCAATGGAGTTCATTTCATTCACGCTGAACAAGAAACAAACCACATTCAGTCACATACTCATTCACACTCTAACCTCTACGTTAAACAAACTATAAACTTCCTACAACTAACATGATATACACCCGATTGGCAAATAATAAAAGTGAACACTAAATGAATTTATAATGACGCTTATAGCATCAGCTACCGTCCTTTCAAAATAGTAGCGTCTATACACTTCAGCCTGTGCTCTGATCTAACAGTCCCGTCAAATACAGTGAACTGAGATCCTTAAAATCGTCCACATCTCCAGAAATAACCACCACCAGTCTCTCCTCTCTGATCTGGTGTCAAAGTCTTTTAAATACATTCGACCACTCAAGGTGAAACATATGTCGTTCCATATTTTGGTTTAATAATCTCGATAAGAGTATAGCATAACAGAAGTCATTATCTATTTCCCGTTTCAATTTCAACCACGGCCCTACATGTCCTCTCTAGTCCAAAGTCGTGTATACAAAATAAGGAGTACCCTACTCACACCTTAATGCCTTGCCAAACTCAAGTCATGCCCACGCAATGACTGTACTATAAAATGCGGAACACACCCTCGCAATAACCTCGTATGCCAACTACATATGTAAATCTATACACATAAAACCATTATCAAAGGGTTATCAACTTCACTTCTTTCAAACTTGCATTCTTTAAAAAGGGCATAATTCCTCAGCGTTGTCACAAAAATCGCTGGTCCGATGAACAATAACAACAATTGCTAAATCATTAAATTATACATCTTAACGACCTTTGGACTCTACGATACTAACCTCCTCACTTATTACTCTTGAAACGATACTCTGATAAGTATAAACTGTCGTGCATACATTTTATAAAAATACTACATCTCATCTTCATACTTCTGGGTTCGACTTTAATCGAAGAAGGAATAATATGTCTACAACGTGACATGATATTAGTCCTCGTAAATATTTAATCACAACATTAAATCTCTGTGTGTCCAACAAGAATCGATCACGACGAGGATATCAAACGATAACTACCCTAACGTCGGATGATAATAAATCTTCCAAGAAGATTCTAGCTTCAAATAAATTTTAAATGACTGAAAGTTCATAGCTTTCTTCAATAAAACAATTAGTCATATTCGTATTCTCTCCATTCAGAACGAATGTCTATGAGTTCTGACGATAATAATCGTGTCCATGTTAAATGTTTCTTTCTATAAGATGTCATGATATTTCACAATATATCACTACCAAGATCTTCTTCTCTTGACGTTTCTTCTCGACGGATAAAATGCCCAAATTAAACTAATAAACATTAATTTAATGGGTAACATAGACGAAAATGCATATCACCTGAATTCAGAATGAATTCATGAACGTCGAAAATCAATTACTGTTCCTTAAAGGAAATGACAAAAGCTTGTTCCTCGAACAAGTAAAATAATCACAGTTCAGAAACTGGATTCCTAACAAACGAAACTAAAAGCGTCGCAAGACGGTCACTACAATAAATTTCGAAGAATAAAAATGCTATACATGGAGTACATAAATATTGTGTCGAAATATGGATAAAGGATTTGCTCAGAAAATGTCACTACAAGCTCTAACTACAAGGTTAGTGAACACTGCTACCTGGTCTCGAAGTCTAGAAGATCAAGATAGAGTATTACAAAATACTCAGATGTTACATCTCCCAAAGCTCTGGGCTGGATCCTAGCTCGTCTCCAAGGACTCGTGACCTCAGGAAAGGAACGAATTCCCCTACTGGAAAACAGCGAGCTCCGACCGGGATCGAACTGCGGGCATCCAATCATCATCTTCCTTGTGACCGGGATAACCCTGGACCTCTTGATAATCTTGATGTTTCTTCCTTCTCCGTCACAGCACAGATTCATCATAACGGTGAGTAGCGTCGAAAGTTTGGCTTTCCACTTCGAAAGGCATTCGAAAAGAAAGTCGTGGACCTCACTCGCATAACGAACATTCATGTAGATGGAATATGAACATCGTTCTGTAGTCGCAGATGTTAATGTTGAGCTCATGTTTGACGAGGATGCACTAGAATAGAGTTGTACATCAAGTCTCATGTTTGCTCACTAAGTAGACATTGATGAACAGTCTCCTCTAACAAAGCTCCATCGCTGACTATATTGCTTCTATCTGCTTATACTCCTGGCGCACATAATAATTTAGTCCATAATAACCTTCATAATAGTAGACTGAATATTGTTCTTCACTATGGAATACATCTCCATTCTATTTGTTGTAATACAGTTCCCCACAAGCAATGCTAACACACCCGTACTCACTTGTGGCTGCTGCATGCGCTGTCGTCGCTCGGACAAAAGTGTCTTGTCGCGCTGGAAAGAAACACTTTTCTCGTGCTTCTCAAAACTGCTTATAATTGCTGAAATACTTTTCTTAAACTTCTGACAGTTCGTAATATACAATATCTGATAACGAGCTACAATCTGTAGTTGAAATAATGTCTCTGAAGCCGATCAGACTGAGGTGATTGTGGCATATAAGTCCCTCGCAACTTCACTTAATTTCAAGACGTGGTAATCTCCTAACACGACCCTCGCTAATGCCTTGTCTCCACGAGTCACCTTCTACAAGACCGGTGAAACACTCGGAACTCCTCTCTCTTCCAATAGCACACGTCTGACCTCTCGGACATTCAGATACACAAGAGCCTCGTTGCTTGGCGTCTCCCCTCCAAGTCTACCGATTCTCGCCGCCTTTTTGAGTTCCCTCTCAAATTCGCGCGGGCTCTAGCAAATCGCTTATATATTCCAATAGCGATCTGCTATTGACTTATAAAATATTTCAAATATTTTATTATCATATTCTTCTCTTTTACAATATATAAATTCACTCTCTAAAGGCTTAAGTGAATTAAATATCCATAAAATTTTAGTTGCTGGAACTCCCGTCTTCTCTAAAACTTCTTCCTATTGGCTGTAAGCTCATATCCAATGCGATAATTTATAACAATATTCAAACAATTCCGGGGAATATTCGCTGTTGCTAGGTCGATTCTAAGCTTCTGGAAACTTCCATTGCGCAATGCAATCACGTGACGGAATTTCCCTCCTGCTCAACGTCGCCTCACGACTGGTTTCTGCCAAGTTCCAGCCATCATATTCCTTGGTTAAATGTTATCATGGGGTTCGAAAAAAAATGTATTATTCCCCTTTTCATCCCTCATAATTCATTTTACGGGGGCAGTACCATTAAAGGAAAATTATTGCGTGGGTTTATTATTCAAACCTTCACTTCGATCGCATGATTACGACACAAGGAAAAAAATAATTTTAAAAATCGCACAACGCGATCTTGAGGTTATGTAAACAATTGAACTAAAATAGATACCCGTGCATTACAATGAGTATGAACATTTGCTGTACCAAGTTTCATTGAGTTTGGATCATTAAATCGCGAGAAAAGCCTATTTAAAACTTTTAAATTCACTTCGCCACCATGTTCGTTTAGTAGTTAACCGGTTTTTGAAAGTATCATAGACGAACTTCCAGAAGTGCCCTTTATCTCCGTACAAAATTTCAGGGTGATACCGGTAATAGTTTCTGAGATACAGAATGCCGGTAAAATAATTCGCACATCCGCCATCTTGAGGTTATGTAAACATTTGGACGAAGTTAGATGTCGGTGCATTGCAATGTGCTGAAACTTATACTGTACCCAGTTGCATTGCGTTTGGTTGGTTAAATCGCGAGAAACATCTATTTAAAAGTCGCAAATTTCCTTGGCCGCCATGTTGGCTTTGTAGTTACCAGATTTTCAAAAGTCACATATGTGAACTTCTAGTGGTTTCCTTTATCACCGTACAAAATTCCAGGTTGATATCGGTAATAGTTTCGGAGATATTGAATGCTGGTGAAATATTTCGCACAGCCGCCATGTTGGATTGGTGAGACGTAACAAAATCTGAAGAGCACGGCCGGGGTGGTCCGGAATAGGCTATGAACTTTCCGAGTTTCATTTAAATGACTCCAGACGTTTAGATTTTATTAGGGGGGACACATACACGAATCACACACGCACACACAGACAGAAACACGGACAAAAGGTGATCACATGAGCCTATTTTTTTCATCAATGAAAATAGGCTGTAAATCCACTCACCAACGCCCAGGTTTCACTCTCTCCACCACCATGGGGAAACCGGGTGAAAACACGAAACTACACACTTCCATCACTGACATTATCACCGCAACAATGGATCCACCCAAGCAATATGTCACCAGAAACTTGCGCAGACCGCTGCAACAGCCACCAAATCAAATCAAACCCCTTCACCCACAAATACCAAGTCCCCTCCATCGACGGCAACAAAGAAGACCAGACCAACAAAACAAACACCACCAAATTCGCACACACAAACCAACAACCAACCAAACCAATCTCCACCCACACTCCCACCACCCATTCACATCAGGACCTCCAAGAAATGGAGAGACCTACGTGACTTTGTCACCAAGGCAGTCCAGGACCGCAAATTTGTACTCACGCCCAACCCCGACGGCGTCCTTACAGTCACCTCACTCAGCGACCACCAGAAAATCATATCAGTACTTAAAAAAAAAAAAAACAGGAATTATTTTGCATACCTAACAACCAAACGCACAGACAAACAAGTCATAATAAGAGGTTTACCAAACGACGCCACCACCGAAGAAACCCAACTCGACCTGGAAGCCCACAACTTCGCCATCTCCCACGTAAGGCAACTCACACGGCCCTCCAAACAAACACCACTGGGCTCATCCCCACTAGACTTCCTAACATTTCACTTTTTATTGTTGTTACCAAAGATTTGATATTTAAAACTTTGCACGAGCGAGGGTGGTGAATAACACTTCCTAGGTACTGCAGGCGGAGGGCTATGTGGCCCTGTGTCAGCCCAGTACTCTCTGCCGATGCAAGAACGCATGCGTATGTCAATTCCTTCCCTCTCCGAAGGATTGCATGTTTGTTCATTCATGTGCCTTGCTATGGTTAGTGCTTATGAACCTCTCCAATGTCCGGGATTTTCCAAATGTCCACTTTCCAGGTACCAATTGCATGGCCCCCACGTTCAGCGGACCTGACACCTCTTGACCTTTTCTTCTGGGGATTCATAAAGGATACCGTGCTTGATCCACCCTTACCGGCTTCTCTACCAGAGCTCTGCATGTCAAATGAATATGTTACGCCTGACATGCTGCAGCGAGTTTGACTTCAGATGGGGAGTGTGCCCCATGACCAATGGAAGTCACAATGAACATATCTCTACTCAGTATAAAACTAAGTCCCCGATTCTTGGATGTTTCGGGTAACCTTGAGAACCTCTAGTTGGATTTTGATGCGGTTTTCACCATTCTGTAAGGGTATCTCGAGGAAGGTTTCTGTAGAATATAATTTATGACGAAAGGAAGCCAAGCAGTAACAATTTTAGTGTAAAAGTCGAAAATGAACCTAGCGTCCGTGCGCTTTTTAAGATTCCGCTGGGCAAACCGTTAAAAGTATCTATATACTATGAGTGTAAGAATTGTTCAGCATCAAAAGTTCTACAAAATAATCTGCGACAGCATATCTTTATCTTCAATACATCACTACTATAAGAGTTTGTACATTCTAATTTCTTCCAACAATCTCGATTCAATTACTAGCTTCGAGACAGTTGAACTAGCTGGTGAGCGGTCCTATCACCCCAGACACTGTCGAGTCAAGACCACAGAGAAGAGTGGATGTGTTTGGAGTTTCCCTCGAAGTGCAACTTGGCTTTCCTTAACTTCGCCTGTGAACTTTTCGTTCCGCAGAATACACAGTGAAGTTTAGATTGGGCGGAAGAGGGATTTGTGATTCATGCACCTCGCCATTCTTAAATTATGTCTGCCAAGAATTCGTTGCACATCTATCCCCATAATAATATAATTAATAGTCCAGTCAGTGATTTTAACCCATCATGGCAAGAGGGAAATATGATATGGGTCGTCTTTCATTGAAATCGAAAAAAAATATGCCTATGTTGTAACAATGAAACTGAGCAACAAATTATTTATTTATCGATTGTCACAATCAGAAGCTACACCAACTCATCTACCTAATCTGCCAAAACAAGACTACATCCCACGAACAAATGACACACAATTCCCCAAATGCCACAAATGCCAAAGATACAGGCACACCAAAGGCTACTGCGCACTCCCCACAAGGTGTGTAAAATGCACATGCCCCCACATAGGTAATCAATGCGCAATCAATAACAAGTAGTTCCTTGAAGAACTAAAGCCTATTTTCATATATCGTACTTATGTTATTTGCCTCTATCAACATACAAAATTTCAGTTTCATTGTAATAGATTCATAGATATTGAGAACCGTCTAATATCACGGATGGTCGCCATGTTGGATTTTTATATATGTAGATCGTAGAGTTATGTACTGTGCTCTTATATGGATATGAGCCAGGAAATAATTAATCTCTTCAAAAGTTTTCCAAATTGTCCCATGATGAAATATACCTATGCTGGAACTCGACATAATACAGGTTTATACATTGCAGAGTTAACCTAGTTAACCGAGCCAGCCAATAAGCATATTAGTATTCACGAGGGGGAACTTGCAGTCAAACTGCGTCGTTCAAACAAAGACCGGACGAGCATGCACAAGGAGAATCGAGGACTCCCGAAGAGAGCCGAAGCCCGTGCGTTCTGTAAGCGTGTCTCGAGTATGGTAGGGGTAGACTCGAGCGACACGCGTGTCACACAGCCAATGAGAAGTGGCCTTACTTAAACGACACCAAGTAATGTAATGAATTTTGCTAATTAGCAGGATAATTTTAACACATAGTAATATCATGGAAGATATTAAATAATAAATAAGAACTATTTATTAAATTTGCGGCTAATTATTTATTTAATTAAGGATTATTACGATTATCGACAGTGAGCAACCAATCAGATCCTTGTTCTGAAAAGGACGCGGACTTGGACATTTGATGAGGGAGAAATGGGAGAAGAATCAGGGCTCTTAATACTTACGACTTCAGCGGAGAAAGACGTCTCAGCAAGTTACTCAATAATTCAACAAAGCAAATAGAAAGTCACGAACGAAGGCACTTAGTGTGTGTAAGAAGATATATAAAGTCGATATTCAACGAAATATAAAAGTTATTAAAACCAATCTACATTATTTACCATGTCAAAACTCCTGAAGTTGAGGGAGGAATTTATTAACGAATCTACAGGAGTTATGGTGATCAAGTAAGAAGTTATGGGGACAGAACTATGACGGCAGCAAGAATATTCGAAATGACATAATATCAATCTTGCGGGAGAGATTAACATCTCATCTCTCCCATGCAGAGAATTGTACACCTACAAGTCATTTCAACAACTAAAATGACGACATATATCAGAACTTTGGCGAAAGAAGATAGAAGAATTTCCAGAACGAGGGCAGCCAGGGAGGACCCGGTGCCATCAAGAGAGAAAGGGCTTTCCCATCTCATACAAGAAGAGTCACCAGCAGAAGGAACGGCAGCACGATGATGATAGTTAGAATCCCGGACTTGAACGCATGGGAACTTCTGTAGGAGACCGGAGCGGACCGAACTACATCATGCAGTCTCGCGCTATTGGATACAACCCGTTTCTAAAGGATAGCGAAGAAGGCCCATTTCTAGTCATCTTTAACGCAACACAAGTTAGTCTTCGGACCAACGATATATATCCCAATTTGTAGAGTATTGTAGTACATTTGAGAACATCCGACAACTATTTATTGATGCCATTTTTCTACATTTTAACAATATTATTGTAATTTTCGACGTTATATTTTCATAACTACATCATGCGGATGTCTATTCACGTTTTTCGTCGATCTTGAGTATTTGGAATTTTTATTTAGAATTTTTAGAATTTTGCGACTTTTGAAATTTGAATGGGGAGATTTTACAGTTTAGTTCAGAATATATTTATGGTAAAGTTCAAATGTGTTCAGATCACATTTTGTTCATTTTTGAATTGTAAGATTTCGTTTCTTGTCAACGATAGTAATAATGGTATATTGTTCCAAGAATGTTATACAGAAATATATTTGAGAGAATGCGATTCTTAAAGATCTTATGTAGAGATCTATGCAAAGTCACGATCTGATAACTTATTAGACAGATTTGGTTATAAATATTTGGTGACTAACAATTATAAAGTATTGAAGTTTGTGAGAAAATTATATTAAAGAAAGAATATGTAAAGGAATACAATGTTAAATTAACAAATACGAATTACAGCGTATTTTTGAAGTAATATGAATGATAAGAAAGATTTAAAGAAATCTTACAGGTAGTTGAAAGCTTTTATAGAAATATTAGTGATGCGAAGAGAAAAGATTGTTATTTGAAGATTAGTATTTTATCGTATTACCTGTTAAATTAATTCATTGACAGAACCAGTATTTTTATTAAATATTTTTATTGAGAATGTTGTAACTATGAGAAGTGAGTTAAGAAGTATATGTTTTTGAAAGGAACTACAAAGCATCACTGAGAGTGAGATTTATTATTCCTGTAGCAGACGGAGGTAATTATTGTATGACAATGGGCAAATGTTAAGCAATTGGTCGATTATTGAAGGAATGTCTGTAGTGACAGACTTGCGCATATTTTGAGGTTGAAATAGGATGTTTTATGAAGATGCAGTATTACTGATGTTTATTAGTATTGGAAGTTTTTGCAATAGTATCACAGAGTTGAAACTCCTTGAAGTTCACAGGACAGCGGATCCTAGATGAAGTTAAATCTGATATAATTTATAGGATTTAATGGATCTTTGTTGAAACTGAGAGTAAACTGAGATCTATTTAAATGGTTCTTTAATTAGATATTGAATTTACGCTAATTATTCAAAGCAGTGGATGTATGTACTTTTTTTTAGTATGTTTAATATTGACAGGCAAGTTGTAGGAGGTCTTTGAACTATGTCTCTACTTAATTGTATGGATTATAGAAACCCGGATTGTCACAGTATCACGAATAAGACATAGTATGGTGAATGATTATTTTCTAAAGTCAGTAGAGAAGCAGTAACGAAATAGGAAGACAATTTAAGTCTATATTGTCGGTAGAAAAAGCAGTTGGACAGTTGTACATATTTTATTTTATATTGAGTAGTTGTTGAACTACGATGTTAATATTTGTGCTGTTCTTAAATTATATTAAGAATTTAAAAATGGGTTTATAATTACATTTACGCTCATTATTATTATTATTTCCGATTATTCCCTTTCAGTAGATCGTGAGAACTTGAACCAATCACAGCTTCACTTCCTTTTCCTCTCTTCTTATCTTCCCAAAACCTCTTCATTAGTTCACTGTGCTTTTTCTTCCTTTCCTCTGTCCATTTTTTCCCTGATGTGTCCTTCATTGTAGCTTGTACAATTTTCGTGTTTCTGATTTTATTTCTAAATTGTTCTCTGTCCTTAATGTCGTCTTCAGAGATTTACGCGCATTATTATTAGCCTACTTTAAACATTTTGCAAAAATGAGGAAAAAGTAGACTTATGAGATCGGGCAAATGTGTGTCTGTCTGTCTGTCCTTCTGTCTGTCTGTCCTTCTGTCTGTCTGTCTGGCTGTGTGTGAGTCCCCCCTCTATCAACTCCTAAACGGCTCCAGGAATCGAAACAGAATTTGGTAGGAGTAAAGATCTATACCTGAATATCTCACCGTCATATTTGAAAATGATGTCAGTGCTACCAACTGCTGAAAATCGCAATTCAAATTTGAGCTCCATGTTGGATATCTTGAAAGGTATGAATGGAAGCTATTTCAAAACTGGCACACGTATAGATAATAATATTGCAGTTTAATTTCCAGGAGACCATACATGGCAGTGTTGCTAAAATGATTATAAGCCTGCTGATAGGTCCAAATTTTAAATGCATATAACTTCTACACTATCAATTGGATTTCAACCAAATTTCGTATGTGCTATGTGCATATAATCAGATATGACTGAGCGTATTCTTAAGAGCCTCCAGGGCTGCCAACTGTTAATAAATGCTCTCAATTTATTTTATCCAAATACTCATATAACAGAAAGTATGCAAGCCGACAGCTTTAAACTATGCACACGTATAGTACCTGACATTCTATACGTCAGTGCTACCAACATGATTCTAAGCCTGCTGATAGGTCCAACTTTAAATACATGTAACTTCTATACTATCATTAGGATTTCAACCAAATTTCGTGTGTGCTATGTGTACCATAACAGATATGACCATGCCGATTCATAATAGTAACCAGGGCTGCCAACTGTTAATAAATACTGACTCTATTTTTGTCACCCTAATATCAATATATCAGAAAGTATGCAAGCTAATAGCTCTAAACTTGCACACGTATAGTACCTGGCATTCTAGATTAATTTCGAGTAACTAATATAGTCCTACGCCAGTGCTGCCAACATGATTCTAAGCCTGCTGTTAGGTCCAATTTTTTAATGCATTTAACTTCCATACTAACGGATTTCATTCAAAATTGACACAACAATAGATCATATTATTTCAGATTATTTCGGACCAATACATGTATGTCATTGTAGGCAACATGATTTTACGTGCGCTGTTAGATCCAATGTTTAACTGCATGTAACGTCCATGCTATCCATTGGACTTCAACGATATTTTGTATTCTGTACCTTAAGAGATGGAACTAAGAATATATTCAGTCACCAGGGCTGCAAACTGTAGTTCTCTATTAGGCTAAATTATGCCAGGTATACAGTATTTAGAACTAATTAGAAATGTCGATATTACCAACTTAATTTCGTCATTATTCTAGATAGCCTAGGTCCATATAGATTAATTATTGGCAAGAATCTTAACTTTTAAGAAAAGTAGGCTCTTTATTTCGTCACGGAACTTCTTGTTTTTAACTTGTAATTAAAATTTAGATAGAGATTTTTATCGCTTCCGTGGGAGGAAATTAAGTGATAGGAGGCGGGAGATATCTGTATAGAGTAATGAATAGTTTTTGTAATGATGGAGATCTACGTCAGTAGTAAATTCATTTAATTTTGGGGATATATTTTTAATTAACTTAATAACATTTTTTTCTTGTTAATAAACTCCCGTTACCTAGGGCACAGCAGTTGTTTGCTGCTTTAAGTCATGATTTTATTTAAGCTTATAAAAGCGTTTGAAATAAATGTTTTATGGTTTCTTAGGAAACGAACGTGTATTTTATGCAAGTGAAGTAATGACATTTGGTCATTTGATTTTATTTAATAATATTAAGGCATATAATCAATGCCAGTGTTAGGAAACGTGTAATTGTTTAGAGAATAAATACGACAGGCACGTTGTTACGATTACCTGATCTTTTGTAGGAAATTGGCATTATCTTTGTATTTAAATGGTAGAGGAATGTGCTGTAGGGCGAGAGATCCCGAGGGACCTATTCCGCATCTTACGCCCGAGATTTTTATAGATTCTCATCTTTCCTGAGTAGATAGAGAACCCTACTTTTCTGTAGTTAGTTAATATAGCACATTACGCTTAAAAAAAACCATGTTCCTTATTCTGAGTGTTTCCGCCAAGTAGCACCATGTTGCTTTTAGCCGGGACTACAAGATGCTACAATCCATCATTATTTCCAGCCTGGGATTTTGGTGGATCATCCAGATATAAGGGTGCAGTACTATTACATGAAGATTATTGTGTCCGCGTAGTATTCAAACATCAATCGCATGATTAGTACACATAAGTAAAAATCGAGATTTTTAAATTTCGCACAGCTGGCATCTTCTGTTTATGGAAACAATGGAAATAAATGATATGCCAGTGGATTAACATTTGCACAGCCTAAGAATTTACCATACCGAGTTTCGCTGACTCAGATGGTTAAATCGCGAGAAACGTCCGTTTAAATATTTATAGTTCGCGACGCCGCCATGTTCGATTAGTACTCACCAGGTTATTGAAAGTCCTATAGATGAAATTTTGTTCATAGCCTCTATGAAGATAAAGAATTTCAGATTGATTGCTGTGAAAGATTCGTAGATATTGAGAGTGGTCTAAATATTTTGGATGGTCGCCATGTTGGATTGTTATATGTATAGGCCATACAGTTATGTACCATTAAAGGAAAATTATTGCGTAGGTTCATTATTCAAACTTTCACTTCCTTCGCATGATTACGACACAAGAAATAAAAACTTAATTTTAAAATTTCGCACAGCCGCCAATTTGAGGTAATGTAAACAATTGAATTAAATTAGATGGCAGTGCATTACAATATGTATAAACATTTAATGTACCATATTTCATTCCGCTCAGATGGTAAAATCGCGAGAAAAGTCTATTAAAATGTTTCAAATTCACTTGGCCGCCATGTTCGCACTTTTCCTTTTTTAAAGTGTGTATCAAACCTCAACCTACAAAATGAACCTCAATCACTAACATACACTGTGATTTACATATTTTTACAGAGTTCTTATTCTGAGCACCTGAATAAAATAAAATAAAATAAAATAAAATAAAATAAATAAAAACTCTATAAAAATATCTAAATCACAGTGTATGTTAGTGATTGAGGTTCATTTTGTAGCTAGAGGATTGATACATCATTAAAAAAGGAAATTGTTTGAAAATTCTTATAAACTTGGAATTTATAATGGAAACAGTGATATATTCTTAAAAAGGCGCGAAATTTTGAAAATTTAATTTTAAAATGTTATAATTAGAATGTTTACTTTATTGAAGTTGCTTCTGGTTGCCAGGAAGCATACCAATACTGGGATATGTGCAGCATTTGTCAACAATATGTGTACCATATTTAACAATTGAATGAATATTGGCCTTTCTTCTTCTGTTAAGCTGGGTCTCCCCCCTTATGTGTAGTAGAAATACTCGTAATTGATTAAACAGGTCTGATGAAGAGCTTGTCATACCTGATACTATACAGACATTCACTGGCATTGAGAACATGTTAAACATTTCTGAAATTCAAATGACATGCTAATACACTATTGTTGGGGTTAAATTATGAGACGCGAGAGTTATTTCTTTCTGAAAACATGTTAAAACCAGCTCTAACTCTGTCCAGGAAAGACACGTATCCCAAAAACATTGAAAAGAAAAAGGACGTTCGTCCACTTATAAGTATTTTTGATTATAAGAACATAGTGGCTTTAAATACATTGTTCAAATATAGAATGACTCTGTCTGAGAATTGATATTAAGTTGCAAATTGTCAGTTTTCAGCATCCCTGGATGGAAAATACATTCGCAATGTGTATGTCAGTCCAATCTACGGCCCAAATGACACCAATCTTCCATTTCTGGAGATCATAAGGAGTTTCTGTCATACGTCATAGACTGCTGCATGGATGTTGATTCATTCATGGGCTTTGCGATAACGTGGTCATGTTGTCCCTTGTACTGAGTTGTGTGTGTGTGTGTTGACTCTGTCTGATAAACTGTGCCATTGTAATGGATATACTAGTGTGTCTATTTGTAATTGAAGCTAGGATTTCGAAGAAGGTGGCCGTAGTTTTAAGCTAGGAACCATCTCGACATTTGTTAGTTATTGTTCAAAGTGTCGAAACAGCGAGGTCATCTGCCCTTCTCGGCATTTGCCTGGAGCAGAAGTTAGAAAACACGGAAAGCCACTTCAAGGACAGATGAGGTGGGACTCGAACTGTCTCTTCTCAGCTTTACCTTACGAGGCTGGCCGTGTCCCGTTACAACCCTCAGACCAGAATTACATTTTATGGCAGAGTTAGGAATTGAACCTAGGATCAATGGATCCACAGTCTCAATGCGTTCCCCGAGACCGTATATAATGCGGAACATACTGTCAGAAATTTATCATAATGGTAGTGTTTACATTTTTTCATTAAGATTGATATTTGGGAAAACCCTATACCTCATCCTCTTAGATACAGATGATCATCTTATTTCTTTGCTTTGACTGATGGGCCTCTTGAGAATAGCCCATATTAAAAGCTCTAACAAATACAGGATTTGAGTTTCCAGGAAACTTAGTTTCCACTGTACCAATGTCACAATCAAAACACAAGGCTTCCCTTACCAACATTAGTAAATACTCTCCTTTTTATGAGACAAGGAAAATAGATGGAATAAATTTACCGTATTTATGGGTAAATTTACAATATGTATTTCCGCTTCTCAGATGCTATGACTGAAAACAAGTCATAGAGATACAATAAATGTAAGTTACATTTCTACAAAGTTGTGAAGAGGCCTATTGACGTTACAATATTGATAACTAAGGCAGGAATAATAATGAGACCTACCTGAGTTACAAAATAGGTCACGCCGAGTCTCACAGGCACACAGTAAATTCAACTCGACACAAAAACGAACAGAACGGAACTGAGTGTTGCAATTCGATTGTTAATGTGATTAGGAAGGGGGGATGGGAAGGTGCTGACGATCGGCGTGTTCATGGAAAATCCGCTTCCTTTTAAAGAAAAGAAAAAGAAAGAAATGAGCTTGGCAGGCTCACCGCGATCGTTCCAGAAACAACAACCGTTAAAGTTAATTTCGTAATAGCAAAGTATTCGTATATGCAGGCATAAACTGATTACAAACATTTCATATCGCGAGAAGGATCCATCTAAACAATTATGGCAATATCACATTTTGACATTTTAGGTCATATTTTGACCTCCTTATACATGTTAAGAATTTCAGCGTGAATGTTCAATGATGGACGAAAGTTTAATAGGAAGAATAGGAGTAAATTCGCTTGTGAAATATTTAGGAAACAATTTTCACATTGATCATGTATGCAGTGGCGGCGCTAGCCATTGAGGGGCCCTGTGCGGTACAAGATTTGCGAGGCCCTTACTTCCGGGGGGACTTACAGTAACAAAGTGGTGGCGCTAGCCATTGCGGGGCCCTGTGCGGTACAAGATTTGCGAGGCCCTCACTTCCAGAGGGACTTACAGTAACAAAGTGGTGGTGCTAGCCGTTGCGGGGCCCTGTGCGGTACAAGATTTGCGAGGCCCTTACTTCCGGGTGGACTTACAGTAACAAAGTGGTGGTGCTATCCATTGCGGGACTCTGTGCGGTGCAAGATTTGCGAGGCCCTTACTTCCGGGGGGACTTACAGTAACAAAGTGGTGGAGCTAGCAATTGCGGGGCCCGTGCGATACAAGATTTGCGAGGCCCTTACTTCCGGGGGACTTATAGTAACAAAGTGGTGGTGCTAGCCATTGTGGGGCCCTGTGCGGTACAAGATTTGCGAGGCCCTACCTTCCAGAGGGACTTACAGGAACAAAGTGGTGGCGCTAGCCATTGCGGGGCCCGTGCGGTACAAGATTTGCGAGGCCCTTACTTCCGGAGGGACTTACAGTAACAAAGTGGTGGCGCTAGACATTACGGGGCCCTGTGCGGTACAAGATTTGCGAGGCCCTTACTTCCAGAGGGACTTACAGTAACAAAGTGGTGGCGCTAGCCATTGCGGGGCACGTGTGGTACAAGATTTGCGAGGCCCTTACTTCCGGGGGGACTTACAGTAACAAAGTGGTGACGCTAGTCATTGCGGGGCCCTGTGCGGTACAGGATTTGCGAGGCCCTTACTTCCAGAGGGACTTACAATAACAAAGTGGCGGCGCTAGCCATTGCGGGGCCCTGTGCGGTACAAGACTTGAGAGGCCCTTACTTACGGGGGGACTTACAGTAACAAAGTGGTGACGCTAGACATTGCGGGGCCCTGTGCGGTACAAGATTTGAGAGGCCCTTACTTCCAGGGGGACTTACAGTTACAAAGTGGTGGCGCTAGCCATTGCGGGGCCCATGCGGTACAAGATTTGCGAGGCCCTTACTTACGGGGGGACTTACAGTAACAAAGTGGTGGCGCTAGCCATTGCGGGGCCCTGTGCGGTACAAGATTTGAGAGGCCCTTACTTACGGGGGGACTTACAGTAACCGAGTGGCGGCGCTAGCCATTGCGGGGCCCTGTGCGGTACAAGATTTTAGAGGCCCTTATTTCCGGGGGGACTTACTGTAACAAAGTGGTGGCGCTAGTCATTGCGGGGCCCTGTGCGGTACAATATTTTCGAGGCCCTTACTTCCGGAGGAACATACAGTAACAAGGTGGTGGCGCTAGCCATTGTGGGGCCCTGTGCGGTACAAGATTTGAGAGGCCCTTACTTCCGGGGGGACTTACAATAACAAAGTGGTGGTGCTAGCCATTGCGGGGCCCTATGCGGTACAAGATTTGAGAGGTCCTTACTTTCGGGGAGACTTACAGTAACAAAGTGTTGGTGCTAGCCATTTCGGGGCCCTGTGCGGTACAAGATTTGAGAGTCCCTTACTTCCGGGGGGACTTACAGTAACAAGGTGGTGGCGCTAGCCATTGCGGGGCTCTGTGCGGTACAAGATTTGCGAGGCCCTTACTTCCGGGGGGTCTTAAAGTAACAAAGTGGTGGCGCTAACCATTGCGGGGCCCTGCGCGGTATGAGATTTGCGAGGCCCTTACTTCCGGAGGGACTTACAGTAACAAAATGGTGGCGCTAGTCATTACGGGGCCCTGTGCGGTACAAGATTTGCGAGGCCCTTACTTCCAGAGGCTCTTACAGTAACAAAGTTGTGGCGCTAGCCATTGTGGGGCCCTGTGTGGTACAAGATTTGCGAGGCCCTTACAGCCGGGTGACTAACAGTAACAAAGTGATGGTGCTAGCTTTTGCGGGGCCCTGTGCGGTACAAGATTTGCGAGGCCCTTAATTCCGGGTGACTGACAGTAACAAAGTGGTGGCGCTATCTATTGCGGGGCCCTGTGTGGTACAAGATTTGTGAGGCCCTTAGTTCCGGGGGGACTTAGAGTAACAAAGTGGTGGCGCTAGTCATTGTGGGGCCCTGTTCGGTACAAGATTTGCGAGGCCCTTACTTCCAGAGGGACTTACAGTAACAAGGTGGCGGCGCAAGCCATTGAGGGGCCCTGTGCGTACAAGATTTGTGAGGCCCTTACTTCCAGGGGGACTTACAGTAACAAAGTGGTGGCGCTAGTCATTGTGGGGCCCTGTGCGGTACAAGATTTGTGAGGCCCTTACTTCCGGGGGGACTTACAGTAACTAAGTGGTGGTGCTAGCCATTGTGGGGTCCTGTGTGGCACAAGATTTGTGTGGCCCTTACTTCCAGAGGGACTTACAGTAACAAAGTGGTGGCGCTAGTCATTGTGGGGCCCTGTGCGGTACAAGATTTGCGAGGCCCTTACTTCCGGGGGGACTTACAGTAACTAACTGGTGGTGCTAGCCAATGTGGGGCCCTGTGCGGTACAAGATTTGTGTGGCCCTTACTTCCAGAGGGACTTATAGTAACAAAGTGGCGGCGCAAGCCATTGTGGGGCCCTGTGCGTACAAGATTTGTGAGGCCCTTACTTCCAGGGGGACTTACAGTAACAAAGTGGTGGCGTTAGTCATTGTGGGGCCCTGTGCGGTACAAGACTTGTGAGGCCCTTACTTCCGGGGGGACTTACAGTAACTAAGTGGTGGTCCTAGCCATTGTGGGGCCCTGTGTGGTACAAGATTTGTGAGGCCCTTACTTCCGGGGGGGACTTACAGTAACAAAGTGGTGGTGCTAGCCATTGTGGGGCCCTGTGTGGTACAAGATTTGTGAGACCCTTACTTCCAGAGGGACTTACAGTATCAAAGTGGCGGCGCAAGCCATTGTGGGGCCCTGTGTGGTACAAGATTTGTGTGGCCCTTACTTCCAGAGGGACTTACAGTAACAAAGTGGAGGCGCTAGTCATTGTGGGGCCCTGTGTGGCACAAGATTTGTGTGGCCCTTCTTTCCAGAGGGACATACAGTAACAAAGTGGTGGCGCTAGTCATTGTCGGGCCCTGTGCGGTACAATATTTGCGAGGCCCTTACTTCCGGGGGGACTTACAGTAACAAACTGGTGGTGCTAGCCATTGTGGGGCCCTGTGCGGTACAATATTTGTGAGGCCCTTACTACCAGAGGGACTTACAGTAACAAAGTGGCGGCGCAAGCCATTGTGGGGCCCTGTGCGTACAAGATTTGTGAGGCCCTTACTTCCAGGGGGACTTACAGTAACAAAGTGGTGGCGCTAGTCATTGTGGGGCCCTGTGCGGTACAAGATTTGTGTGGCCCTTACTTCCGGGGGGACTTACAGTAACTAAGTGGTGGTGCTAGCCATTGTGGGGCCCTGTGCGTACAAGATTTGTGAGGCCCTTACTTCCAGGGGGACTTACAGTAACAAAGTGGTGGCGCTAGTCATTGTGGGGCCCTGTGCGGTACAAGATTTGTGTGGCCCTTACTTCCGGGGGGACTTACAGTAACTAAGTGGTGGTGCTAGCCATTGTGGGGCCCTGTGTGGTACAAGATTTGTGAGGCCCTTACTTCCGGGGGAACTTATAGTAACAAAGTGGTAGGGCTAGTCATTGTGGGGCCCTGTGCAGTACAAGATTTCGAGGCCCTTACTTCCAGAGGGACTTACATTAACAAAGTGGTGGCGCTAGTCATTGTGGGGCCCTGTGCGGTACAAGATTTGCGAGGCCCTTACTTCCGGGGGGACTTACAGTAACAAAGTGGTGGTGCTAGCCATTGTGGGGCCCTGTGCGGTACAAGATTTGTGAATCCCTTACTTCCGGGGGGACATACAGTAACAAAGTGGTGGCGCTAGTCATTGTGGGGCCCTGTGTGGTACAAGATATCCGGGGCCCTTACTTCCGGAGGGACTTACTGTAACAGAGTGGTGGCGCTAGACATTACGGGGCCCTGTGCGGTAAAAGATTTGCGAGGCCCTTACTTCCGGGGGGACATACAGTAACAAAGTGGTGGCGCTAGTCATTGTGGTGCCCTGTGCGGTACAAGATTTGCAAGGCCCTTACTTCCGGAGGGACTTACAGTAACAAAGTGGAGGCGCTAGTCATTGTGGGGCCCTGTGCGATATAAGATTTGCGAGGCCCTTACTTCCGGGGGGACTTACAGTAACAATGAGTGCTATAAATGAACTCCTCTGCTCCTTTTAGTGGCTGAAGTCTTTTATTAAATCTCTATAGTCGAAACAAGACGCACATATGATTTGATCCCCAAAATAGCTTTATTCAACTCCCATTTACTGATGCCTTCATTACTTGAAATATTTCTACTAAAGATGTACAATCAGTGTTTGCTGCAAGCGTCTTTTGTTTTGTTGTTGCGTATTTTAGGGACTGCGCATAGTGGTCATATAGCCTCGTGGATATAAGTGTGTATGGAGTTGTGTGTGTTATTCTGCAGTATTTTGATATCTGTATTTGTGTGTGAATTCTTAAACTTGTAAGAGGCGGTCGTGGTCTTTCGTAATGAACCATCCCACCATGCCTGAAGTAGAAGTTGAAAATTCTCGGTAAACCACTTCCACGATAGCTGAGGTGGGAATTGATCCCCCTCTTTTCGGTTTTGTCTCACGAGGCAGAATTTTCTGAGCCGGTAATAGAACCCAGTCTTGTGGGGCAACAGATAAGAATGCTAGCCGCTAAGACACGTGGTGGTCTGCTACAAACGTTAACGTGCAAAGCCAGGCTAATTAGTGTAAGAGAGAGTCATGATAAATTAATAATTGTGTGAGTCGTGAAACAAAAATCGCTGTTTTAATTCGAATCTTGAACTTCTGTACTCCAAGGGCTGGCAACATACTACAGGTCCTATATTTGGTTTAACCGTTCAGACACCCTCTGTAGCTACATTCCCTGTCAGAGTCGAAGAGGTAGTTTGTTCTTTTAACATACCTTTTTGCGAAAGCAAGCCTATAATAATTCTAATGTATGAACGTGGCAGTAATATGAACGCAATCTGGTGAGTTGACCACCTCTAGTTCTAGTTTGTTTACCAACATAGTAGTGGAATGAACTGGCAACGTGGTGATTGGTTGACACATTCTAGCCATTAAGAATCGAGCAGCAGCCATTGAAAATCTACCTCGCCGAATCGCTCACAATGAATCTTGAGTGGATTTACTAATATTCATAACAATATCAATTCTGGAGGTAGCTTCATATGCTTCCTCTGGATACTCCTCTGATCTCAGAGTTGCCATTTTGGTAATTATAATTGAATATCATGGATTTAAAACAGGTCTTCCCTTTATTCATTAAACATTGCGCTTGGTCCAAAGTTGTATGACAGTCTCAGGGTTATTGATTCGTTATGCACATTCTAGTAATGTTGAACCTGAGATGAACGTGAATCATGTCGGTTTTGGGTCTAGGTTTGTTTATATTCAGAAATGGTTAAAACAAGAAACATACCGAATCTACGTAAATGTTCCATTATACTAGCCGTAGTAATGTTTAAGTCGTGTCGCCATCAAGAAATATGCAGGAATAATAATGTTTTTGACAAGAACTAACCAACACCGACTCCGTCGACGAAATTTCTCAACGTCAAAATTTCTCACTGAATGACGAATCAACTATCTAATAAGGGTATTTTTTCTCATCCAAACAAGAAAAGTGTATTTTGATCCAGGAACTATCAATTTACAGTATAACTACATTCCACTGTAAATCAGTGTGATAACACGTTGGACTATGACGCCTGGTATCCAGGCACAGAAAACGATTTTGTTTGAATGCTACCGTTGGAAGTCGTACGATTATTATTCTGTAGTTGCCAGACAAATCCACGGACGGTACTTTCTAACAGGTCACTGATTCAACATGTTTCATAATTGCAAACATTTGTCTATGCGTGACCACTTGCTCAGTTACATCAAACAGCCTTCCCACCAAGTACCAGATATTTGTCCAGACATTTTGAATAGCCAACACTAAAAGAATGGCTTTAAAATTTAAGATGCATGTGTAACCTAACCTCTGTTGGGATATCAGCATGAGCAATAGTTTGTCCAAATGAACTCTTTTTTATCTAATGAGCAGGCGTCGGGAAATGGACCCAGCCGTCCTTTTGCCTTTTCTCCGAACCTATGGAAATATGAATGTGGGTTTAATACACTCTGCCCATAAGTTGGTGGATATTGGTCGAAAATATCCAGGCTTGCTCACCTTCCTGTCCGACATGACTAACACATCTTAATATAAACGCATACTATGAGCGGTCCTGGGGACACTAAAGTCGTGTCATGTGGCAATGAAATGAAGAGTTATTGTGTACAAAAAATCACGAACAACTACTGTTAACCAATAAACATACACATTTTCATTTCCTTCATTGAAATGTATAAAATCCCTGTATTTACGTATTTGTTAATCATAATCTACAAGCAAATTGACGCTTTTCATATTTCAAACATTAAACTTTGTTTTTCATGCTATGAGTTGTCGGAGAATATGCTAATGAGTTTGGCCTGAATTACTTTACGAGCACACAATTAAAGATAGTTTGGAAACCATTTATCAGTGTTGCCATATTAACAACCAATATTTTTTCTTTCAGTTGGTCAACACAAACCTCATCCACATACCGGAATTAGTAAACAAAACTGAAATATATAATAAGGGATTAAAAATTATATATATTATTAGAGAATATTAAAGAGGAAACCTAAGGGATGATGTGTTTCACTCCTCGAGCAAGCATCGTCAGATCCAAATGGTGTGCAAGACAAATT
This sequence comes from Meconema thalassinum, assembly GCA_946902985.2. NCBI lineage: Eukaryota > Metazoa > Arthropoda > Insecta > Orthoptera > Tettigoniidae > Meconema > Meconema thalassinum. The sequence continues at coordinate 212,273,659 of OX336395.1, forward strand.
GCTCTAGGAAACGCCACCGAATCTACAGTGACACCCCCACAGTCACCACCCTCTTAAAACAAACAAAAAAAACCGTAAGGAAACTTAGTAAGTGTGGTAATTATTTCTGAATAATATTAAGGCATTGAGCTGAAAAAAAGACTATTAATTTTAATGTTGCAGAACATAGTTAATGACTATCCCAACAACAAAAATGGTATTCTTTTTCGCAAAGCTAATCAATCTTAATAGAATATAGATCCCTGCCGCTATGGATTACCCTTATGTTGCCAAGGGGCCGATATATCGAATGAGGGAACTTCCGCTAAAAAGGCCACCGGCCGATATATTGGCACGATTTTTCAATTTTCTTAGTGTTATCTCCATACACGGCGCACTAAATCTGTTGTAACGAAGACAAGCCAGGAACCATTCTTCCACAGAATATACCGGTAAGTTTAAGATCCGTGAATTACTGCTGCAGTCAGCTGACTTCCCACGTGTGTTATCGATTGAAGTTTGTAATCTTGCTTGGAGCTAATATACATAGTGAAAAATATGGCTAACATTTTCAATGAAGGAGATATAAAACAAGATTAAAGGCTGAGTGAAGTGTGTGAGAGTGAAATTTCTACTGACGACAACTTTGATTTTACTGCCGATGATCCGCCTATTGCCGGAGGACTGTTTACGAATATTTTTTTTCAATATTGTAAGTACCAGAAAAATATTTGACAGAAATACTCTAAATATGGGATATTTATACACAGTTCAATAAGTATTAGCATTTAGATCACAAAGGATACTATTTAGATTGTAGTTGCTGTCAAATTTACATTACGATCTCCAATTAGTATTAATAAACATTTTTTAAAGTTTATTTTATTACTCAAATGAAGCAAAATATTGGCTATTTAGCATAAAGTACGTTAACAATATGATTGACTGCTAGAAGTAATAATATCAACACCCTTTCTTGAGAAATATACGTGGGAGATAATTTGTATCAAAGACTTGTAATTTCTTGTAACATGGCTAAGCCATTTTAGCATACTCAGTCATTAATTCCCTGTCTGAAAAGGGATAAGATGTCTCTCATAAAATCCAAACCTCTTTGATACCAAGTAATTAATTAATTAATTAATGCCTCAACTGAATATATTTTGATGCGTACATGGTATATGAAGATGGCTTTTTACCGCTATATGTAAGGCACACATGTGCCTTGAAAACACCTTTGATAGTATATTAAGCTTCTAGTGGCAATGGTATATCGTGTGTTTCTTCAAATTCCCTTCCCGAGTCAGTTGGCTGTGCTTACACTACACGAGTATGGCTTCTGACCACTTTGGGTTTTGATGTGAGTCTTCGAAATAGTTCTAAGATAAAATTTGGGTTCGAATGTGCTGGATGAGAATGGTTTCTAGCCACTACACTATGAGTTATCATCTGTGTTCAAAGCACCCTTCTGATAAAAATGGCTACGCATGTGCTACAGGAGTGAGGCATCACGCCACTAAAGGTAAACTTTTTTTTTTCTAATGAACTTTCTCACACAACTTGGCTGCGCACGTGCTGCACGAGTTTCGTTTCTCACATCTAGGAATATACACGGGAGTCCTCGAATGACTATTCTGATAAGATTTGGCTTCGCATATGATGAGTATTGTCTCTCGGCACTATGAGTCAACATATGTGTCTTGAAACGACTCATCAGATAAAATTTGGCTTCGCAACTGCTTTATGCCAATGGCCTCTCACCACTACGGTTAAGAATGTGTGTCGTTTTTTCTTTTCTTCTTCTTAGCAAATTTGGCCTCGCAGGTCCTACATCAGTGTTGCTTCTTACCAGTATGGGTAAACATGTGTGTCTTCAAATGACATTTTGAGGCAAATTTTGCCTTGAAGGTGATACATGAGTATTGCTTTTAACCATTATGAGTTAACAAGTGTGTTTTCAAATGGCTCTTCATATAAAATTTCACTTCGCAACTGCTACATGAGTACGGCCTCTCCCCACTATGGACAAACATGTGAGTCTTCAAGTTATTCTTTCTAGCAAATTTGGCTTCGCATGTTACAAGAGTATGGTCTCTCACCGCTATGGGTAAACATGTGTCTCTTCAAGTAGTTTTTCGTATAAAATTTGGCTTCGCAACTGCTACATGAGTACGGCCTCTCACCACTATGGGTTAGCATGTGTCGTTTCAAATTACATTTTTGAGCAAATTTTGCTTCGCAGGTGCTACATGAGTGTCGCTTTTCACCACTGTGGGTTAAAATGTGTGATTTCAAATGACTCACATTATAAAATTTAGATTCACAACTGCTACATGAGTACGGCCTCTCATCACTATGGGTAAACATGTGCGTCTTCAACTTGCACTTATTAGCAAATTTGGCTTCGCAAATGGTACATGTGTATGGCCTGTCACCACTATGAGTTATCCTGTGTGTCTTCAAAGAGTTCGATGAAAGAAATTTGGAGTCACATATCCCACATGTATAAGGCTTCTCGACTCGATGGTGTAGCAGGTTCGTCTTAAAATTCTTTTCGATTGTGCATTTTCTTAAAGATACAGTGCCGGAACTAATATTATGTCCTCCAGTATTACATAAAGCTGATATCGTCCTTACAGCAGGGTTCGAAGTATCACGATATGTCAGCCTGAAATCATTGGTATTAATATATTACAGTGAGAATGGCGAATAAAAGTTTCCAGATCTAGAGGTCGATCTTACAAAATGATAACCGGAACAACTTCCATTTATATGACAACCAGGAAAACTGTCCTTATCAAGTACCTGGAACTCATTATAATGTTATTGGTTATACGTCACTTTTAACTACTGCGGCATTTAGAGACAGAATTTGCCCCGAAGAGGATCTTTAACGTGCCAGTAAATCTACTGACCTCGTTTGCAATTTTCAAATCTGTGTTTTTCATTCAGTCAGAATACTTTAAAATTACTTATGTATCATACATTCAAAATAATGTTTAATGTCAGAGTATTTGGAATCAGACCTTTCCTTGATAAATATGTAATCCGTTATAATTGATTACAAAACTGTTCATTTGAAAACATTCGCCAATATCCAAGATGATCAGCATCGCAGAATCTTCATGGTCCCCGGCTACAAAAACCACTGAAAGAAATGCCTGACAAACATGACAAAAAGAGACTAGTTCTACAATTGTCCTATGGACTACACTACTGGGTAAAATACCAAATTCTAGTTGGAAAATGAGAAACTTAAGCTTCTCGGGATATATAGGGTGGAAAAGGTGTTGGGCGCCTATAATTACCTCCATAGTACAAGTATTTAAGGTAAATCAAAATCCTTAATTTATAACAATATGTTGCGGAAAAAACGAACCCCTCGTGTCCAACGTTTTATTAGCTAGTGACGATACAACAATTTAAACCGAACTCTCCTATTCGTAAACGAAGACAAAATAAAATTCTAAAACTCGAAAAAATAAAAAAAACTTCACTCTAAAAAAACCATCTAGAAAATCATCGGCGTTTCCAAAGCCGCCTCGGCTTATACTAACTCTCTGGAATTCATAACAATAATTAAAACACCCTATATTAAATTAATAAACCAGATTTGGTTTATCAAAACTAAACACTTCTATATTTTAATTTATACTGTGTAGAAACTCAGTTCCGACTCTAATAAAAAATATTTACACTCATCCTGATTGAACAATAGTCAGCCGAAGCTATTGTCGATTTACTTAAATTAGTGACATATATTTACAACACTCTTACGACATCCTCATCGTAACATTTAATATACGCGAGTTTTCACTAACATAACTCGTATTGTCAATTTATCAAAAGAAACTATCAAACAATAACTACTGTTATCTCCTTCGTGATAGTCATGGCCGTTCAATATAGCCTATCTCATGCTTAACTTGATAACATCAGGTTAAATAGAGTAATAAAGATAATGATAAAACTTTCCTTCAAAACAATTACTTTATTCGTTCGTTTTCTGACGATACGTGATCTTTTATAGTCGCTTCCCAAGATAAATTAGCGCATCCTTCATCTTATACAACTTTCTCCGAAGTAAAACAATCATGTGGAATGAAACTTCACATAAATCCATAACATCGTAAAACAACTGATCCTTATAATACTCAGTTCCAGAAAATACCTCTCATTTAAATCTTGCACGAATATCCTCAAATACAACATCTTCCAACTACTTACTGCAATTGTTAATATTCCCAACGTCGACATGACTAATTGGAATACAATTCTCTCATCAAAATACCAACTTTCGTGCTTCTTAGTTACAACAATGCGTTCCTCCAACATTTAAAATATGCAGACTATCTCTCCCCCATGTATGTTTCACATACTTGCAGTACTTCAAAGAATTAAAATCCACAACATCCATCGTCATAAGTTAATGATAATACATTTTCTGTCTTCCCTGCGTTTCGTTCATGATTGTTGCATTTAACAATGCATAAATTCTCTCTTTTAAAGCCAATGCAACCTCATTATTGCATTCAACAATGCTTAAATTGTTTCTTTTAAAACCAATACATTCTTTACAATTCATTTTTAATGGAGGTAACAGAAACTTCTCGAGTCTCTGTCACAACTCAAAGATAATCTTGTGTAATATCTGGTGATCAACTTTTATCGTCTGATACTGAAGAAAGATACTTTCTGTCTGAATGAATGGTCAAAATCATTTCACAGTATAAAAATGATTCAATCCTGGCTTAAATCTCTGTCTGAAAGTACTTATCACTTCCTAAACAACTTCCTAAAATTAAAACTAACAAGCCATAAAAATCTCCAGCATTAAAACAATTAACCGGAAAATACGGCAAAATCCTAATCCAAATATCCTAACAAAAATCTTTGATCTAAATAACTCCCAAACCAAATTCGAAATAGTGAAATCCTTATATTAAAAAATGACAAACAGTCGAAATATAAAATACGGTATCGAATAAATTTGTTTCTGACGGAAATTCAAAATTTCTACAGCAACATGATTGATGTTCACTTCTACCTTATGTTTATCTCTGCTGTTGAAGAAAATATCAGACGATATACAGTTCGTTGCTCTGGTGTTAACAGAAACTTGAACTCCTTCTCCTCCTCTGTTCGAACTGCGTCTTCGGACCTCCAATTCCATACTCGTTTGGGACTCGAATCGAACTAGGTTTGTCCTAGTTCTCACATATTTTTCCTTTCTTCTTGGCGCTGACTTTAGCAGATGTTCTTAGAAGCTCTCCTCTCTTCTTACAATTTTGTAGTGTGGCATTCATGTTATTACCGAACTTTTCATAATTTTAGCTTAATATCAGCTGGTTAATCTCAGGTTCTCCATCTTCCTCATGGAAGTATTCCCTTCTGCATGTTTACTCACCCATCTCAACTTCCATATTGTTAATGTACAGCCCAGGGGCTGTACCCCCAGGACCCAGCCCTTCATCTTTCACCAAAACCACCCTCATAGGCATGCCATAAGTCTTACACACTTCTTTGACACGAGCAGGCCCAGCAGTATTGCTGCCAGCCATGCTTGCACAACACACACACACAAACAAACTATCTGGGACAGCAACAGTGAGGAAATGCCGACTAAGCAGTGGGGGAAAGCCGTAAAAGCTAGACCCAGAAGAGCCCAATTATCTATTCGCGGCCAGCGGCTCTGCTCCTCAAGGTCCGTTTCAGATCAGCCCATCGTCACCAGGTGAGAACTAGCCGTGCGCTCAGATTCCTAATTATTGTAACACCTGACCCAGGACACTTTTGTATTTCACGCACTTTGTACTTTGTTTTATACTTGTCCGCCACTTAAAGGGACAGTACATCATCACTACTGACCAATAAATACTTGGTCAGTAAACACATACATCTACTACTCATTTCACCCAATTTTACATCCCTACACCCAACCTGACCTTAGTCCTAATTGCCCCTGACCGTGAAGGCCAGGAACTGCACCGTCAGGAATCTCATTGTATTCGAGTAAACAGCCAGACTGCAGCGTGCCGAGTTGACGACTCTGCACGTGAGCTCGCTAAACGCTCGCTCATACTCAATTGGCAGGCTGAGCTAATAGACGTTCATCCCCTAACAGATAGACGCACCCTGTAGGAACGCACCCCAACAGATCACATCCTCACACCAACACATTACACTAGTAGTCTCCCCCGATTACGGGGAACTACCCCTTTTCGGAAACATCCCCTAAATTAATACATCTACACTACCCTGTTTATCCCACCCCCAACACAGGGATAAAACAGATTGGTGGAGGCGCCACTACCACGCAAAATAAGGGTAAGGGACTCAAACAACGAGCCCTCGTGGTAGAGCGATCCATACTAAAAGTAGCCAAGCGAAACTAAATTTTTTCCCCAGAATACGCTCCACATTTCCCCCCCTTTATTATACGAGGATTTGTATTATTACACCCGCCCCCACCCACCCCATAGTGCAAGGTCGGTGGAAATTAAATGACCACATTTAGAACCACACTAAGGGACTTTGCGCACCATTTGTCACCTAGCACAACTCCACTCCTACCAAAGTTGAGAATCTAGAATAGCGATTTAATATCCGAACACACTGCACCACGCCTCCTTCAGGAACTCGAATTAAAGGCATTAGAAATCCGCGCTCAATACCCTGCAGCGGCAGCACAAGTCACACATTTTACACGATCCGAGGCCCAGACCGGTTCGCAGGGACAACAGTCACCAGTATCCAGCGCTAGTGAGGCAGATTGCATACCAACACTCCATCCCCTATTGTTACAGCAGCTCCAAATTACAGAGCAAAACACTGATGGTCTGCTCGTGCGCATAACAAAATTATTGGACACAGACACTGTTAAAGCAGACACCCACACGACAGAGGCGGTTCTAGATATACATACTATTCTAGAGACAGTAAAACAGGATTTAGACAGGACAGTGGAAGTAGTGAAGTCCACACAGTACGACATTACACCACTGATCAGTGACGACATATCAGGCGACGAGCCCCCTGGCAACGTAACACACGTTTCATACACAGGGAGTGAGGATAATCCCCGTCAGAACAACACAAATTCAAACACCTCATCACACGACAGAAGTGCAGTCAGCATAAACGGACTAGAATCATTACATAGCCAAGGAGAAGTAAACGAGCAGGATATGAATAGGCACTAGGAATATCCAATGATCCACCCCACAAAGTTCACGGGAGAGGGCAAGGATCTGGATGAATACCTCAAGGCCTTCAATAGAACGGCTCGGATCAATGGCTGGAGCGACGAAGTCAGGAAACGGCTCCTACCTGCATACTTAACAAAATCGGCCATGACATGGTACGAGCTCCATGAGGACAATCTAGAAGACGCCACATGGGACGAAATCACTTTTTTGCTGAAGAGTGAATTTCAGCTCATACCAGACGATGAGGACCTGTATGATCAAATCAGACAGAGGTCACAGGGGCCCACAGAGAGCGCACAGACGTATGTGAATGCGAAACTGCTGATGTGCGACAAATACAATGCAGCCTTGCCTAATAAGCAAAAAGTTAAGCTGCTAATGCAGGGCCTTAGGCCACCCATCGTGGACATATTATGCATAATGAATAATCCTACGGTTCAGCACATGCTAAACAACATAAAGACAATAGACGCTGGGAGAAAGATCACGGAAAAGGCTACGGAGGAAGCCGTGAATCAGCACTTTCATCCAGAAAAGGGGGACACCAGCCAAAAGATGGATGAGTTAGTGGACAGGATGGAGAAGCTAACAATAGCTGCCATCCAGGCAGGCGGGGGACCACTCAGGAGAGAACACACTGATACAGAAGAACTATACTATCCCGAGAGGGAAAGGGGATACACGGAGGGGAGACACTACGAGCGGGAGAAAGCATACTACTCTCCACAGCGGCCGACAACACCATATGCGCAGGACAGGCAACATTACCCTCCACGATATTCACCGGTCACATACACACATGTAGAGCCAACTTAACCCCCACGGCGACTGACATCCCCATACACACCGGATTACTACCCTTCGGAGTACGAGCACAGCAGTCCCCGGCGAAGCAGCCCGCCACCGAGTAGACAGGCCTATGCTTCCCCACAATATAGGGGAAATGGGGACTATCGGGAAAACCCACCCCCAAGCAGGCAAGGCTATGCTTCCCACAGTACAGGGGAAACGGGGACTATACGGAAAACCCACCCCCAGGCAGACAGGGGTATGCATCCCCGCAGTACAGGGGAAAGGGAAATCGCCGGGAAAACCCGCCCCCGCAGCAACAGACGTAAGACAAGAAAATGGGCCACAGAACAGAACACGCGGCAAAACAGCCCCACAGAATGGGCGGGAGGCCCGTAATACGTACACGAAGGGGCCGGAACACTATCCGCTCCCCGACGAACACCCGAGGAAGTTCAGGGACGAGACACCCAAGAGAGAACAGACAGGAGGGCAATGCTTCCCACACCCGGTTACCCACCGCAAGCGGGGAGGTGGCGCAGCCACCCCGAGGGGGGACAGGCATACAACACGGGGCGACGCACACCTACGTTTCCAAAAAACTCCTAGACGGGGAGGTTCGGCCAGCTAGAAGAGCGACGGAGGTTCCTCCCCTAACACAACACCAGAGAGGCCCCTCACCTACACAGACTCGCAAGAGCAGGGGGAAGAAGCAGCCAAATAAAAAATGGCCGACAATCCGCCCCCGAACCGTTTCCAAACACACCCCGTAAAAGGGGATGGCAACTGTCTGTTCAGGGCCATCAGTTTTTTTTTAGTCCACCATAGCGAAACCCACCACAGAGAGTACAGGTTCGAAACGGTCAATCACATCCTGGACAACTGGGAAAAGTACCGGGATTTCGTGGCGGACGAGCAGTAAAACCCATTCCAGACCAGGAAAGATTACGAATGATACATGAGTAGGGATGGTATCTATGCCGGCGCCGTAGAAGTGACCGCTCTCGGCAAGATACTTAAGGTCAACATACATGTATACACTGACATACACTCACCGCCACTGTTCACCACCACGGGATTCGATAGGGCCCTGCACATACTATTCACAGGGAACCCTAGGGCCTGACACTATACGCCCCTCACAATTACACGCGAACAAAACGCAGACAATAAGCCCACAACATCCCCGGACATGAATATATCACCAGCAGAGAAACAGGGGGGAAAAAGGCAAACCCACACCCTCCAGAAGGGAAAACATACCCCCTACACCACAACACGGGGCGGGAAGTGACCCTACACAGGCGCAAGACGCGAACACAGTTGCCATAGGAAAGCCAGCGACAGGAATCGAACTCGCAACCACATGGGACAAGAAACGGGGTCATACATGCAAACGAAGGGTTAGGTTTGCAGACACACCCTCACAGGAGAGGGAGAGGAACAACACACCCACACAGAAACTGGGAAGTGAAAACACATTAACTGTTCACGAGAATTCGAGTATTTTAACAGCGCGGACAATGAAGAGAGCATGCAATGTACATACTGGGCACATTTCGCTGAGCGAGACAAAGAACTTGAGCCAGGAAATGAGTCGCGCGGCCAAGCGTGTCAAGTACAATGAGCGGCAAGCGCCATGCCTCTTCAGCACAAATGTAACGCAGGGAGAAAACAGTGACGCACATAAGGACAAGGACACTAAGGCAGCAACAACAACATACACACTCTATAACACATCTCTACAGGGGGAAGGACAAAAATTAGCGGCATTGACAATATACGCCAGCATAAATGGACACAGAGTGCAAGTCCTTGTTGACACAGGTGCAGGGGTAAGCTGCGTAAACAGCAAACACGTCACCGAAGGGCAGATACACGGTGTCACGGGTGACATCCAGCAGGTAGCGGCCAATGCTCAGACGCTAGAAAACTCGGGGGTGGCAAACATACACATAAGGCTAGACCATTTTGCAACAACACACCCCATGTTCGTGATACAACACCTTTCTGCGCCAGCAATAATTGGCATGGATTTCCTCGCTGAATAAGAAGCTAGCATAAATTTTGCTAGCGGCAAGATGCATTTAATGCATAACCAGAGGCTCACTACACATCCCATGGTATACACCAAGAACACAGTTGGGATTCGAGCGGAGCGAGAAACCCACGAGCACCAGGCCTCCACACTGAGCACAATCGACAAACATACAGGCACACACACAGATAAGACACTCAATCACACTCACAGACAGGACCTAACACCAGAACAAGATAGGAGGCTCACGGAGCTCCTACAAAACAATAGAGATATCTCTGCCCACTCGCTAAGAGATCTCGCGGTGACAGACCTTATCGAGCATCATGTCACACTCACCAGTGACCGGCCAGTCCACCAGCCCCCCTTCAGGGTGAGTCAGAAGGAATGACACGCCATCGACACTCTAATTAAAGAGATGCTCGAGGCGGGGGTAATCGAACCAGTGATCTTGAATTACAGTGCCCCGGTCTTGCTGACCAGGAAGAAAGACGGTTCCCATAGGTTTTGTACAGTTTACCGTAGGCTCAACAAATTAATAGAAAATGACAACTATCCACTACCACGGGCCGACACCTATTTGGATGCCCTCGGTGGGGCCAACTGGTATAGCTCGATGGATTGTTACAGTGGCTTCTATTCAATCCCTATTTATGAGCCGGATAGGCACAAGCTGGCGTTCGTTACAGAAAACGGCCTCTACTCCTATAAAGTGTTGCCAATGGGCCTCCGTAACGCCAGCCAGACCTTCCAAAAACAAGTGGATAAGGCATTTTCAGGGCTAAAGTGGTGGTCGGTACTCGTCTACGTGGACGACATAACGGTCTTCTCCCAAACCTTTGACGAGCATCTCGTACACTTGGAGGAGGCTTTCGCAAGGATTAGAGAGACCAAATTAAGGCTTAAACCTGCGAAATGTCAATTTGCCAGACAGCAGATTAATATCCTGGGCCATATTGTTAACAGAGAAGGGATTATTCCCGACCCAGCGAAGACGGACGCAATAACGGGTATCCAGATGCCTACAAATCTGAAACAATTGCGTAGCTTCATGGGCCTGGCATCTTATTACAGGAATTACATCTATAGGTTCGCACACATCGCCCACCCCCTTACAGAATTCACGCGCGAAAAGACGCCCTTCCACATCACACAAGAACACATAGATGCCTTCAACACACTTAAACAACTATTGACCACCCCGCCATTACTGCAACACTTCTGCAGTGATAGGCCCACATTTCTACACGTGGACGCAAGCCAGTATGGACTTGGAGCCGCCCTAATACAGGAAGACACTGAGGGGCGCAAACGGCCAGTGGCTTATGCCAGCAGAAAATTAACGGCCGTTGAAACCAGATACTCTGCCACAGAACGCGAAATGCTGGCATTTTCATGGGGAGTGAACTATTTTCGGGTATACCTCTATGGTATCCAGTTCACAGTAATGACTGACTACGCGAGCCTGCTTTTTGGGACAAATTCAAAAACCCAAATTTGCGCCTCAATAGGTTCATATTCCGTCTTTACGAATATAACTTCGTGGTCAAGCACAAGAAGGGCGCTACACACCTAGATGCAGATGGGTTGTCTAGGCTGCCTGTAGCCGACCCCCCAGATGTCAGTAAGGACCACGAATGGGATGATATGCCGACTTTTGCCCTGACGCTGGTAAACATGAAGCAGGAGCAAGAGCGTTATCCACATCCGAAGCAGATTCTAATGGTACTAGAAAACTTGGACCAAGTAGATTCCAAGACAGCACGGCTGTCTAGGCGATTTTTCCTAGACTAAGACGGGGTACAGAAATTTAAACCCACAGCCATATACGATAATGCACCCATAGCGGTTCCGGACTCATTGAAAGAAGATATCATGACCGGACACCATAATAGCCCAATGGCAGGGGCACATTTGGGTACGCATAAAACATACCATAGATTCCGAGACAAATATTACTGGGTAAACATGAAGGGCGGCATAGACACCTTCGTAAAGACATGTCACACCTGCCAGCGATTTAAAACAAGACCTGGCAAACCTCATGGATTACTAAACCCTATTCCAGTAGGAGAGCTATTCCACAGAATAGGGATAGATGTTAAAGGCCCCATCTCCGCATCTGAAAAGGGTAATAAATACATACTTGTGGCAATAGAGTATCTTACCCGGTACATGATTACGAAGGCTATTCCCAAAGCAGACACGAATAGCATAGCAGAGTTTCTATTCGAAATAGTCACGCGATATGGCCTATTCCAAACCCTATTATCCGACAGAGGGACTATTTTCACCTCGAGAGTGCTCCAACAGTTTCTGGAGATACTACGGATAAGGGCATACACAACTACGAGTTTTTCACCGCAGACCAATGGGCTCACAGAATGCATGAATAAAATTATCGGGACTGCGCTAGCCAAGTTCACGGGGGACACAGGGACAGACTGGGATAATTATCTACAGCCTATCACATTCAGTTCCAATACTTCGATATCCACAGCCATAAAACACTCTCCACACTTCCTGTTGCACGGCTACACGCCCAGAAGTCCAATAGACAATATATGCATCCCCCAGGGCACTCTCACAGACAACGCGGCCCGGTTAGAGTATTTGCAGATAGCTCGCATGAACGCAAGGAAGAACATAACCGTGGCACAGAAAAAACAAAAAGAACGGTACGATCGTCAACGAAAGAGCGTGGAATACACACCCGGGCAATTGGTTATGGTTTCCAATTCCGCCCGTATAAAGAACGCGTCCGAGTTCCTCCTACCACGTTGGACAGGTCACTTCAAAGTCTGCAGGTAGGTATCTGATCTAAACTATATAGTGAACGTGCGGCATGGACACAAACTCATTAAGGACACTATACACGCCCGCCGTATGAAGGCGTACCACACTCGAAAAACAACACTCACAAATAAGGGCGGGAACGCCACAAAATGGAAAGGAAGTGGCTCCACTGGCAGACAGGGCAAGAAAGCCAAGAGATAGCCTTCGAACCCCGAGAACCTCACCAGGATACGAAACTGCCACAGACACCTAGCTGCCACACATGCAACCAGAGGTCAGGAGATACAATCACAAGAACGATTGAGCCACACAAACATGAACGAGGGGAGGTTCTTTTACATACAGGGAATACATGTACAGACACATAAATTACACAGGCAGAAACACTGACACGTAGCTGCGAGACATAACACCAGATGCCACACGGACAGACAGCGGGCACGGATGACATAAAGGCCACACTACACAAATCTGACACAGATAGCGTCATCACGATAGGAGGGTCAAAAGATAAGGCACGGTAATTATGAAGAAACGTAGGACCTCGTAGAAAACATATTTTAAAAACGCTCACACCATTTGTGGCAAGGTTACAACATAAATGCTGTGCACTTCAAATGTTAACAGACGGACAGGAAACACGGTAGCGGCAGCGGCGTTATCACATGAGGCAACCCAATACTTTGCACGCTCAGCGGGAATACGTGACGCACTGGTCGGCTGGAGGCACTCTACAGACATAACAGCATTACGGCCGACAAAGTATCATTCACTAGGGATTCAAAACCACACTACGCCCACAAATTAAGACCAGGGCTAACCAAAACTCTCACAGACAACATACACGGGACATATTTGCATGTCCAAAAGCCCGTTCCATGGTATTCGCTATAACGAACTAATTAGGGCATTAGCGACCCCGGGACTACCAATAGGGGACGTACCGGGAACACCAGGCCTCTACGGAAACCACAAAATACTCTTTTGGACCATAGCGCCCGAAATCTGAATACGAGGGACGCCAAGAGCACACGGAACGCCCACACTATGTAAACACAGACACAGTAGGCAGTCTACAAACTCTGGTACAGTGTACGGGGCTAATACCAGTTACCCAATGACAATTAGTTTCGTATTACGATACCAGAGGCCATACAGGCACACACGATAGCGATACGCAATCTAGGTTCCGCATTTTATATAAAGACGGGCGGCCCAACGAATAGTGAGAGAAGAGGGACTTGACCGACTGAAGAACAACTCATTCAAGTGCACGGATCACAGAACAGTGATAGCACACACACAGACAACCAATGACACGAATGTAGACATAAACAGCATACACTTTGGAAACATTGGGACGCTATAAACGAACCCAACAGACATCAATACACAAAGACGGAAAGACCACATTTCAACACTGAACAGTATGATAAATCAGTGCGGGACACTCAGCAATGCCCCAGAAATAGGCCAAGATACGCTCCAAAAAGGGAGACAATAAGCACAGTGATAGAGAGTAAACAAATTAGGAAGGACAGGCAGAACAGCCCGTTCTAGTGCAAAATCGCGCTCTGACACGCGAAAATACACCAGGGCAGACATATTCCATGAACACGGGGAATATCACGGGCACAGACAATCGCTCACACAAAATAAGTAACACCACATCTCTACGGCCGAAAATCGTGGATATTCAATACAAGGGGCATGTAGATTACCCCGGACATAAAATAAGAGAGCAAGGCACAAAGGGAAGTAATCACGGAAACAAATTCACAAACAAGCTTGAGAGCGAAAATATGACACGTTAACACATTGGCCTTTCTAGAATGCAAACACATGTCGACACACGGATAGTGGCAGAAGTCACGTCTTGTTATCCTTCCTGCATATCGTTGAGGACAGTCAGTACACAAGGACACTAAACAAATATACAGGAAGCACTGCGCTGCAAATGAGCGAATTCCAACGTGTCGTCATACACTGTTTGCGGAAGAAATTTTTGTAGCAGCGGAACGTGACAATGACATACAGACATGATGACACTAACATAAAACAATAACAATTAAGTCATACAGTGACAACACGGATGTTGATACAGGAAGTGAGAGCGGCATTACATTAGGCGTTGCCTAAAATATTACACAAATATTGCAGACAAGATTGATCTAGGAAGACAGACTATTTTACGCCTACCAGTAACAGGACTGGGACATGTATACAAAGGTGATAACAGACATTACACAGCGCGTGCCAAGTAGCCACGCGGTACAAGATAAGCTCTCTCCGATAACAGAACACGCGCCGGCGACAGAGTTAGCAACAGGCGGCGGCGTACATACAAGCGCGCACCAATTAAAGCCACGGCCGCTTCCCTCCCACACGTGCCCAGCACTTAGGGGCAAACAGGCAATTACTCGCGAACATACAAACAAACTAAGGGCAGATACAGACATATTCCATGGAGGAGCAAACCCCCCCCCCCCCCTAATAATTTCTTTTTCTGGTTGTTTTTTCTCCTCAAACTACTACCGGCAATTATGCTATGCCGGGTTATATTCGCAAGCCACATGCTACCCCATCCCACATTATAAACAGGGGACCAGATAAGGGCGTGAACGACACAGCGTCATCACACTCAGACATCATAGGGGCAGCCAGAGGGCGGTGTCCAGAGACATAGACATTTTACACGACGTAGGAATGACAGGCCCACGGGCACTACACAGATTAATATTTTGGGAGACACTAGGTGCTATATGGCATCTCAACTCAGCGAGCGTAAATCCCAAAGAGCGGGAGGAAAACACATAACGGCCAAGAGAGGCTGACACACCACAATAGGAGTAATGGTAGATAATGCCATCAGGATGGCCATACTACAAGCTACGGGCTAACATCCCCATACCCTCCTACATACCCCATTACCTAAAACACTATCCAGCACAGGCATACAGACACATAAAAACACCTACACTACATTGAAAATTATACATAGGGGTTGATAGACTTCATGCTTTTCATAAATTAAGATTTGCTACACCTTGGACCCGAACGCCTACACCTGAATATTAGGGGTGATTCGGAAACAAATATTAAGCGGCGATGCACATCTCTATATAGAGAGATAAGGCCCTACTGATACTAACAAATATTTAATTAAATAATCCCGCATGCAAGGGACATAAACATATTATATCCTAGCACATGCCTTATCCTTAAATGAGAGCAGACACGCCTCATATCCATCTCACTGCATGAGATATCCCGCCCACACACCAAGGGTTGTATTACTATCACACCCGCATGATATTTCCAATTTTGGACACCTGGGAAAAAACCCACCCCATCCACTCACAGTAAATACATCCTAATAGCATCATCGGCTCCCGGCCACCACAAACATGGAGTCCAACGATGCACAACCCTCTCCCACCACGCTTTAACCCTACTCAGCAAATAACACCCTCGGATCCTAATAACAAGGGACCAAACACCCCTTAAACCTACTAATATCTCCAGAAACGTACCAAGGCATCAGCGCTGGAGATCCGATACGGCAATAACAGGCCTAAAGTAGTCACTGCATTTCGAAGATTCTACAGCCCCACAACACTAGGAATTTTATCTAATTACACAGTACACGAAAATATATCTAAAAATCACACTAAGCACTACAATATACAGTATCACACTTATTTTCAAAGGAATCTGAAGTCACACTAGATGGTGACGAAAAGGTATACGGATGGAGCAGGATCGCCACACGAGGGCAGAGCTGGAGAAGGCGGCGATGGATCCTGACCCAGTTTAATGACAGATGGACGTAAGGTCGAAGCGCCGATGACTCAGTGCGGGCAAACTTCGGAATCCTGGGAGTACCTAGCCTGTCCCCGGGACGAAGAAACTTACACCCATTATGCACTGCAGTCGTCGAAGCCAGACCTGCAGAGGAGACTTTTGACGTCTAGTAAGAGAATTAGCCAGCTCCATATTAGACTCAGGAGACAAACCTAGAGACGACCACATTTAGGACTAGACCCATAGCTAGATGTAAGCTAGGTCCATCCTCGGAGGCGTAGAGGATAGGCTTCCAATCGTGTGAAGTGAAGAAGTGCCTCAGGATTCAACGGGACCAATCCTGGAACACGCCAAGTCCTCATTCCGGAAAGTGAGGTGAAGATGATTTAATAAATGATATATATAATAACTAATGAATGATAAATAATGCGTATGGAATGAGATCATTCGGTCCCGTGCCCACATAAATGGATGACACCGAGTCTCCAGAGCTTAAATGGTAACGCAACGGGCGGCCAGATATATTAAATGGGTATGCAACGGGCTTCTCAGAGGGGTTCGTGGGCAACCCAATAATAAATATAAATGAATGATATAATGCGAATATAAGCGTATATAAATACAAATGAAAAGGATATCCGCGCGAAGCGTTTGCTCCCTAGCAACGCAGTCACACTGGCCTATACACTAAACATTAGTTATTAAGGGGGGAAGTCGACAATTAGCCTTAAGGACGCGGAATGCAAAAGGGCTTTTAGCCTGACGATTTTGGAAGCAACCAGTGTTTCCAAAACACTCACGTGTGGTGCCCTGAGGGTGGCGACATGCCTCAGGCGATCGCGTCGATCAAAATTCTAGTATGTAAGGTAGTTGCATTTGGAAGGCAACTTAGATTAAGCAAATTGTTGTAAAACAGTAGCTACAACGTATTTCAGCATTAGGGTAAGGACTATTTCGGCATGTATATACAAATATAATTTTTCTATAGCATTAATTACTATAATCTAGGTTAAGCACACTTCACATATCATAATAGTTCGGCACCGTATAGGGTAAACCAACACCATATAGGTTTAATTGAAACTGACATGCGAACGCGACACAGGGCGTTCGGCACCGTCTAGGGTAAGTCCGATAACATGTCAACGATGAACGGTACAGCAACCGAGGCTGACCAACCGCAGTAATACACGAGACGTCCGAAGAGGTCTCAAGGGCGGTGGCACCATCCAAGCCGACCCTTAGAACGGCGCTGCGCGACATTGGCGCGTATTAGCAATATTTGGCCAGGGGCATATTTACCACATGTCTTTGTATTTCAGCAAAGAGCTCCAACGCTGCACCAAGGAATGGAATCCAAATAATCATGATTTACCAGGTAAAGGTGACGTCACACATACACACACACTCATACACCTGCATACACTGAGGAGACACTCAAATACACGAAAGAACACAATAGACATAAGTAAGCTAAGGTAAGGTTATAGCCGGCATAGGCTAAGAATAGAATAGGGCGCACAAAGGGAGATTAGTATTTACATGCACCAATGGCAATCAAAAGCCATATGAATGTACGATGGCAACAATGTACCATCGATGTAATAATGACAATGCGTTCTCTTTCAGATTACGAAAATTCAACGGGGACATCAGCATACCCACTAACGAATTTTGCTCCACAGATGCAAACATATTGTACACATGTCTTTTGTGTATATATTTTCCAACGCAAATGTAACACACTCTCTCCTTCTAGCACAGAAATACACGATACTCATCAGTTTAGTCACACTAGTAAAGTGATGACGCCAACGCCCAATGGCAGTCAGCAGCCGTGAGATGCTGAAAGCCGTTGACGCTAACACAAAAACGCTCGAGCAAAGGAGCGATAATACGATGACCAGGGGCGGCACAGATTTTGTAAGTGCCGTGCCTCATCATCAGGATGGAATTCCTACTCACGACAGGAAGACCATTAGAGTATAGACCAACAGAATAACCACTAAACCGCAGTGGAACAACGGCCGAAATAGTACATAAGTAGATTATAGATCATAGCGGCCGCATAAGACAATGTATGTAAATAGAGTATAGATAAACAGAGAAAGGTATGGCAGATGAAGAACGCCACGGGACAAGCATATTTTGAATCCCGAAACATGGTTATATTTTATTATGTCTATGGTTATCACTATTATCACTAGCAGTAATATTAACATACCATAAGTGAAACGACCATTACTATGGCCATTTTTAATGAACACCACCACCATTGTTATCATTATCATTATTAATATCACCGTAATAATTTTGGAAAATGTCACTACAGCTCACAGTGTAACTCCGCATTCACCAATACATATATATATATATATACAAGCACACTGATTATGCTTTTGTTTCTTTCATTTTCTTTCTACTAACGTTAAAATTTGTGAAGGTGCCCTGTTTCATCCCGACAACAATAAACCATTCTGATATATACCTTTAACTTACACCCTGGGGCACCTGTTTTTCTATTTTCTTCCACCTTTTATACAATATTTTACCTATAGTTTATAAACACAAGGTACATGCAGGGAGCAATTTTTTTGCCACACAACGACGGACGATACAACCACCCGTCCAACCATGTTTTTTTTCCTTCCTGCAGGGCACCAATATGCATATATCTATGTTTTTTTTTCTTTTCTTCGTTTTATTCGTCAACAGCAACAACATCAAGATAATAATAATAATAAAAATCAACTATGTATATGTACACACCCAAAACCCACCCTCTCTGAGCACACGCTAAACTCACATTACCAGAAGGACAACACCACATCTACACATCCACACGACACCAAAGAAGAAGAAGAAGAAGAGGGACAAGAAGAAGAAGAAGAAGAAGAAGAACCACTACACCGACACGCCTACTCTATTTTCCGTTCGCGAGGCCACGAACAATGGCCGAGGAGGTCTTGTACAGCCCAGGGGCAGTACCCCTAGGACCCAGCCCTTCATCTTTCACCAAAACCACCCTCATAGGTATGCCATAAGCCTTACACACTTCTTTGACACGAGCAGGCCCAGCAGTATTGCTGCCAGCCATGCTTGCACAACACACACACAAACAAACTATTTGGGACAGCAACAGTGAGGAAACGCCGACTAAGCAGTGGGGGAAAGCCTTAAAGGCTAGACCCAGAAGAGCCCAATCATCTTTTCGCGGCCAGCGGCTCTGCTCCTCAAGGTCCATTCCAGATCAGCCCATCGTCACCAGGTGAGAACTAGCCGTGTGCTCAGATTCCTAATTAATGTAACACCTGACCCAGGACACTTTTGTATTTCACACACTTTGTACTTTGTTTTATACTTGTCCACCACTTAAAGGGACAGTACATCATCACCACTGACCAATAAATACTTGGTCAGTAAACACATATATCTACTACTCATTTCACCCAGTTTTACATCCCTACACCCAACCTGACCTTAGTCCTAATTGCCCCTGACCGTGAAGGCCAGGAACTGCACCATCAGGAATCTCATTGTATTCGAGTAAGCAGCCAGACTGCAGCGTGCCGAGTTGTCGATTCTGCACGTGAGCTCGCTAAACGCTCGCTCATACTTAATTGGCAGGCTAAGCTAATAGCTCAGTCTTAGACGTTCATCCCCTAGCAGGTAGACGCACCCTGTAGGAACGCACCCCGACAGATCACATCCTCACACCAACACATTACACTAGTAGTCTCCCCCGATTACGGGAAACTACCCCTTTTCGGAAACATCCCCTAAATTAATACATCTACACTACCCTGTTTATTCCAACCCCAACACAGGGATAAAACAATTACGAATGCTGTTCCTCGTGCTACAGTGATGATTCTCTTTTCGAAAATGAATTTGCAAAATCTTGGTATAATTTCGTCGTACTTCCGTTGAAATATTTACGTCGTAGAATATTTGCTTAGCACAAGAGTATGAAAATCGTAGAATAATAATAGTTCGTAAATGTTGGAAAATATTCGCTCGAAAATTAGGGAATTTAATGATGATGATGATAGCAAACACTTGTCTCGAGTAGGTTGACCTACCGATGCCGAATGAATCTTCATCGATGAGACCGGAGGTGACTAAAAAGCCCAATGCTGGAGACACACAGTTTCCCGCAGTGATGACAGGTAGTGTCAGGTCCAGGTGAGACATCCGCATTCATTCCCTGTCTTCTAATGAACACTCAGTTCTTTCTGCGTTGTATCTTCTATCATACGTCGGTGGTTTTCTTCAAAAAGTATCGCACCACGATGAACAATTGATCTTCAGGATGAGCGATCAAGAGCTAAGGTCTCCCAGTTGTTGCTATCAATATGGCACATTTGCATATTAGCCTTTAGTACGTCTTTGAATCGCTTCCTCGGATCTCCCACACAGCGCTTGCCCTCAGTTAGTTCAGAGCAAAACATTTGATTGGGAATGCGATTATCGGGCATGTGTCCTGTCCATCGCAGCTGACGTTTTAAAAGCATGGCTTCAACACTGGTATTCTGTGCTTCTTCGACAATGCTGGTGTTTGTGCGTTTGTCTTGCCATGTCACACGAAGAATTCTCCTCAAACATCGCTGGTGATATTGCTCCAGCTTTTTAAAATGACGTCTGTAGCATGTCCAGGATTCAGATCCGTAAAGTAAGGTGGGAACTACAACTGAGTTGTACACAAGGATCTTCTTTGCAGCATTGATATCATGGTTGTCGAAAACTCTAGACCTTAATCTTGCAAAGGATGCCCCAGCACGGTTAATCCTGTGTTGGATTTCGGAATCTATATTTGCACTTGATGACAGGGTGCTGCCAAGATAAGGTAAGGTGTTAAATTCTTGAAGCTTCGCTCCATCGATGGTGACATTGATGTTTCTTTGTCCTTGTCCAGGGGCTGGATGGTAGAGGACTTGGGTTTTACTGGTGTTAAATTTCAGCCCAATCTTTTCGTATGCTGAAGAAAAAGCGCACAGGATTTTCCTAAGTTCGTCCTCTGATTGAGCTACTACTGCATTATCATGAGCGTACTGTAACTCAACCAATGCAGCATGAGATGTTCGAGTCCTTGCCTTTAGACGGATCAAATTAAAGATCTTCCCATCCATCCTGTAAGTTATCTGTTTGCCTGTAGGAAGATCATCTTTGACTAACTGCATAACAGTGGCAACGTACAGAGAAAACAATGTAGGGGCAATCACACAGCCTTGATAAAATTGCCGAAGTTCAACGAATATCTTTCAAGAGCAAATTAAATAATGTTCTAATAGTAAACCTCAAGCAATACAGCTCGTAAATGTTCATAAACGTCGTTCACTTGATAATGCTTCACTATCGCAAAAATGTTTCTTTATGACCACTTCTTAATTGTAGCTGATTTCCTTGTAGTTATAAAATACCCAAGACCGCACCTGGCATAATGGTAATACGTCTCTATATTGTGCTTAGACGAAGATGCGGCTGCATTTGCCGTCAAAAATACTGATGCCAGCACTATGTTCTGGATTCGAACTGTGACACAGTCGACCACTTCAAGTGTGAAGAAAATAATAACTCGCTGATAATCGTGCGTTCTCCCACCTCGAGATTTCGGTAGCGTCGTTTTCGAAAAGGGAGGGAATAAAGGCGCTCATTCTTCGTAAAATAATTCCTCTTGATGTACTGGATCTCTTCAATTCATTTTAAAAACAATGGCAATTATCCTTATAATATTCCGCCATTCTCAGTGTACTCAGGTAACTTCTGTTTCTTCTGTAACAATTGTAATTGCCTATTTACAGCTTCGTTAAATTTCCGAAATATTAATTGCAGAATCGGGTCACGTGGACTTCTAGCCCGACTTTATCAATTCAAGGACGCCCTCGGCTCGTGTAAAAATTCATACTCTTTTTTTGTGTACCTGGCCGCGCGTGTAATTTTCTAAAAACCTGTTCTGTTCGCTCGAATGTCTAGCTCCCTCGTCTTCTTTTATATGACTGTGTCATTGAGTTGGCATTTTTTTAAACACTATGTCTCATTTCCAGCTCAATAAATCTCGACTGTTTCACTGCTATTAAAATATTCAACTCCATTATAAATCCTTATGGAAAATTTGGGGGCACATGGACAAGGGTAATCATTTCCAGGACTCTTATTGTTTGCCAAAAGTCAACATGGTCCTTCATGAGATAAATTATTGAAATAATTCAATGGTTACGGATTTTTTTTTTCGATTCAAACTGCCTGTGCGAGTGTTCAACTTATTTTTACACCACATGGAGTCACTTTAACAACATGGCTGTATGAATATATAAAGACTACATAACTTAAATCCAGCTAAATTAGAAAGGGCGTGCTAGTACAGGTGGCAGAATAATCCATATTATATTACCAACAGATTTGCCATTCTGGCTTATGGATTATGGTTGGAATTTTGGATATGCAGATAATGTGATTTCGAGACCATATGGGCTATGATGCTTCACTGCTGAATACATCGAAGATGAATGGTTCCCACTATTTAGGGCTACATAAATTGTTAAGAGGTGAGTGAAAAGCTTGAAATCCATGAATATATCAGATACTATATATATATTGAGCCCGTATTCGCTCATGCTGGTGATTATTTTTATGCAAGTGTTGGTAACGTGAGAGAGAGAATCTCTGAATGCATCCTGGAAGATGCAGTTGTACTTTTGACTTCATTGGAAGATCGTCAGTATTTGTTTTACCATGATTAAAGAAGGTATTCTTAAATGTGCACATTTGAATTTACCACATCCAGTATTTATGCATAATTTGCCAATGAGAAATGGAATAATATTATTAATTTTGTACTTGAGACTATGGTATGACACTGCGGAAATGCAGGAGGAATGTCGAGAGCTGCTCAACGACTCGAGTATTCTCGAAACCAGTCCACTCGCTTCCGTAAAGAAAGCATTCTCTCTACTTCCAAGTCTAGCACCGCACGTGTGTAACACGCGGTTCCATCAGTCCGGTCGAGTGACCGATGAAAATTCATACAAGTGAAAGAATCAATCCGTTTGGAAACGTAATTCAGTTTATATTATCGCACGATGTGTGCATAGTGAAAATCGCGTGAAAATATTGCTAAGGGAGCATTCATATCTGTGGAAAACTACGATAATTCAACCAGACGCATGGTCCATAAGACCAAACATGGCAGATCTTTGTGCCACCCATAATTTCTAGTGTCTGTGATTTAAATAGTGCAAGTGTTATATTTCACATCTGTGAAAATTACTTATAATAATCCACGCTGTGTGAAGTCACGATTTTCTTGAGTGACACATGTCGACGATTTAAGCTGATAAAATTTTTCACAACGCGTGACAGTGAAAGTGAGCAAACACGTGATTGTGTCCAGTAGAGTCTGTGAAGCAGACATGGCCATTTGTTAAAATAACGTCTGCAAATTATCAAGTGTAGCAGCTGTGTTTGTTTGTGAAACCACGCTAGAAGCAGTGATTTTCTTGTGGAAATTAATAACGCCTACACGATGTATGAGATCCAACAAGAGAGAAGAATATCATCACCGTTCACCATGTTGGTGATAATGGCGTAAACACCTAATGAGAGAGAGAGACCGAGCACCATAGCAGCACAATAGGATGGAAGCCGAAGAACGCAGTATAATGTCTCCAGACGAGCGCTGTAGGTTTTGCCCACGCTCAAAATGGAAGGATTTACCCCTCAATTATTCCTGTTGAGGTGAGCTACCATGTTCTTCGCCGTGAGTCATGATTAATATCTTAATTAATATCTTAATATCTTAATTAATATCTTATTGGTGGAGTAGTTTTAACGATCGTACTTCGATTCACAGTCATCTAGGTAGGTTTTATTTAGTCTTGTTTCTTTTAGTTTACCGTCTATGGTAATTTTTCACTTTTCCATGCACATCGCAGCGTACGTTTACAATACATTTCCAATTCATGAGTTAGTCACCTGAACAATATGTGTTTTTCTCACACGGTGCACCAAATGTCATTTTGAAGTTCATTTTTGAACAAACCGATTGTGTCAATAATTTAACGGAGCTGTAATTTTGTTAATTAATCAGCTGTTGCTGAAGTCTTTATTTTAAGCTTCTATTTTGTAACATGTGAAGCACGCCACTCAGCAGGCGTGTTCTCTAATGGGAGAGTTTACCCATTTTTGGGCAAATACATTTTTTTAGAGAGGAAAGTCTACCACTAGATTCGAGATGAATCACTTGTCAATGTGAAGGAGTGTAATATCTTTCTGTTAGTACTCCTAATCCCAAATCACACTAGTAACGTATCATTTATAATTAACGCCACTGTTTTATGTGGTGTGAATGTTTATTTAATAAATTTGAAGTGCTTAGAATGCACATGTATAATTTTGGATAAATCTACTGTGAATGTGATCTCTTCCAAACACTTTCGTACGAGTGGAATAGTTCTCATCTTGTATGCTTTGTTTTGTCCATACAAGCATATCATTATTCATCATTTTTGACTACTATTACTACATCATGAACATTACAATGAGTGATATATTTTAAACTGCTAGTGTAGGATCATTATTTGAACACTTTTGTGGATCCAATATGCTGATGAAATGAACAATTTAGATTTTACTGTTTGCCAAAGCAACTTGTAACAGTTTGAGAATGAATAAATGCATTTTACTTGAGAGGACAAGTGTCTTCAAGGTTAGGCGCAGTGATGCCAAACCCTTAATTTCCGATGAGAGAAGACTATTGACAAATACAATGCTAATGCTTTGATAAATGATTTATTCTGAATAAGCCAGTTTTTAATAAGCTTGTTAAAACTAGGTCAAGTTGACAGCTATTTTTTGAATGCAATGATACTGTGTGACAGTAGGTTACCAATTCTATTCACGATCTTCGCATGTGTTGTGAGCGAAGAATATTCAGACAAGTTTTTGTTGTTTAAGATATATTGAGTTGTCTTGTGACACTGATTGACATATTTTTGAGGCTATAATAATTTTTCTCACATGTTGTGAAGGTTCTGGCCATGTTTTGATACACGATGAGGGGGTGGTTGCCCATATTTTTTTTTCGGTTGCCGGCCTTGTTTCAAAGCTGAGCGCTTGACAGACCGAGGTGCCTGATGTGATCCCGGCGGACAAACAGTGTTACTTGAGTATGGTTTTTGAGCTTTTGGACACCTCGGAGTAGGCATGTTCGCGTGTACTTGGGTGTACACAAGTGGTTTTATCCACTAGTTATAAAGCCTTGCACATGGTCTATCTTTATAATTAATGAATCATAAACCAACGACAACTAATAATCATAAATGAAATAAGAAGATGTAATGAACTTAAACGAATGTTATATTTCTCGTTAATCACTAAACGCCTGTTTAACTTTGATCCTTGTTTATAACTCGCTGACCATTGCACTGTGCTGTGCGGATTTATTTTCTTTAGATTAAGCTTTAAGCAGCTGACACGTTCGACTGACAGGGAGTTGGTTTACCCCGAGTTTTTCAACTCGTGGGCCATGAACCATGTAATTTGTTCTACTATTAACGAACAGTATTTTCAGTTTCTAGCTTACACATTATAGATGACCGATGGAAACAAACAGTAACCATCAAGCCGTAGGCAGGAATAAGAAGAATACTCTTGTGTGTGATATTTATTTATTGATTGTTTTGTATACCCATATTCCAATCTTTCCTCTACTACTAGTAGACCTTTTGTTGTACAGTTGATTGTAAATTATTTGTGTTGTAAACGATCTGTAAATCAATTTAGATCTTTTGTTTAGTTTGTTATACTACGGATGCTTCTCACCGTAAGTTAGTTTAAATTGAGGATTAGTTTAGACCACTTCAAATTAAATGTAAATACGGGATGGTCACAGTTTACTTTGTTTATTTTACCTGTCATGTTTGACAATTTGCGAACTTTGAAATATCATGCCTTGTTCATTGTAAATTTAATTAAAATCCTTTTGTACAATTCCCCAAGCTTTGCTAGTGCTTGTTTGACTGTATTTAGGACCAATTCGATAGTTAATGAGTTTTTGTTTTGTTTATTTATTATTGTTAGTTAGCGGATTAGCCGACTGATACCCTTCGATGGTAGGATAGGGGATTGAGATTCCAATAAACCATTTTGTAAATTTTACTTAAGCCTGGATTTTAATTTAGTAGTTTGTTTGGGGGTACATTTCCTTGGGATGTCTATGACTTTTGCTATGATGGGAACCTGATCCCTATGATGACGCGGAGTCTTGTGCCGTAATAGCCTCACAAGGAGTGTACTCCGATCCTCTTAGGCCATATGTGTTCAAGGATGTGGTCATCTGGAAAGCCACGTACGGTCGGTGGTGGACCAGATAACTACCTCTGATGGGCACAATATATATAACGGTGGCAGAAAGTGGTAACTCTTTACGATTAACCACACCACATAGCGCACATTATCCACTTGGTTGCTCGCCACCATGTGACTCCCGTCGAACCTCGCACTGTAGCTGGGAAGATTTAATAAACAATTTTCCATCCAACGACCTAATATCTCCACCTGTAGTTAGAATTCAACAAATTCAAAGTTTGTACGCTGTTATTCCAAATTAACAATCGATATGCTCCATTCGATGTTTCAAAATATCTACCGAAGTATCTCAGAGGTTTGTAAAACCTAACACAATATTCTAAAAGTGATGAAATCAAGTACGCGATTTCAATAAATGCACAAATCAATGCATTTGCTTGAGTAAATGCGTATACGCTGTGCAATAATGAGTTGAGCTTTCGCACAGTGATGCTGAGTGACAGGAATACATCGCTGCTACTGTTTGAATCATCAGTCTTATGACTGGTTTAGTGCTGTCCTTTACGTCACTCATTCTTGAGATAATCAATAACTCTCCACCTATCAACCACACGCTACATCCGAAGCTATCCTTTCAAAATATTCTAACCTTGGTTGATCCCTAGAGTTCTTGTCCCAGATCCGTCCTTCCATAACAACTCTAAGTTTGCAATTCCTATTGCCTTAGTAAGTGCCATACCAAGGTATCTCTTCCAATCATTACCAATCGCCAGATTCATCTTCCCTCCCCTACTCGTCGTAATATCTTGTATTTGGTATTGTATCTAATCTTTCAATCTTCATTATTTTCCTGCAACACCACAAAATAATTTTTCTATTTCCCTATTAATACTTTATCTTCATCCGTTAATTCTAGTTTATATTTTTTTGTAATTTTCTTCGTTCCTTGCCATATGGTTAGATTGAAAAGTACCAATGATAAAATCCAGTCTCACGTTATATCATATTAATAACCAGTCTCTCTCTCATATCTATCGAATCTAATAAATACCAGCTGGTTGTAGACTCACTCCGATTCACGGATTTTATTCCAATAAAAGTGTCAAACAATAACTCCTATCAACATTATTTCCAGCTTAATTTATACTAAACATGTCACAAATGTTTTTTTCTCTAAATTTATTCTACCTCCTAAGATCAGTCTAATACATAATACAGATACCGTTGTACCTAAGATTTTGGTTAACTTAACTTGTCTTTACCTAACTTGGCTGTCATCCCATCCACTTCTTTATCATCATAATAAAATCATTGAAGCGTGATTCATCACACTTATCGCAGGAGAACATTTCCATTGTCAGCTCCTGCTTTCTTGAGTATAGAGAGAATGACATACTGTTTCATAACAGGCTTTTATAACCCTTGTCATACCTGTCAAAGATCCAGAGTATTAATAAGGGAAATAAAGTGACCAGATCTTCAGCCCCTTTGCATCGTAGCAACTCAGTCGGTACATAGCCCATGTCTGGTGGTTCCTGTCTACGTAGGCCATCTAGTGGCCAACCGATTATGATTCCAAGAATAAATCTCCTCTTTCATGCCCAGCAATTTCCTCTCCTCTTTCACTTCATTATCCCTGATATCCTTAGCCCTACACAAACGCTGTATTTGTTCATTCAATCAGTCTTCGTTCTATTCTATGTCTATTACAGGTTTTCATCTCAATCAATAATATACCCGAAAGAATTCATAATCTCTCGATAAGCTGCATATAAGATTCCTACTTCAAAAACAATTTTGAACTTTTGGACATTTCTGTAGTTTTTATTTTAGGAGCTTGTTCATCGTGGATATTTAGCCCCGAGTAGTTGGGTGGTTAGTTGTCTGTTTGAATTTTGTCGATAACCTTTGTATTAAGATGTCTGTATTAAATAGTGCATTTGGAATCAAGTCTAGAATAGGGAAGGAGGCGGCCGTGGCCTTAAGTTAGAAACCATCCCCGTGTCTGCCTGGAGTAGTAGCAAACCCTGAAAAATCAGTTCGAGGATGGCAGGTGAGGAAGTCTACCCCACAACCTCTCAATGTGGCCCCATGAAGCTGTATGTGCCCTGACCCAGTCCTCCGACTGGAATTAAAATCCTAGGCAGGGCTAACAATCAAATCCACACCTCCGGGTCATCAGCCCATTATGCTATACACTACACTATGAGGGAGTCATTGCACATTTTTTTCATTAGCTTTTTTGAACTTCTTTCCTCTCTGACAATGTTTTCATCCACGGATTTGTTATATAAAAATTCGTATTTTGTGCATTGGAGTTCTTGAATAGTCCTTCCCATCGACATTATAACAACCAGATTGTAGTCAGGATTTATGTTGACCCCGGAGTACGTTTTGATATCCCAAATCAGATTTCAGAATCCCTTCTTGACTATAATTCAGTCAATTTATAAACGTCCTAGTCTCATTCAAGTGTTTATAGTGCTGTTGTGTTTTTAGAAACATGTTAGCTATGCCCTATTAGTGATCGGTGCAGAATTCTACCCGCCTGCTCTATTGATCGTATCTTTCATCCATTCTACATTTCGACGCTACATTTTCTTCTCTTCCTTTTCTTAACACAACTTTTAAATCACACTTTACAACTTTGACAATCCTCAGAATTACACCAAATGTACTTGTTAGCAGTGCTTTTTAACTTCATTATTATCTGTTAGATTGTAGTCTTCTAGACTTATACTATTGTAATGCACGTAGGTTTCATTCTAGTTTTAAAAACAATAAGCCTATAACTATAATGTTCATAATATTCTACCCACTGTCCAAGTTCTTCAGTCAATATGAGACTTATTCCCCATAACCGTTATTTGATTTAGTGCTAATGATCCCGTAGTCTCCTGGCCATAAGTCCCTTTCTTCTCTCCTGCATATTTCACTAACCCAACCCAAATCCAACTTCAACCTATCTACTGTATTCCCCATCTCATGTTCCTAAACCTGCCTCCGGATGATGACACTTCTATTATCTATGTGTTGACCAGTAGAATGCCAGACATCCCGTTTGTCAGGTTTGTGATGTTAACCCCCTCTCGAATAACCCTTGGCTGGAGATCAGAGGGTGCGACATATTTACTGCACGATTGAAATTTCAGAAAAAAGAAGGGTAACATACATGAATTATGCATAGATGGGTGCAATACCTCGGAGAGAACTTTATGGCAGTAGTTTCCCGTTGCAGTGGGGCCGTGAGGGACAAAGTGTGGCACAGGTAAGCAGAGGAAACCAAGGGGTGGCAATTGGTGGCATTGTTTATTATTGTTGTAGATGTCCTCACCATCAATGGGACCAGCATGATTACTTACGTACTGTTACACCCCTTCATATTAAAGTTATATGATCCAATCAATTACGCATCATATCAAATTGCTACTATTAGTACACACACTCAACAAAGTTAAAAAATAAAAAAATTATGAACAGATTTACATGGACCCTGCTGCACCACTGAATGAACAATGAACCATATAACATTGCATGGAGTATCTGTAAAGCTCTGTATAAAATATTAAGACATTGTCAAACTTCCGAATAATGTTGTTAAAATAATTTACTACGTTTACATGGCGAACTCAAATCGATTTCAATACGAATCTGTTTTCAGTACGATGCCTGTTTACATGAGTAGTCTCAGTTCGCATTGAAATCGATTTCAATATGGAATATAAATTATGGTGGCCAACCTGCAGTTACGTTGGATAACCCGTATTAAACAGCAAAACATAAAGGACCTGCAATTAACATCCGACATTTTTTCACGGATTAATTGTAAACAGGAAAAATGGATGTGCGGAAGATTTTTAAGTTGTTTGTTCTAAAAAGTTTATGTTCAGTTTAATAATGACCAAATGTTATTGGTTTTACGTCCCTTTCAACTACTGTAACTTTGAGAGACGCCGGGCTTCGATCCTGAAACCTTCGGAGCATTCGAGAAAGTTACCGCTGCGCCACTCAGCCAGTCAATTTATTCATAGTGGACAATTAGGAAAAGGAACGGAATAAGCAGCAAAGTGAGACGGTGTATTTTCTCTTTCTCTGTTGGCCACATTTTACGAACAGATACATCAGACCAGACATTAAAGGCAAGCAGACGAAAATTCACTAACGCTAAAAACACGTACAATAAAACTACGCTTATCAACCACGAAAGGAACACAAACAGAAACGAAGAATAGGGCAGAAAGGAATTGAGCAATTCCAGAGTCGGGTGACAGATGGGAGCAGATACGTTCAAACATGTAACTCAAGAGCGCTTACAAACGCTTTCAAAACGATACGCGTATACATGTTCCTGAACATCAGTTTGGATACTATCCGATCCCACAATTCTACCGTATCGACCTTGAAACTCAATACAATCTGAGTATCGTTTATATGACAGTATTGAATACGCCAAGTGTACTGAAATAGATTTGAGTTCACCATGTAAACGTACTAATTTTATGGTGGCAAATCCACAATTTTGTCCACTAAACATTTGACTCCGTGAGTTTGCCTCAACACCTGACAGAGCGCAGTAGGAAAATGGCCGGTGCGTGGTCGTAGGTGGTGCTAACTTGACGTGGTACGCACGAGAAGAAGCTTCACAAAGGTTCTCAAGAAAAGGCGTGGGAATCTCACGAAAGTCCCAAAAGCTACTCTTAGGTCTCGTCAAGTCTAAAATTTCAAATCTACCTGGAAAGCCCGAGACTATCCCTCCAAGTATGTAAGGAATGCCACGCAACAGAGTTCGGTGGCTCGTGTACGACGGTGCAGTCAGTCAACAAAGTGGGCTACAACGAATCAGTGAGTCAGTCGAGTGTGCCATAGCAGTCAAGTACACATATTTGTATCCGAGAAGAACACTGACAGACTGATAATGTGCAGGAATATTCTGTGAACTGAAGAAGGCCGAGGCCCTACTTTCAGCGTGGGTAGGACAAGAGTACACGAGAGGCTACCACAGCGGGGTTCCGTGGCTCTAGTGGTCAATCATTATGCGACAGAGCAGTAAGTAGTTGCGTTCTGCCAGCTCTGTAAGTTTTCGCCGGAGCCAACTACCGCTCTGTCAAGAGCCGGGGACGGCGGCCTCCCGGACACCTCCCTAAGCAAACCTGCGCGCAGACAGCTTTGCACGGGCACAACCCTGCTATTTTCCAGAACCTCTGCTCTTCAGTTTGCGCCTCATCTTAGACTGGGTCTCTACAACCACAACACCGCTCCGCTCTGACGCAACCCAGATTTCAGTTCAGGACTGAGTGCTGCAACACCGCTACCACCACAGTCCTCCGCCACACCTGCTGGACACGTGACCGCCTCCACCTTGGTCCCGGGTTATGGACCCCCCACAGTCACCTCACCGCAGCCAGATTATCAACATAAATACTTGTGATTGCCTGTAGCAGCCCTCCCTCGATACCATAATCCCTCAGGATGCTAAGCGTCTTCTCCGTGGGCGCTCTATCATAAGCCTTCTTTAGATACACAAACACAACTGTCTATTTCTCTCGTAACATTTCTCAATAACTTGGCGCATACAAAATTTTGATCTTGACATCCTCGTTGTGGTCTAAAAACACACTGGTTTTCGTCCATCATACTCTCATCGAATGTTCGAACTCTTTGCCCAGGACACTTACCAAAGAAATCCGTCTATGATTAATGCAATCTTTCCTGTTACCTTGCTTATAAATTGGTGCGAATACTGCTTTTGTCCTGTCAGAGGGTACATTTCCTTAACCACAGCCAATTCGATTACCCTATGCAACCATTTCAGCCCTGCATTTCCACTATACTTTACCACATCTGGCTGAAATTCAACTACTCCCGCCGCTTTGCAACATTGCAGTTAATTTGCAACCCTCTCTACTTCTTCATCCGTGATCCTGTTCCCATCCTCATTCTCCTCCAGCATAATGTCAATATCTGCCACATAAATATTCTCACGCTCTTGCGGCGGTAGACGTGAGCTGCGAGCTAATTGGGTGTTTTATAAAGCTACTATGTACAGTATATGTATTGTATAGTGGTTATTGAGATTGTGGATAGTGCTATAATGCCTTATGTGAAATATTCGTTACGTGAACGTGTATATCTGCACAATACGTACACAAAATGCAGGAAATAGTGCAGTAGGCCAAGACAAAAGTTTTGAGTGAAATTTCTCGAGAGACCCAATCCTATATATCGCACAGTAAAGCAACTGGTTAAGAGATTCAAACGTACAGGTTCAATAAACAATAAGAATAGAAGTAAAGGTTCCTTTACTGAAGCTAAATTAACCGGAGTAACCGAAAGCTCCATGATGAGATGCCGATTATGTTTGGCAGCGGATGGGGAACATTTTTCAGCATATACTGTAAACATTGTGAGTAAAATTGCATGATACTGGTTCTAAGCACCGTATTCTGCCGTACATATGCGCGGTAGCCGGCAACTGAGCCATCACTGGCGGAGCGCGTGAACGGGAACGTCCTTGCCAAGCAAATATAAAGACCCTGTAGCATATTTTCGAAGTATTCCTGCCATCTTTCCAGCGCTTCCTTGGTATCTACAATGAGTTTCCCTAAATTATTCAGAATACTGCTGATTGCTCTCCTTCCTCCATTTCTATGATACTTTACAACACTCTAGAACGGTTTCTCTTCCACTTGACCTAACTTTTCCAATTAATATCCATAATTCCTCCCATGATATCCTGTATATCTGCCTAAGTTACTTTTCCTGGAGACTTTTGACCCTAATCCATCGGCAATCAGCACTCACTTTCTTCATTTTAGGTCTAACTATGCTTAATTCAGAGCAGATCAGTTGGTGGTCTGTTTCATCAAAGAAGTCCCTGATAACCCTACAATTCCTTATCAATTTACTAAATTCAAAGTCAGTAATGATATAATCTATTATTGATCCGGTTCCTCTAAAGTCCCATGTGTATCTAAGAATCTCTTTATACTTCGAGAATGAAATTCCTTCAGGTAACCCTATGTTAGCCCAGGAGTCCAATATACATTACGCTTCCCTATCCTCATCTCACTTACCCATTACCTTCTCATACCCCAGAGTTCTATTTCCTATCCTAGCATACAAATTCCCAGCAGTACTACACTATCATTGAAATTTAATGTTTTTCAGTCGATCAACATTATTGTACACAGTTGTAATTGGTCTCCATTATTTATTAATCTTACTGGGGAGTGAGTGAGCAGTGAGCTGAAGCGGACGTACAGGACTCAAGTGTCGTATAACAGTTACGTTTAAACAACATCTTTCTATTTAAGTGCTGTGTATAATTTGTACAAAATAGTAATGACATCATTTCTGAATCTGGTCCTAATAATAACAACGCTATAGGACTGAGAGCAAATAACCTCGATACAAGAACGCAATAGGGGAGGTTGTAAGTAGTGGATTTCCTCATATCACAGATAATTTCTAATCTGTGCTAAGGTAAGAGGGTTTTCTACACATCAGAAACAGTAACCATCACAAATATTGATATCGCTCCAGGAGATGGCAGTTGGGTTTGAACTGCAGATGTCTTCCCGCTCACTGCGTATCGCGCATAACAAATACATTAAGTCGGTTTAAATTTGCTTCACTCAATCAGTACATTCGTTCTTTCACTGGCTGAGTGTCGTCTGCTGCGATAACAACCATTGACATGTCGGAAGTCAATATATTTCAGTTTGGAATAGGCGAGCTGCGCATGCGTACTGCATTCGAATTGCATGCGTACACCGTCGCAGCGTGTTGAACTGCCATCTCGTGGTGCGATGACAATAAACTATACTGCCGCCATCGTTACTTCCGACTTGACAGTTCACCGGCTGGCGATACGGTATTGTCAGTCCACAAACGCGAATCTGCTGACATACATGATTATAACCGTAAAATTAACAAAACACTCGTAATGTCAACATACATGTTTACGCACAACATCATACTCGTGAATAAGTACATAGTAGCAGAAATTATACATATACTGCAGTTAATAATGAAGCAGAGCAAAATTGAAACAAATAAATTACTCACCATTGCCGCCTCACGTCCGGAGCCTATAAAGGAAACACACCACTCATTTCGGAGTCACTATTGCCGTCTGTTGAACTATCACCATCACTATCACTCTCACTTGGCCCCAAAGAAATGACAAATCTTTCCACGTCTTCAACAATAATATCTTCTTTCTCCCAAGCTTCATTAATGACTCCTTTCGTGTGACTCACGACTCTCTCCCAATCTTCCGCCTTAACACTGTCCACAGCCTGTGAAAGAAGTCTTTCTACTTATGAAATCGTGAAGAGTTTGTTATTAACGGCAACGTAATTTTTCACCTGGGCTCAAATAAGTTCGATGGCATTGAAATGGCAGTGATAAGGGGGACGTCGGATTACTTTATGTCCGTGTCGCCTAGCAATTTCGTCCACTTCATACACTGGAAACTGTGGCTTGTTCAATTTCACGACTTTCATGAGCTCCCCTTTCTTCATGTCGTCACGTAAAGGAATGTTGTGGCTCGTCAGCCACTCAATGAGCAATTCTTTCTTGCTGCCATTGTTGGTGCTTTGTCGTGAATGACACTATGATACGGGGCATTGTCCATAACAATTGTGCTCTTCTCAGGCAAGTTGTTCACCAATTCTTCAAACCATTTCTGAAATGTGGTACTGTTCATGTCCTCTTGGATCGGAACAAATGAAGATAATTCGGCACGAAACCTTGTGACGTACCAGCGTGAATAACAATTATTCTCCCCCCTTTCCTTGGAATCATCTGTCCAGGCTTTTCCCCGGGAATGAGAGGCGTTGACCCACGTTTCATCCAGCCACACTATAGAATCAAAGTTTTCTTGCATAATCTCTCTCAAAAATCTGCACCGCCACATTACAATGTCACTTCTTTCCATTAGTATTCTCCGCCCGTTAATCTTTTTATATCGGAAACCCAGATCCTTCACTACTTTTTTCAGAGAAGATTTCCCTCCGTGAAAAAGATCGCTATTCTCAAGAGAACGGAGTAATTTCTCAATGGTAGGATGCTCTTTTCAGCGGTAATAAGCATAAATATGACGGCGAATAGCGTCTTGTTGGAAAGCGTCCAAATCAGTCACTGTTTTAGGCCTATTTCTCTTC
This sequence comes from Meconema thalassinum, assembly GCA_946902985.2. NCBI lineage: Eukaryota > Metazoa > Arthropoda > Insecta > Orthoptera > Tettigoniidae > Meconema > Meconema thalassinum. The sequence continues at coordinate 212,309,745 of OX336395.1, forward strand.
TTGCCTGGCGTTTCTAGTTAAGATGGTCCGGCTGCCTGTTCCTCTGCATGGAATTTCTCTTTCCCAATTCCTATAACTGTGCTTCAATGAACCTTAGTCGCATCAGCTGGTCTCTGTACTGCCTGCGCAACAGGTAATAGAGTTTCCCCGTTGTCTTTCTTCCTCTCAAAATACTCTTGCACATTAATAATCATTTCCCGGGTTTGACTCCTTAATGGAGTTCCTTGTCCCAAGGCGCGTGGCTTTCTTCTGCTAGACCCCAGCATGACACTATTGCACACACACACACGACAGAAATAACACAAACACTCACTCACCTAAAGCTAACCTACAACTACACGTTATTATACAACACTATGTCAAACGACAAACAAATACTAAGCTACTAAATAACAACAGACTAGAATAATATCAAATGAAAAACATATGAGAAATACGAGAATACACAAAGACCGCCAATGAAACTAACAGAGCACAATGCAAACAGCTGACAACAGCATGTGAACGCAAGAAGTTAGCTGGCAACATCGTCAGCGAAACTCGATTGATCTCGATATATCAATTTGAATGGCTGCATGTGATTGGCTGGTTAGAGTGTAGTTGTGACGTAGCACTGAAACTTCAAGTCGGAAGTAAGGATGCCTCTAGTACGTAAGTGCAAACGTCATCTCCTCATTAACATTCTTATGGATAACATTAACCGAGTACCACACTTTTCTTATATACATCCAACAGTGACAACTCTGAAGGAGAAAGATAGTTCTTGGGCTGCTCAATAAAATGTGCATATCAATATCAACCTTGGACACGCAATAACAAAATAAATATAAATGAGATATATAATAAGAGAATATACGATTATGCCAACAAATCTTATTCACATACATTTTTTAGTTTGAATCCGTAAAACAAAAGAATGCTTTTCTTTATTATGTTGTCCACTTACTCATTTAGGTGATGTCTACTTGAATCACTCTCTTCATCGTGGGTTTCTTCTTTTACAACCTAGCGACACGAATGAATCATTAATTCGTTTACTATCGTCTTATGCTTCTACTGAATAAATAACAAATAATGTAACTTAACAGAACAGCTCACTTAAAGTAAGGTAATATAATCTGTAAAACTGAGTGAGGATACATTCGTATTCTCCATTACATTTTACAGGATTATACAAGTCATCCCTTCTTCTGAATCTTATGAAAAGCATCAGTCTTCATAGGTTAATTAAACCTAATTGTGGTAGAAAATGTGGAGAACTACTTTAAAGGAAGTAATAGATTTATGGATTGATGAAGAATATTTAATTCGACATTTTCCGGCAGTTAGACTGTAAGGGCTTTTTACTGAACTGCTTAATTTCAATCACATATCATCAACAAGTGACTTTGCCCTCCAAGCTAAATGAACGTATAAATAATTTACACAGTATATGCCAGTATTCTACACGAACTTCTTCATAAAACACTGCACATTTTTGTAGAAGACTATTACGTTGAGGTTCATGAGAACAGCTGGATATACACTATGGGATAGGGAAAGATCTGAGGTTATCCCTAAAGAACTAAAAGTAAAACCAATTATCAATTATTAACACAGAACAGATCAGCTTGGAAGGACCAGGTCCTACGTATGAAGTCCGGCCAGATCTCCAGACGAATCCTCAAATACCAGCCTAGAGGCAGAAGAGACGTAGGTCAACCTACGAACAGATGGAACGAGACCTTAACAGGCCACCTGGCGTAACAATTGATAGGAATATGAAAAAGAACAACAAGAAAAACTATTAAATTCTCAAAAAAATTGGACTAAACCAGTTATGTGCCTCTGAAAAGAGTGTATTGTAGACTATGTAACATAAATATTGCCACTACATATTAGTAATAACTGCAAGCAGTAGGTCTACTGTATTAACATTATGCATTATACATCAACAGTTATTGAAGTGACTGGGATAGAGACAAATAGGATCCTTTTCTGAAAATCAGCACTTTTCCATTTGTCAGAGTTGTCAACGAAGGTGAAATTTAATTCTAAAAGGCAACCAGAATGAATGTGTTCTCTTCTTAAGGTTATACTGGGTGGTGTTCGAACCTACTGGTTGGAATTTATTGTTTCTGTCGGCAATCATGTCCTGGCACCCGGAACTACCATGCATGACATTCCACCGACTCATTCATGCACGTCGTTAAAATTATTGTTCTGATAACAATGAAGGGCATAATTTTATGGTACTGGGAGGCCTAGTTACAATACAAAACATTGCGTGGAGCTTTGACTATTATTCTAATAGCTCGACCCCGCTCATTCCAAGAGACACCTATCGAGTCTACTTCAAAAGCTCTTATGAATATAGTTATATACTGTATCTTAAACAAAGCCTCTATTAAAAATAGTTTTAACACACTTGCAGTGATTAAGGCCGCCAGGCTTGGAACTTGCACAACGAATCTTAGATTTATACCTAAGAGCTGAGCTCATTTTAAATATTTAAAAAACTTGAAGCTCCAGGTCATGTGGCCAGGCTACTTCTTCCATCTGAGGACAAGTGAGTTTCAATTCCCCCCCCCCCCCCCCCCCAGTCTTCCGTCCTTGTTATAGATCACCAAATGCTGGGGGTGGTACTTCTTAATAGGCCGTGGAAGCTACTTTCCAACTCCACAGTTGAAATAGTAGATAGAAGTAACGTAGTGGGTTTAATCTTAAAACATAAATAGAAACATCACACACACTGGATCACAGAGGCAAAAAGCAAAAACATCAAAGATATCAACAAAATCTCAATATTTAAACGCTAGAAGTGAGCGTCACTTCGACACATTGAAATCTAAATGGTATTAAATAAAACCACCAATAGTCGGTAAATTATTATAAAATATTGTAGTTTCAACCACCGTGTGGTCATCATCAGCAATGTTAACAAGTTGTTGGAAGAGGTCTATTAAAGAATAAAATAAAAGAATAAATAAGTCAAAAACAATCATAATGTTCTTCTAATATTTACGCTTCTTAAGATCTTCTGTGTGTTGAATATATTATTATATGTTTTGGATATATGACATTGTAACTTATCTGATTTCGTATTGGAACATTTTAAGAGCGTCTCAAAATTACAACATAATTCGAAAGTTTTTTAGGAGATAATTTATATTTTTGGTTGATAACTCTTTTATGAAGGCGGCAGTGGATCCATGTACTGCGCACATGACACCATACCTTTATAGCAACACATATAAAAAACAAGATGTTCAGTAAAGAACATATAGCCTACTTTCTCCTAAATGTATGAGTATAGTTATAACTCGTTGTTATTATCAAAGAGTATAATAGAACTATTCTTTGTTGAAGACCTTAGAAACGATTTACCTCTACCAAACGCCACGACCTAGATAAAAACTGCTACCATCATTGAAGAAAGAAAGAAAGATAAGAAGTATATCAAGAATGTTATGGATCTGGAGACATAATCGACCGGACTGGCGGCGTGGCTCAGCGGTAACGTTCTCGCTTGCTGGGCCCTAGGTTGCAGGTTCGTATCCTGGCGCAGTCAGCTGGCATTTGAGGGTGCACAAATGCGAGGGAGCCGTGTCAGTACATTTACTGGCACGTTAAAGATCCCCTTCGGGCCAAAATTCCGGCACCCCGGTGTCTCTAAAAGCAGCAGTAGTTAAAAGGGATGTAAAACCAATAACATTATTATTATTATTATTACGACCTGCCGTAGGCAACATCCAACTTTGAGTTGAGGCATGTCTTTACACGTCTGGTTGTGCATGGCTTTCACAACCCTAATTGAATTAACAAATCTTTCCGTGACCCTACAGAGACGTGTGTATACAAACTATGAGGATATTTTCGATAATATAATCCTAACAGAGCGAGTGCATTCTAGCGGCCAGAATAAGAAACTTTTCAATAAAATCTGGAAGTTACCTTTTTGGCAGCTAGATGTCTCGAGTAAATCTGCTGGCGAATTATGTTTTAATTAAATATATATTTTACACCATAATGTGGACAATATAACGCTTAATAACATTTTCAAGTAACGCAAAATAGGCTGTTACAAACCCTTTAAAATAAAAAGTTAAAATGTATCGTAGTATCAACTTGTCATTCTTCAAATTCGATGCGCATAGAATGATAATGGTATAGTAATCAATGGATCCCCACGTAGACTAGTCGGGACATCTAGTGGTGAAATATCGAACAATATAATCCTAACAGAGCGAGTGCATTCTAGCGGCCAGAAGAAGAAACTTTTCAATAAAATCTGGAAGTTACCATTTTGGCAGCTAGATGTCTCGAGTAAATCTGCTGGCGAATTATGTTTTAATTAAATATATATTTTACACCATAATTTGCACAATATAACGCTTAATTTTAAAACATCTGAGTCATTACAAAACAATAAACATATAACATTTCAAGCAAAAAACCTAGCTCTGATCGGGTTTGAACCATAGGCATCTGAGCGACAGGCTATCGCTCTACCACTGAGCTAATTGTGTCAACGAATATCGTTCTATTTAAAATGACTTACATAGAACTTGTTAGCAAATAATGATTTATACTAAACGATTTCATCACTGGAGTATATTATTTATATATAAAGCATTTCATACAAAGTTTATTTATTTTTTATCAGTACGCTATATTGCATTCAATACTCAAATTAGTGAAATATAAGTCAGGCACAAGATATCCGCTGCCTTCTTGTCTTATTAATGAATCAGCTGAGCTTTTTAAAATCACGTCTGCACTATAGTATTACAAAATAAACTTTTAATTTCGTACGTGCCTCTTCCTTTAGAACAGTTAAAACGATTCTCGGCTCGATAATTGGAACTGGTGGGTCCCATGATATGGATTATAAAGTTTGCATAATTCGCACGGCCGCCATCCTGAAATGGTATGGCGGACGACCTTGTAGTTTGGTCACAAGACGCATCCTATACGAAGGTATGTTGTTACCAAATTTGGTAGAGATTGGATGATTTGGTTAGTCGTTATTTGATTTTACGTTTTGAACGTTTGAGTGGCCGCCATTCAGTTTTAGTAAAGATGGCGGCGATATAAAACATGACACTGAGGTGTCCTTTGCTAGTGCTACCTTTGTACCAAATTTCGTTCAATTCGCATTCACCGTGTTCGAATTGATAGGGGGGGGACAGACATTCAGAGTACACACACTCACACACACACACACAGACTCACACACACACATACACACACACAGACTCACACACACACATACACACACACAGACAGACACACTTTTTTCGCCCTGTGTTGATCTCATAAGTCTACTTTCATTTTTTGCAAAAATCGAAAGTAGGCTAACAAGTAGTTCCGTGAAGAAATTTACATCCTATTTTCATTTATCGTACTTATGTTAATTGCCTCCATCAACAAACAAAATTTCAGTTTGATTGCAGTTACAGATTCGTAGATATTGAGAACCGACTAAATATTACGGATGGTCGCCATGATGGATATTTATATATGCAGGTCTTAGAGTAATGTACTGTTTTATGAAGATTATTGTGTGCGTGTAGTATTTAAACTTCAATCGCATGATTAGGACACAGGAAGTAAAAAAGACATTTTAAAATTTCGCACAGCTGCCATATTGTGGTTATGGAAACAATTGAAAAAATTAGATGCCAGTGGATTAACATTTGTATAAAGATTTACTGTACCAAGTGTCACTGCACTGGGATGGTTAAATTGCGAGAAAAGACCATGTGAATATTTATACATTGCGTCACCGACATGTTGGATTTGTGATCACGAGGCTATTGAAATTCCTATAGGTGCAATTAAGTTCATAGCTCCTATGAACATTAAAACATTCAGTTTGATTGCTGTAATAGATTCGTAGATATTGAGATCCATCTAAATGTTTCGGATGGTCGCCATGTTGGATTGTTATATGTATAGGCATGTACCATTAAAGGAAAATTATTGCGTAGGTTCATTATTCAAACTTTCACTTCGATCACATGATTACGATACAAGAAATAAAAACTTAATTTTAACATTTGCACAGCCGCCATCTTGAGGTTATGTAAACAATTGAACTAAATAAGATATAATTGCATTACAATGTGTATAAACATTTCCTGTACCAAGTTTCATTGAGTTTGATTCATTATATCGCGAGAAAGGTTTATTTAAAATTTTCAACTTCGCTTGGCCGCCATATTAGTTCTGTAGTTAACCGGTTTTGAAAGTCTCATAGATGAACTTCCAGTAGCGCCCTTTATCTCCGTACAAAAAATCAGGGGGATACCGGTAATAGTTTCAGAGATATAGAATGCCGGTGAAATATTTCGCACAGCCGCCATCTTGAGGTTATGTAAACAATTGAACGAATTTAGATGTCGGTGCATTACAATGTGTATAAACATATACTATACCATGTTTCATTGCGTTTGGTTGGTTAAATCGCGAGAAACGTCTATTTAAAAGTCGCAAATTCGCTTGGCCGCCATGTTGGTTTTGTACTTACCAGGTTTTCAAAAGTCACATAGGTGAACTTCTAGTAGTTCCCTTTATCACGGTACAAAATTCCAGGGTGCTATCGGTAAAAGATTCGGAGATATTGAATGCACGTGAAATATTTCGCACAGCCACCATGTTGGATTCGTGAGACGTGACAAAATTTGAAGGTCGGGTCGTCCGGGATAGTGCTATGAACTTACTGAGTTTCATTGAAATCGCTTCAGGCGTTTGGAAGTAATTAGGGGGGGGGGGGACACACCATCACACACACAGACACACGGACAAAAGGTGATCTCATAAGCCTATTAGGTAGATTTCCTTAGAAAGCTAACTATTGCAATGGGTTCCATGTTTCAACTTCCGGAAAATTTCGACATATCTTCGCGTTTCACATCCCCCAGACCCCAAAACCACCGTCAGTTCAAAAGTTTATATATAATTTATGTATATATATACATATATTATATCAGTTTCTTGTGGACACGATAACTGCCGTAATTTTGCACCAATCACTTTGAATTTTTTACCGAATATGTATACCTATAAAATTTCGGTCGAGTTCGTTACTGGGCTAAATCGGTCGAAGGGGGTGAAAATGGGGGGCTTTTTTTTTTCGAAAAAGTGAAATATCGGTATAACTCTCTTATTTTTGTGAAATATCGAATCCGTTCAACGTTCATACTATGTGTCGGATAAAGCCAAAAATTTATGTTTGAAGAGGTTTTTATAGCACCAACCATTGACCAAATGAGTGGGAAAAAGTTTTTTTTTTCGGGAAACATTAATCATATCTCTCTTAATAGGCACAATATCAAAACCGTACAAAATGGACAATATTCCCCTAATAATTACCTAAAACTTTTGTCTGAAAGAATTTTTGATATGACCCACCATTGCGCCAAGGGATGAGAAAAATGATTTCGGAATTATAAGAAAATGCCAAGAGCTATCAGAGGTTGCCATGGCAACACTACTAAATTGATAAGGGATGAGCCATCAGACGTTGCCATGACAACGCACTTGCTCGATATTGGATTCAGATTTCCATCTGACTAAATGTGAAGCGTCGTCGGTGACGTAACTGGTAGCATGCTGAACTTCTATGCCCAAGGTCGCGAGTTCAAAGCCGGCCGAAGTCGTCGGATTTTCTAAGAGCGCTAAAAATCCCTCAGTATGCTTTCCTTTGGAGGGGAAGTTCCAACGTTCGTTGCGAGTTGCTGGTTGGGGTGGCATCTAGTAGCCAAGTTCACAGCTAGGAGTCATTGACGGTAGTACCTGGTAGCAACATTAGGAACTACTGCCTGAAATTGACCGTCTGCAGTCCTTACCTGAAGTACAGACTAATACAGCCATTACAATTCACACCGTTTATCAGACAGATTCTACACTCACCTAAAGTACACGGGGTTACATGACCACGTTGTCGCAGCCCCTAAACTGAGGAACCTACCAGAGGTAGATTTCATTACAAAGCTAACTATTGCAATGGGTCCCATGTTTCGACTTCCGGAAAATTTCGACATATCTTCGCGTTTCACATCCCCCAGCCCCCAAAACCACCGTCAGTTCAAAAGTTTATATATAATTTATATATATATATCAGTTTCTTGTGGACTGCCGTAATTTTGCACCAAAAAATGAGGTCTGATCCTTCTACGAAAACCTGCATATTCTGCCTATTTTCGCCTATCCCCAAGTTTGTTCGGTGAAATCTACCTCCGCCTTCCGGCGTGCCGAGAGGACTTTTTTTTTCATAAATGAAAATAGGCTAATAACCTTCCAATATAAAATGAGCCAGGGTATATTTCAGGTTGTATATATACAGTTGCCAAGTAAGATTTTCAAGTGTGCTGTGTGTGGTGCAGATTGGGCATGCTAGTGATATTACAATACAGTACATTTCAAGAAGCACACCCAATGCGTAAGTAGTAGAAGGACATTTATATTTGGTTTCACCTTGTAATTAATACCCCTTTTAGTTTTAAAAATGACTAATTTATTTCTAAATATTGAGAGTAACACAGCACCTTTATACTTTTTGGTGAAATAACATAGTAACAGATCTGTTTTCCATACAATAGGATATTTTAAGAGCATCTCTAGATTGAAAGATAGTTCCAATTACTCGCAAGTTTATTATTCAATAGTCATCTTCCGACAACTTGTTAGTTTGCTGATGATGACCTCACTGTGGTTGAAACTAGTCCTAGAACATTAAATAACTAATAATAATAAATGTATTGACTATTGGTGGTTTTATTTAATACCATTAAGATTTCATTAAATATCGTTAATAAGGGCCATTTGTTTCAGATATGGTTAACTACATATCTATACATATTTAATATTCCCTCATAAATTTCTCTATAGAGTTGGCGGACTGGCATCCAGCTGTAAAAACTGTTGCCCCATGGGGACTCTTATCTACTCCTCCCCAACACTCCAGAAACAGGAAAATGATAAGGGTAGAAATACATACACACACAGCTTATTTAACTATCAGAAAATAAAATCTGTAATAAGTATTTCCCAATGATTACTACAGCCGGCCCCGTGATGTTGGGGTAACGCGCCTGCCTCTCACCCGGATGCCCCGGGTTCAATTCATGGCTCCGTCAGGGATTTTAGAAACTGACGTGAGGGCTGGAACGGGGTGCACTCAGGCTCGTGAGGACAATTGAGTAGCTGTCTGACAGTGAGAGAGCGCCCCGATCACGAAAACCAAGATTAACGACCGAGGGGACCCGATGCGCTGATCACGCGTCACCGCAATATCTGCAGGCCAAATGGCTGGGCAGCGGTCGCTTGGTAGGCCAAGGCACTTCACGGGCTGATGTGATAGGGGTATAAATGATTACATACAAATGAAGCTAAGCTGAAATATATCACCGGCAAGCATTTACTGTGCTCGCATCCCTTTTTAGGTAGATTTCATTAGAAAGCTAACTATTGCAATGGGTCCCATGTTTCGACTTCCGGAAAATTTCGACATATCTTCGCGTTTCACATCCCCCAGACCCCAAAACCACCGTCAGTTCAAAAGTTTATAAATAATTTATGTATGTATATATATATATATATGTATATCAGTTTCTTGTGGACACGATAACTGCCGTAATTTTGCACCAATCACTTTGAATATTTTACATAATATGTATCCCTATAAAATCTCGGTCGAGTTCGATAATGGGCAAAATCGGTCGAAGGGGGTGAAAATGGGGGGCTTTTTTCGAAAAATTGAAATTTCGCTATAACTCTCTTAATACGTGAAATATCGAATCCATTCAAAGTTCATAATATGAGTCGGATAAGTGCCAACAATTTATGTCAAATAAGTTTTTTGATAGCACCAACCATTGACCAAAGGGGTGGAAAAAAGTGGGTTTTTCGGGAAACAATCATATCTCTCTTAATAGGCACAATATCAAAACCGTACAAAATGGACAATATTCCCCTAATAATTACCTAAAACTTTTGTCTGAAAGAATTTTTGATATGACCCACCATTACGCCAAGGGATGCGAAAAATGATTTCGGAATTATAAGAAAATGCCAAGAGCTATCAGAGGTTGCCATGGCAACACTACTAAATTGATGAGGGATGAGCCGTTGCCATGACAACGCACTTGCACGAGATCAGATTCAGTATTTCCATCTGACTAAGCCGGCCCCGTGGTGTTCGGGTAGCGCGCCTGCCTCTCACCCGGAGGCCCCGGGTTCGATCCCCGGCTCCGTCAGGGATTTTAAAACTGACGTGAGGGTTGGAACGGGTTGCACTCAGCCTCGTGAGGACAATTGAGTAGCTGTCTGACAGTGAGACAGCACCCCGATCACGAATACCAATAATAACGGCCAAGGGGACCCGACGCGCTGATCACGCGTCACCCCAATATCTGCAGGCCAAATGGCTGGGCAGCGGTCGCTTGGTCGGCCTTAGCCCGTCATGGGCTGGATAGTGCCAGGGGTTGACTTTGACATCTGACTAAGTGGGAAGCGGCTTCGGTGACGTAACTGGTAGCATGCAGAATGTCTATGCCCAAGGTCGCGGTTTCAAAGCCGGCCGAAGTCGTCGGATTTTCTAAGAGAGCTAAAATCCCTCAGTATGCTTTCCTTTGGAGGGGAAGTTCCAACGTTCGTTGCGAGTTGCTGGTTGGGGTGGCATCTAGTAGCCAAGTTCACAGCTAGGGGTCGTTGACGGTAGTACCTGGTAGCAACATTAGGAACTACTGCTTGAAATTGACCGTCTGCAGTCCTTACCTGAATTAAGACTACTACAGCCATTACAATTCACACCGTTTATCAGACAGATTCTACACTCACCCAAAGTACACGGGGTTACATGACCGCGTTGTCGCAGCCCCTAAACTGAGGAACCAACCAGAGGTAGATTTGATTAGAAAGCTATCTATTGCAATGGGTACCATGTTTCGACTTACGGAAAATTTCGACATATCTTCGCGTTTCACATCCCCCAGACCCCAAAACCACCGTCAGTTCAAAAGTTTATATATAACTAGCTGAAGTACCCGTGCTTCGCTACGCGTCATAAATAAATTAAAATGTGAAGGTGACAGTTAAAACAGGGGATAGGCGAGGTGCTGCGCAGAGGGAGATTAAGGATGGAACATTTTGTCCAACTACACCGCTCGGCGTTGACCGTGTTTTATAGCACAAATTTAAGTTTTACTCGCTATCAGTTGCAGATACCTTTCGGATAGAAAATGTAGTTTTAAACCTCGCATATGCCATCAAAAGTTTGCTATTTCTTAGCGTTCTCTTTTTATTTGAAATGGAAATATGAAAGTTTGAAACCAAAGGGTGTAGTGACGTCACTAAAATGGTCGCCATTTTAAATAGTGCAAAGTATTGAAATCAAAAGTAACCTATATGTTAACCAGGTAAATCAGCTACTTCCATGTACAATTCACGTAAATCGGACCAGTGGTACTTGCGAGATTGAGTAATACACAGACACACACCATCTCAATTTTAGCCTCGCTTCGCTCGCGTCATAGTCGTATCATATTGTTTTTCAATGAAATGCAGGTTTAACCCCGTTAACAACCCTTTAGAACCTGAATACCCAAAAATCCCTCCTTAGTAGACGTTTTCGACACACAACAAACATATCCCCAAAATATCATTCTTCTAACTTTAATAGTTTTGGTTGGTCGATGAGAGCAAACATCCAAAAATCCTTCCTTAGTGGACGTTTGTCTTCCAGAAGTTCACCCCTCCCCATATGCCCCTTAAATTGCATTTATGAAAACACGGTCGAACACCTATTTATTTTATTTATTTATTCATTTATTTATTTATTTATTTTTAAGCAGATAGATTTCCTCCGAGTTTCAGACTCCTCCCTATGTCGTTTAAGAGATACACGCTCAGTTAGGAATCTTTCAACCCCCACTTTTCATCCCTTTCACCTCATAATATACACTACATCGAAAAACCATTAGGCATGTGTCAGCTTATTTTTAATGATTAGTATATGTGCCAAGTATCACATCCCCAAATGAAACCACTCGTGAGATATTGTTATTCAATGGAAAGCACGTTTACCCCCTTAACACCTCTTTAGAACCTGAATATCCAAAACTCTTTCCTTAGTGGACGTTTTCGACATACAACGAACATATCCCCAAAATTTCATGTTTCTGACTTCAATAATTTCGGCTGGGCGATGATGAGTGAGTGAGTCAGTCAGGACATATTCTTTCATTTATTTTTGATAATTTCACCCGTCCCCATGAACCCCTTAAATTGGATTTATGAAACAAACGGTCAAACACCTATTTACTTATTTAAAGCTGTTTTCCCCCTGAGTTTGATGAGTAAGTGAGTCAATCAGTTAGGACACTTTCTTTCCTGTTTTTTCCCCAGAATTTCACCCCTCTCCAAGGGCCTCTTAAATTGGATTTATGAAAAAACGTTCGAACACCTATTTACTTGTATTTTAAGCTGTTTTTTTCCCACCGAATTTCAAACTTCACGCCTATGTCGTTTCAGAGATACACGCTCCGTCAAGAATCCCTCAACCCCCAATTTTCACCCCTTTCACCTCATAATATACACCACATCGATAAACCCTTAGACATATGTCTGATTATTTTTAATGATTAGTTTATATACCGAATATCACATCCCCAAACAAACAACTCATGAGATATCGTTATTCAATGAAATGCACGTTTACCCCCTTGACACGTCTATAAAACCCGAATAAACAAAAATCATTCCTTAGTTAACGTTTTCGACATACAGCGAACATATTCCCAAAATTTCATGTTTCCAACTTTAATAGTTTACGCTGGGCGTGATGAGAGAGTGAGTCAGACAGGAAATTTTCTTTAATTTATTTTACCAGAATTTCACCCCTCCCCATGGGCCCCTTAAATTGGATTGATTAAAAACTGCTTGAACACCTATTAACTTATTTCTTAAGCTGTCTTTTTCCCCTGAGTCAGTCGGTTAGGACACTTTCTCTCCTTTTTTCCCCCAGAATTTCACCCCACGCCATTGGCCCCTTAAATTAATTGATGAAAATACTGTCGAAAACCGATTTACTTACTTTTTAAGCTGATTTTTTTTCGCTGAGTTTCAAATTTCTCGCCTAAGTCGTTTAAGAGATAGGCCTACACGCTCCATTGGGAATCCTTCAACCCCCACTTTTCAGCCCTTTCACCTCATAATAATACACCACATCGAAAAACGCTTAGACACATGTCTGCGTATTTTTAATGATTAGTTTATATGCCGAGTATCACATCCACAAATGAAACCACTCGTGTGATATTGATATTCAATGAAATGCAGGTTTAACCCCCTTAAGACCCCTTTAGAACCCGAATATCCAAAAAACCTCCCTTAGTGTACGGTTTTGACATACAACGAACATATCCCCGAAATGTCATGTTTCCAACTTCAATATTTTTGGCTGGGCGATGATGAGTGAGTGAATGAGTCAGGACATTTCCTTTCAATTTTTTTTTTCTTCAGAATTTCACCCCTCCCGATGAACCCCTTCAATTTGATTGAGAAACAAACTGTCGAAAAGCTATTTACTTACTTTAAAGCAATTTTTCCCCCTGAGTTTGATGAGTGAGTCAGTCAGTCAATCAGTTAGGACACTTTCTTTCCTGTCCCCCCCCCCCCCGAATTTCACCCCGCCCCATGGGCCCCTTAAGTTGGATTTATGGAAAAGCGGTCAAACACATATTTACTTATTTTTATGCTGATTTTTTTTCCGCTGAGTTTCAAACTCCTTGCCTATGTCGTTTAAGAGATACACGCTCCGTTAGGAATCTTTCAATCCCCACTTTTCACCCCTTTAACCTCATAAACACATCGAAAAACCCTCAGACACGTGTCTTGTTACTTTTTAATGATAAGTTTATATGCCGTGTATCACAGCCCCCAATGAAACCAATCAGGAGATATTGTTATTCAATGAAATGCAGGTTTAGCCCACTTAAGACCCCTTTAGAACCTGAATATCCGAAAATCCTCCCTTAGTAGACGGTTTTGACATACAATGAACATATCCCCAAACTGTCATGTTTCTAACTTCAATAATTTTGGCCAGGCGATGATGAGTGAGTGAGTAAGTGAGTGAGTCTGGACATTTTCTTTCAATTTTCTTTTTTCAGAATTTCACCCCTCCCCATGAACCCCTTAAATTTGATTTATGAAAAAAAAACTGTCGAACAGCTATTTACTGACTTTAAAGCAGTTTTTTCCCCCTGAGTTTGATGAGTGAGCAAGTCAGTCAATCAGTTAGGACACTTTCTTTCCTGTTCCCCCCTCCCAGAATTTCATCTCTCCCCATGGGCCCCTAAAATTGGATTTATGAAAAAACTGTCAAACACATATTTACTTCTTTTTTATGTTGATTTTTTTTCGCTGTGTTTCAAACTCCTCGCCTATGTCGTTTAAGAGACACACGCTCCGTTAAGAATCTTTTAATCCCCACTTTTCACCCCTTTCACCTCATAATATACACCACATCGAAAAGCCCTCAGACACATGTCTTCTTATTTTTAATGATGAGTTTATATGCCGAGTATCACATCCCCCCATGAAACCAATCGGGAGATATTGCTATTCAATTAAATGCAGGTCTACCCCCTTAACACCCCTTTAGAACCTGAATAGCCAAAATTTCTCTCTTAGTGGGCATTTGCGGCCCTTGAGGAAGCTGCATACAGATTTCATTCCAATCCGTTCGGTGGTTTCTGAGATTTCGTGATGAATAAATGAATGAGTGAGTGAGTGAGTGAGTGGTATTTTACAAATATATAGTAGAAAGAAGATAGTGTCAAGTCTTTGTTATGCTAAACTCGGTTGACAGTGCTGTGTGAGCAGTTGAGTAACTAACGGGATTTCAAGTAAAGATCCTCATTTTCTATACCGGTAGTGCTGAGCGCAATTGGCATCAAGTCGGCCGTGTCTCGACTTGAGCTATGTTGCCATGGAAATATCTGCCTTGCCATTATATTTTATGACTTGATTAGCCTGTTTTTGAGTGAAAAAGGGCCGAAATCAGAAGAATGAGAAAGACTATCGAAAATTCATATAGCCAGCGGTTCCTTCTGGGTCCTAAACTATGTGTATGCAAAATATGGTTGAGATTGGTGGAACGGTGTAGATTTGTATACGGAACCAACATATATACATACATATATACATACAGACTTTCACTTTTATATATTAGATTTATGTATGTATATGTGAATATATATATATATATATATGCATATCAGTTTCTTGTGGACACGATAACTGCCGTAATTTTGCACCAATCACTTCGAATATTTTACCGAATATGTATATCTATAAAATCTCGGTCGAGTTCGTTACTGGGCTAAATCGGTCGAAGGGGGTGAAAATGGGGGGCTTTTTTCGAAAAAGTGAAATATTGCTATAACTCTCTTAATATGTGAAATATCGAATCCGTTCAACGTTCATACTATGTGTCAGATAAAGCCCAAAAATTTATGTTTGAAGAGTTTTTTTATAGCACCAACCATTGACCAAAGGGGTGGGAAAAAATGGGTTTTTCGGGGAAACATTAATCATATCTCTCTTAATAGGCACAATATCAAAACCGTACAAAATGGACAATATTCCCCTAATAATTACCTAAAATTTTGTCTGAAAGAATTTTTGATATGACCCACCATTATGCCAAGGGATGAGAAAAATGATTTCGGAATTATAAGAAAATGCCAAGAGCTATCAGTGGTTGCCATGGCAATACTACTAAATTGATGAGGGATGAGCCATCAGACGTTGCCAAGATAACGCACATGCACGAGATCATATTCAGAATTCCATCTGACTAAGTGTGAAGCGGCTTCGGTGACGTAACTGGTAGCAAGCATGCTGAATGTCTATGCCCAAGGTCGCGAGTTCAAAGCCGGCCGAAGTCGTCGGATTTTCTAAGAGCGCTAAAAATCCCTCAGTATGCTTTCCTTTGGAGGGGAAGTTCCAACGTTCGTTGCGAGTTGCTGGCTGCGGTGGCATCTAGTAGCCAAGTTCACAGGTTGGTGTCGTTGACGGTAGTACCTGGTAGCAACATTAGGAACTACTGCTTGAAATTGACCGTCTGCAGTCCTTACCTGAATTACAGACTAATACAGCCATCCCTAAGTACACGGGGTTACATGAACGCGTTGTCGCAGCCCCTAAACTGAGGAACCAACCAAAATCTCTGCGGGAGATATAATTTTGCGTGAAGAAGTAACAGACCGTTACATAGTTACACATCAGTGTCGAAACCTTGCATAAGACAGTGTGACCACAAGTTTAAAAATGGACCCCAAATGACAAGAAGGTTACCGTTCCCATAAGACAATAAAATGTTTAAAATAAGCATAAAATGACGAAAAACAAAGTTAATTAAGCTCCAATTATAAAATACCTTCTCGCAATAAATGAGGTCTGATCCTTCTACGAAAACCTGCATATTCTGCCTATTTTCGCCTATCCCCAAGTTTGTCCGGTGAAATCTACCTCCGCCTTCCGGCGTGCCGAGAGGACTTTTTTTCGTTATGTCCAGCACACAACACCCAGCTTGAAGAAGACATAAACTCCCGCTGAACCTTATAACTAAAGCTCAATGTCCTCGGCCTTGGCATAGCTACTTCAACTTCAAATACAACATTTGGCATAAACATATTTTCGTGGACATCTAGGCATTCGCGACTTGCTATCAGGAAGAGAATAGCTTACGAGGTATAGCATGTCCTCTGTCGATATAGATTCATGCACCTACTATTAGTTTCTTAATGTAGTTATAGAATAATCTCTTATTCTTATTTCATAACTGCATGTATTTTGTTAGTTAGTTATTGTTGTTTTAAGGGTCGGAACTACAAGGTCATCTGCCCCTAAATGGGAGTTAAAGTGACAAGCCAGGGAAGACCATTCGAGACAATTGTGTAGACAGTCAAAACCATCTCCCCTCCAATTCCCTCATGACGGGACTCCGGACCACTCCCCTTTTTAGAATACAGTAACTCACTCGACCCCGGAAAATTTTGTATACCTATACCATTAAAATATTGTAATTCATTCATACAAAAATACAAAGTAATTATCAGGTAACAAATACAGACTGATTGTGCTAAGGATATGATGGCGTTACACGTTTTAAAAATGGTCCAGCTGGCACAAAAACAAATTGCCAGTATATTGGGCTCATTAGTTGGTATGGTACACCTCACCAAGACGCGTGCCTAGTACATACTGAGAAGGTTACTGCAAGGCATAAAATACTTGTAGTATTGACGCCACGAGCAAAGCCAATGTACTACTATAGTCAAACTCCCTTTCACAAATTAATATAACCTTCCCTTGGTATCCGTATTGAGATCGAATGTTCCCGAAAGAAAACATGATGTCAGTTTTCTCCATTTGAGCTAATATATTTTAACAAAATATGAGAAAATGGTCCAGCTAACTCAAAAAATAATTGCCAACTTAATTACATGACGAACTTTTCACATAATTATGAGAATTAACATCTAGTTATGAAGGCCGGCCGTGAAAGCCTAAGCTGTTATATAAGGTCTATCATACAATAACTCAGTGAATAGAGCAACGGCAAATATAGAGGGAGGTCCTGTGTTTGAGTCTAGCACAACTCGGACAATATAATGCTTTACCATCCAACTAGACGTCTTCTGCTTTCCAGTTCATGCACAACCTTACAGCAGACACCTTGTATTTGGCACAGGACATGGTCTAAGTACACAAATTTGTAATCCCAAAATATAGGTAGCATTTGCCAGAAAACGATGGAAAAAGATGCAACAAATAGTAACCCAATAAGATGCTTACCTCTTTCAAATCTCCACCACTTACTAATGATGGTACTTCTGTTTTGCATGGAACAATCTCTGGTATGGAGAATTCCTCTATCTTAATATCCTTAGTGAAATCAGTATCATCCTGCAAACAATTACTTGTGTCACAAACTCGTTCCTTTACATAGGTGGAATTAAATCTTACACAGGTTTCTATTACTTTGAATACCTTCCTAATACAATGCATAATACAAGACCTAAGTAAGAAAGTTTGTACAGAATGGTCTATAAATTATATAATTGTAGGAAATTGTACCTCCAAAACAATTTAGTTTGTGTGTATTCTACCCGGATCATTCACACGTCCGTGACATTGTTGACATTCTTATTTTGGAAAGAGGAGTTGTTAGTTGAAGAGGTTGAAGGAATGAATGAATGATTTGAATAACGCGCGGAGGAGACTCAAGAGTGCTGAGGGAAGCATACATCGCAGGGGCGAGTGACGCGAGATTATAGCGTGGAGCCTGATACGTCATGAGAAATATTTTTTTTAGAATTACCTTAAGGAGAAGAGATGGACGCTAGGAAATTAGCACACTTTTCTGGCTATAACAAGAGGAGGATTTTAAGCTATCAAGCATTAAAATCGGTCCAGTAGAAGCCGAGATACGAGATGGAATGTTCTCCAACAATGTCTCGCTGAACTATAAAAGGCCACGTTGCTGAGCAGAGAGTCATCATATCTTCAAAGCATTTGCTTATGTGAGTGGCTCTGTGCCATAGGTGCCTAACCCACAAATTTCAAATATGCTGTTAATGTGCTACAATGTACTCCTAATGGCTGCCTCTATCAGTGCCAGACTTGCCTAATACATTCCTGTTGCTTGATTGGTGCTGACATCTGCAAGTATGTTAGGCAACTTCCATAACATTCAATTCCTTTAGTGCCAGCTGTGCCTATCCCACAACAAGATGGCTGAAGAGAGATGGATTGAAGAAATGCTCCTGGACGAAAATTACGATATCAGCGACAAGGGCAAAGATTGTGAGAAAAACTTTGCTGATTTGCAATCCTCAGGTAATTTAGAATATGCACATATACTGATATTAGTAATTACTATGTTGAATAGTTTGTGATTAATGAAGGAAGCATCTAGTTCGTTAGGCATTTCTAGCTCTGACTAAATTAAATGAAATTGTATTGTCCTTAGGCATAACATATTTATACGCTAATGGCGATTATGTTACATATAAAATTTGGTACTACTTCTAACATAATGAGTAACCGTAGAGGATTAGCCCTGGTTATCAACATATTAGTATAAGTAATTCAGAAAGTCCATTATAAATATTATGTTGGTTAGGCAAGTCTGGTTCTGATCTACCGATATATTTTCAGATGTACAAAGGCAAGATGGGTCTGCAGTTGTTGAGTCTGTATGTGATCCTGTTTCACAACACTCAGGTAAAATTTCTTTAAAATTTTGTTAGGTTTAAAAATTCTATTTATTTGAAATACTTTTTGAATCATATCTTACAATGAAAATATAAGTGCAGTGGAGAAATATTCTAGGGACCTGCTATTGACTGCCAATGTAATTTGGTTACAGATACCTCAGAACAACAAGGAACTGTATCTGAAGAAGAAGTATCTCATAACGTAGTTCCTGAAGTACCAGACATGGCACTGAATGGAGATGGGAATGATCAAGTAGTACATGTTGACTTACCAAAAAGAAGGAAAAGACCAAGACAGCCAGAAAAACACAAGAAATTTATTAGGAAGTACAAACGTGACCATGGTGAGGAGTATTTATCCGTTACTGGAAAATTAGTACCAAAAAAACAGAGTTCCTTGGAACCATGTGGTTGCCAGCTACAGTGTCATAAACAAATTTCGGTAAGACGACAGCAAATTTTTGATGGTTTCTACCGAATGAGTTGGTCTCTCAAAAATGCATTTATCAGTGGGCAAGTTGAAGTAAGAGACATCCAGAGAAGATATACTACGAACGTGGAATCTCGACGAAGCAAAACTAGCGTTTATAGACTCCAGGATGAGAATGGTGAAGATGTGGCAGTATGTAAAAATTTCTTTAAAGATACATTAGCCGTTTGCGATGGTACAATTACTAATGCTCTTAAAAGGAAACAAACCAATGGTACCCCGGAGTGATAAAAGAGGCAAACATGCACCACACAACAAAACGAGCCCTGTTGAAGAAAAGAGAGTTTGTGACTTTATAAATAAATTCCCAACTTATGAGAGTCACTATTGTCGTCGAGACAATACCCGTAAATATTTATCCCCAGATCTTAATATGGCTATAATGTTTAAGCTCTACAAAGAAGAATGTTCCAATCATGGACACAAAGCTGTGTCGCTTTACATGTTTCGCCATATTTTCAATACACAGTTTAATTTACACCTTAAACAACCAAAGAAAGACACATGCAACACATGTGATGAATTTCAAGCTAAGATGATTGGATTATCGGATGGTCTTGAAAAGCAGAAGCTACTTGAGCAACATGAACTTCACCTGCGGAGGGCAGATGGCATCCGCGATATGAAAAAAAAGGATATTGAGGAAGCTCGTGCCTCAAATGGTAGGAAACAAGTTCTTGTTTTTGATCTTCAGAAAACACTCCCTACTCCATTATTGACAACGGGTGTAGCCTACTATAAACGGCAGCTATGGGTGTACAACCTTGGAGTGCATGATGAGGTTACCAACTGTGGACACATGTATGTTTGGGGAGAGCATATTGCTAGTCGTGGACCTCAAGAAATTGCTTCATGTCTTTTATACCATATCAAAAACTGTCTTCCGTCAACAACAAGGGAGATTGTACTGTACAGTGACAGTTGTGGTGGTCAAAACCGCAATATCAAAATGGTTCTGATGCTACGTTACATCATTCAAAATTCAGAAAACATTGAAGTGATACATCAGAAGTTCTTTGTATCTGGTCATAGTTTTTCCACTTGTGATCAAGACTTTGTAATTATAGAAAGAGAAAAGAAATACCATCCTCACATTTTTCATCCAGAAGATTGGTGTGCTGTAATAGAGAAGGCTAAGAAGCAACGGCCAAGGTTTGTTGTCCATAAAATGACCAGTGATCTGTTCTTCAGCACCAAGGCTTTGGAACAAGGTGTAACTAACAGGAAAGCAAGTACGCACAGGGAAAAAGTGGAATGGTTGAAGATGCAGCGAGAGTACCCAAATATCCTATTTTATAGCTACAACAGCCATGAAGAAGGAATATTCAATACTGTTGATCTCGCAAAGAAATCAGTTCGGGGTCGACCCACCCGTCAGTTGCCAAGTTCACCCACCTCCTCTACCCCACAGGCAGGAAAATATCAAAAGAGAAATTAAAAGATTTACTGGATCTGATGAAATATATTCCACCACAACACCAACAGTTCTATAGATCACTCCAGCAACAAGAAGAAAGTGATGTAGACGAAGATTGAAAACAATAAGGAGACACCGTAGCTTATGTAATATGTATTGCTAAGAACAACCACCAAAATTATTAACTTGTGTCATAGAAATTCCTTTAGAGGTAAAGACTGAACTAATTACAGTAGTTATTACTGAAAAGAGCATTGCGAAAGTTCCTTATAT
The DNA here is from genome assembly GCA_946902985.2 of Meconema thalassinum. Taxonomy (NCBI): domain Eukaryota; kingdom Metazoa; phylum Arthropoda; class Insecta; order Orthoptera; family Tettigoniidae; genus Meconema; species Meconema thalassinum. Next base: position 212,331,199 of record OX336395.1, read on the forward strand.
ATCTAGGTACATAGTTGCCTAACCAACAATTTTATTTGTGAAGAGTCATCTAGTTCAGCGCCAAAGTTGCCTATATGTTTGTGGATTAATTTGGGGGGGAATAATTAGTGCCAATTTTTTTATTATTATGTATGTGATAAAACCATTTTTGTACACATTGATGCAATAAAAATAAATATTCAAGATGCACTCTTTATTTTTCAAACGAACTTTAACTTTAACCTTAAATATCTCAAAATGAAGTAAATGTGGGTTAGGCACCTATGGCACAGAGCCACTCATGTTCGGATCTACACTACGTGAAAGTGACAGTATACACGCCGAGATTCTGACGGTCGGAGGACTTAGTCGCCGTACCAGTGGTCAGCACGATTTAGTTTTTGTTCAAATGAACGAACTTAACTTTTGGCAGCGAATGGACTTAGAATATCCACTGACTTTCAGGTCACTTATTCTATAGTCAGGTGATGGTAGTGTCGAAACCATTCACAGAAGTTAGCCTACAGAACGATGTATTTCTTGTGGTGACTATACATCAGGCACTTCGAATTCATCAGAAGAAGTTTATTTCATTTTGTTCGTTTATGCAGCTAATAGGTGTTCCTATCTTAGCGTGCAAACGAAACCGAGGAGTACTGTACTAGCCTATGACTGAGCAACTTTTTGTCATGTTCCACGGTACTAGTGATAACGGGAGTTATTTCGAACGGATGACTGCGAACATCATCATGCGCCGCTAAAACTACTCGTAGGACTGGAAGGACATGGAGACGAACGAGGTATTTGGATACGGCAGATGGCCATGGGAAGACACTGTGGAAATAGTGTACACCGCAGGACACGCCTGTCATCTACATCAAGAATGAAGTAAGACAACCATTTCATGTACTATCCACTAACCAGTAGTATTAGGGAATTCCATATTATTGAACAGTCACGATCAGAAATCAACACACATTTTTTCACCATAGCTAGATATTAGCTAGATCTTCGATTGTATTTGTCTGGATGACAAATGGAACTGCTGTCTGACAATTTATTTTTCGATCTAAGATTTTTGTTAGGACAGGCATTAGTTCATGTTTCGACATGAAATATTTCCATTATTCCAAGGGATATAAATATTTTTCGTTAATTCTGATTATGAGAACAGAAGTAATTGAGGCTTGGATTATTTAAATAATTTGAATTATTTAATAATAATAATAATAATAATAATAATAATTATAGAGTGTGAAGTGAATAAGTTAATAATAATATAATAATAATAATAATAAAGTGTTAAGTGAATAAGTTAATATTTATAAATAATAACAACGCTATTTAAAGTTATAAATAATTAGGGAGTGATAATACCGAACATTAGGAATTAAATTACATTTTGTTAATTGATTATTGTGATTAAATAATTAATGCATTAAATAAAAATTAATAGGAGACGTTGATAATAATAATTCACTGATGAGACTTAAAATATTTATTTATTTAAAATAATAGGGCGATAATAATCATTTGACATTGATGATGCTTAAATATTTTTTGTGGTGATAATAATAATTTGTGGATGAATTTAATTAGTTGGAAGGAATTAAATTAAATAACTTTGTTTGAAAGTTTAAATAAATTTAAATGAGTTTATGGATGAAGAGAATGAAGTATGAGATTTTTGAGCTCAGTTTTTTTTTTCAAAAGCACTTAAAAAAGAAAGAAAAGAAAATATTCAGATAAAAAAGAAGGGAACGGCAGGTATTTAATGTATCAAATAGGGAGAATTTATGTAAATGGGAGGCAAGGTGATATTGACCACAATGTATTTAATTGGTAAAATAATACTGAAGAACCACAGTCTAGTAATTGACAGAATATTACAAGAAAAAAATATAATATGTAAAAAAAATATATAATAGTAATAATATGATGCTGTGTGCAGACTATTCTGGTGATGAATTTAGTGTGCGTTTGGCGACACTTAATGTTGTGGAGGCATAGGGGGTCATCCAAAAGTGGGTTTTATTCCCGTAGTTGTGGGCACAGAAGGATGTGCGGATGTTTGAAGGAGCCTGTGGGGAATATTTGTAAAAGAAGGGTTAGGCGATGTGGACCGCCCCATATTCTTGTCAGATTTCACTATTCTGTTAATCCAAATAGTATTATTTTTTTCTGGATCAACTCAAAATTCAAATGGAATGCCTAAATAAATAATTGAAGAACTTGAATTTAGATTTGTTGAACCTGACCGAGGAGAAAAATAATAATAAGATGAAAAGTGCAAATGAATTAAAATAAATAATTAATGATTTTTATTTTTGAATAACAATAATAATAACATTGGAAATGAGCAAATAAAATATTCATCATGTGAGAGGTTGAGAAAACTTGTTATAAATAAAGTGAAGGGAAAGTTTGAAATTAATTAATTAATAATAATTATAAAAAATGATTCATTTTTTTGTGAGATTATACGAAAAGTTTGTTAACATAAAAATTTGGTGATGATTTAACCCGCTGATGGTGGATAGAAATAACAACATTGTGTACAACAATTTTTGTGAAATGTTAATAACATATGAGAATAATTTAAAATCGTTTATGACATTTAAACAAATAAAAGTGATAAAAGAAGAAAGTTGAATTTTCAAAATATTATGAAAGTTTTTGAACATTTTTTTTTAATTTGAAAATCTTTATGAACAATTATTAACATTCGACTTTATGACAGTCAAGTATTGATATTGTTATGAAACAACGAATCAGTGATATGATAACTTTCCAAATAAGTTTAATTTTGGAATAACACCGAATGAATCAAGTGACTACTTATTTTGAGAAATTTTTGCTACGAATATTTGATAAAATCAAATTGCAATCTTTGTAAAGTGAACTACGAACGTGTAAATAGTCGGGATCACTCAGAACTCTTTATTGAACAGTGATTACCGAGTGTAAATATTCTTTTTGAAAATTTTTACGGATATCAGAATGGACTAATTAATTTTTCTGATTAACACATCTACGACAATTCTAATAATATTATAGGGACCGTTGATTTCTTATGTGTGGTGTGTTTTTATCTTTGTTGAGGGTTTTTACCAGTTAAATCATATTTTTTATTTATAAATAAATTGAGAATTTTAAGGAATGTGCTAGTTCAAAAATAATTTCTCACCTTACCTTACTTGTGAATTACCGAGATCAGATGATGATGATGATAATTGTTGTTTAAAGGGGCCTAACATACCGAGATCAGGGATGCCAGATTAGACCCAAGTATGCACCTAGATAGACCCTGAAATATATTTTCTCGTGCTGATCTGATTTCGGTATTTTACAAAATGTGGTCGTTGGATCTCGGTCCAAACGGGCACAGTATGATAGGAGCAATGGGATTAAATATTCAGAGCAAATACCTTACATAGGGATTCGTTTAGTGCAAGTCCTTGGCTTGCATTTTCTGCGAGTATGTATTTTTTGAATGGACGTTACGAGAATTGTGTTGGGTAAAATTTCTATGAGAACTATAATTCTTAGACTTTAAGATTTAAAATTGAATGGCTCTTCAAATATGAGCAGGGTCATACTCTCCTATTAAACGAAAATGAAACATGCTTTTAGGGTACCGAAAACTGTTATCGAAACTTAACAATGATATCAATTCGTTATAACAGTATTAAAGTCATTGTACTTAATAATCTCATGTAAATTTATTTCAGGATTAGTGATACACCCGTTACAATTAGGTACAATCAAGTTGCCCGACTGAGAAAAATGACATGTCAATTGAGCATCACCCATTAATAAAAAAAAGTCCTCTCGGCATGCCGGAAGGCGGAGGTAGATTTCACCGGGCAAACTTGGGGACAGGCGAAAATAGGCAGAATATGCATGTTTTCGTAAAAAGATCAGGCATAATTTATTGCGAGAAAGGTTTTTATAATTGGAGCTTAATTAACTTTGTTTATCATCATTTTATGAATATTTTAAACATTTTATTGTCTTATGGGGACGGTAACCTTCTTGCCATTTGGGGTCCATTTTTATACTTGTGGTCACAGTGTCCTGATGCAAGGTTTCGACACTGATGTGTAACTATCTAACGGACTGTTACTTCTTCACGCAAAATGTTATCGCCCGCAGAGATTTTGGTTGGTTCCTCAGTTTCGGGGCTGCGACTACGCGGTCATGTAACCCCGTGTACTTTGGGTGAGTGTAGAATCTGTCTCATAAACGGTGTGAATTGTGATGGCTGTATTAGTCTGTAATTCAGGTAAGGACCGCAGACGGTCAATTTCAAAAAGTAGTTCCTAATGTTGCTACCAAATACTACCGTCAACGACACTTAGCTATGGACTTGGCTACTAGATGCCACCGCAATCAGCAACTCGCAACAAACGTTGGAACTTCCCCTCCAAAGGAAAGCATACTGAGGGATTTTTAGCGCTCTTGGAAAATCCAACGACTTCGGCCGGCTTTGAACCAGCGACCTTGGGCATAGAAGTTCAGCATGCTACCAGTTACGTCACCGAAGCCACTTCACACTTAGTCAGATGGAAAACTGAATGTGATCTCGTGCAAGTGCGTTGTCATGGCAACGTCTTGATGGCTCATCCCTCATCAATTTAGTAGTGTTGCCATGGCAACCTCTGATAGCTCTTGGCATTTTCTTATAATTCCGAAATCATTTTTCTCATCCCTTGGCGTAATGGTGGGTGATATCAAAAATTATTTCAGACAAAAGTTTTAGGTAATTATTAGGGGAATATTGTCCATTTTGTACGGTTTTGATATTGTGCCTATTAAGAGAGATATGATTAATGTTTCCAGAAAAACCCACTTTTTCTCACCCCTTTGGTCAATGGCTGGTGCTATCAAAAAACTTTTCAAACATAAATTTTTGGGCCTTATCCGACACATAGTATGAACTTTGAATAGATTCGATATTTCAAATATTAAGAGAGTTATACCGATATTTCACTTTTTCGAAGAAAAAAAAAAGCCCTCTATTTTCACACCCTTCGACCGATTGTGCCCATTGACGAACTCGACCGAGATTTTATCGGGATACATATTATGTAAAAATTTCAAAGTGATGGGTGCAAAATTACGGTAGTTATCGTATCCACAAGAAAGTGATATATATATATATATATATATATATATATATATATATACATATATACATATATACATAAATTATATATAAACTTTTGAACTGACGGTGGTTTTGGGGTCTAGGGGATGTGAAACGTGAAGATATGTCGAAATTTTCCGGAAGTCGAAACATGGTACCCATTGCAATAGTTAGCTTTCTAATGAAATCTACCTAATTAGTAAACAAGGAATGGAGAAACCCAGGTAAGGTAACTAGACCATTCATAGTTATCAGGGGAATTAGGGATAGGAAAGCGAAAGAAGAGACAAAATACCAAGATGGTTAGACACTGGAAATTATAAGTCATTAAGTGAGTTGAAAGTAGGGACCACCTTATAGGATTTGATTAGTTTCCAGACACATGTTGTGGAAACTGATGGCAGCCATAATCCGTCAATAACAATTCCTCTGCCGTCTAGGTAGGCTCTAACTTTGCCGAAAGCACAAACCACAACCACAGTCCGCTGTTCTGTTGTATCAATCCTTTGGACTAGAGGTGGTTCCCTGCTAGCATGCTCAGCTATATATCTAACACTCCTTCATTTGGAACAGAATTACACCATATCACATCCGTTAGATAACAGATATGTTACACGGGATCGTGATATTACATTCTTTCTGCCAGGCTGATGGAAATGCTCTAATTCATATGCAGTCTACAACGGTCCATGTACAGGTGATGGAATAGCAGGGCTGTTCTTCTCGAGATTAAGAAGACAATAATATCAACCTTCATCTCTTACAGGTTACTAAAGACATGATCAATATTTGAGTCCTTTCCTCCCTGCTCCAATATTACCTAATAGAATGAAGTACTCTTGATATCAGTTAGGAAACTATTTCATCATGGCCGTCGGTTTGGTTGTCTGATGTAGATAATCACTAGCATGAGTTTCCTAGCTCAAGGTTGAAAATACATGCAGACAATAATGGAGAAATCAATACCCAACTTATGTGCACTGGGTCTAAAATATAAGAATCAATTTAACACTGTGACAGATTTAGCGAGAGAACACACATTTTACTTAGGCTGATTTTACAAAGATTAAATTGGGCACATTAATATTATGAAATGTAGATGAGAAAGGGAAAGAGGAGTGGGCCCACCTTACAGTCAGCAGCTGTAAGCTCATGAATGTGTACAGCCCTTGCAAGGGAACATCATCAATGTCAATCTAATGGTTTTGCTGAAAGTTGGTCATACCTCAAAGAAAAGATGTTATTTTATCCCCCAAGTCACAAAAGCATCCACAGAGAGGATGAAAGAATACAAAACAGACATTGAGAAGCCCATGTGAAAGGGCTTACCACGTTCCTCTTCAACCCATTTCTTTGCTATAAACTTTACCTCAGCAGCCTATGTACAAACTTAGAGGGCTACAAAACATACTGGGGTAAGTGACTGTAGCAGTGCACTTGGTATGAGAGGATATGAGAACTTGCCGACCCTTCTCTTTCTTACGAGCCCATTTAACCATGCCACATATTGTCCTCCGCAGAGATCACACAAGTGCACGTAGAAACTAACATTACAGATGTATTCAGGATCTAATCAATATTAGTGCAAAGCTTCAACGGGATGGGAGAATGCACATTTGTGTTATCCTCTTGTGGGTGTCACCCAGTGAGCGCCATTGAATGTGGGCTACACACATCTTATAAATTGTAGAGGATATCATCAAGTGAAGGAGGAGGTAAGTTAGGGTAAATTAACAGCTAGTAAATAAAACAGTTAAGTAAGGCGAGAAACTGAATGAACATCTAATACTATCCGGATCTGAATTGAGGGAAGAGTTGCCCAAGGGAGATCCAGAAAAAAGATGGAGAAGTGGAGCACGGCATAGGTAGACAGAAGCAATGGCGGGCTCTACCCAGAACTGTCGGTTTGAAAAACGTTCCTACTACTGTAGTTGTGGCATGTTAATGTTCAATTCTGTGTATCACATGAGCCATCTTAAATAAGAATATTCACAAATTCCAATTACTTGTCCTTTACACCAAGAGTTGACAAACCAACCTCCACAGGGAGGCGTAATTGCTTATTATAACGGCCTGGAAAGTAAGGTTTTCCATATCGAGTTCCGTTGGTGGATATTTTGTCAAGAAGGAGAAGAAGAAGAATGTGAGGATAATTATTAATTTGAAATATGATTGCTGATGGCCAGGTTAGAATCTAAACATTCTTTTAGCTGATATTATCTCACGCGGTTGCTTACCGTCTCAGTTAGCCGTATCTGATCTTTATTGGCACGGTCCATCGTGGTTAGTCAAAGACTCTTCTAGCTGGCCTTCTAAACCTCCAGCTCGAATGTCTGACTTGCCCAACGCTAAAGTAGTCAAAGCATGTGCTTCTTGTCTCATCACTAGCGTTTCGTCTTCTCGGTCGTCTCGTTATTCTTCCTTTTATAAACTTATCCGTGTTTTCGCTTATCTTCTTAGGTGGAAATATCTTGTAATTGATCAACCAGTTCATCCCAAATCGCATTTAACTAACCATGAATTAATGCTTGTCACCACTAAGATTTTACAGCTCACGCAGGAGGAAGCTTTTCCTACCAAATTGTCTTAGCACTCAACAAAGAAAGAACTTTTTAAGTCCATTCGTCTTTGCGCCCACGCTCCCTTTCTTCATGAAAGTGGGTTACTGAGAGTAGACAGGAGGCTTTCTCGCTACTCTCTCTCTCTGAAGACAAGAAACATCCTGTCATTTTGCCATCTAAGCATCACGTAATCTCCTTAATCATGCGTGAATTTCACTATCGTAACTTGCATATTGAACTCGCACCCTGCTTTGTCCTCTAAGGAAAATGTACTGGATAATAAATGGCGTTCATGAAGTTTCTTCAGTTATACATAAATGCATCCTCTGCTTCAAAGTAAAACCTAAGATCAGCACTCAGATCATGGGCGATTTACCGTCTTTCCACTCTTCTCCTAACCGACCTTCCACTTTAAGTTGCGTCGATTATATGGGTCCTTTCCAATATCAACGAAATTCCCCTGAAGCTAAACGGAAACTACTTGGGAAACTCTACGTATCTCTTTTCGTCGCCGTGGTTACTGGTACGATCCATCTAGAACTAGTAATTAATGCTTCTACTTCGTACTTCCTTTCAGCTGTTTCTCGCTTCACTGCTCGGCGTAGAATTCCCTCGGAAATGTTTTCCGATAATGCCTCCACCTTTCAAGGTGCAGCTACCTTATGGAAAACAGCTCTTACGTCTTCTCCAGCAATGGAACAAATTTCCAACTTTTCGTATGCAAAAGGTTTCAAATGACGATTTATACCTCCTTACCTCCCTCATCATGGTGGAAGGTGGGAATCCTGCGTCAAGCTAACAAAACGACATCTGAAAAAGGTTTCAGGCAATCGCATTTTGACATACGAAGAATTCAATTCGCTATTCATTCTGATAGAAAGTGTTGTTAATTCTCGCCCTCTGACCCCACTTTCTAATGATCCTGATGATTTGCTTCCTTTAACTCCCAGCCATTGTCTTATTGGTAGTTCCCTTTCCGCTCCTCTTCCTTCGCTCGATTCTCACAGAGACATGCGTTGGCCGATTTTTGCCGTAAAATTGAGGCCCTGCGTGACTCATTTTAGAAATGATGAAGGTTGGAGTACCTAACTTCGCTCCCAAGGAGACAGAAGTGGCTCTTCTATAATCCCAATATCAAGGTGGGAGACCCGGTTTTCCTGAGGGAATATACCCCCCCCCCCCTTCCTCCCGGTGGTATAGATCTCGGGTAGAGTAACTGATTGTTATCCTGGTCGTGACGGTAAAATTCGAGTTGTGAAGGTTTTCACTAACAATGGTCATATTGTTAGACCTATGTCGGGAATTTCACCTTTGTCACTCGATTCATAACCTGTTTTTTCTCCTCACTGTTGGTGTTTCGGCCGCCAGCATGGTATATTCTCCTAAATATACAGATTATGTTAGATTTAATTTTCATTTCTCTTTGATTTTCTCCCTTTATTCACGTTCTTTCTTATTTCCTTTTTTTGTGAACACCAACAGAGACTTCTTTGTTTTCTGTGTTCTCTTTACTTCCTCGTATATTCTTTGAAAGTTTGTTCCAAATGGCAATATTTTCTCTTTGGGTAAGATCTCTCTACAGTGCTCCGTGCGGCAGGTCGCTGAATCTTCCGATTCCGGTCACTTCAAGAATTGGTTCAACACTCTACAAGTAGAGAGCATCATCGTCATTCTTTGCATTCTCCATGAAGACTACAAGTTCTTATTTCGCTTTGTCTAAAACTTATTATGTATAATTTATTTTTCTTTATGCTGCCCGTATTGTTTCCCCACTCTTCTTCCCCCTCCTCTCCCCTCTCAGCTTCGGCTCTCATGCACGGTTGAATTTTCTCGCCCACTCTTCACCAAGTGCTTCGCTGTAACCGTTCGGCTCTCTTACTAGGAGGTGTCCATCTTTTTCAAGATATGGATATATACCATGCTGGGGGCCGAAACACCAACAGAGAGGATAATAAGAAAATAAGAAGAGGTAACCGATTCCCAAACACGTCAATATTCCTCTTCATTACTATGTACTAAGGTTTTCGGTCATTAATTCTATGGCCTAATTTTGAAGCTATCTCCCCAAGTTCAACAAACAATTCCTTTATCTCAATCTCATTTCTTTCCATGAGAACAATGTCATCTGCATATGCAAGCACTTTATGATACTGTCCGAGATGCATACCAGCCGGAACTAATTTTAGTGATATGATAACTTTTTCGAGACCAATGTTGACGAGAAGAGGAGACAGAGCATCGCCCTGTCTTAAACCGGTTCTGTTTGTGATAAGGTCAGGTGTTCTCTGCATTATGGTTTTAAGCAATTTACAATAACAAAGGATAAAATTTTATAGGATGTATTCCACGGTAATTTTGAATATCTTCCTTGTCCCCCTTTTTATGCACTATGTGAGATTCTTTCCTCTCTCCAGGCATCGTTTTGTTCTGCCAAATTCTCAGGATAAGTTGGAATATATATTTGTGAAATACTTATCGTCGAGAATTAATTAGCTCAGCTGGGATGTTGTCATTACCAGGAGTTTTATTATTCTTCTGATGTTAAATGCTATTTACTAACCTCCACATATGTAGGCTCTGGAATCAGATCATCATTAGGAGGGCATTTAGGTTCCATAACTGGTGATTCTGGATCAGGGCAGTTCAGATGAATGCCAAAAATGAACTACGGAAATGGGAGAAAACAACAAGATACGGGGACGTAAACCAAATCTCAAGAATACGAGATACACATAACCTTGAGGATGCCACGTGATGGAACAAAGATATTAGATCGTTTTTCTGGTCCAAAAAAGATTTGGATTTGCCGGTTCGATTCCAACCCAGTACGAACGTGGAGAACACAGACTCGTCTAAAATGGCCATACTGGAACACTCTAAAACACGGCGAAAAAACCAACATCAAATAGTCATATGAGCGTCAGGCAAAGTAGAAGGAATCACACCATTCAATCAAGCCCTGATCTCACAACATAATAATAGCGACCCAGAATAAAAACGAACAACGCCACCAGGCAAGGTTACCACTCGCGTAACGAACTCAAGCGAAAAGGAGGGAAGGAAGTTAAGAAAGAGTAAACAATTAAACATTTCTGCAACTCACCAAGATGTGACGTGGGGTGGATTCCGAAGCACAAAATACAACGATGTACAAACACGACACTCAAACACCATTAAAATGAAGATAAATTTCGCTCCACAAAGAACACAGAACCAAACAGAAGCTAACACATGTGGAAAGGCAGAATGCCTACTACTTTAAAGAGAGGACTTTACATATTGCACGTCTAGTCGCATACTCAGATGCTGGAGAAATGCCAAGATGGGCACCGAGCTTGGCGCAAGCTCGACAACCAGGAAAAAGTAACCAATCAGAGAATTGATAGGCAAAAGTACCAATTGTAATGAAATAAAGGAAAGTGAATTTAAGACACGCAACAACCTACATGAAGGGCGGTAAATTTAAATGTCGGATCAAGATAATTTAAATACAAATAAATAAAAATATCTTTATATATAATTCTTCTGTACGTGTATATGTCACTAAACTCCTCCTAAACGGCTGGATAGATTTTGATGACATTTTTGTCGTATGTTTGAGTTGATTCCTGTATGGTTTAGATTCCCAATTGGAACCGGTAGGTGGCGTAGCGACCAAAATGTAGGATGAACACACTTTTAGAGCCACAAGGTACTGTCAACAAAACAAAAACTGTCGTCATGGAAACCGCTAGCCTCAGTGAAAATTCAAGTCTCAGCTCAACAAGGTCTTCTTTCCCCACTAATTCTCCCAAGTCGGCTCCCTTGGCAGTTGTGTCTTCTGAAATGTTCATGAATAATTTACTTTCGGAGAATAATGCATAGTTTCTTTTTGTACCATAGGTAGGTGATGTCGAATTCTTAGTATTTCATTCATTCATTCGTTTATTTGCAATTGGGGGTGTGTCCCCCGGTGGAAAATTAGATATACATAACAAATAAATAACTGTACATAACAATTCACTAACAATTAAACTGGAGTATTTACACAAATAGTCAGTCTTTTCTTAAACACACCTATATATTTGGGAAAAGCCTCTAAGACTGCGGCAGGTAGAGAGTTCCAATTATCAATGGCACGGTTTACGAAAGAATATTTGCCATAATTTGTTCGCTGTGGTCGGCCCTTAACTTTGAAAGGATGATCGCTCCTACCCATGTAAGTAGGCTTTTCCATACGTTTGCTAAGCTCACCCCATGCTGGTTGATTTGTATACGTGTTGTTTAAGGCTTCAAACCCTGCACCTTACTTGCATCGTAGCTTGGCGTTGTTTTGGCATTTCAATAACAGCTCGTCGAAAATAACCAACATGTAAGTTCGTTTGAGGGGATCCCTGTATGGTTTAGATTCCCAATTGGACCCGGTATATGGCGTTGCAATCAGGTTCCTGAAATGTTTTGATTACTTTTGGTCAGGGTCTTCTTTCCCCACTAATTCTCCCGGGCCCATTCCCTTGGCAGTGCTTTCGTCTGAGAAGTTCATGAATAATTGACTTTCTGAGAACAATTTGTAGTTATGTTTCTGTAACATAGGTGGCGGTGATATCGAATTATTGATATTTCACGTAGGCTTCCATGGAAATGATTTGAGTTTTTTCTTAAACAATCAATATCAAATGTCACTTAGTACAAATTTCATCGAAAATTCATGTAGCTGTACCCACTCTATATATTCGGGCAGGACAACGTCTGCTGGGTCCACTAGTAATATGTAAATATAGGCTACGATAAATGAACCAAGAAAATGATTCACGACTTAACCTTACAGATGATACAGGTTTTGCATTAATTATTCCAGGTTGTTTCAAAAAGGACAATAAAAACACTTTAAAACTATTATAGACATTTGACAAAAGAATAAATTAACAGCACAAGGAAACGATCTGACTCACTCTACATTACAAATAAAATAGAGTCAAAAACATAAACTTTTCTGTTGTTCAATTTCAAAATTGAAATTAAAACTGATTAAAACAAACTACATAAGTTTAAAGAATGGATTTGAGAATAATTCAAGGTAGGAAATAATGTACACAGTCACCTGGCAATCAAGTTCTTCTTTAACAAATGCATCTTCAAATATATCATCAGGTTCTTCAATTTTCATCCCCACCAGCCTATCAGAGGGTGGTTGCTCATTCAAATCCTGGGAAGTAATGAACAAACGCGACTAAATGAAGATGATAATAGCAATAATAATATGATGACATAAATATAACCATGATAGCCCCATTCCTCATTATAATAAAGTTTACAAGATTCAAAGAACATATGGTATATGTTGAAATATGTGGCCATGGTTTGTGTTGGTCACACTGTTAATTATAAACCTGGTCCATAGAGATATGTTTCTCTTTTGTTTTTGTTTTGGTGTGTGTAAAAGAATGTTGTATCACCTTGTTCGTTCAGTTCTGTTCTAGTAAATGTCAAGTACATTAAACGTGTGTTTCATTTCAATTGCATGTGTGCCTCGTAATCCTTTAGGTTATGGGCCCAGCCACGAATCCACCGTGCGAATATAAAGTGCGTATGATAGACTGCTCGTTATATGAACTGTGAATTCGGCTACGTAGCGAAATTCAACATGTCTGCAACCAGCACCTCGTTACCGGCTATAGATAAGCTGCGAGGTAGTCTAAATTACGTGGATTGGCGATTCGAGATGGAAAACTTTAAGATCTGTGGAGCTGTATAGTTGGCTACCCGGATGGAGATACTACGACATCTGCGAAGAAAGCAAAAGACGAAAGTCGGGCTAGGGCCAGACTTAACCTCATGGTGGATAAATCAATTTTCCCAATCGTCATGCCTTGTAAGACCGCGAAGGAAGTCTGGGAAGCTCTTGAAAAGGCCTACTCAGATAAAGGAGTGAATCGGCGGATCGTCATCTTGAAGAAATTGTGCAAAGTTAAATTAAAGCACTAGAAGACGATGGGAGAGTATGTTATGGGACTTGCTCAGCAACTTGCGTCTATGAATAAGGCACTGGACGACGAGTTTGTGGCAGCTCTTATGCTGAATGGTCTACCAGATGAGTTTCAGCCTATGATTATGGCTCTGGAAAGTTCCGGAACAGACCTTACTGCAGACACAGTCCGAACCAAGTTGCTACAAGATACTAGTTGGAGTGGGAAAAGTACTTCCAAGCCATCCAAGGATTCTGTTCTGTTTTCACGAGAAGACAAGATGAAGAAGAAGCCCTTCTCCTGGAAATGCAAGACGCCAGGAAACTGGAAGCGGGATTGCAGGAAAGAGGAGATGCAGAGCTCAACTCAACAGAAGTCGAAGAAAGACAAGATGATGCTGGCGACCGATGGACAGGCATTAAGTGTAAGGGCCTCTACAGGGGCCTGGTTCGTTGACTCTGGTGCTACTAAGCATATGAGTTCAAGCAAGACTGCGATGGTGAACTTCACTGCTGGTCCTAATCTGGAGATCAGTACAGCAAACAATCAAAAATTGTATGGCCAAGGATCTGGTAATGTAACTGTTCAATTAGAAAATGGTATTTCACAAACCTAGTCCAATGTAGAATATGTTCCTGGTCTCACTGCTAATCTTTTATCTGTGTCTGCTGCTACTCAAAAGGGTTATGCTGTGGTATTCACCGACAATACTTGTGAAGTTTATGATAGTGAAAACTTTGTTGCTACAGGTAATGTAGCACTGACTACGAGTAATGTGGGGGGTGATTACCAAGTCAATGCTCTCAGTGGTCAAGCTAATATTTGTTCACAGGACTCAGAATATTTATGGCATAAACGACTAGGCCATCTTAACAACCACAGTATGAAGTTGTTAAGAGATAGTCTCACTCATGGAATTAATTTCTCAGACAATGGTTTTAAAAACTGTTTTTCATGTGCTGAAGGTAAACAAGCTAGACAACCATTTAAGTCAAGTAAGAGTAAAACTGTATGTAAAAATAAGCTAGATCTTATTCATTCAGACTTATGTGGGCCTATGCCAGTTCCATCTTGGAGCAATGCTCGCTATTTCTTGACCTTCATTGATGATCATTCTAGAAAGGTTTTTGTGTATTTCCTTGCTAAGAAAATAGATGTTTTGGATTGCTTTATTGATTTCAAGGCACAGGTCGAGAATCAGTGTGAAAGATCTATTAAGGTCCTACGCACTGATAATGGAGGTGAATTTTGTAGCAAAGCTTTTGAGAGGCTACTTAAATCAGAAGGTATTCAGAATCAAACTACAACTAGCTATTCTCCACAGCAGAATGGTGTAGCTGAACGCATGAATAGAACATTGCTTGATAAATGTAGAGCCATGATGAGCGAGCCTAAAGTAGGTAAACGCATGTGGGCTGAAGCAATAAATACAGCAGCCTATCTTGTAAACAGGTCCCCAACCAGAAAAATTCCAGGTAAAGTTCCAGAGGAGATCTGGATTGGTAACAAGGTCAATATGGAGCATCTAAGAATTTTTGGTTGTGTAGCACAAGTTCATGTCCCTGATCAAAGGAGAAACAAGTTGGATCCTAAAAGTGAATAACACATTTTCTGTGGTTATTGTGAGGACAGTAAAGCCTACAGATTCATGCATCCTGTTACTCATCAACTTGTTAAGTCCAGGGATGCACAGTTCTTTGAAGATGTGTTCCAGGAGGTGTCTGATGTGTCTCCAGGTAATGTTGGGCCATCCTTGCAGATTAATGAACCTGCAATGGTGCAGATCTCAGTTCCCACTGACAGTGAGGCAGAACCCGACAACTCAGAGGATGGGGCAGAGTGCATTTCGGAACTTGAAAGCGTATCACCCATTAGCAGTGCTGGTGTGGCCGAGACTGTTGACTCAGCTGATTTAAGCTATGTCCCTAGTGGAACAGATTCAGACTGCAGTGATTCTGTGGGCTCTGCCACCATCGTCAATGAGCCAATGGAGGGGGATGCCGAAGGTAATCAAAGGTATCCTAGGCGCCAACAAAAGCCTGTAGACATGTCAGACTATGTGACATTCTTGACTCTCACTGATGACTCTGAACCTAGCACAGTTAAGGAGGCACTGTCCATGCCTGATAGGGTTAAGTGGGAGCAGGCTATGAAAAGAGAAATGGAGATACTTCAGTTAAATGACACTTGGGATCTAGTTGATAAACCCCAGGGCAAGAATGTTGTCAGTAGTAAGTGGGTTTTCAAAGTAAAAAGAGACTCTAATGGTAACATTCAAAGGTATAAAGCCAGAGTTGTGGCCAGGGGCTTCACCCTAAGGTACGGAGTAGATTTTACAGAAACTTTTTCTCCTGTTGTTCGACACAGCACGTTAAGGATGCTGCTTGCCTTGGCTGTCCAAACAGATCTGAAGGTGGTACATTGGGATGCTGAATCTGCTTTCCTCAATGGAAAGTTAGATGAAGAGATCTACATGTATCAGCCAAAAAGTTTTGTCAAGAGAGGCTCAGAGCATAATGTTTGCAAGTTTAAAAAATCAATTTATGGCTGAAAACAATTTTATCGTTTGTGGAATGAGCGAGCTCACTCTGTTCTTGTCAAATTGGGTTACAAAAATTGTGCTGATGAACCCTGTGTGTACTTTAAGAAACAAGCCCAAGGTATGGTAATTATTGCATTATATGTGGATGATTTCATTGTGGCTTATAATGATGAGTCTGAGATCAAGTCATTGAAGACCTGTATTGATAAAGAATTTAAGGTACGAGATCTTGGACCAATTTCTTATATTTTAGGTATTAAAGTAAGGCAAGATAAGAAGAATGGTACAATGTATCTTAGCCAAGAGCAGTACATCAGTGAGATAGCAAAGAAATATGGTATGCACGATGCACGTCCCATTGGTACTCCCTTGGAAACCAAACCAAATCTTGGTGTTTCTGATACAGAAACTAGTGATCTTCCTTATAGAGAACTCATAGGTTCGCTCATGTATTTAAGTGTTGCACGCGTCCAGATATAAGCTATGCGATATCATATCTCAGTCAATTTAATCATTGTTACATGAATCTCACTAGTCTGCTGCAAAGCGAGTGCTGCGTTATTTAAATTGCACATAAGACTTGTCACTTAAGTATGTCAGGAATGAAGGTCAATTCATGGGATTTGTTGATGCTGACTGGGCTAATGATAGCAATGACCGAAAATCATACAGTGGTTTTGTGTTCAAAATGGCAGGTGGTGCTGTATCATGGGGGACTCAAAAGCAAAAATGCATTTCCTTATCATCTACTGAAGCAGAATATGTTGCACAGAGTGAAGGTGTAAGAGAAGCTGTCTGGTTGAAACGTGTTGTGTCTAACTTTATAGATCTCAAGTCACCCATCATATTATCCACCATCCAGTCCACCATAATAGGACCGAATATATTGACACTAAATATCACTATGTTAGAGATGCTTTGGATTCTAAAGTCATATGCATCAAATATGAGGAGACTTCAAAAATGGGTGCAGACATCCTAACAAAGCCTCTTCCTAAGCCTAAGCATATTTATTTTTGTAAAGACTTGGGTCTTAAATCATGTCCTCTACTCCCACAGGTTTAAGGAGGTGTGTTGAAATATGTGGCCATGGTTTGTGTTGGTCACACTGTTAATTATAAACCTGGTCCATAGGGATATGTTTCTCTTTTGTTTTTGATTTGGTGTGTGTAAAAGAATGTTGTATCACCTTGTTCGTTCAGTTCTGTTCTAGTAAATGTCAAGTACATTAAACGTGTGTTCCATTTCAATTGCCTGTGTGCCTCGTAATCCTTTAGTATAACCAGGAATATCAATAACAAAAAATGTTTATCTAAGAAATTGAAAATACAGCATTATAGAATAGTAATTAAAGCAGAATGCTTATATGGCAGTGAATGTCTAATACTAAATTACAGTAGAAATTGGATAAATTAGAAGTATCAGAAAGAAAAATTATACACTAAATTCTCGTTCCATTAGGAACTACAGAGTTTTGGAAATTAAGAAGTAACGAAGAAATATATTGGAACATTGAAAACAAAATGGAGGCAGTAAAGAAGAGGCGATTGTTATTTTTTCGGACATTTATATAAAATGAATGATTGCAGGTTACCCAAACAGATTTTTAAATATTTTTGGAAAAAGAAATCGACAACCTGTTTTTAAGAAGTAAAGAAAAATTTAGAAAAGAACAATGAAAGAGAAGAAGATGCACTAGAGTGAGACATTTTCAAAAAAAAGTATTGGGAATGGAAGGACTCCAAGGAAGGCAATATAAGAAAACAGGCTCAAAATGGTCAGAAAAGAGAAAGAAGACACACAGCGAAAAGATGAAGGAGCACTGGAGGAAGAAGAAAGAACAACAAAGGACTAAACATTGAAATTGGTTCGTGGTCCTCCTCAGAAGACCCTAACGGAGAAAGAAGAAGAAAGTTTATATAACCATAAGTCAATATATGTCGTACATTAAAACTGTACTGGTTATTTACTTGCCTAGACACTATATAACGTGGTGGTCAGAGTAAATAATACATTTCTTGCACATTCATTACATTGCCTGGTAACAATTATTTCCAACGTTTTTTCTCCATTATTTCTCTACCTCGCAAATACATAGCAAACTATCAGTTATAACCTAACTTATCCAACTGGTCTAGTTTCACACCCACATCTCTTCTCTCCCACGCGGTATTTATCAGGACTTGTTCATGTTTATCTTAACACATTTTGTAACTGATCTGGTTTTTTAAATTTTAATATGTGAGCCTTTGGAACAAGAATATTTTTAAAATCCCCTGTTATGGCAGAATTTACATTAAGTGTATATTCTTGCACATTTACATGTCCTAAATTACGCTGAGGAAGGTCACAAACCAGTACGGTATAACACATATTGACTCATGGTTATATAAACTTTATTATAAATAGTAATAATAATAATAACAAGAACTATTACAGAACATTAGCTGGCAAACTATCACATTACCATGCACTGAGTTTATGTCTTAAACATCCGGATTTGGCCCTGGAAATAATAAAGAAAACTGTAAACTTCTCACTGATTACTTCCATGACCTTTTAACCTGCGATTCTCCTGAAGAACAAGTATTATTAATTATTATTATTATTATTATGAATTAAAAGTAAAAAAGAATTATTTTCTCTGATCACCACTTATACTTAATTACAGTAAAAATTCAACCTGACAGACCCAAACTCAGAGGAGTTAAAATATTCACGAATTGATCTAAAATGTCTTAAACAAAATTTAAAAAAATTCCGTGGAAATACCTTCAACCAAGATACATCCGATTGGATGGAATTAGAAGATACTCTATTGGGAGTTTCCCGGATCATTGGGGTTCTTTCTCGAAAACGTAAAGACAGATGGTTGAACAAGACCAGCGATAAGGCCATAGACCATCTTATTCAAACCTTTAAACAGTGTGAAAAAGAAAAATAATTGGCATGAATTCATCAAAGCCCAGAAAGAAGTCTCAACGATCATCAAATCTGAAAAACGCACATTACATCGGAATAGACTGACAGAAATAGATCAAATTTTCATGAAAAACAGTACAAGAAACTGTAACAAAACATTTGCTGACGACCTATCACATTACTAAGTACCTAGTTTATGTCTTAAACATCCGGATGAGGCCCTGGTAAGAATAAAGAATTCTGTAAACTTCTCACAGATAATTCCCATGACCTTTTAACCAGCGATAGTCCTGAAGAATAATCCTGATTTGAGCAACCGATTCCAAATTCAGATTCAACACTCCCTTCATTAGAAGAAACCAAGCCAGTAATCAATGATCTTAAAAATAACAGAGCTCCAAAATAAGATGAAATGTTGAAATTAAGACGTAAAAGCCTAGCTGAGAAATTTAAAGTAATTCTTGTAGATTTATGGCGAAAATTCCTGAAGACTGCTAATGCAATCTAATTCACCCACTAGTTGAAAAGGGGGAGAGAAATGACATGTACAGACCTATGGAGGAATATCCTCACTATCAGTTGCGTACAAAATTCTCTTTAAAACATTAATCACGAGACTTGAAAACCAAATGAACACCTAATTGGCGAATAACAGGCATGATTCATAAATGGCAGGTCCTGTGCAGAACAAATTCTCAATTTCAAAACCGTCTCGCAAATCCACAAAGCCAGGCAAACAATGCTCTCTTTGGA
This sequence comes from Meconema thalassinum, assembly GCA_946902985.2. NCBI lineage: Eukaryota > Metazoa > Arthropoda > Insecta > Orthoptera > Tettigoniidae > Meconema > Meconema thalassinum. Next base: position 212,351,050 of record OX336395.1, read on the forward strand.
TACATCAGGAAAGCTGACGAAACACACTATTCATTATTTCAGAAGAATTCTAAGTTGACTGCATAACAAGAGTATTAAATCGACAGACACCGACAGCCATAACTTCAATAGTTAAATTTCAGTGAGCTCTCTGACCGTTCTCATATTAGCACAGGACTTCGACAAGGAGACAGACTATCCCTATTATTATTCAATCGTTTCCTTGAATATGGTGGAGAAAACAAAAGAAATATCTATTGGTCGAGGACTCAAAAATACAATTCATCTACAGTGTTTGGCCTTAGCAGATGATCGAGCTATTCTTTCTAACAATAGACAAGAGGCAGTTCTGGTTCTTGAAGGATTCACGAAATTGCAGCTAAGACGGGACTCCAAATTCATGGACGAATCCGCTCGTCATCTAGACGGGAAAACTCTAAAGACTATATTAGGCAAAAAATCATCAAGTAAATAAATTCAAACCCTACGACATATCCGTGCTCAGAAAACCGTGCGCCACGGTCTTGATGGCAGCAGCAGCAATTCGGTTTGAATACCGCTGACAGTAACCATCCTGAGTGTTTTTCTCGGGGGTTTCCACACTCCCTCCAGGCAAATGATGGGATAGTACTTTACTTCATGATTAAATCATGACCCAAACTAGGAGGGAGATTCAAAATTACAGAAGGCCTATACCTACAGATGTAATTAATAAATCAACATCTAAGACATTATACCACAGTAACCAAACCTGAAGCACTGTATGGCTCAGAAACATTGATCATTGAAGGTAGATCTCTTAATAAGGACATTATACCACAGTAACCAAACCTGAAGCTCTATATGGCTCAGAAACATTGATCATTGAAGGTAGATCTCTTAGTAAGGATCTAGAGAAACAAGAAAGGAAAATATTGAGGAAATTACTTGGTCCAGTCTGCTCAGAAGGAATCAGGGCGAAACGCAAGACTCGGGAGATTTATCAGCATTCTGAAAACATCACTGACACATTCAGGAAAAGGCATTTTAAGTTCTACGGTAACATTCTCAGAATGAACCATCACAGGTTCAGCAAAAGGATTCTCAAGCTTGCTCTCTAAATCGAAGTCAAGAACCAGTGGCTTAGTGAAATAGAAAAAGAACTTCAAGAAATTTCCATCACAGAAGAAATTATATAAGATCGACCCCAGTTCAAAACAGTAGTCAACAACCACCATTTTGCTGAGAAAATGAATACAAGGACCAATAAATCATGGAATGAAGAACGGAGGTGTTAATATTATTATTAGGAAAATTAAAAGCAAACATTACCGATCCAGATTACTATTTGGTAGGGGGCCTATAAGCTGGCTGTTAGGCCCCTTAAAACATGAATTATCACCATCACTATTTGGTAGTATTAAGTCAAATGACATAATTCCTATTAATTATACAAAGATTTGTCATGCCTATCAGTAATAGTACACAATATATGGAACTAAAATAGAACTTACAATCTCAGGGAATTCTTCTGGTTCACATTTGATTGATGGTTGGCCCTCCATAATGTTGAGGAATCTACAACGCAGGATAATTAAGTAATATACTTTCAGGATACACAGTATGAAGTACAGGTTACACACAGAAAAGTTTAATGGTATATTCCAATTCCCTTCCAGGAATTCTCTTGTGTTTTGCTCTATTTTTATGTGTATACTGCTGTACATAAAATGGAATTTCTATCTACGTCAGGGCGTTGAGGATGATGAATAAGTATCCCTGTAAATGTCTACCCCTTCGGAACATTCCAGAAGTGTTTCCTTCTTTGTAATCAATAAAGAGGTGGGGGAGTTGATTGCTGTTTCAAGGGGCCTAAGTATTTGGTGCTGATATGAAATGCTGCAACAGGAACCACTTATGAATAGGCCTATTTTGGTAAGAAACTTCCACACATCATCACAAATTATAAACGTCAAGGAGGTGTTTGTGTGTTTATCATATGGACAGAGCTAGATTGTCTCAATAAGGATTGGGATTCAGAGAGACAGTGATACTCTACATGCAATTGCTGAAGTGCAGTACTAGGAAACCAAATCAACAGTTTTAATGTCTACATTAATCAGCATAATGTACAGACTTTTAACCCCCAGTCACTTTGATATGAATTGCTAAACCATAGGGATCAAATTGCACTATACTGAGCATAGATATTATATATATTGTGACCATACATAACACAAGCCGAGGATTGAACCAACAACTTTGACGCAGCGTGTGTATAGAATTAATGAGTGAGACATCTGCGCGGATTAACATCTTTGACCTGCAGCGCAAGTCACACGTTTTGCCACATAACCTTGAGCAAGTAAAAATTTTGAGGAAGTAGGAGACGTTCGCTACTTCTCTGAGAAAACAAGAAGCCTAAGTTAATTCCAAAAATTGCAATTGATTGCAATCAGCAGGGTTTCGACTCGACATGGTAAAGTATTGCATTTCTAATTGTAATATTGTGGGAAACACGGCGAGAAATGTGGTGTGGTACCGTAGTTTGGGCTCGACATTGCAAAGTATTGCATTTCTAATTGTAATATTGTGGCAAACACGGCGAGAAATGTGGTGTGGTACCGTAGTTTGGGCTCGACATGGTAAAGTATTGCATTTCTAATTGTAATATTGTGGCAAACACGGCGAGAAATGTGGTGTGGTACCGTAGTTTGGGCTCGACTTGGTAAAGTATTGCATTTCTAATTGTAATATTGTGGCAAACACGGCGAGAAATGTGGTGTGGTACCGTAGTTTGGGCTCGATATGGTAAAGTATTGCATTTCTAATTGTAATATTGTGGCAAACACGCAAGAAATCTGGTGTGGTACCGTCGTTTGGGCTCGACATGGTAAAGTAATTGTAATATAGTGGCAAACACGGCGAGAAATGTGGTGTGGTACCGTAGTTTGGGCTCGACATTGTAAAGTATTGCATTTCTAATTGTAATATTATGGCAAACACGGCGAGAAATGTGGTGTGGTACCGTAGTTTTAGCGTTGCCGGTATTTCATGGTGCGCTCAGAACTATCTGACCTCACAAGTTGTTTCTTGGTTCCCAGCTTATTTCGTTCCTACCGACACCGAAATCCTTGTGTGTGGCTTCCCTGCCTGCTTGTCCTTAGCTGCCCAGTAACATTTTCATACCTGCCAACCGTACAAAACCGAAAATCAGGAGATTTCCATAAGAGAGGCACATTTTAGCTCAATTAATTGGCAAACTAAAATGCAAAATTAATGATTTAAACTATCATTCAGCACTTATTACCCTGAGACTCCCACTTTTAACAGCATTTTCTTTTTACTACACTTGACATTTTCTTGGAGCCTCTTTGTTCCCACGAGTTTCGAAATATCACTTTCTCACCAATGTGATATAAAAACTTTACATTGACAAATAGTACAGAATACAAAATAATTGACCTTCGCCTGATTCAATCATTCACGGAAATTGTACCGAAAACTGTTTCAAAAAAGACAGAGTTGTATTTTTTAGCCATAATGTAGGGTCAAACAACGAGCAAAAACACTAGAATGTGACAAAGTCAATAAGCAACCGCTTACACTGAAACAAATCCCATTTACGAATTCGGGTAGCCCAATAACATAACAAACATTACCTGCCCACAATAAACACTTCCTTAAAATACGACACTGGGAAATGTTTGAAGTTCACCAATAATTTACAGGAATCAGGGGGATAACTTCGAGTTATCGTGAGGCGAGATAAACTATGGAAAGTCGGGAGTCTCCCGCCTTAATCGGCACAGCTACAGTACAACAGCTGCCTCACGTGTTACAATGCGACGACTTCAAAACAAAACTCACACTTTGTCTCGTTGGACGAATCCACTCGAAAGGAAGATTGTTTGTTATATAGACGCTGTAAAATGAGACAATCTGTCGCGGTAAAACTGTTCCAAGATACACACCTCACTTGTGTACCCTTAAAAGCGCAGTGTGCTGGGCTGTACTACTGGTCAGAGGTACGTCTTCACACTGCTTCTCTAAGTAGACTCGCTGGCTAATGTTTGCATCACAATGGTGCGTCTCTACCTTAAAAGACAGTACGCATTAAATGGGGCGCGCTGATGCCATATCTGCTGCATATAAGTTCTGCAAGGCCAGGCACATGATGTTAACATAACTCGTATACAGGCATGGTTTTACGCAAAACTCTCGAAATTTCCGAAATATTTGTTTGTTGTATATAACTGTACATCATGCCTTGCAGCGAACGACGGTACAAAATTTAGATATAGTAGGCCTACACGAAACCTCACAGCGCAATTTTAATACAGACATTATAATTTCTAATTTTCAATTCATGAATATGATAGAAGCCTCCGTGGCTTAGGCGGTAGCACGCCGGCCTCTCACCGCTGGGTCCGTGGTTCAAATCCCGGTCACTCCATGTGAGATCTGTGCTGGACAAAACGGAGGCAGACAGGTTTTTCCCCGGGTACTCCGGGTTTCCCTGTCAAAAATTTCATTCCAGCAACACTCTCCACTATCATTTCATTTCATCTGACATTCATTTAATCATTGCCCCAGAGGAGTGCGTCAGGCATCGGCATTCGGCACAGTTCTTATCCTCGCCGCTAGGTGGGGGCACCATTCATTCCATTCCTGACCCGGTAGGAGACTGGAAGCAGGCTGTGGATTTTCATTTCATGAATATGATAATATTACATTTTCTCGAATATCATACAGTAGGTTAAAATAAATGATAATATGACATTTTCCACGAATATAATAATATCAGAAAATTGAAAGTTAAAAAAACATATCTCATACCTTCAGGCCTGCCCACTATCCTCTGGTAGTGGTGTTAACCCTTCCATAAATTCCTCCGTGTCCCTGGATGGTCCAGTTTCAGCCGAATCGGAACCAGTAGGCGATCCATCGAAAGTGGAAGAAGACGAAGATGAAGATGATGATCAAGATGACAAGCGTATCAAAAATTGTTCGTCATGTTGAATCTCATCTGCTTTCCACAGTTCACTTTCGATTCTTTCGGTGTGTTTCACGTAGTTTGTCCAGTTTTGTGTGGTCACGTGGTGGTATGCAGCCGAAATTAAAGTCTTCATATCTTGTTTTTTGAATGAGACGTTGTTCAATTTTACATAGTTCTTCTCTATAAGACCACGCAAACATTTTCTTAATTTATCACTTTGCATTATTGGGAAATGGCAACATCGCCGGGGTAGAAGAGGACGATGCTAATTGCAAGACATATGAGTGCGAGTGAGATGCAAATGCTACATTTAATCCCATACTGTCTCTTAAGGTTGAGACGCTCTATATACTAACCACACGGTATAACGCATTGTTACCTTAATCGTGGCGACAGGCGCGGATTCAGGGTGGGGGAGGGGGTCATGACACCCCCCATTAGGACCCCCCTCCCAAATGGAGACCAATTTTTTTTTTTACAAACTCGAAAAACGAAAACACAATAACCAGACAAATAAAACTTAACGAATTATAACTGAAAAACAGGTTTTTTTTTTCATTTTATTCAATACTGAAAATATCTTTATTGCAATTATTATGTTCTGTTACAACTGTACATATTTACAACTTCATACCTGTTATATAAATACGATTATTTATATAACAAAATCAACTCGTCTATTTTGTTTAGCAAACCTTGCGTTTACCGAATCGATGTCTATAGTGATGTCACGATGAATGTGCAGCAACGCACGGATAGGAAATTGGGGCTTTTTTTGCACCAACAAATTTTGCCGACGTCCAAACTGCAAGCTTGGTTGACAATTTAAGCTGTGACTTTCTCCCTTTTTCGATACCAACTCGACTTGCCGAAACTTGATACTTTTCTCGAAGCTCGATGTAAAAGTCGCAAAACAAGCCGTTGCAATTTGTACGAATATTTTTGGTGCGCTAAACGCATCAAATTTCTATCCATGTAGCTTGCAAAAAAAAATGGTCTGGTATTGTACTTTAGGTTATTTTGTGATTGCGTTGTTAGTGATACCATTTTTCTTAACAATTTCGATTGTGTGATACCCCTCCCACCAAAGCCAAACTCTAGATCCGTGCCTGGTTGGTTCCTCAGTGTAGGGGCGGCGACAACGCGGTCATGTAGCCCCGTGTACTTTGGGTGTGTGTAGAATCTGTCTGATAACCGGTGTTAATTGTGATGGCTGTATTAGCGTGCGTTATCTGTTTTCTTAATTCAAGTAAAGACTGCAGACTTTGAATTTTTCAAATAGTTCCTACTTTTGCCGCCAAACGCCACCGTCAACGACTGCTAGTGCAGAACATAGCTACTAGACGCCACCGCAGTCGGCTAGTGGCATCGAACGTAGAAACCTAAGAGCGTTGTTTACATTCTTAACCTACATATAATTTAGCTTCACGCAGGTGTAATTAGGGGAAGGTTATTTAACATGACATAAATCAATGACCTGGGACCGCCGGCTTTACTTCCCCTCCGAAGGAAGGCATACTGAGGGATTTTTAACACTCTTATAAAATCCGACGACTTCGGTCGGGTTTGAACCCGTGATCTTGGGCATAGAAGCTCAGCATGCTACCAACTACGCCACCGAAGCCGCCCCAAATTACTAAGTTAAATCTATGTGAGGAATTATCCCTAGGCCTACATCTAAATCAGTTAACTACCATTAAGTTAACTTAAATGTATGAAATTAACTGATGTGGCAATGAAGGGATTCCAGGGAGGGGGGGGGGGGTGCGGGGTGCACGGCCCCTGCTTGACCCCTCTCTAAAGGCGCCCATGTCAATGACAAGAACTGTTGGGGTAGACAAAGGTTAGAATATGTTTAACAGATTGCCTCGTATGTAAGATGTGGTACCGGTAGCTATTTGGAGATGAAATTATTAGCTCAGGACAGGGAGGTATTGAGGGCTGTATCAAACAAGTCAAATGATTGAAGACTCAAACACAACAAAAAAAAATGCATGTGAAATCATCACCATAGTACTCTTAAGATCTGACAGATTAAAATATTGAAATATTTTTTGATTGCGGCTGAGGACTTCTAGGTTCCACCTCTTACAATAACACTAACCTTACACTGGGCATAATAGACAGATGTTAATCAAGGACGTTACAAGAATCTAAGAACGACGTTTGTGGACGTTGTGTAGCATGCGACTTAAATGATAGGCCTTTACCGAAACTCTTCATGTATGGTAACTTATTCGAAGTCTAGGGATACACATTAAATCTTTAGTTTGAGGGCCCGTGCCAAGGATGAGGAAAATTTTGGTCTGAGGGTTAGATCGAGTGGAGATGATACCTCACTGAAAGCCACGGCTACCTCCTTCCGAATCCAGGTACCATTCACAAGTATGCCCACTAGTACAAGGGACTGATGACCAGAATGTTGGAAGCTCCTAAAAATGAGGCAACAAAATACAAAAGAAGTTCGTATAAACCATTCTCGCTACAATTTTGAAGCTCTGTCTGTCCGTTAGGTAATCAGCCCAGAGGCTGGTCGGATCCGCAAGATGTAGGCTATATGGGTAGTATCCCACAAAAACCCACGGTGAGGAGTGACGTGGTAATAAACTGAAACAAAACTGTCGTACATTGAACACCAAGGAGTGTGTAACATTGTGAATTAAAGATTAATAAATTCATTCATTAGACATATTGCCAATAATTGAGATTAAATTGAATTTGTAGGATATTTTACTTTCACCCAGAATGATGAAAAATGAATTCTCAATAATAAAGATTTATTTTGCATATCTATCCTCAATTCAAAATAGACACAGTAAGTTGGCAGATTTCAGAATTCTGATAAAACCCAAAACATTCATCTCAGTGCCAGATCCAGACCCCTTTTAACCTGAATCCGTACTGCTTTTTAATGAAGTCAGTTTACCATTGTTAATGAGTTGTTACTTGTTTTGTTGTTGATATTTAGGAGCTTTGCGACGTCGTGGTCACGTATCCCCGTGTACTTGGCTGTGTATTGAAATTGTCGGATAACCTGTGTTATTGTGCTGACTGTATTAGTGTGCGTATTTGTAATTCAGATTAGGATTGGGAGGAAGGGATCGTGGCCTTAAGTTAGGAACCATCCCGGCATTTGCCTGGAGTAGAAGTGAGGAACCACGGAAAACCACTTCCAGTATGGCTAAGTTGGGAATCGAAACGGCATCTCCTCAGTTTTGCTTCACGAGGCTGAGTGTACCACGTTCCAGCCCTCAGACCAGAATTAAGTTTCTTGCCAGAGGCAGGAATGCTAGCCACTACGCAACGAGGCCAATGTTTAATGAAGGAGGTGAGTAGTAGTCAGCGGTGTCCAACAGTGTGCTGACATAACACATATCTGAGACAACTTTTGGATTTGGTGATCAAGGAGCCTCTCAGCTATCGGGTCATGTTGCGTAGCCTACAAGGATCCAGTATCGGGAGTTGAGTTGACACTGTATCTAACTACGGTAGGTAGTTTAAAGTTGTATATCATCTAGAAAATCCACTTGAAACCTAGAACTTACAAAAATATGCTTAAACAACAAAATTTATTTTATCAGCCCATGCTAATTTACTGCACATAGAATACATTGGGTCAGCAACCTGACCACTTACCATCTTGAAAGACGATCGCTAACAAGCGCAAAACACGAATTGAACTTATCCGAGCCAAGAGAAAGAAGAAAAACGTAGCAAAAGAATCATCAACGACTCGATCTGGATTTGTCCGAGACTAGGCGAACAGAAAATCCACAGCTGTTGGTAATCAGTTGGTTAGCTGGAACAACGAGCCGAGTAGAAGCGGGAGCAGCAGAGTAATACGATTTATATTTTTTTTTAGTTTTTTTATTTTTTTCATTTTTTTGCGTTTGGATTTTAGTGCCGGGAGTGTCCGAGGACATGTTCGGCTCGCCAGTTTTGTAGCTGCTTCGAGACGGACACCCAATGGGTGAGCTAAAAGTACCGTTGGGGAGGAAAGTTGGGATGTAAGCACGAGGAGTTGGAAGGAAGCGGCTGTGGCTTTTGTTAGGGGCCAACCCCGGCATTTACCTGGAAGGAAGATGGGAAACCACAGAAGACCATCTTCAAGGTTGCCGGCGGGGGGATTCGAACCTCCTCGCCTCCAGGATGTGAGCGACTGCCAGCAGTCATGCCGTAACGACCACGGCTAACTCACCCGGTAGAGTAATACGATGTTGTCAGCAGACGCTTCTCGCCCTTTTACAGAGAGAAATGGGAAGTTGATCTTCTAATGCCATGGTTTCGTTTGGCCATTTGTTTGCCAGAGAGAAGATAGTAATTTGGAAATAGACCTGTCACGAAAAGGGCTGTTTTTCGGGCCTTAAGAATTTAGGTTTCGGGGTCCCTCCCGGACTCTTCAAGTGTTGTGAACCGTTTTTCTTTTCCACCTGTAGTCTTTCCTTTTATTTCTCTCTCTTTTCTTCGGCGTGTCAATTATCGGAATTGTTCTCTTTTCTTCTTGGTTATTACTGGCCAGAATAGCCGAGTAGATCAGTGGACATTTCTATAATTGCTGATCAAGGTTCGTTATAGTGATTTCTTGCTATGCCGAATCGTGATCAGTGACACCTCTTTCCTTTTTTTCTTTTTTTTCGTCTCCTGTGACAACCGTTTGTTACTCTCAGGGCAGTCTTCTGTTTTTTCTATCCTGGTAGGACCTTTTTGTTTATGCACCCGCTCTCATTTTCGAGATGCCTTGTTTTTCTATCCGTTTTTTTTCGTTCGTTTGTGTTTTTTGTAAAGGTGCGCGTAGAGGTGCGAATCTAGTTCATTTAATGTAATTCCATGATGCCGGATAAATGCTGATACCATCAAGGTAGGTTACGTATTTTTGTCTTTGCTCATTGTATGGAATACTAGGGCGTTTCGCCTATTCTAGTATGTCCATGGAGTATCTGTTTCGTTCCCGTTATTCCTTGTCCCCATTTCGTCGTATCTTTTTGTGTAGGTATTTGGTCCGGTTTACTGAGTAACGTGTGTTCAACAGTAAGACCTATGCCATATCTCTTATCTTTTTGTTTGCCTCTTATCTTAGGATTGCGTTTTCATATGCAAGTCCATGAGTTTGGCTTAATCCCTTTCTGACGTAACTTATTTTGATGGGTATCTTTTATTTTGTGTTGCAATACCTTTCTCGTAATTATTTTTAATATCGGTCACTTGCCCCTTTTTGTGTTTATTCTTTTATGTCATATCTACGCGCGCTTTTATTAATACTCCTTCCCCCTCGCAGTCCCTCATCTCCTTCAAGGCTATTTGAGCTACTGTTCGCTCCTTTGACGGTAGACTCACTTTCCCCGACTCTTTGTCTAGCCCTTTTAATCTTTATTTTTCCCAATGTAATTTTACTCTTTACGAGTATACTTTCCCAGATGTGTTCCTCCCTTTACCGTTATCTCCCACCGATCATGATATTTACGTTTCGATACTTTCGACCGTTATTTTACCTAGTATCACATGTTTGTCGTCCACTTAACCTCATTCATAGCATGTAATGCTTCCTCGTCATTCCTTGATGTTATCTCTTTGGTCAAAACATTACCTCTTCTTTGCCTATGTGTTGAGTATGTGTACCTTATTTAGTCTTTATTTCTTTAGGCTAAGCTAAGCTAGGCCCATATTGTATAGCGCATTCGAATAGAACTTGCATTCACATGGCAGTGAATGTACGTTCAATCCATCGCCTCTGATACCTTCATAACCTTAGCCCGGTTTAATGTGCCCAGCGCCAGGCTAATTGGTACACACTTCCACTGCGAACTACATCTTGCGAAAGGCCAGACGGCACAAATGGTAGCAGAGCGTGGTTGCTATTCGAATGTATCGCTCTACATGTAACTACACCTAGTTTCATTCCCCAAAATGACATAAGAGGACCGCTTAGCCCACAAATACGTCCAACTGTATGTGTAAGTTGGCAATATGGTACTTATCGTTTATTTTTTGTTTTTCATGTGTCGAGACAAAAAAGATGGCTGGAATTGTTGTGAATAAAAGAAAAACAAACTGTTGGGGATTTTGTAAGGAGTTTTGTAAAAATTATAATCCTGGTGATAATTTCTTGCCGTAGCAAACTCATTTGGGCTTCGTTGTTAAAGGTAAGGCCTGTATCAATTATATTTTCGTGCCTTATCTGCGAGTGTAATGACAAATATGAATAACGACATCAAGTGTGAAATCGAGTCGCCTACTAATAGTGATGCGTTGCATTTAGCCAACACCAATGCTTCGACGAAACTTGATTGGTTGGAATTCGACCCCCTAGTTTCTACATTGCCTATTCCGGCAGCACATAACTCAAACTTCCATAGTGGAAATGTTGGTAACATCGTGAACAAATGGAATGTCCGATATTCGGGGGAGGAAGGCACTTCCTCGGTATTTGAATTTACTACACGTATTGAAGAATTGTGTGCATACTATGGTTTGGTTCCTGACAGTATTCATCAATGCCTCCCTATGCTATTATGTGGGAACGCTTTAAAATGGTACCGTCTAGTCCAGTATCCCTTCTGTTCAAGGGTTAGTTTCGTGAATGCTTTGAAAAGGAGATTCACGCCATCTGACTTTGAGCATGCCTTAAAGCATGTGATTTTCTCACGTACCCAAGCTCTCGGGGAGAATATTGATGATTATGTCACAGCGATACGTATCCTAATATCTCGTCTTCCAGTTCCACTGTCTTCTAGTGAAACTATTAATACTGTTTATTGTAATTTACATCCCTCCTATTAACAGTTTATTCGCCGCTCTTCAGTATTAGATACTGAAGGTATTCTTATTCAAGGGCGTGAATTTGAAGCAACTGCCCGACCTTGTAATCGATATATCCCCCTCCAGAGCCTTCTGAATGTATGTTCCCCGAATTAGCGTTCAAAATGAATGAATGTAGTAATAAGATCGATATGCCTGCATGTGGGGAACGTGGCAATAACACTACTCCAGCTGCTTGGTCGACACGACACTGTAACAATCGAGGCAATCCCTTCGCCTCTGTTAATTCACATAGAACTAATGTTCGCGTTAATGCTGTGAATCATGTCCAACGTAGTATCCCTCGTTCCCATAACCTTCATGTAAATGCCCCTCCTCATGTGAATGCTTCCACGTCCCCGGTTCGATGCTGGAACTGCTTAAAAGGGTCACATACCTACCCTGATTGTTTAGTACCACTAAAAGGGAAGTATTGTTTTGGATGTGGTTTACAAGGAGTAACCAAACCAATCTGCCCTCGTTGCAATGCTATTAATCCCTTGGGAATCTAGTGAAGCTTTGCGATGACGAATCCTATCGTGAGGCTACGAAGATTTGTTTCAGCAGACTACGCTTCGGTGACAACTGATTTTCCTTCCATCAGTAAGATAGGTTCAGTGCAGGAAGGTATGCCTTTACTTTTCAGGTAATTGACTAGGTCTTGGTGAGCTCCACTCTGTGAGCAATGCAGGGGCGTACCGTGGAACTTGTAAGTAATGACAGCCTGCAGGAAGTACCTTCGTATCTCTTGAATGTGCATTTCTCTAGTGACATGTTTTTCAGCTTATTTCTTCAAGTTTACGTGCGATGGCGCAAGATGGCATTGCTATCAATTTTAATTATCTACTTCTTTTCAAGTTGTTCCTCCGAATAATATTTAAATAGATGACGTCTAGTCATTCTTCCTCGTCCCTAATTAATCTTTGTCGGAGTATCGTGGTAGTCGCCACTCAACTTTAAATCCCATTATTAGAATAAATTAATATCGCTCTCAATTAATCGTTCTTTCTTTAGATAATGATTATATCTGCTCTCTGACATCCTACCTTGAGAGATTATGGATGACAGCTTTTGTGTACTTATATTCATTATATTTTGTAAATCTCTAACTTTGTAACTTTTGTAAAATATTTTGGCGAGGAAGCTAGGGTTTTTATTTTATTTTAACTATTTTGTTTTATCTGGTTTAACTTAAGTTCTTATTGTGAAATTTTCGTCTTTTGATTCTTATATTTATCTTCATTGAAGTACACTCTTTTGAGTCCTCCCCGTCTTCCCCTACTTCTAGGCTCCCTCCAATCACATTTTCGTGATGTCCCCTTTTTTTAAATCCCTTCTCCCTTCCTTATGTTTAATTAAAATTTTTGTACGTCTATTTTGGTGGACGCAACAAAAATTTTTGGGGGTGTGTGGGGGAATCTAAACCGTTTTTCTTTTCCACCTGTAGTCTTCCCTTTTTTCTCTATTTTCTTCGGCGTGTCAATTATCGGAATTGTTCTCTTTTCTTCTTGGTTATTACTGGCCAGAATAGCCGAGCAGATCAGTGGACATTTCTATAATTGCTGATCAAGGTTCGTTATAGTGATTTCTTGCTATGCCGAATAGTGATCAGTGACACCTCTTTCCTTTTTATCTATTTTTTTTCGTCTCCTGTGACAACGGTTTGTTACTCTCAAGGCAGTCTTCTGTTTTTTTCTATCCTGGTAGGACCTTTTTGTTTATGCACCCGCTCTCATTTTCGAGATGCCTTGCTTTTCTATCCGTTTTTTTCCCGTTCGTTTGTGTTTTTTTTATAAAGGTGCGCTTAGAGGTGCGAATCTAGTTCATTTATGTAATTCCGTGACGCCGGATAAATGCTGATACCATCAAGGTAGGTTACGTATTTTTGTCTTTGCTCATTGTATGGAATACTAGGGCGTTTCGCCTATTCTAGTATGTCCATGGAGTATCTGTTTCGTTCCCGTTATTCTTTGTCCCCATTTCGTCGTATCTTTTTGTGTAGGTATTTGGTCCGGTTTACTGAGTAACGTGTGTTCAACAGTAAGACCTATGCCATATCTCTTATCTTTTTGTTTGCCTCTTATCTTAGGATTGCGTTTTCATATGCAAGTCCATGAGATTGGCTTAATCCCTTTCTGACGTAACTTATTTTGTTGGGCATCTTTTTTTTTGTGTTGCAATACCTTTCTCGTAATTATTTTTAATATAGGTTACTTGCCCCTTTTTGTGTTTATTCTTTTACGTCATATCTACGCGCGCTTTTATTAATACTCCGTCCCCCTCGCACTCCCTCATCTCCTTCAGGGCTATTTGAGCTATCGTTCGCTCCTTTGACGGTAGACTCACTTTCTCCGACTCTTTGTCTAGCCCTTTTAATCTTAATTTTTCCCAATGTAATTTTACTCTTTACGAGTATACTTTCCCAGATGTGTTCCCCCCTTTACTGTTATCTCCTACCGATCATGACATTTACGTTTCGATACTTTCGACCGTTATTTTACCTAGTATCACATGTTTGTCGTCCACTTAACCTCATTCATAGCATGTAATGCTTCCTCGTCATTCCTTGATGTTATCTCTTTGGTCAATACATTACCTCTTCTTTGCCTATGTATTGAGTATGTGTACCTTATTTAGTCTTTATTTCTTTGGGCTAAGCTAAGCTAGGCCCATAATGTATAGCGCATTCGAATAGAACTTGCATTCACATGGCAGTGAATGTACGTTCAATCCATCGCCTCTGATACCTTCATAACCTTAGTCCAGTTTAATGGGCCCAGCGCCAGGCTAATCGGTACACACTTCCACTGCGAACTACATCTTGCGAAAGGTCAGACGGCACAGTTGTTCCACGTGCCATGCCGAGAGGCGTAATATGCGCTATGTCTACTCTTTGTACAACTTCCATTTTGCCTACATTAACCCTTGCATGAGAGTCAAATGGCGGAACAAACCCACTTAAAGCATAAAGAACATTTCTTAGTGAGCACCTATAAACTGAGAGAAATCATCACGCAAAATTTCAGTTTCATAGCCCTTGTGGTTACAAAGATGCGATGATTAATGTGTCAGTATCTCATTTTTCAATTATATATACTTAGATAAGATTACATTACTTACCTTTTAATGGAATATATATCCATTCATAGACCATGCACACGAAGAACCTAATTGGCCTACTACAAGCACCTAACCGGCAGTGGCTACGTTCGCTAAAGCGCAGGGTTAGATCATGGGGCCAAGCTTTCTGCTGACTCGGTAGACGCGTGGGTTCAAGCCCCACCGTCGGCCGTCCTTGAAATGGTTTTCCGTAGTTTCCCCATTTTCAAATCCAGGCAAATGCTGGGACGGTAACTTATGACAGGCCTCGGCCGCTTCCTTCCACATCCTTGCCCATTTTCATTCACCATCATTCACTTCATCTCTCATTTACTCCTCTGATGAGGTGGGCGTCAGGAAGGACATCCAGCCAGAAAAAACATCTACCAAAAATCATCCATCGTATCTCACCCCCAACCGCTTTGGAAAACGGGAATAAAAAGGGGTAGGCATACTTTGTTGAGGACTTCTTCTTTTCACAAACGCTCCTAATCCTGAATGTGATCCTGGCATAGCAGGGAACCCATCGGTGCACAATCCAGACAGCCTCTTGTACTCTTTGCCTTGTCTCTGAAAGTAATCATAATTGATTTTCATGACATCTTCTCCTTCAGAGATTTATAACAACTCCTGGACAATAGCAGTTATTTCTTGATTGCAATTTTGTCTTCAAAATACCGAACAAAAATGGCAATTGGCGACTTTTAGCAGCATTGGTTCTTTCATCGCACTTCAAAGTGAAATATAGAGATGTTTAAGTTGTACACCCCAGCTGATAATTAATATCATTGTATCGATCCGAGCTTTCAGAGTATCGTTCACTAGTAAAATTTCATAAGATGCATCAACCATCTAAAACTTGATCAACTGCGTTTATCAAACATGGCTTCAATAAGAATTTCAAAAATATTATGAAGTTCCTTAAATGATGAGGACTCAAATGAAGCTGCAAGGGCCTTTCCAGACTATTCATTTGCTTCAACAGTTTCCACGAATGTTCTTTTCTTTATGTTTCCTAATTTCCCAGCTAATAATTCAGGTGGCCGATTACTGACATTAGAACTGTCTTTATATGATGTAGTTTTGAAGGCTTCATGGCTGAGGAGAGCAGCACAAATCACGCTCTGTTGTATAATATTCTTACTTATTTAACTCAATTGCTGTAAATCCGAACTGGATATAATCACTGTTATTTCCGCCAGAAATAGTCGAAACCAACATAACACAATAACAAACATTCTCAGTAAACACAGCAAGAGCTACCGATAAGAATTGCACAGCTCTGCATAGCTCTCTGCTACAGACTGATTGAATTAGCGACGGCTGTCTCCATAACTGACGTCATTGCGCTGCACACATGCACAAACAGACAGAAACAGGATGTGGTCACGTGGTAGGACTGGCTGCATGGCGTAGTGGTAGCGTTCAGGCCTGCTGTGTCCAAGGTTGAAGAATCAACTTCTGTCGTAGTCAGTCTGCATTTGAGGGTGTGCAAATGTTAGGAAACCGTGTCAGTAGATTTAACAGCAGGTTAAAGGTCCGCTTCTGGGTAAGACATTGGCACCCCTAAAAGCCTCAGTATTCAAAAGAGACGAAAGCCAATAACAATATTATATTTCACGTGATATACCTCAGGTTCCAACGCAAGGGGCAGGGAGGGAAACATGAACGGTAGGGATAATAGAGGACAGCGGCGATGAGTATACCGCAACTATTACCTGATGGCGCATGCGTACAGAAAGGGGCAAGTGCTACAGCGTGAGCAAGAGGGGAGGTATGTTCACTTTCCTCGTACTTCAACTGTAACGATATTACACGTGAGTTAGTCTCTCACAGCAGATATTTTATGGAGTAGCATGTCATGCGGTATATCATTCGCCTTCGAAAAACCTATAATCACGACGCCAAATTACATTCCATTGTCTAACGGATCACTTACTGTATATCTTGAAAACATGCTAGCATCTGGCTCTCGCATGAGTAAACTTACTGAAATCCATACTTCCTATCAATAAAGCATGATAAACTTTACCACTGTTCTCGCAAATGAGATGCTCCACATCTTTATATACGAAGGACGTAGTTGCCTAATTCAAGTCTGCTCCCTCCCGTAATTATTGTACCTACCGTAGCTCTTTTCCATTCATCGGGGATTTGCGCATTGTTTGTGGATGGATTAAACATCACTTCCAAGTAACGAACCATGGCCCTACTTCCTAGTTTAGGCACTCCTCTAAAATATCATTGTTAAACCTACATCCCTTTCAAAATCCCAATTTGTTGGCAATTCATTTCAATGTTCTGCCGAACCGTTTTGTCCCAAGGACCCTTCCGGAGGCTCTCATGGACGAACTGTTGATAAACATTGCTCTATGTGAAGGGAAGTGAGGAGAGGAGACACATAAAGATGTCCACAATAGAAAAAGTACTAACGTCTGATTACTGGCAAATGAAATAGACTAAATATAAAGATTAAGGGGCGCTGACGCCTAGTCAAGATGAGCAGTGAGACGCTTGAAACATTGGCGCTGAACGTTTGTAAAAGTCCATTTCGAAATGAGAGATAAATAAATATCAACGTGAAGGTAAAGTACGTATACCATATACAAGGGCTGGAATTTCGGGAAGGACGTACGCTGCTGAATACAATTTAGTAATAATATAAGAAAAATAAAACGGAGAAATATCACATGAGATGATGTTGATTGTTTTAAGGGGCCTAACGCCTAGGTAATCAGCCTCTAATGTACATGAGAGGAATAACAGAAACTAGGAAGAGAGCAGTGGAATAAAATATGGGGAAAATATGGCACAGAATTGTGTATCAAACACACCATAATCTCACAGAGCACTCTTGAGTATAATTCCATGGTGGATCATCAATATGAATCACCGTACTTAAGTTTAAATAGAATGGACCAGATCAGGTTAAACCCTTGACCCAGCACGTGACACCACCGCAGCAAAGAGCACATGGCTAAAATGTTCCACACCACACAGTTACAAAACGGAAGCAATTAACTTATATCCTAGGACGTCAGAGCGTATGGATAGTGTGGGGAAGTACAAGATTCGAAATCATTCCACTCTACCGCATCCAGAACCTGAAGGTAAAAGATACTGCCACTCGTGTACGAAGGGAGGGAGAAAAGACAAATGAAACACACCTCAATCTTACACAGCACTCTTGAGTATTATTCCATGGTACGACATAAATAATAATCACCTTGCTTAAGTTAAAAGCAAATGAAGCAGGTCAGGTTAAAACACTGACCCAGCACGTTTAACCGCCACAGCAAAGATCGCAATGCCAAATTGGTCCGCACCACATAATACAAAAATAACGGGGGCAATTCACATATGTCCCATGACATAAGAGCGTCAGGATAGGTAGGGAAATAACGTGATGCGAAGACACTCCACACAAAAACATCCAGAACCTCCTGAAAATCAGAGATATTGCCGCTCATGTCGGAAACTCTACAATGGGGAGGGAGAAAAGACAAATGCACTCGAACATACCAAAATACAATACGATAAGGATTTCAGATACTCACCCTTATGCAGAGTGGTTTGCCTAAAAATATGGTAACGAAGCACACGCAATGATTCAAGGTCATTAAATAATCAACTGAACGAGAAAACAATATTATTGTATTACGGTAAATGGAAAAGGTCACACCATAAAATAATTCACAAGTGCCCCCCTATATATGGAGAACACCACACACAGAAACAAGTCCGGCTGACATCAAGGTAAAGGCATGATGATGATAATTGTTGTTTTAAGGGGCCTAACATCGAGGTTATCGGCCCCAAGGTAAAGGCAGATGATGGGTGAAGTACAATAATAATATAAGTGCCGATGGCATGATTTGCCAGATAACATCACCAATAAACTGTTCCGTAGTATATCCAAACAAACAGGAAATCAGATATTCTACGGAAAGAAATGCGAAATATTTTAAGTATGAATGGAAGTGGAATGCTAGAAAACCAAGAGAGGGAAATGGACAGTTTAAAGTTGGATTAGGTTGGGATTGGTGAAGTGCGCTGGAAGGAAGAATGGGATTTCTGTTCAGGTGACTATAGGATCATTAGCACCAAATCAACCAACGGCTAAGCAGGAAACTTGAATAGGAAAGTTGTACAGGGGATGATTATTATGAGCAATATACTGAACACATTATCATGACAACATCAATACAAAACTTCCGTGCCCCACAGTAATACAAGTAATACAAGCTGGTGATGAAGAAGTTGAAAACTAAGAAATAGATGAAATTCACAGGCAAGTCGAGGGTGACGGAAACGTTTGAGTAATTGGAAATTAGAACGCTGTGGTAGGAAAAAGAACGGAAGATAGTAGGAGGAATCTGAGAAGGTGAAAGGAATGATCGAGAAAGTAGGCTCACGGATCTCTAGTCTGACCACGAGTTGGTCATGACTAACACTTAATGCAATAACCACAATACAAGAATATATATAATGATTAGAATGTATTTGTCGTGCCGTCCTTCTGAAACATGATTTATCTAGGTCCCCACTACCTATTAAACTTTCCTTTCTTAGCACTGGCTCATAGGCTACTTCACACAAAAAATAGGATGACAAGATCTTCAGTATTTGATTCTGTTTAATTACTGCGTCTACTAGTCACAATGATAATTATAACAACACGCAATGTACAATTCTTAGAGCACATAAAAGTTAACTTTTGCGGCTTATTGTCATAACCTAATAAGTGACAGTGGAAGGACAAACATCAATCACATTGGGAAGGGTTTCGAAAATAGGAAACCTGAGTTTTCAGCAAAGATTTAGAATTCTTGTTATGGAATTCAGATTAAAGCTAATGCAACTGGAGAAAGTCAGAAGCCAAACCGGTGGGCGCTTGAAACATTGAACGAGATTTAAAGATTTAAGACAAGGACTAAAGAAGAATCCTATACAAACCTCAAATACAAAGAAATTGGCAATTTTGAAAAATGAAACAACAAAATCCACAGAAAAATACATTGGTATAGAACCGTGGATCACTCAGGATACACTAGAATAAATGGCCGAAAGGCGAAGGACAAGAATGCAGGAGATGAAAAGGGAGAGGCTAGAAAATGAGGTTAACAAAAACCCAAGGAAGCGAAAGAAAATTATTCTGATAGAGAAATGTGCCAATATATAAAATTGTCTGAAAGTTAGAAGAATTGATACAGCTTCTTGAATAATTAAGAGGAATTGTGGGGAAAGGAAGCCTAAGTGCTGTAATATTACGGACTCAGATAGGAAACCTCTAACAGTTAGAGATGAAAACATAAAGAGACAGGTAGCTTACACAGAGCGTTTGTATGGAGTTAAAGAGATTGAGAATGACGTAATAAAACGGGAGCTGGAAATTGATGAGTATGAGATGAAGACTTAGTATTGAGAATTTTTATAGAGCACTGGTAGCAACAACAAAATACAAGGAATACATAATATTACGACTGAGTTGCTACATTGTATAGGTAATAAGGTCTAACCAGTTTATTTCGCCTGGCACGTAGGATTAATAAGACAGTTGAAGTTTCCTCGAGTTTTATAAAGAATGTTGCAATCCCTATACCGATGAATACAGAAGATGACATATTGGAAGATTATTGTACAATCAGCTTGACGACTCTTGCTTCAAAGATACTGACTAGAATTATTTACAAGAAAATGGAAAGACAGAAACACATTTCGGTCATGACCAGTTTGGCTTTTTTAGAAAAGTAGGAACGGGGTAAGATTAACCCAGGAATGGTCACAGTGCAATTTCGACGTAAGAGGTCGCTCACTTATGTTTTTAGTTGTATACACACAGGGCTAGATTTGTGACGGTACGCACCGGTACGCCGTACTGAAACCTCTTTGCGTCTTAGTTGACACAAACTGTCTCCTCACTACTTCTCCTGAAGCTGAATGGCCCAGCACTCACTCGTTTTGACCCTTCAAAGTACGTGGGGATTGCACTCCGCTCTGGAAACTAACAGCAAGGAGGCACATACAACGAAAACTTTTCTGGACTTTGGACAATTTTATAAACTGTGAGGTAAATGTGTTTAAGTACAGATCCTTTTATAATAAATAATTGTCTCAGAAAACTGTCAAGACAACATTATAAAACAAGAAATAAATAATTGTGTATTTTCAAACCGAAAGTAGTTAATTTTTTAAATTACGTGAAAAAAATGAAATTGAAATAATGTACATTGTTTGAATGAGCCTAGTAGGCCTACATTAAAATTTAATACAGGCCATCGGCTATGGTAAGAAAAATGTTGCTACAGAAGTCTCAATTTAATGTAAAATTGCAATCAAAATTAGATTGCTATTTTGTACAGTGATTAATTTTTAGAGGTGTTCAGAAAAGCGTAAAAAATTCGTTTTCAGAACTCTATGTTTCAATATTCCATATAGCCCCCACCACCATCCGGTAGTTCACAGTACCGGAACCTCTATTTTTACAAATCAAGCACTGGGGCCATATACAGCACATAGACGAACCAATACCAACGGCAAACGCATAATTGAATTGTGTAGGTTGTTTCAATTGAGGATCATGTCCACAGTTTTTTCCTAGAAAGGCAAGATACCAGACCACCTGGCAGTCACCAAACACCGCTATGGGATCATTTCAAATCGATCACGTTGCAATCAGTGTAAAGCGTAAGGAAGAGATCATGAATGTCAAGAGTTCGAAAAGGTTGGAATATTGACTCTGACCATTTCTTCCCACAAATTAAGACCAGATTATTACCTAAACGAAAGATACCTCCTACCATAATTCCACCAAGGATTGATCCTCAATTCCTTATGGAGAATAAAGAACGCATTAAATCTGACATCATGCAAAATGAAGTGAAAGACTGGAACCACCTGACGTCCACTATATGCGAAGCAACCAATAATATCCGACAACCTCGAACGAAGCGACGCCATAGATGGTGGAATTCTGAATGTGACCTTGCAGTTGATGAGCGTGCTGCAGCTTGGATGAAGTGGAACTCTACAAAACGACAGGAAGATTGGGAAAATTTCACAGTGGTGCGGAAACTGTCGAGCAAGACCATAAGGCGTGTGAAGAGATCTTACGATAGGTCAAGAGTGGAAACGTTGGATGAAGAATTTAAAATGTGTAACACAAGAAACTTTTATCGGGTCTTCAAAGAGGAACTCTCTGGGTATAAACCTCAATGCCTTCACATTAAGGATACAGCCTGGGGAGCTGGTCACCAGCAACCGCGAGAACGTGGAACTTTTGGCAAACTACTTTGAACAATTGCTTAATTGCGAAGAGCCCACGGACAGATTGCCTGTTGAAGATCCTCCAGAGATAAACCTGCCATCTAACCCACCAACTTTGCAGCAAGTTGCTAATGCCATCAACCATATTAAGAACTACAAGGCACAAGGGGAAGATGGCATCATTGCAGAAGCCCCGAAAGCAGGATTCCTGATGACCGGAAATCAGCTATCATACACCCTTTACATATGAAAGGCGATCACAGTTATGTCAACAACTACCGGGGGATATCTCTGCTGTCCATAGCATACAAAGTGCTCTCCAGGATTTTACTGGACAATGTAGAAAGTCAATGTGATCAAACAATTGGTGAATATCAAATAGGATTTCGGCGTGGAAGGTCCTGTGCCGAGCAGATCTTCTATCTGAAAACCATTTTACAAATAAAACAAGTAAGGAGTACGAACATCACTGTGGTTTTCGTAGACTGCGCAAAAGCTTATGATTCCATCGACCGCCAGACACTCTTCTCAATACTCCAAGAACGAGGAGTGGATTGTAACACACGCACCCTCATCAAACAGACTCTCACGGATACAACCTCTAAGGTGAAGTTCAGAGGAGAACTATCTCGGAGTTTCAAGATCAAAACCGGAGTATGACAGGGTGATGTCCTCTGACCCATTTTGTATAATCTGGTGCTTGATAAAGTCATCAAGACCTGGGAATACCCATTGAGGAATCCAGGAATCAAACCAGTTGCCATTGGAGCTGGAACCCGAAGAATCGAGATCAGGTGCCTTGCCTTCGCAGATGACATTACAATCTTAGCCAATAACTCTAAAGATGCTGGCATAGCTGCCCAAGCCCTGCACGAGATAGCGGTGAAGTCTGGATTACAGATATCTTACGATAAGACCAAGTACTTTGAGAATCAGCACTCCGGAATCACCCCTTTGACGACCATACATGGAACGATTGGAAGAGTCAATCGCTTTCGTTATCTTGGTGAATGGGTTCACCCAGAGATGGAACCACCATCTTAAAAAGGCGTACCAAACTCAACGCAGCGTACCAACTATCCCACAATTTGTACCACAAGAAATGCATTTCGAGGAATGCTAAGATCTGTCACTACAGAACTGCCATCAGACCACAATTTATGTATGCCGCAGAGACCCTCTTGATGAACAGAAAAGGCACCATGGATGACCTGGAGAAAGCCGAAAGACGTATCTTCAGGAAAATCCATGGCCCGAGATTGCTCCCAGATGGAACCTACCGTTTGAAATCCAATTCTGACCTGTATCGACAGTTAGAATCAGCCAAAGTTCTACGGGCACCTACAAGGAATGAACAGCAACAGGCTTACCAAGAAGATCTTCTCCTTGGTCAAAAGCTACAAGACTGGAAGCCTGTGGCTTAATGAAGAACTAAAGGACTTGGATTCGGCTGGAATTGCTGACCTTGATGTAGAAGATCGTTCTAAATTTTGTGCTATGGTAGAATCTTGGACCCCACCATCTAGAGTCCCTAAATGTCGGAAGACTCTTTCGCAGGAGAGAAAGGAGATATTATCCGCAGGGCTCAAGATATATTGGGGACGGAAAAGAGCATCGAAGAACTAGTCATAAGCGCTCCGTAGTGGGCTTAAATCAATAATAATTGTTTTGAAAGGGACGATAATACGTTTACTTGCTTTCGAGAAGTATCTAATAGATATTAACATAAAAAGATACAATTAAACATAATTAAACATTCTAAATCAGAGCAGTCCTAATATGGCATCTAAAATATTTTCTGCTGGACGCTCGCATTTATAAAGCATACATACCAGTGGGAAGTTTATAATGGAAAGCAACCCGTTGGACCTTCCTCTGTTGTGAACAAGCCTGCAGAGGTTGTCAAACGACCAACATTTCCAATTGTGAATACTGGAATAATAATTACTTTCCTTGGGTTTCCCTGTCTTAAGATTCACTGAAGAAAGGATTGAATGTAGTGGGAACTGTAGAATAAAATAAGGCAGAGATTGCCTAATAGTCCTCTGCATTCACATGAGAAGCCTTAAAACGCCAGAGAGATAAATAGGCCCAAAAAACGCAGTTATTTCTTCACAGTCACTATTTCGAGCGTCCCCATCTCGTCCGCAATATTGAAGTTTGTATGTTATTGCAGTCCACAATTTCTTGAATAGCTTCCTGAGAAATAAACCAGCTCCACGCCTCACAGCGGAAGGTCAAAATTCTTGCCTATTTTTTATCCAGGAAGGCGTCCAACAAGGTTCATGTGCCTGGATTTTGCAACTTATTTTAGTCAATGGATGTACCTGGTTGTGCGTTTCGTCTTTCCCAGAGTACTGCGCACCAGCATTATTCAGTTAATCAACAGAAATATATGAAGCACTGAATCACTAAGTTCTAAATTATCCTCTTCGAGTTCACTAGCACTGCCAACTTACAACAAATCATCATCTGTCTCACCATTTATTCTTGCTCCACCTCATCCAACCATACGATAACCTAGATGTTAGGCCCCTTAAAACAACAATTATCATCATCATCATACCATAACCTGAGAACAAACTATACAACGACAAGTAACACAAAAATAGTAACGTTTATGGTCACGGGTAACGGAAAGTCTGATTTTTGTGCAGCGCGTACAATAATAATAACCGTGTGAATGTTTCAAGTTTTAAATTGCTATTCTTCCCGGAGGTGTCTCGTTATTCCCCTCCACTAGGAATACCTAGGAGGGTAGGTGAATCCGTGTGCGGGCTGCGGAGTTACATAAAAGACATTTCGAAAATGAGACAATTTCTTCCCGCGCGACTATTGCTGGGTTAAATCTTAGTCTTATTTCGGATGGTAGAATAAGGAAAATAAGAGAAAGATCTTGAAACTTGTAATCCTAGAAAAGGCTTTTGATAGAATTGAAATAAAAAAATCGAATAAAATACAGGGAAATTAGGAACTAGGGGTAAGTATTAAAGGAGAAAAAATCTCATCCCTGAGATTTCTATAGACATTGCCATCATAGCAAATTAAACTCAGGTTCTGAATGAGATTCGAAATGGCAAGGACTTCGTTTTAAGTGATTAATTAATGATAAGAATCAGTAATGTGAAACTAAATTAAAGGCAGAGAGCTTAAAGAAAAGTGTCAAATTGGCAGATTAGATGCTAAAGAAGAAATAACCGAAGATGGACGAGGCAAAGAGGTTATTAAAAATCAGTTGGCTCTGGCAGACAGAATTTCCGCAGAACAGAATGCAGACATCAAATATAGATTTAAAGTATTAGAAAGTCATTTTAAAGAACATAATTTTGGGACAAGGCAGCAGTAGAATAGAAGTATTTGAAATGCAGTGTTACAGGAGACAGATCAAGATCAGACGGGTTGATAGGTTTCTAAGACATGTGGGCAAAGGGAGATGTATTAGCAATTTCTGATGAAGAGATGAGATGAATTGTTAGGACCCATACTTAGACACCTAAGAATAACAAACTTACTTAAGGAAGGTGGTATCCACGATAAGAACCTTACGGATACACAAGGTTAAAATATGGTGAAAGGGTTGGCTGGGAAGTATGAGATAAAACAATTAACTCAGCACATAAATGTGTAGAGGGCTACATCAAACCAGTCAAAAGAATAAAGACAACACAACTACAAACATCCAATCTAATCAAATTTAGCATTCCAAATGGTACATAATCATGGTTTCTAGCCTCTACGGAAAGAGAGTGAAGTTTTCATTGCAGGAGGTTTTCATATAATTTATCAATGCTTTGGATTAACATGTTTCTGAAGTGTCTTTTCAGGGCAAATTTGGCTTCGCATACACTTTATGAATATGGCTTGTCGATGCTGATGATTCGCATGTGTATCTTGAAGTGTCCATTCTGGGAAAATTTGGCTTCGCATACGCTACACAAGTATGGCTTCTTACCGCTGTGGATACGAATGTGTTTCTTAAAGTTTTCCCTCTCAATAAATTCGGCTTCGCATACGCTACACGAATAAGGCTTCTCACCGCTGTGTAAAAGCATGTGTGTCTTCAAGCTTCCTTTTTGGGAGAATTTGGCTTCGCATACGCTACACGAATATGGCTTCTCGCCGCTGTGGATACGCATGTATATCTTTAAGTTTTCTCTTATTGAAAATTTGGCTTCGCATACGATACACGAATATGGCTTCTCATCGCTGTGGGTACGCATGTGTATCTTCAAGTATTCATACAGGGAAAATTTGGCTTCGCATACGCTACACGAATATGGTCTCTCGGCGCAGTGGATACGAATGTGTTTCTTCAACTTTCCCCTCCATTAAATTGGGCTTCGCATACGCTACACGAATAAGGCTTCTCACCGCTGTTTAAAAGCAGGTGTCTCTTCAAGCTTCCTTTTTGGGAAAATTTAGCTTCGCATACGCTACACGAATGTGGCTTCTCGCCGCTGTGGATACGCATGTGTATCTTTAAGCTTTCTCTTATTGAAAATTTGGCTTCGCATACGCTACACGAATATGGTTTCTCGGCGCGGTGGAAACGCATGTGTGTCTTTATGCAACTTCTAACTGAATTTGGCTTGGCATGCACTACACGAATATGGCTTCTCGCCGATGTGCATACGCATGTGTATCTTTAAGCTCCCTCTTGATGATAATTTGGCTTTGCATACGCTACACAAATATGTCTTCTCACCGCTATGGATAAACGTGTGTTTCTCAAAGCTTCCTCTTAGGGAAAACGTAGCTTCGCATACGCTACAGGTATACTGCTGCCTACCACTATGGGTTACCAAATGGCCTTTTAAATTTTCTTCCCGTGTATATTTAGCTTCGCGGACGCTACACAAGTATGGCTTCTCAATGATATGGATTAACATGCTTTTCACGGAAAATTTGCTTTCGCATATGCTACTCGAGAGGGCCTCCTTCCCGCTATAGCTTGGACTCGTAGATTTCAAATTTTGTACGAAATTAGTTTTCCTTCTAGATATAGGGTTAATATATTGTATTCCACTATTACTTAACGAGTAAATATTTCCTAGAGCAGGATATGACGTATCTGGACAGATCAACCTGAAATATTCAGTACAAAAAGTTTGACTTGGGGACATTATTAAGGTGTGAAATAACCTGTGAAAATCGAGAGACCTAGTCAGTGAAATCATCTCTGAGCAACTTTCAATTATATCTCTACCAGGAAATTTGTCTTCAAGAAGTACCGGGAAATGATGTCGTTTCTAATCATCAATAATATGTTGATCATACAAGCTGAATATTTTACAATATGTATATTACTCAATGCAGTGTGTCTTGTCGAAAATTTAGGAGTCATAAGTCTGAGAGCATTAGTGTATTAGGATTGTATCTTATCTTCCTCAATCTATGGATCCCAAGTCGTTAGACTTCTACATACCAGGTGCCGTAAAGGGCAAGATGTTTTGCCCCCACCCTTTTCAAATCTGCTTGACCTTTGCCAATAGATCATCGATGCGCAAATGTTCAGGTAAAGGGTTCTATTCTTGGGCACAATGGTGTGATATTTCGTACAGAGAGCTAAAATGCCAATTGACAGTGATATGTTTTTGTAGTTATTATTTAGGATTTCAGTCTTTAGACTGATTCACTATAACACTCCATGTCTCCCATTCTTGATGAAATAAATTCATTCGTTTTTACTTAGTTCGCCAATTCCATATCCCTAGCAATTTATTTCTCATATTTTAGAGATCATGTCGTTAACTCATCCTCCAATTAATACTGTGCCATAGTATGTGCCCTACCAATATATATATATATCTTTCATTCATAATCACTCGCTTAAACATCTAAACCCGTCCCCATTCATCTGAATAACCTTTATTGGGAAATCGCGCACTCGTCCAATCTTAACTTTTCATCCATAACACCTCATCCAAAAGCTACTATTTTCTCTTTTCTTTAGCACAATCAATCCAAGTTTCAATTCCATATAGTACCACGCTCCAAACCACGGCTTCAAATATGAATTCCTACTACCTACATCTGTATTTGATGTCAACATATGTCAGCCCAAGTGTTACTTTTTTTCCTTGCTTTATCCATGTTGTCTCCTAGGTGGCAGGAGTCACCAACTTCCTTAAGCATTTCATCCGCCAATCGAAGCCAATGGAGTTTTTATTTTATTTCTTCCGGCTGCATTTATGTATTCCACTTTTCTTTTACTTACTCTGATTTTATCATGAATTCCTCTCTCAGCAATAATGTAATACTGGTTAGAAAAACAAGCAAATTCGCTTGGGAATCAGCTAAGATGACAATGGCATTAGTACATCTCCGATTCGAAATAACTTTAAATTGTTTCCTGACTAATAATTTTCTTTTGATCTGGTGTCTTCAATTACTTGCAAAATGGATAGGTTGTAAAATAAGAGTTAGAAAATGTTACCCTACATCACATCTTGCAGAAGAAAGACGCCTGCTACCCACCTCTTCTAAATGCCATAGTCACTGTCTTTTTTTCGTTAGTATTATATTTCGTTAATCTCTGCCGATACTGCCAATTTACCGAAAGAGTTTAGCAAATCCTCTGTCGATGTCAATGCCATAACAATGTCATCTGCATTGATATACATTTTAACTTTATCAGAGTGTATCGTCTCTATTATGTCGGCTGTGACCATTATACATAAAAGTGGACTTAGATGGTCACCTTGTAACACTCCTACTGTTTTCTATATGATTCCTGAACGGAAGATCCCATCATCTATCTCTATATGGTTTCAGTTAAGTGTGTTTTCTTATAATGCAGCATAATATGTAATTATCATGGCCGATTAGATTTTCCAGTTTTGTTATGATGATGTCTATTCTGTTGGTGCGGATGGCTTTTGGGAAATTGATAACTCTAGTATGCAGTTGTCCTTTTGGCGTCGACAGTGCATCTTATATGTCTCTTAGAAGGCAAAAAAACAGATTGTTCTTAAAGTAGCATTATTTTCTTTGTGATTAAATTTCGGATGATAAGGACCAAACAGTAACTGCGGCAGTAGTAACACAGTTTGCCACCAGGACCGATGTGGCGGTAGTAGCACAGTTTGCCACCTGGATCAATGTGGCGGTAGTAACACAGAATGACACCAGGTACCGCAACAGACAGAGACAATCCAAATATATTAGTGTTGTCCAAAGATGACATAAATAAAGTGTCGACTAAGGCTCGCCATGAATACAGTTTGGTAATTGACAAACGAGTTATGTTCTTTGTACATGTATCTGCCATTTCAGAGTTCACTGACGAATGCTATTGTATAATGGTGTAGTTATCACGAATTCCAAACACCCTGAACTCCGCTTTAGCATTTTAGAGATCATTACGGTATGGGTTTAGAGAATATATTTCTTATCTTACGAAATTCTTCACGGGCTAAAGAAGCCCAATGTGTTCTCGATCAATGCATCTTATTTGACATTATACTGGGGTTATACGTTGCTACATTTACTTTAACTAGGTGAGGTAGGTTGTTTGGTTCCTCTATTTAGGGGCTGCGACAACGCGGTCATGCAGTCCCGTGTATTTTGGATGTGTGTAGATTCTGCCTGATAATCGGCGTTAATTGTGTGTTATCTGCAATTCAGGTAAGGACTGCAGACAGTCAGTTTTAAGTAGTTCCTACTTTTGCTACCAAATGCTACCGTCATAGAAACCTAGCTGCAAACCTGGCTAATAGATGCCACTGCAACCAGAACCTGACAGAGAACGTTGGGACATAATAGCGTTTTAGTGGAAGGTACTTTTCCATCACATAAATCTATCACATGGGCCCACCAGCTTTACTTTCCCTCCGAAAGAAGGCATACTGAGTGATTTTAACGCTCTTCAAGAATCCGATGTCTTTGGTCGGATTTGAACCTGCGACCTTGGGCATATAAGCTCAGCATGCTACCAAATACGCCACCAATGCCGCACAATATGAGATAATAGGCATGTAAATACCGCAATACTATTCCATAATAATCAGCTAAAGTAGCCTACACACTGACCTATGTACATGAATAAGCCATTTCTCATTAATCACACCCTTTGTGAGGGGGTTCAGAATCATAAGTATATTTGACTCCAGAATGATGGCTTTATATTCCAAACATTGAATAATTTAAATATAGTTTCCTTTCAAAAAGGTAGATGCATCAATTTAAAAATGAACGAGAGCTATGTGAACAAGACGTCTAAATTACACCCATTACAACAAAATTAAAGACTATCAGGAAAGTACTGTAATTGTGAGACTAGGTCCCTGAGAAATGTGCATATACATCCCTTTTTGTTATTGATGCATACTCTACTACGTTATTGTACTCCACAGTACCTTTCGCCTAGATTTACAGTGAGTTAATATTGCACTTGATTAACTTCGGAGCCCAGGAGAACTTTGTTTTATATTCACTTAGGGGCAAAGTGAATATACTTTGCGAAATATATTGGCATGTATATTTTTATAACATGTAAATACACCTCCCGGGCAACGCCAGGTAACATAGCTATAACTAATAAAACTACTCCTGACGAGATATCTCATATTACAAATGACAACCTCATTGGTTCGAACTCATACTAATTCGTTAGCATAGCTCTTAGTTCAGTTTCAAAATATTACAAAGAATAAAAATGGTAGAATAGTAATTTCCAATAATTGATATCTTCCGAAAGTACCAATCTTCTAATCTTTTCAATATTTATATGACCACAATGTCATTTTATTCCTCACGCAATCTTCGTTTACTTTCCAAACAATTTTAAATATTAAGATATTGTGTCAAACTTGCTCAGAATGGAGAAAAGTTTGACTATAATTCTTGTCCTACGCTTTTCTAATCGTAGTTCCGCCCATTAAAACAACAATAACTAACTAACTAACATTACTCATAATATTCAAAAATGAATATTTCTTATGATATCATTTCATCGAAAGATTATCTAATCATCCCAATGTTTGTATTAATCCATATAAAAGGATCGAATATCGTTCTCAATAGATCGTTGAAGCCTATCTCTATAAAAAATATAACTATCGTAAAACTATATTATAACGCTAAAGCCTAAAAATCCCCACGAGGCCTACTCAAAATCTAAAAACGCAAATACGGTCTAACCTAAATTCAATATTTAAAATAAAATCCAAAATAAAAATCGGATCAAAACCTACACATATCTAAAATCTCAAAATATGATCTAAGACATAACTAAACTACTGTGTATAGTTAAAAATAGGCTTTGGAATGTTATTACTACTCAACAAATAACTAAATGAAATGTCCTCGGACACTCCCGGCACTAAAAGCCATACAATAAATACACTAAGTGAAATAACTGATGATGTTCTCTCTACCTTGTATCGGGAAACAGTCGTCTAGAAGTGGTCCTGTTGGAAGTGGCTTCCTCTACCATACCCTTCCATACTCCTGCCTCCAGAGTTCCTAAGATCAGTAACCGCCCGACATGTCCATGCTTGATGTTACCAGACATCTCCAGTGTAGATGGCACGCTTCAAATTGGACAGCAATCTCGTCCCATCCTAGTCCTTGTTTGAATTCTGGATTATCGACTGCATATCTCAAATACTGCTACTTTAGACGTTTACTTCTGTCTTGGTATCAACTCATCGTAGAATATTGTTTCATTATTACTTGAGGAATTCTTCATAGTGCGTAATTTTTTGATGTAGAATTTCGAAAAATTTTGAAGATGTAGTTCAATGGTCTCTCTATGTTACTCCAGACATTCTTATTTTCTCGTAAGGAATGTTTCCATTAGGGTCTTAGCACGTCATCCAAATAATTTCGATAATTTCGAAAATTCTCCCTCTCAATTTAGAGATATATATCATGGTGATAATGTTTGAAAAGAATAATATTTTCCAATAATTGCACGTAGTATCTTTTTCAATAGTGTCTGTATACTTAACAAATGTTCTCCAATTACGACGGCTTTCAAAATAATCCAGGATTTGTTGAGAATTTCATGAATTTATTTGATGTAATACCACACAATAAATAGTTCATGAGAGAATATCCTCTTATAATACAACTCCGTAAAAATGTTTATGTTCGATATCACTCGTAACTCAACAAGTTATTATTGCACTGTAAATGCTTCAAGTCCTCACACTATTTCTTTGTTCAGAGTGCGGCCGTTTCAAATAGCTTGACCGTCACTATCACTTCGATTTCCGATGAATATTTCTGCGTACTACCCGTACTACCTGGGTTGACTGAGCACATTCATTCGCTTTCGTGGTCAGAATACAAGTTCCTTCCCTGGGTTCATCAATCCATCCCCTCTCCTAAGAAGTTGGCGGCATTTCGACAAAATGGCAACCATTCATGGCGGGTGACTATAAGTATCAACTTTATTGCCGCAATAAGCAAAAAATCTTAAATGTAGAAACATGATAACGTTTGAAATAAAATCCTGCGTCATCTTGGCGTAGAACATTTCTTGAAAATTGCTGTTTAATTAGGGATGAGCAGCTCAATTTAATTTCGACAATCTCGCCCTCTGATTGGCTGCACTCGATCATGAGGTCTCTTTCAGGCGCGCGACCCTTGCTTGCACGCGCCAAAGACGAGTGCCATTATCTGCTGTCAATCACGCTTCTTGGCTCGACCAGTTTTTATGCAGCGATGAGACAGGACTCCACCTCCCCCCATTTTATCACTGGCTTTCTTCAAAGCAAAGCTTTGACAGGCGATCGCCGCTCCCTTACTCCTCATAATAAAATACTTGAATCTCATTGGCTCAGCTATACCTTGGGCATCGAAAGTAGATATTTGCAGCTCGTTTTAACCCGACTGAGCTCTTAGAATACTAGCCAATGTATAATATAATAACATTGATTACTTTAGACAAGATCCAGGACATAAATCTCATTTTATTCTCTATTCAAAGCAAATTTCGGGCACAGTATTAAACACTAAATAATTAAGTATTATATCAATGTTCCGCAATTTGCTAAACTATCACCACCAACGTTAGTAATCATTTATTACGACTTATATGGACCCTGCCACATCACTATACCTAACGAAGAACAACTGCTCGTCCAGTAGCACAAGTCATGCTGAGCGCTGTTGCCGCAATGAGACAAGCGAGGGAAGACACGGCTCTACGCTCGCAGTATATACACGACATCCTTCCTGTACACAAAGCACTCCTAATCTAAATGCGTGCACGAGATGTAGGGCCTACTAATCCTACGAATATCCATGGTCACAACGAAGTTCGCATACTCTTCCAATTGCGGTATGAGGAGACGAACTGCACATATGAGATGTTACACAAAAGTAATTTGTGTACATGGCCACCTCCTGGTGTAGCAACTAGCATTCTTGGCAGTCACCCTCGACTTCCGGGTTCGATTACCAACTTTTCCAAGAAATGTACTGTACTTCTGGTCTGAGGACTGGATCAGGGTAAACTCAGCATCAGGCGAAACTCAGAAGGGGTGTGTGTTCGATTCCCACTCAGCCATTCTGGAAGTAGTTTCCGATTTCTACTCCAGGTGAATGCCGGGATGATTTCTAACTTATGTCCACGGCCACCTCCTTCCTAATCCTCCCCAAAATTACAAATACACAATACAGATACGACAACAACACAGGTTTTCAGACCAATAATTATTTTAAATACATATGCATACACACAAGTGATTCCCGGCCAATAAATGCGATTTTTTAAGATTTTAAGGATCAGATTCTATGTAAAATGGGGGTACCATTGCTCTTGATCGCATGATTAACGGTCACGGAAAATTACAGGCTTTTTCTTCCTATACTTACACAAGTAAACAGGGCTAAATGACCAAAATGTCCAGCTCTCAAATGAAACAACAACAACAACAACAACAATGCTATTCTTTGACATGTTGAAATCTACACTCCGTGTAGACTTAATATTTTAAAAATATAAGAAAAAAAAGGGAAAACAGTTCAATAGGATCAGTGTTCGTTTATCGGGTACCATCTTGTAGTGTAATGGTTAGCATAATTAGTTGTCACGCGTTAGGTCCGGATTCGATTCACGGCTTAGTCAAGAAAAATAGTTCTGGTCACAGGGTTAGAACGGGGTACACTATGGCTCGTGAGGAAAAACTGAGGAGAGGAGGGTTTCCTCATTTCAATTAAAAATACGCACACAATTGAAGACACTACAATGACACAGGTTGTCAGAGAAATATGTGTTATCACGTACTTTATTATTCGAAATCTTCTTTAATGCCATACACACATAACATTATATTTCTTGCCTGGCTGCGTAAAACTATTCGACTTCCACTCGGCTTGCTAAGGGACATTATGGTAATGATTTTCAAACCTCAGCTGGCAGCATTTCATCAAACTCCACTAGTCAATTGATTTACCATTACTGCCTCTCTAGTTACTACTTTCCTGTTGAACCTAAATGCTTTAACGCCTCATCTTTCAAACTCTACATCATCCCTTCAGTCGAAGGACAGATTTTATCTCTCGAACGTCTGGTCATATGGACAGTCAGCTTCAAAATATTAAGCTCTGTTGCATAGCCTCATCAAACTAATTGAATATTTAATGATTTTCGTGCGCGGAGAGGAAAAGATATCCTACAGCACAGTGAGCCAAGAGCGTATAGTTATCCAGGCAACGCCGCGTGCCATGAAGAAGTGATATATACATAGCTATGTTTCCAGAAGGCTTATCGAATTGGGATTTCATTTAGATGAAATTTTGACTTTCGTCTCCAACTTTGTTCAGACTTTTTCTTCCGCGCTAGCATCGTTCTGTAATTGACTTGCATTCCAGTTTAAACATATTAATGAATGAAACACAAAAACTTTTCTAGGAAACCACCGAGCAGTAAAGTCTGAGTGAATTTACAGGAAAGAGGTTACTTTGTCCTAGTAAACGTCACTTGATGTGCATTATATGGCAATTATAAAACAAATAAAGAAAATTTAGGGCCAAAAAGAGTTTACTACACGGATTGCGGATTGAGGGATACATAGTTACTTAAATACAGAAATAAATAAATAAATGGGGTGGGTATATTGTACAATGTGCATTTTTAACGTTCTTAAGCATTACGTAAGTTACTGTATAATTAAACCTCGGAAATTACCTAAATCCTACCCAAAATGAAAATTAGATGTAATTGACCTTTGATGAGGTTGCTACTGTAGCGCCATCGGGTGAGGAGAAGAAGCTGTTTACATTCACAGTTTCGGGTGAATGGACAACAAAAGTCAGCAGCTATGGGACTGTGAACAAATAAACTGGAGACAAGGAAGAAGGAAGATTGTAGTTTTACGTGACCGTGAATCTTGTGATTATGAGCCATGGGAAACTGGAGCCAGGAACACAGTTGAGGAGGTTCTAAGTAGTGGATCTTCCTCTACTTACTGATATCACAGATATTATCTCATCTCAGCTACGAGTAGGAGGGTATTCAACATATTATAAACAGTTTCCGTCACATGTAGGTTATAAGTGCAGAGGTCATGTCGTCATGAACTTTCACACTGTATACCATTTATATCTTTATATATATAATTCTTCGACACGTGTGTATGTGACTGAACTCCTCCTAAACGACTGAACCGATTTTGATGGAATTTGGTATGTATATTAGGGTGGGTCCATGTATGGTTTAGATTCACAATCTGACCCGGTAGGTGGAATGAACACAATTTTAGAACCACAATTTACACACAATTTTAGAACCACAATATACAGTCAAAAACAGTCGTCATGGAAACCACTAGCCTTGGCCTTTGTGAAAGCTGATGTCTTTGGACGGTTTGTCTCTGCACGTTAGAGCCACCTGGTCGCAACCTGTGCAACTACCGCCATTACATACCTTCACTCCGTCCGTGGCGGAAAATTGTGTTTTATACCAAAGGTGGCAGTGATGTCGAATTCTACTGATTGTCTCTGCACGTTAGAGCGTTTCAAAGTCCCGTATGCGTTCATATACCATTCATCCGATTGCCATGAAGCTTGGGTGATATGTTGAGTGAGCTCCAGGGAAGGGTTTGGCTTAGTAAATCCATTTTACAAAAGATAGCGCACGAATAGATTCAACAAATGAGCGACAACGCGCGAAGCGTTTCAAAAAGGTCCCGTATGCGTTCAATTACCATTCGTCCGATAGCGATGAAACTTGGGTGAGATGTTGTGTACACTCCAGAGAAGGCCTCTGGCTTAGTAAATCAATTTCACATTAGGTAGCACACGACTAGATTCAACAAATGAATGACGACGCGCGCAGCGTTTCAACAAAATCCCGTATAAGTTTATATTCCATTCATAGATTGAGATGAAACTTTGATGAGTTGTTGTGTACACTTAAGTGAAGGCTTCTAACTTAGTAATCCATTTCACAGGAGGTTGCGCAAGAGTAGATTCAACAAATGAGCGGCGACGTGCGAAGCGCTTCAACAAAGTCCCGTATGCGTTCAAATACCATTCGTCCGATAGCGATGAAACTTGGGTGAGATGTTGTTTACACTTACGTGTGGGTTTCTAACTTAGTAAATCCATTTTACAATAGGTAGCTCACGAGTAGATTCAACAAATGAGCAACGACGCGCGAACTTTTAATCAAAGTCCCGTATGCGTTCATATACCATTCATCCGATTGCAATGAAACTTGGGTGAGATGTTGTGTACACTTACGTAAGGGTTTCTAACTTAGTAAATCCATTTCACAGGAGGTTTCGCACGAGTAGATTCAACAAATGAGCGACGACGCGCGAAGCGTTTCAATAAGGTCCCGTATGCGTTCAAATACCATTCGTCCGATTACGATGAAACTTGGGTGAGATGTTGTGTACAACCTACGGAAGGTTTCTGGCTTAATAAATCCATTTTGCAATAGGTACCGCACGAGTAGATTCAACAAATGTGTGACGGCACGCGAATCATTTCAACAAAGTACCGTATGCGTCCATATACCATTTATCCGATTGCGATGAAACTTTGGTGAATTGTTGTGTACACTCCAGGAAATGTTTCTGTCTTAGTATATCCAGTTTTTAATAAGTAGCGCACGAGTAGATTCAACAAATGAGCGACATCGCGTGAATCGTTTCCACAATGTCCCGTATGCGGTCATATATAATTCATCCGATTGCGATCAAACCTTGGTGAATCATTGAGTACACGCCAGAGAAGTTTTCAGGCTTAGTAAATCTATTTTACAATAGGTAGCGCATGAGTAGATTCAACAAATGAGTGACGGCAGGGGAATCGTTTAAAGAAAATCACTTATGCGTTCATATGTCATTCATCCGATTCCGATGAAACTTTGATGAGTTGTTGTGGCACGCCAGGGAAGGTCTCAACTTGGTAAATCCATTTTACAATATTGGTAGCGCTCGAGTAGATGTAACCAATGAGTGTCGACGGACGAAGTGTTCCAACAAAATCCTGTATGCCTGCATATACTATTCATCGATTACGATGAAACTTTGATGAGTTGTTGTGTACACTTACGTGAAGCTTTCTAACTTAGTAAATCCATTTCACAGTTGGTAGAGCACGAGTAGATTCAACAAATGAGTGACAGCGCACGAATCGTTTAAACCAAATCCCGTATGCGTTAAATGCCATTTATCCGTTTGCGATGAAACTTTGGAGAGTTGTTGTGCACGCTCCAACGAATGTTTCTAAATTAGTTAATACAATTCACGATAGTTTAGAGGCAGTTAACGGAAATTGAAAAAAAAAATATTGTGCTTCCAAAAGCACTTCAAGAAACAAAGTTACAACACTTTCTTTGATTGGCAGGACAACGTCTGCCGGGTCAGCTTGTATATATATATATATATATATATATATATATATACCTGAATACTTCGAACAGTGAGAATTTTGAATAAGAATGGATAGAATTTCGCCTGATAAATGAAAAAGGGATATCAATATTCCTTTAAGACATAAACTAACAAGAACAAATACAATTAAAAATGTAACAGGAGGATAAATAAATTTGTCAAAAAAACTTACTCAAATCCAACATTTATAGTTTGCATAGATAAAAATGAAAGAATAATTTTTCTTTTTATGTTGTCCACTTACTCATTTGGATGATTTCTACTTGCATCGCTGTCTTCATTATTGGTTTCTTCTTTTACAACCTAGTGACAAGAATGGATCATTGACTTCTTTGCTATCATCTTATGCTTTTACACAATAATGTATCTTTAAGTACAGCTCAACCTAATCTAAGGTTGTATCTATACTAATATAATAAAGCTGAAGAGTTTGTGTGTTTATGTGTTTCAACGCGCTAATCTCTGGAACTACCAGTCCGATTCGAAAAATTCTTTTTTTATATGATAGCCTGATTCAAGAGGAATAGTTTAGGCTATGTAGCATTAGGCTACACCTCTCAGGTGACCTTCGAGATTGATTTTTGTTCAGTAAGTCGGTAGAACAAGTGCTCCCGAACAGCTTTATCCGCATGCGCTGGCATTATGGTTAGTGATACGTACACCGTTTCACCTATCTGAACCAAAATTTGTATACTTACCCTTTGGAACCCTCACAGTAACACTGTCTACGTGAAATTTATGACAGACCAATCCATTCCCTGCATTTAGGCCCTTTGGTTCAAATCTACACCTTTTCCCCGATCTGAACCAAAATTTGTATACTTACCCTTTGGAACCCTGCGAGTAACACTGTTTACATGAAATTTCGGACAGACCACTCCATTCCCTGCATTTACGCCCTTCGACACAAATGTACACCGTTTCACCGATCTGAACCAAAATTTGTATACTTACCCTTTGGAACCCTACGAGTAACACAGGCTGCATGAAATTTCGGACAGAACACTCCATTCCCTGCATTTAGGCCCTTTGACACAAATCTACACCGTTTCACCGACCTGAACCAAAATTTGTATACTTACCCTTTGGAACCCTGCGAGTAACACTGCCTACATCAAATTTATGACAGACCAGACCATTCCCTGCATTTAGGCCCTTTGGCACAAATCTACACCCTTTCACCAATCTGAACCAAAAGTTGTATACTTACCCTTTGGAACCCTACGAGTAACACTGTTTACATGAAATTTCGGACAGACCACTCCATTCCCTTCATTTAGGCCCTTTGGCACACATCTATACTGTTTCACCGAACTGAACGGCAATTTGTATACTTACCCTTTGGAACCCTGCGAGTAACACTGACTGCATGCAATTTTGGACAGACCCCTCCATTCCCTGCATTTAGGCCCTTCATCACAAATCTACACCGTTTCTCTTAATTGCACCAAATTTTACATACACTTTGGAACCCTGCTGGTAACACTGTTCACTTGATATTTTGGACAACGCTCCCCATTCCCTACATTTAGAATAACAGACAAAATGAACTTGAAAACCACGTATTAAGGCCCTAGAAACATTCATGTCCGTAGTAGTGTAACTGTAAGAGTATTTTAATAAGCCTGTTGTTGACGGGCAGTTCGGGCTGCATTACGTCACCCCTACCAGTGTTCTGATGCAGAATTGCGAAAATAGTTGCATCTTGCGCTGTTTATAAATTGCAGTCACGGGGGGTAATTAGTGCAAAAAGATTTCTTAGGCCCCTTCAAACAGTTATCATCATGAAAATATTATGCCTCTGTATAAGTGCAATGGTGTTGGTGCAGTACATTGAGGTTATCAGCTGCAATAAGCGTTGGTGCTTTCAAATGTACCTTCATTTATTCTGAAACTTATCGTTAAGCGCTTTGTGGCGATAAATGATACTATTGCTACCTCAGTAGCTCGGGACAGCCGAAGTTTTCCAAAGAGTTCTGATTATTTTCCTACGGCGCTATGCTACAAAAGACGACACTATTGGTCTCTACATTTCTAACAGCCAATGAGATATAGGCCCTAGGCAGTGTCTTTTATTTCACTTACTGATCTTCATATATATATATATTTATTTTTTATTAAATTTGTTTGTAAATTACATGTGTTAGTGCTGTAGTTAGTAAATAGCTGTTTCCCTATTCATAATTATCATTACGGGAAATTGACCTGAATATTACGTCCATTATACTGTACTACTTATCACCCCCACTACAACCATCACCACCACCACAAAAATATATATATTTTAAATATTGGTTTCTGTTAGTTAAGTATCATGTGCCAGTTCTGTAGTAGTATTCAATATCATCCATAAAACAAATAAATCCACCGGGCAAAGCCGGGCACTACTGCTAGTCAGGTATCAAACTCACTGACCTTATATTTTTAATTTAAATAATATACAATTCTGCATATATTCTATATCTTCACCCCGCCCCCTTTACCTTCTCCTTACTTACTACTCTGTCCGCCGTTCTACCATGGTCCATACAGTAATTTCTGGCAGATGCTCTCTGGTGACGAACAGAGGAATTTATCTATATTTTTTTGTAATTTTTTGTAATCTCATTGATATACCTTCTTTGGCCACATTCTTTGATTCTTTTGAAAAAGGAGGCAAGGTTTCTACGAAACGTATGGTTCTAATTTAATTTCACACGGCATTAGCCCAAAAAACATGAATTATTTATATATTAACTGTTACGTGCAATGCCCGTACCAACGTTTTTTAAATATGTATCTTCCCTAGATGTGACTTTCCGACCTTTGAAACGACCGCCTGGTGGCTTGGTTCCGATTTTGAACACGAGATGGCAGCTTCTATCGGACTTCGGCGCTTCTAGCCGTGGTTCCTTCTTCACCGCTAGAGCGTTGTTGTGGTGCCTTCTAAACTCGTCCTAATCGTGTCATATTTGAAGGCTATTATTATTCTACGTCATGAAACAAAAGACTGTATATACATGACACCGCCAAATTAATTACTTAATAATCACATTGTTGCTTGAGGTGTCATGCTGTGATTGGACAATTACATTAACATGAATGCAATGCTGTTTTGACTTGTGATTCTCCGCCATCTTGTGAGCTGCCTGTCTGTCGTCAAGGAAGCAAGAAGCCAGCTGGGGTGACAGAGTATCTCTCCGTGTGCTGGGGGCGTTGGCCCCTAGCTTTTACAAAATATGAATACATATTCAACTAAGAAAATGCCTGTGCTCGTAAGGGTTTAATTTTCATCGTTTCGCCGTGAAGAGGAAGTATGAAATGCAAATCGCATCTAGATACAAACAGGAGTGCTTGTGATACCAAAAAGGCGCATGGCCGGGTTAGCCATTTTTGAGGCAATCTAGTGCCAGATAATATTATTTAAATTGTGTGTTGATTAATTTATTTTTATTGTGTCTCCACTGAGAAGTTTTAAGGTACGTTATTATTTAATATATATTTATATTTTATTATGGGAGCTCCAATATTGGCCTTGTATTAATGTTTTGATGCTGTATTTTGTTTCGCCTGGTAGGCCTAAATATTTTTTTCTGTTTTAATAATGTTACCAGATATATATTAATTTTGTTATTTTCCTTCGTACCTTCTGGAGACACATTTCTAGTTTATTTTACGTTTTAATTTATTATTTATTTTGTTTTGGCAATCTTGGGATTGGCATATTATTAATCTGATGTAAGATCCGTAGCAGCCTAAATCGCCTCGTGTTAATAGTATTTAGATGTAATTGTTTTCCTCCTTTCATTTCTCTCTGGTGATTTTAAAATTTAATTTTGCTAATTGTTTGCCGTAATTCGATCGGACATGCGGTCTCCTTTTTTTGTGGCCATGTTTGTTTTGTTTTTGTTTTGCCGAAATGCATTCTGGTCTTGAGAGTAAATTCTCGAGGCGTCGACCGGGAAACTCAAACGTGTTGTGGTGTTATCTTAATATGTTTTTTATTAACCTTGTTGGTTTAACTTTGTGTTTTGGGTGAATGTTCCTGTGTTTTTCTCCGTCACGAATGTTGTGGATTTCTTAATTGGTCATATTTTATTTTATTAATTTTAATTTTAAATTTCTCGTTTCATCGTGGCTTTAGATGTCTGCATGTCGGGTCGGTATTACATACCTTAATATATTATCAAGCCCTTTCTCATTTAATAATGCCTGTCGACTGATTTTCTTCCTTTGGGCTTATTTTTTTTAAATTTAATGTTTTCTTTTTGGTTCAGCAAACTGCATGTAAAACCTTATCTTGTTTTCTAAGGAAATTGACTTGTTTTGGCCTTAAGCCATATGCATCACCAGATACATTTTGTTGCCGCCATAGAGTTTCCCCTTTTTTTAAAATGATTTTATTAAATTTCTCTTTCCTTTGCCCCTTTTGATAATTAAATTTTTCCTTTAAATTTTTAAGCAACTGTTGTGGCATTATTTCGTCGGCAGCAGTTCTGTTGGTTATTGGGGGGTGTCTGTAGAATAGCCTGTGCCTTCCCCTCTTCTCCACCTTCCTTCCACCGTTTGGTGTCCTTCTGTTGGGGCATGTCATCTGGAGGTGATTTTGCAGTGGAGGCGACGCGGACCTCTTGAAAACAAGGTAAGTTGGGCCATTCCATTCCCATAACCACACCCAGTGGGTGGCTGCATTAACGATTGCTAGAGGCGGCTCACCTACATAAATACTTTGTTCTCATAATCTCCTCTCTAGTATTAGCGGAAATTCATCCGACAGTAAAAAAAAAAACTTTGCCCCTTAGAAAATTTTTCCACCTCTTTCCCAACCCTGTATAAACTGGAATAATAAGGGTAGAAATACATACACACACATTTTGATCAGCTATATCAAATCAGAAATACAGTAACAAAGACTTTCCAGAGTTTTCATACGCATTAATGTTAAGCTGATAAATATTGACAGCGAAAATTAAAGAACTTGAACGCCACCTTTCTGCTCTTATCCGTTCTCTTCCATGCGTCTGGCAAACAACTCCCAGTTTGAAGTGGATTTACCTTCCTTTTGTACTTCATATTTAAAATTCATCGTCCTCTGCTTGGCCTTTATTACCTCAACTTCAAATACAACGTTCATCGGGTACGTATTGTGCTCGTCTATGACCCAAGACCTAGGTCACATACAGGATAAAATACTAAGAAGATACAAATGAGTATTAACCTCTATCCTTCGAGAGCTCAGAGTTTGGAGCAATTGTATACCTATAGGGAGGTCATGGGTCTGAGTCCATCACTTCTCAGACAATAATAATGCCTTACCTTCAATTTACCGTCTTGTATATTCCGTAGCATATACAACATATAAGCTGACAGCTTCGATTTTTTAGGATCGCGGTCTGAATACATAATCCGTTAACCCCTAAATATCATTGGTGGGAAGACGTTGGCGATCAGGTCATGTTGTTTATAAGATGCAACAAATAGAAGCACAAAAATGTACTTACAACTTTCAAATCTCCAACACTCACTAAAGATGGTGTTTCTATTTTGGTGCATGGTACAATCTCTGGTATGGAGAATTACTCTATCTTGATATCCTCAGTGAGAGTAGTATCATCCTGCAGAGAAATTACTTGTTTTACAAATACGTTGTTTGCATAGGTGGAATTAAATCTTAAACATGGTTTCCATTGCATTGAACTCCTTCAAAAAACAACAAGACCTTGAACAGAAATTTTGTACAGAATATGACTTCCTTTCTCAGATTTAAAACACCAGACTTGGGTAGGTTCATCAGCCTATAAGAATATCTTCTGTATATACGTCACGACATCAATGTATACTCCGAGATGTCGAACCGAATCTAATTAGGAACGTATTACACGGAGGAAAAGGCACGAGAAGGCTGTGGTAAGAGCGAGTGAGCAGTGAACTGCAGCAAATTTAAGAGATGGAAATAAAGTTAATACTTACGTAACAGAAGAGATAGACAATCCAATAAATTGATTTTAAAATTTACTGCATGATATCAGTCATTAATACAAGTGGGAATAATAAACGGTTGGAATGATCTGTAAGGACATGGTGAAGAAGCATCTGATTGGTCGCAGGAGGAAGAAGCCGGAAACACTTATTAATTATAGTA
The DNA here is from genome assembly GCA_946902985.2 of Meconema thalassinum. Taxonomy (NCBI): domain Eukaryota; kingdom Metazoa; phylum Arthropoda; class Insecta; order Orthoptera; family Tettigoniidae; genus Meconema; species Meconema thalassinum. The sequence goes on from OX336395.1 coordinate 212,395,145, forward strand.
CCGTACTTGTCGAACGGCTTGGAAGCGTGAGTTTGAAAATTCGTGTATCCAACAGCATGGTATTGAAAGTTGTGGAAATTGAGTGTAATCCCTCCAAATATTGTAAGGAACAGTTATTTTTGTCACTGCATAATACGCTACAAACGCATCGAATATTTCACATAATAATTTGAGGGCTAATTATGTACTTACGATACTTGCACCGCAGGGTCTGTCATCGTGCAATGGAACAACGTGCTACAAATTGCAATGTTATGTATCAGAGCTAAGGAACAGAAACAATATGATATAATTCAGTGTGTGCAGAGTAACTACACAATAGAAGGCCTTGGGAGCCAGGTTGCAGTAATAAAACGATCTAATAGTTGACGAGGAAGTGGCCAGGCGGTTGTACTGTGTAAAAATGTTTACAAATGCTATAGCGAAGGAATCAGTGTCCGATTCAAAGTAGAGCAATTATTTATTGCATTACAAGAAGTGTAGAAGCTGTGCATCACGCAGAAAACGTACGCGATATCACTGGTTATTAGAAATGTCATTCATTTTGGTTCCGTATCGACAAGTTATAATATTCAAGAAAGAATAGAAAAAAATTCCGCCTAGTCAATACTATTTCTGAAATTATCAACAATTACACAGGGTACATGTTTCCAGGTATCATTGAAATTTTCAAGTCCAATTATATGCATAGTAAACATTATTTTTGAAACTTCGACATATTTTAAATTTTTGGACAACAAATAAAAATTATAAGGTAAAAACACTTAGAGGATAAATGGGCATGAAAATTTGTTTGACAATTAGAGAGCACACAATGTGCTTGTTCTAATGAATAAAGTAAAACATCGAAATTTGTCTTTATAAGAAACACTGTTTGATGCTATATGGAAGTGAGAAATTATTCCAGTTTTTGGGCTGTTCCTTAGATGCTTGAGAAGATATTTTGTGAAACATGACCGACTCTCCGAAAATGATTACAAACAGGAAATCAAGATAATTCGCCAAATAACCAGAATTTATGGTAACAGTTACAATAATGTCAACAACCTAATTTACAAATTAAAGAATAAACCTCTCAGATATTTTAAGAAGGATAATAACAGAAACAAACATTTGCATTTTTCACTTACATAAACCGTACCATCTATTCCATAGCGGATATTTTAGAAAAATCAACGTATATATCGAATTCAAAACCAGCAACTCAAAATTCATTTTTTAACACAAGTAAAATAAACGTCACCAATAAATTTCAGAAATCAGGCATTTATAAAATTAAATGCAACTATTGCACAGCCAATTTTACAGGACAAACCGGTAGAAATTTTCCAAATTAGTTACACAGGACACTGTTCGGCCACTAATGCAGAAAATATTCGGCATTGGCAATTCATATGGATGAATCTGGTCACATATTCACTGTCATAAACAACGACGTTAACATCCTTCATCATACTACCAAAGGTCATCTAATGAATGTTTTGGAGGCTATCGAAGTAAACACAGCACAAACATCAAATATATCCAAAAATCTCAACGAAAACAATTTCGATATAAACATTTTGTTCGAAACAATGTCAAACCATATCCTACGCAGCAAAAAAAACCGACCCCCGACCCCCTGAATCCAAATCTATCCCACCTTACCCTCTATCCCCTCCTGATACCCCTCCCCCCTTTACCTTTCCAAATATGTCCTTCCGTACTCGGCAAACGTGCGCGAAACTAAACAGGTCACACCACTTGGAGTAGCCGACTGTCCACGTGACTCTCAACACACAAAGAATCACGTGGCTTCGGTATGTTTACGCATTACAATTCCACTCTTTCTACTTTTCATTTCCAAATTTTATTATACAACTTTCCTTTATTATTATACATCGCGTATCAATATCACAATTTTATTTACTTTTCTCTATCCTCAGGATTTCTTAATCCCTGAACACTACATTTAGATGTTGTTCAAACTAAAATGGGAACATCATTTGTAGGTTAAATTTTCACATAACCTTTCTTTTTTAATTTTAAAATTTAAAATTTTATATTTTTCTTGCTAACACAAGCACGTCTTTCATTTCAGGTTTCACAGAGATAATGGACTCGATTTGTATTGAACATGAGAGAAAAGAACTACAACAGTGAAAACTATCGCAACTATTTGACGTATTATGAACATAACAATATGTAAACCACAGGTTTCTCCTGATATAAAAGAAAATTCCGTCACATGTCAGCCAGTCTCTTTAAACCATGTCCCATTAGAGAACCACACAACCACATTTGCGTGATCTCTTACGCGATAACTACAAGGACAATTCAAATTGAAACATCTACATAAACGGTCAAGTTTTACAAAATATCTTCTCAAACATCTAAAAACCAGTCCAAATCTGGAAGAAATCCTCACTTCCATTTAGCATCAAACAGTGTTTTATATAAAGACAAACATCTATACATAATATAGCTTTGGCGCTATTAGATCGAGTGACACTTTAAAGACCGACGTTTTAATACAACTACTTGTCCCTTTATCAAGGTTTGTCAAGAAATAAATAAATAAAGAAAGAAAGAAAATTGTCAAACAAATTTGCATGCATATTCATCTTATAAGTTTTTTACCTTATCATTGTTATTTTGTTGTCCATATATTTGTAATATGTCAATGTATTAAAAAATATATGTTTACCATGCAATAATGGGTCGGGGTAATGATGTCTCGAAACATGTACCCTGAGTAATTGTTTAGTTCGTAATAGGTACTGACTAGGTGGAAAAGTTATCTATTCTTTCTTGAATATAATATCACTGATTCAAAATCACGCCATAGCCAAATAAAATCTTACAGGCCGAGAGAGAAGGTGCCTTCGTGATGACGATGGCGACCCAATTCGATCCAAGAGGGATAAGTCTAAACGAAGAACAAAGGGCTAACCTAAGGGAACGAATATGCAGAAGATTTTAACTACTTCACCTTATTGTAATCTTGATAAAATACAGATATATTTCGATATTCCTTTAGTAGTGTCAACAGGCCTAACTGTGTATAATAGTAGCTGTACAATTCACTAGAGCAGCCATTTCTTATTGTAAGTGTAACATAGGACAAGCACACAAGCTTGCTAATATCAGGAGAATTCAGAAAGCAGTGGGCGACTGTAGACATTATTTGTAGTTGCTGTTGTAAGCATGGTTTTTGTTTTACGCTTTCGTTTTGAAAGGTAACATTCAGAAAGGCAAGGCAGCTGACAATCTGAAAGAACATTGCTATATAAAATATGAGTGGAAATAAAATTACAAGCTACATTGGCAAATATTACAGACTACAACAACAGCATTGTGTACAAACGAATGTTATGTAGATTAAGAATGTATGCAAACGAGCTTGTCAGCAATGAATGCTACTGAAATTCAAATCCATTATCATACACCACCAGTTATATGAATGGAAATAAAATTACAAGCTACATTGTCAAATATTACAGACTATTGTCCGTCCAGAGTTAAGAGTGTACTACGGGCTCTTATCGCACAAGCGTTGCCACGCCTAGCGAGTGTAGAAGGGCAGCTATTGTACAGCACTCCACACGAGTAGTACAGCCCGCTGCCGGACTTAGTATCAGCAAGCTTCTCATCCCGACGCAATTTCGATCCTTCGCGCCATTATAATCTGCAACCTTTTACTATAACTCCCGTAAGAATAACAGAATTTGGATGAACAGTTTTTAATAAAGACTGAGTTATTCCCTTAAGGAGTGGGGGAACCGAGGATAGTAATTGATTTACATAACAATGCTTAGAACGGATTATAAATACTGCGACAATTTACTATTTATTTACATTGGAATTTTAGTTACGTACGATATGGCTATTACAAAACAATTGAAATGACATGAAAGGTAACCTGAGTCATCTGTTAGATACGGATCAAGTTTAATACGTAATATGGCAATATATTCTCCAAGGTCAGCCTAGGTCAGTGATAGGATACAAATCATCTGTCGCAACGACACCTGCACGGATCCCAGTGAGTCACTTTCATCTGCAGAGGCGAAGACAGTACCCGGAAATAACAAGTAATTTTGTTCTTATCATATGATACTTCACATATTATTACACGCGTAGTTGAAAGAATTTTTTTTTCTAAGTTGCTTTACGTCGCACCGACACAGATAAGTCTTATGGCGACGATTGGACAGGAAAGGGCTAGGGGTGGGAAGGAAGTGGCCGTGACCTTAATTAAGGTACAGCCCCAGCATTTGCCTGGTGTGAAAATGGGAAACCACGGGAAACCATCTTCACGGCTGCCGACAGTGGGGTTCGAACCCACTATCTCCCGAATACTGCATACTGACGACTGCAGCTATCGAGGTCGGTATAGATAGATGAAAGAAAGAAAACAAAAATTCAGTGGCATAACGTACATTGGACAATGAATGGCAAATACTACAGACTGATGTGGGAAATTTGCGACAATCTGTTCTCTGTTTAAAATATTTCTCAAAACAATCATTATCCATTTCATAATGAGCCTTAGCGGTTTATTTTAGATAAAACTACAAGCTTCTCATTCGGCAAAAATCGCATAATTTAATTGCATGAAAGTTCTGTTACGCACTTATTGCAGGTGAGTAGTTAATAATTATAATAATAATAATATAATCACGGGTTTTTCAAAAACGTACAGCAGCACTTTTCTCCTGATTCTTGGTCTTTATATAGACGTTACAAACTATCTGTCGTTCTCTGCGCCTTAAAATTTCCTCGGGTTTACGTTTCGCTAACGGAACATCAGCCATATCTTTAATGCCACTTATACCTAAATCACAATTATTTTTATATTACACAAAACGATCCTTACACTTCAACACTGTTTCAAATATTTTGGAGAGATCTGGACTCGTGCGTTCAGTGGAGAGCTAAGACACGTACTACAGCGCACGCGCTGTTCCATCCAGCGCGCACACACTGCTGTCAGATACATTACAAAATCATGTTGCATATCACGAATGTAAGAATTACATATCATTAAATGAATGCTGAGGATCATATACCCTCCACCCATGACCATTAACCTATTAAATTACATAGCGAAAATCCAGTTTTAAAGACTTCGAAGTCATCAATTCTGGGGGAGTCCGCTAAATGTAAAAGCCCATAAGAGCCTTAACTCTTAACTCTGGACGGACAATAGAACAACAGCATTGTGTACAAACGAATGTTATGTAGATTAAGAATGTATCCAAACAAGCGTGTCAGAAATGAATGCTAATGAAATTCAAATCCGTTATCATACACCACCAATTACTAAATAAGAATAACCCTATAAACTGGTGAACTTTCCATGATATTTTGAACCAAATTTGGAGAATTAACCGATGGTGAGACGACTAGGGCAAAACAGCCTTCGTTGTCAGCATATGATCATGACACAGGTGATATTGTTTGATATTGTTCTCAATGTACTCGTGAAAATATTTTTTGTTTATTGTACAGCATAGCGTAAATTTTCTGGTGCCTGGTAAATGTAGGATTTTACATCATTGGTTAATAAATTACTTGAATGTTGGAAATTGTACCCATGGATCCTATTGAACAGTTGAAAACATTCTCGGTTCGATAATCGGAACCGGTGGGTCCTAAGTTATGAATTATAATGATTTCAAAATTCAATCCCTTGTCTAACATATTTATTTCTTGTGTGTAAAAAGTTACGTTCGTTCGTTATTTACTCTACTGTGGAAGTAAATTTTTCCACACATGAAATGAATATGATAAAGGATTGAAATTCAATTGCACGGACTCACTCACGACCAACGTTATGCAACAATTTATCCCAGACATTGAGCTAGCCAGTCCCAACATTCAAGCACTAGATAGGGAAATAAACAAAAATTTAGCCACCAACGAGTCAATAAAAATCCTCAGACGAGAGAGCGGAAACAACAACACTCACGGCAACAGGCAACTCAAAGAGGTAAAGTCAAACAAAAAATAAAAGAACAAGACCTAGTCATAACGAAAGCAGATAAGGTGGAACACCACAATAATTCTGAAAAAAAAAACCTAGATCGATAAAACAATGAAATCAAGGAACTAGGAAAAGACCCTACCAACAAATTCCAAGAACAAATAAAAAGTGCGTTAAAAGAAAGAGAATACATATTGACGAAAGCCGAAATATTGAAATAAATAAATATGAACCCGATAGTACCGTCCTTGAGGGAACTACCAAAAATACACAAAAAGGAGTGCCCAATAGTCAATTGCAGAAACACGCCAAATTACAAAATCAGTAAAGAATTACAAAAAGAACACCGCCTTTCCAATGTCAAGAACAATTCCGTAAAGACCACAACGGAACTAGTAACTGCATTAGACATGTTACAAATGAAACCTAGCTTGCGGCAAGTATCCCTCGATATAACCAACATGAACACTAACATTCCAATTAATGAAGCAAGCAATATTATCGAAAACAACTTTCAGTCTGACACCTCGGCAAAACAAGCAAACCGAAGAGGTCGAGAGATTACTGAGGGTCGTACTCAACCAAAACGTGTTTCAATTTGATAATAAAACAAGATGTTCAGTAAAGAACATATAGCCTACTTTCTCCTAAATGCATGGGTATTGTTATAACTCTTTGTCCTTTTCAAGGAGTATGATTGAATGTTGGTTGTAGGAGCTTGTTGAAATACAACGTGCTATAGGGATATTAAACATGAATATGAGGTGCCCTTTGCTAGTGCTACCTCTGTACCTAATTTCGTTCAATTCGGTTTCACCGTGTTTGAATTGACAGGGGGAATCGATTTGCACACATACTTGGCCACCATCTGCAAACTATTGGGCTGATGTTCTTGCAGTTTGGTCAGAATATGTTTCCCACATAAAGATATGGTGTTGCAAAATTAGGTAGAGACTAGATTATTAGGTTGGTCGTAATTACATTTTAGCTTTTAACATTTGGGTGGCCGCGATTACGTTTCCATCAAGATAGCGGTGATATAAAACATGACACTGAGGTGCCCTTTGCTAGTGCTACCTCTATACCAAATTTCGTTCCATTTGGTTTCAGCGTGTTTGAATTAATAGGGGGAATCGATTCTGACACAAAGATGGCCGCCATACGCAAACTATTAGGCGAATGACCTATTATATTGGTCAAAGGATGCTCCCTCCATAAAGGTATGTAGTTGCAAAATTTGGTAGAGATCGGATGATTAGGTTAATCGTAATTTGATTTAAGCTTTGAACATTCGTGTGGCCGTCATTACGTTTCAGTCAAGATGGCGGCGATATAAAACATGACACTGAGGTGCCCTTTGCTAGTACTACCTCTGTACCAAATTTCGTTCCATTCGGTTCCACCGTGTTCGAATTAACAGGGGGAATCAATTTTGACATAAAGATGGCCTCCATCCGCAAACTATTAGGTGAATGACCTATTAGATTGGTCAAAGGATGCTCCCTCCATAAAGGTATGTAGTTGCAAAATTTGGTAGAGATCGGATGATTAGGTTAATCGTAATTTGATTTAAGCTTTGAACATTCGTGTGGCCGCCATTACGTTTCAGTCAAGATGGCGGCGATATAAAACATGACACTGAGGTGCCCTTTGCTAGTGCTACCTCTGTACCAAATTTCGTTCCATTCGGTTCCACCGTGTTCGAATTAATAGGGGGAATCAATTTTGACATAAAGATGGCCGCCATCCGCAAACTATCAGGTGAATGACCTATTAGATTGGTCAAAGGATGCTCCCTCCATAAAGGTATGTAGTTGCAAAATTTGGTAGAGATCGGATGATTAGGTTAATCGTAATTTGATTTAAGCTTTGAACATTTGTGTGGCCGCCATTACGTTTCCGTCAAGATGGCGGCGATATAAAACATGACACTGAGGTGCCTTTTGTTAATACTACCTCTGTACCAAATTTCGTTCCATTCGGTTCCACCGTGTTCGAATTAATACGGGGAATCAATTTTGACATAAAGATGGCCGCCATCCGCAAACTATTACGCTGATGACCTATTGGTTTGGTCAAAGGATGCTCCCCCCATAAAGGTATGTTGTTGCATAATTTGGTAGAGATCGGATGATTAGGTTAGTCGTAATTTGATTTAAGCTTTGAACATTTGTGTGGCCGCCATTACGTTTCCGTCAAGATGGCGGCGATATAAAACATGACACTGAGGTGCCTTTTGTTAATACTACCTCTGTACCAAATTTCGTTCCATTCGGTTGCACCGTGTTCGAATTAATAGGGGGAATCGATTTTCACACAAAGATGGCCGCCATCCGCAAACTATTACGCTGATGACCTATTGGTTTGATCAAAGGATGCTTCCCCCATAAAGGTATGTCGTTGCAAAATTTGGTAGAGATCGGATGATTAGGTTAGTCGTAATTTGATTTAAGCTTTGAACATTTGTGTGGCCGCCATTACGTTTCCGTCAAGTTGGCAGCGATATAAAACATGACACTGAGGTGTCCTTTGCTAGTGCTACCTTTGTACCAAATTTCGTTCAATTCGCATTCACCGTGTTCGAATTGATAGGGGGGGACAGACATTCAGAGTACACACACTCACACACACAGACACACAGACACACACACACACAGACTCACACACACACACATACACACACACAGACAGACACACTTTTTTCTCCCTGTGTTGATCTCATAAGTCTACTTTCATTTTTTGCAAAAATCGAAAGTAGGCTAATAAAATACACACACACAGGGCCTAGCCATGGGGCCACCACAAAGCGGGCTAATCGCCAACATCTTCATTGACACATTGGAAAATGCGTTGCTAGAAAAGACATCGACAAAGAGAATAGCAACGTGGAAAAGATAGGTGGATGATTTAATATGCAACTACGACCCTGAATTAATGAGCGAAGAAAAAATCACCAAACCATTAATAGCCTACACCACCCTATCAAATTCACTAAGGAATCCGAAAACGATCGGAAAATAAATTATCTCGACATAACTATCTAACGTAAAGATATTCCATATTCCAACAAGATGTTCAGTAAAGAACATATAGCCTACTTTCTCCTAAATGCATGGGTATTGTTATAACTCTTTGTCCTTTTCAAGGAGTATGATTGAATGTTGGTTGTAGTAGCTTGTTGAAATACAACGTGCTATAGGGATATTAAACATGAATATGAGGTGCCCTTTGCTAGTGCTACCTCTGTACCAAATTTCGTTCCATTCGGTTTCACCGTGTTCGAATTGATAAGGGGAATCGATTTTCACACAAAGATGGCCGCCATCCGCAAAATATTAGGCTGATGACCTATTAGTTTGGTCAAAGGATGCTCCCCCCATAAAGGTATGATGTTGCAAAATTTGGTAGAGATCGGATGATTAGGCTAATCGTAATTTGATTTAAGCTTTGAACATTTGTGTGGCCGCCATTACGTTTCTGTCAATATGGCGGCGATATAAATCATTACACTGAGATGCCCTTTGCTAGTGCTATCTCTGTGCCAAATTTCGTTCCATTCGGTTTCACCGTGTTTGAATTAATAGGAAGAATCGATTTTGACACAAAGATGGCCGCCATCCGCAAACTATTAGGTGAATGACCTATTAGATTGGTCAAACGATGCTCCCTCCATAAAGGTATGTAGTTGAAAAATTTGGTAGAGATTGGATGATTAGGTTAATCGTAATTTGATTTAAGCTTTGAACATTCGTGTGGCCGCCATTACGTTTCAGTCAAGATGGTGGCGATATAAAACATGACACTGAGGTGCCCTTTGCTAGTGCTACCTCTGTACCAAATTTCGTTCCATTCGGTTCCACCGTGTTCGAATTAATAGGGGGAATCAATTTTGACATAAAGATGGCCGCCACCCGCAAACTATTAGGCTAATAACCTATTAGATTGGTCAAAGGATGCTCCCTCCATAAAGGTATGTAGTTGCAAAATTTGGTAGAGATCGGATGATTAGGTTAATCGTAATTTGATTTAAGCTTTGAACATTCGTGTGGCCGCCACTACGTTTCTGTCAAGATGGCGGCGATGTAAAACATGACACTGAGGTGCCCTTTGCTAGTGCTACCTCTGTACCAAATTTCGTTCCATTTGGTTTCACCGTGTTTGAATTAATAGGGGGAATTGATTTTCACACAAAGATGGCCGCCATCCGCAAACTATTAGGCTAATGACCTAGTTATTTGGTCAAAGGATGCTTCCTCTATAAAGGTATGTTGTTGCAAAATTTGGTAGAGATCGGATGATTAGGTTAATCGTAATTTGATTTAAGCTTTGAACATTTGTGTGGCCGCCATTACGTTTCCGTCAAGATGGCGGCGATATAAAACATGACACTGAGGTGCCTTTTGTTAGTACTACCTCTGTACCAAATTTCGTTCCATTCGGTTGCACCGTGTTCGAATTAATAGGGGGAATCGATTTTCACACAAAGATGGCCGCCATCCGCAAACTATTACGCTGATGACTTATTAGTGTGGTCAAAGGATGCTCCCCCCATAAAGGTATATTGTTGCAAAATTTGGTAGAGATCGGATGATTAGGTTAGTCGTAATTTGATTTAAGCTTTGAACATTTGTGTGGCCGCCATTACGTTTCCGTCAAGATGGCGGCGATATAAAATATGACACTGAGGTGTCCTTTGCTAGTGCTACCTTTGTACCAAATTTCGTTCAATTCGCATTCACCGTGTTCGAATTGATAGGGGGGGACAGACATTCAGAGTACACACACTCACACACACACAGACACACAGACACACACACACAGACTCACACACACACATACACACACACAGACAGACACACTTTTTTCGCCCTGTGTTGATCTCATAAGTCTACTTTCATTTTTTGCAAAAATCGAAAGTAGGCTAAAAACCTACACAAACCTCACATGCAAATGACTATCAGTCCAATCTACCCAGTACGCATAAATTAGCGTGGTTCAATGCAGTGGTGCATAGGGCTTGAAACATACGCATGTCAAAAGACAATTTCAATAAGGAAATCAGTTTAATCAAGCAATAGCAAAGGAAAAAAAATCCGTCCAGCAAAATAGATCAAATTGTAGCCAGACATAAAACTAGAACGATTCAAAAGCCAGATAACAATGAGAAAAATTTTGCGCCTTCTAACTATGTGAACGCGAATACATATAAAATCACCAATCTGTTCAAAACACAAGGCATAGAAATAGCATTTACAACGAATAACACAACCGGAAAGCATATGCACAATAGTAATCTTAATAAACAAGACCCGTATACAAAGTCAGGAGTATATTCGATTACATGCCAAGATTCAGGCTGTCAAGCAAATTACATCGGGCAGAGTAGGAAAAGAATGGATACACAACACAATGAACACAGAAATGCGTTAAAATACGGGACACACTCGGCCGTAAGCGAACACAATAGTGCGACGCGGGACACAGTTTCACTAACAATGAAACCGACTTAAAAATAAAGCATCACGAACCGAAAGGCAGAGATCTTGACATAAAAGAAGCAATCAAGATATACTTAGTTAAAATAAACCACCCCAATAACTTATACGAACACACATTCATGAAGAGCTCACTCCTCTTCACTCTGCTTAAAAACACACCCCGTCGGAAGCAAGACAAAATATAATGACGTAGCCAAGCTAGATAAGGGATTAATAAGGGAAACATGTTACTGGATCAGGATGTATGATGTATCTTTATCTTCAATAAACCTAGGCCGGTAATAACGGTGCCGGGATATTCTTATTAGACCAGGCAGCACTTATATGGCTATTATCAAATGCGTGGCGAGAATTGAAACCAGATCTTTTTTAAAGATTAACCTGAACACAGTAACATACAGCACATTAGAGAGACTAGACTTGGCCACATTTCTAGGACGAACACTGAAATTTAGGTATGCGAGAAAGGAAATACCCAGGTATATGAGAGACCCTGTCCCACTTGAACCTCCCCCAGTTGAGTGTAGATAGTGATGAAGACAACTGCTCTCACCAGGACAGGCAAGACTCAACCAGATTAGTAACCTGTGCAATACAACTTGAATTGACCATTTAACTACAGTCACATATTCACTCTAAACAAGCAAGTTTGGAGGTCTATCACCACTTTCAGTATTTTAACAAAACATCACAACGACAATAATTAACAAGTATTGACGAGTTGAACTATCTCAACTAACACTGCAACTAAAGAAGTGTACATATTGTAAATATTTTCAACCATACTTTCAGACTTAAGGATTGTGTAACCTAAGTGTAAGAGATCTGATGCTGATCGCTTGACGATCGAAACTGGTCATCCAAGTATATTTGTTAATCTCCTGTAAATGTTTTCAATAACCCATCTCATTCGGGTACAATCGTGTTGACCGACTGAAAAGCATCAAACTTCCGTTTACTAAGGCAACACTGAAAGTGGCTTCAAACACCATAATGACTGCTCCAAGTTTCGATCATGCAACCTTGGAAGCAGCAGGGGAGAGCGTCACCGATGCGCCACACAGCGAGTATAAGAGAAGTAATGCCGAACTTATAATTACCTGTAGTGCATGTTCCTCCTTAACATCTATCCTTTCATCGTCTAACATATCACCATCCTCGTCCTGCAGGTTATCAGAGGGCAACAGCTCACTTGACTCCAGCGAAGTATTACAAGTATGATCCAATGTTAAAAATGACTACTAAATTATGTGTATTACAGGTATAACAAGTAAAAATTAACAGATCCTGGTTAATGTACAATTTACTATTACGCACTAGATTAAGTCACTAACCCTTCCGCTTCATGCACATCACTCAGATTGCGATGTTACACTATATACGAATTAAAATGCAACTTACCAAGTTAGGGAATTCATGTGTCAACCATTCTGGCTCAGTCTTGATCGATCGTTGTTCCCCCATTATGATCCGGAAACTACGCAAGAGAAAGGGCACTTACGAATCAACTAAATACATTATTTACACCATTACTCCAAATCAGTCTCATAATTAATTACTCAAATGAGGTAATTTCAGACTCCTTGAAGTGCGCTGTGATAAGGAGTGGTTATATACGTTTGTCAACATCAGTAAAACTCGTACATGAAGTTTCATGCAAGTTTGCAATATTAAGATACCATAACCTCAAAATTACCGTACCCCTATTCCGACCCAGTACGCCACTATGGCCGATTTCTTGTCTGCTATACCTCCTTCTCTAAATAAATTGTGTATGCCCAATAATGTAATTTCATTATAATTAACTTGGCCTCAATGATTAAATGATTTTCAACTGTATCTACAAAAAAAATATAGACAGGGTTGAGGACTGTCTTCAAGGAAATGAGAAAGCTGATTTCCCAGACAGTTTCAAATGATTTATTAATTTATGTTCAATCACGGTACACATTGTACATTCTTTCACATGCGAGTCATAACTTCTGATGTGTGAACGTCAATGGCTTAGTCGACTGGAGACAGGATTGAAGAAGACCATGCCGGGCTGCACTCAGATGATCGGCTATGCTGCGGGACGGTGGAAAACAACTGATCACCCACAGCCAAGTACACTCCAATGCAGGAAACCTCTTGGCTAGCTTCGATCAATCCTCAGGCTGAAGAAGCTGTAAACTCAAAGAGGATTATTTTTGGTGAACATGAATTTCCAGCCTGTAAAGCAACACAATTCCAGTTAACGCAGCATTTCTTGCAAGGAATAAGAGGGAGGGGACATTTGGAAGATGTGGTTGAACGTAATGGTGCAACACATTACCAATTACATTTAATACCCCCCACCTCAGTTTAATGGCAATTAAAACCTCCAGTTTCGGGCATGTTAAAAGGACCCCTGCAGGCAAAATGTACGAAGCCACATCATATTACTGTTAAATTCACAGAAAAAATCTGCATCACAGGATTATTGTGCCCATTGATTTAAAAGAGAGAGGGGAAGGAGTGTTGGTTGGTTCCTCAGTTTAGGGGCTGCGGCAACGCGGTCATGTAGCCCCGTGTACTTTGGGTGTGTGTAGAATCTGTCTGATAACCGGTGTTGATTGTGATGGCTGTATTAGTGTGTGTATCTGTTTTTTAATTTAAGTACAGACTGGAAATTATAATTTTTCAAATAGTTCTTACTTCTGCCGCCAAACGCCACGTTAACGACTACTAGGCCTAGTTCAGAACTTATCTACTAGACGCCACCGCAGTCGGCTCAAGGGAACGAACGTAGAAACCCAAGAGCGTTGTTTACATTCTTAACCTATCCTATTTAGCTTCACACAGGTGTAATTAGTGGAAGGTTCTTTAACATGCCATAAATCTATGACATGGGACCACCGGCTTTACTTGCCCTCCGAAGGAAGGCATACTGAGGGATTTTTAACGCTCTTAAAAAATCCGACGGCTTCGGCCGGGTTTGAACCCGCTATCTTGGGCATAGAAGCTCAGCATGCTACCAACTACGCCACCGAAGCCGCCGGGAAAGAGTGTGTCCTACAGACAAGTTCTCAATATTCTTGAAAATACTCTATGCCCTTTAAATATAAATTTACATTGGACTTAACTTCACCCATTATCTCACAACATGTGTGTTTTGAAATGTGCACATTAAATGCTAAAATCTATCGTTTTAAAGTTAGGCAATGATGACGTTGCTTTGTTGAAGAGGACTGGTGAAGTTCAAAACATGTGCACGTATATCTACCCCCAGTCAACTTTTTTGTCGTGTGGCCTCCTGAGAGGCCGAGTGCAGGTCTTTCTAGTCAACGCCCGTGGGCGACCTGCACACCGGAATGAGAGATGATTTAATGAAACTGGGCACGGATGTGGAAGGTAGCGGCCGTGGCCTGTCAGAGGTACCGTCCCAGCATTTGCCTAGAGTTGAAAATGGGAAACCTCGGAAAACCATTTCAAGGATGGCGACGGTGGGGTTCGAACCGACATCCACCGAGTCAGCAGAGAGCTTGGGCCCATGGCCGAACGCTGCGCTTTAGCAGCTGGCATACCTACACCTAATTATTATTCTTTCAGAGGGATTGGAGATGAGATGCAATGAATTGCTATAAAAATTGAAACAAGATTTCAGTGAACCGCCATCCAATACAATACCACCATTGAAATATTGCATTAATTTAAGTCGATGCGGTTCCACCTAGCCAATGTGTACAGCCGGATGTCGTAATAGATGGCAACTTCACAAGGAGCTGATAAAAGGATGAAATAAATGAATATGACCAAGCAGTTGGAATGAAGCGAGGTACGGTCCAGGCCATTGGGGGATGATGAAAATGGTAAACCTGACCAGAACAAATCCAAAACCAGTCGCCAGATAGATCGACCCCATGGCCTAGCACTGCACTTACATGATTGCAGCTACCAAATATGTAAAAACTTTACATTAAACTATATACAGTATACACACATGTACTGACAAAGTGCAATGTTTAGAAATTACTACAACATTAACATATTGTTACACCAGATTATATATATTTCCAGAATACTTTCACAGCACGTGTGCAAACCGTCCAACTATGCCTGTGGGTGTATTCCATCCTTCCCACCCTTGAGGGGGGCAATTCATAAGACAAGTAGGAAGCCTCAAAGAATAGCCAAGGTTGCTCCTTTTAGCCGCCTTGTACGATAGCCAGAGGATACCATGGGTGTAGTCTAAACCCCCACCCACAGGGGGCTGCAGTGTAGAAGCCACCTAAAGAAATTATATTGTGTTGTTGATTCATTTCGGGGCTTTGCGACATTGTGGTCATGTGGCCCCGTGTACTTAGGTGTGTGTGGAATTTGTCTGATAACCGGTGTTATTGTGAAGGCTGTATTAGTGTGTGTAGTTGTAACTCAGATGAGGATTAGAAAGGAGGCGGATATGGTCTCAATTAAGCATTCGCCTGGAATAGACGTGGGGAAACCACAGAAGCCACTTCCAGGATGGCTGAGGTGTGATTGGAACTTGCCTCTTCTCAGTTTTTGCACAACCCTCAGGCCAGAATTAAACTTCTTGGCAGAGCTGGGAATCGAACCCAGGCCTCCGCAGTGACAGCCAAGAGTACTAGCCACTACACAATGAGGCACAAAAGAAGGGATGTATATGGTCACTGTGCATAGTTGATGTGCGACAAGTGGCAGTACAGTATACCTGATCAGGCAATTGGTATCCGGTTTAAAATAGCAATGGCATCCACATCCACAGTTGTTTCAATTAAGACTTTTCTACCTCTGAAGGGACAAAGCTCCAGAGGCATTTCGTAATAATAGCAAGTCTATGAATTCAACGTTACAAGTCCAGATATTACAACCCACCAAACAGCAAGGCATTTGGGAGGAGGGAGTTAAGTACACGATTATCCGGGCCCTGCTGATAACTTATCACACTCCAAACAGTCACAAGCCTAAATTTTTGTCTCTATGTTAACCGTGGAAACTTGCAATTACATGTATAATTCTTTCAAGGTGTCACCATAGACATAATGATCATGATTTGTCAAACCCGAAACAAAACTTCCTCATGGAGAACATCTGGGAGAAGCTTATGCTATCTACTGATAGGGGCAGATGACCTCGTAGTTCTTCCCCTTAAAACCTCAACTACCTGACTGATAATAGCCTAACTACAAGGATGAACAGACACAAATCTACATCACAGATAAAGGTGACTAAAATGGACAATACTGTACCTGGTTTATACAAAGGATTTGTATAAAACTACTACCATACGGTCATCCAAGGGAAATCCACGCAGGTGCCTATGCTGGTTAGATGTCACCATCACAATTCGGAGCAGTACACGACCTTCTTGCCAGCATGGTAATTCTGCAATAAAGTGACAAAACTATTCATCATGAACAAGTGAAACAAAAGTTTGAGAAATGATGAGAATGTAGGCTACAAGTAGAGAATAAAGAGGATGTTCATCCTTCCCCTAAATATAATGTACACCATTAATCCCAATAGAAAAGGTCTACTGGTACTGTATGTGTTAACACATTTTCAATATATAGCCTATAATAATTTCTCATTCATACGCGGGCAGATTTTTTAAACTTCTAGCCGATGGCTGGATTACGAGCAACACACATCACATCCATCATTAATTCTCAAATATTGAAGAGCTTAAGATCAGTTAACATATACAGGATCTCATTATGTCTCTATTATTATAAACTTTGCACGACCTAAAACAGAACTTAATTCACACACAATCAATCGACAATATACTGCCATTTTATCGACTGAAACTACCATTATCTTTCTGTAAATCACCAAATGTCGAGACGTAATAATTATCTTGATTTGCGAACTCCTCATCACATGTATCCATTCACCGTCCATGTTCACGTTGCCATGGAAATATAATTTTCCCAAGGACCAACAAAATGAACGGAAAGCCCCTAAAATCTAGTGACAAACAAGCAAACAAGGTTGGTAACAAAACGGTTACCGAGTTCGGGCCCAAACAAAAGAATAATTATTTAACGGACGGAGAAAGTAGTATGGACTTTCTTAGGCCTGCTTCACTCATTGCTACGAAAATGTTCCTATCCTCAGAGTGTCTACCAGGAAGTCAGGAACAGATCAACAGTGCTCCCTCTGCCTCCTTTTGCTCTCAGATTCCTGAAGGTTTGCATCTGGTGTTGCAGTGTATTTAAGTGGTACTAAGTTAAGAGGGGAATAAGTATTTAGGTGAAATATAGGAACAACTTCTAATGTGGTATTAAAGTTTGAACGGTATGAACAGTCTTGAGCTCAAGTGGAAAAAAGATGGAACATCTTTTAAGCTGGTGTCTATGCCTATGCTGCATATAAGTTGCACCGACTGAGCTTTTAAGCTACTAAAGATAGCAGAGTTGCAGATAATATAGTGGGAGCTAATAAAAAAAACAACAGGATCGCTAAGGAGCGGGGGAAAGGATGTCTCTTTCGATGCGTGCTGAGCCCAAGATTACGGATCAAAAGAAAGATGATTCCCAAATAAGGAAACGAATGAATTGTTTAAAGCAAATCAAAAACAGGAATTAAATTTAAATAATTGATCAAAGAACCCAGAAGCGTGTAGGTCGTGACTGCGTTACAGTACGAAGCCAAGACCGACGAAACCGAACGAGAGATAAGTGAACTTAAAATTACAAATGAAAGAGGACGAAGCCAAAATGAACTATTTACTAATGTATTTGAAGTAAAATAAAACAAATGCGCGTAAGAGTAAGGATTAATCTAAACACAAAATGAAAGGTAAACGTGAAGAGGCATTAAAATCACTTAATAACAAACAAAATAAAATTAATGTCCAAGGATGGTATCCCAAAAAGTGGTACACAAAAACCAATATCCAGAGAAAAGTGTATAAATGAACTTAAGTACAAACAAAGATGAAACAAGATAAATTAAAAGGTACTTACAATTAATGTGCAACTAAACCGTAAGCGCGACTCGATAACCAAAATTTAAAGACAAAAAAAAAAAAAAAAAAAAAAAAAAGAGTATGGACGAGTCGAATAAGAGAACACCTCTACTTACGAGGATGACCTGGACTAGAATGCCAGCGCCAAAAACAGAACTAAGACGCTCATGATGTTGTGAAATCATGGGGTAGGGAGTGAAAGGGTGGGGAGTGGAGGAGTGCGTATGTAGGAAACTGGGGGGGCGGGGATGACACTGAGTTTCGTAATATAACGAAGTCAGAGGAAGCCACAAAATTAACACATAAAAATTAAGGAAATGAAAATTACGGTACATTAAATTACTTGACATTACCGGGACAGGAAATGAAAGGAAAAATTAATCAGCTAAGAAATATGCTTTGTAGGAAAATATAGGCTTACATAGAGGTAGAAATGTCGAAATACAACGACGTACGAAGAAACAAAGGAAATAAGGTGTGGCGAATGGATTGTGACCAACACAAAGACCATCGCTCACGTACTTTTCCTAAAACAGAGGGAAGGATCAACCTGCAAGCGAATGAGACATTGCTCCGTTACTTCAGTGATGCCATAACCCAAAAAACAAACTCTGATACGACAATCAAATTAAAGATGTCTCTAAAACAGTGCACATCAATTTGTGACGTAATACAGAGCGTTGGAAAGCCTCGCTGGAAAATAGCAGATATTTCAGAACTGAGAGATTTATGTAAAAACAAAACCGATTACATGAATGGGAGGGAAGACAAATAAACACAGAGACTTCGCTAAATTAACGTGAACGAAAGCGAAAGGACTTAAGTTCACAGGAATGACCTCACATCATTATAGGAAAGAAAATCAAAGCAGACACAAAAAATGCAAAAGGCGAAACAGAAATTTAAAAAGTCCTCTCGGCACGCCGGAAGGCGGAGATAGATTTCACCGGACAAACTTGGGGATATGCGAAAATAGGCAGAATATGCAGGTTTTCGTAGAAGGATCAGACCTCATTTACTGCGTGAAAGTATTTTATAATTGGAGAGTAATTAACTTTGTTTTTCGTCATTTTATGCATATTTTAAACATTCTATTGTCTTATGATGACGGTAACCTTCTTGTCATTTGGAGTCCATTTTTATACTTGTGGTCACACTGTCCTTATGCAAGGTTTCGACACTGATGTGTAACTATGTAACGGTCTGTTACATCTTCACGCAAAATTATATCTCCCGCAGAGATGTTGGTTGGTTCCTCAGTTTAGGGTCTGCGACAACGCGGTCATGTAACCCCGTGTACTTTGGGTGAGTGTAGAATCTGTCTGATAAACGGTGTGAATTGTGATGGCTGTATTAGTCTGTAATTCAGGTAAGGAATGCAGACGCTCAATTTCAAGCAGTAGTTCCTAATGTTGCTACCAGATACTACCGTCAACGAAACCTAGCTGTGAACTTGGCTACTAGAAGCCACCGCAATCAGCAACTCGCAACGAACGTTGGAACTTCCCCTCCAAAGGAAATCATACTGGGGGACTTTTAGCGCTCTTAGGAAATCTGACTACTTTGGCCGGCTTTGAACCCGCGACCTTGGGCATAGAAGTTCAGCATGCTACCTGTTACGTCATCGAAGCCACTTCACACTTAGTCAGATGGAAATCTGAATCTGATCTCGCGCAAGTGCGTTGTCATGGCAACGTCTGATGGCTCATCCCTCATCAATTTCGTAGTGTTGCCATGGCAACCACTGATTGCTCTTGGCATTTTCGTATAATTCCGAAATCATTTTTCTCATCCCATGGCGTAATGGTGGCTCGTATCAAAAATTATTTCAGACAAAAGTTTTAGGTAATTATTAGGGGAATATTGTCCATTTTGTACGGTTTTGATATTGTGCCTATTAAGAGAGATATGATTAATGTTTCCCGAAAAACCCACTTTTTCCCACCCCTTTGGTCAATGGTTGGTGCTATCAAAAAACGTTTCAAACATACATTTTTGAGCTTTATCCGGCACATAGTATGAACTTTGAACGGATTCGATATTTCACATATTAAGAGAGTTATAGCAATATTTCATTTTTTCGAAAAAAGTCCCCCATTTTCATCCCCTTCTACCGATTTAGCCCAGTAACGAACTTGACCGAGATTTTATGGGTATACATATTCAGTAAAAAATTCAAAGTGATTGGTGCAAAATTACGGCAGTTATCGTGTCCACAAGAAACTGATATACATATATATATATTGCTTCCTGGAACATTGGGACATTGACAGGTCGCAGTCGCGAATTGGCAGCAATCCTAAAATCTCGTTGCCTAGATCTGGCTTGTCTACAAGAGACATGGTGGAAAGGGCAGATATCTAGAGATATTGGAGAAGGGTATTAGTTGATCTATCATGGTATGACTAATAGCCAGGGAGTCGCTCTTGTAGTGAATGAAAAACTTCGCAACCAAGTATCAGCTGTACATCGCTACTCCGATCGTCTCATATCAGCAGTTATCGACACCCCAACTCGCCGTATACATATATTTTCAGCGTATGCCCCACAGACAGGCTGTGATGAGACAGCTAAAGACACTTTCTGGAACGAACTTCAAGATGCCGTTACAACGTGCAATGAAGAAGACCTATTTCTACTTTGTGGAGATCTTAATGGACATGTTGGCAGTACCAGCGAGGGGTATGAATTCCATGGAAATTTTGGCTATGATCTCAGAAATGAAGACGGGAACAGGATCCTTCAATTTGCTGAAGCAAATGATCTAATTATCACTAACACCTTCTTTAAGAAACGCAAATCACACTTGATCACCTACACTAGCGGAGGGCACAATACTCAGATTGACTATGTACTACTTCGTAGGAGAGATTTCCCAATTGTCATAGATACTAAGGTCATACCATCTGAATGTTTAGCCCCTCAACATAAACTGCTAGTTACCGATCTTAGAATGAAAGGTTACATAAGAAAACCCTATGTGAAATGTCATGCCAAAATCAAATCGTGGAAGCTACAAGACCATAAAGTGGCATTCAGTGAGAATATTGTGTTCCCTCCAGTTGATTCTGTAAATACGGATTATACTTGGGCATCATTCAACAACTGCGTAACTAGTATAGCTCAATCTGAGCTTGGTGTAACACAGCCCGGCACACGTAGAATTGATAAACAGACGTGGTTGTGGACAGACTAGGTACAGGACATGTTGCATGAAAAAAAAAAACGCTTTTAAACAGTTGCGAACATCACCGACTGAGGAGAATCTTCTGAAATACAAAGCCACCAAGAAGGAGGCAAAAAGAGCAGTTGCTGAGGCTAAAGTAGATCACTACAAACATTTATATGATCAACTGACAACTAAAGACGGAGACAAAATTATCTACCGACTAGCCCGAGCACGGTGTAGAGCAGGTCAGGATATAGAACACTATATGTGTGTGAAGGATAAGAATGGTCGACGACTTTACGATAGCAAGATGATTCTGCACCGTTGGCGAGAGTATTTTAGTGAAGTATTCAACACTGAATTCCCTCACCCACAAATACCAGACATCTATGTTACAGCTGGACCAGTACCTTGTATCACCGAAGATGAAGTCAAAGTTGCCATTCGTAGCATGAAAAATGGAAAGGCCCCAGGGCTAGATGACCTTCCTGCAGACATCTGGAAAATTGAGGAACTTACTGACAACGCGACCACCTGGCTGACAGAGTTCTTCAATTCAATTATTCTCTGAGGTCAAATACCTACAGATTGGTCAACTAGTATCACAGTACCTATCTTTAAGGGTAAGGGTGACCCAGCTGAATGTACCAATTACCGTCCAATTTGACTTCTCTCCCACACTATGAAAATATTCGAACGTATCCTAGACAATAGGCTGAGGAACATCGTACAGCTCTCAGCAAATCAATGTGGGTTTGTCAAGGGATGTGGCACGATAGACGCAATCTTTGCTGTGCGCCAGCTGATGGAGAAATTCCGAGAGAAGAGGAGGCCACTACATCTTGCTTTCCTTGACCTCGAGAAGGCATTTGATCGAGTACCACACCAGATGATTTGGTACGCTTTCCGAGATCAAGTTCCAGAAATGTATATAAACTGGATAAAAATGCTGTACAACAACACCAAAAGCCACGTGCGATGCCCTGCAGGACTCACTGTCAGCTTCCCTGTGACAGTTGGGGTTCATCAAGGCTCAGCTCTGTCTCCCCTGCTCATTGTTATCGTCATGAATTCCATAACGCGAGACCTGCAGAAGTGTGTCCCATGGACATTGCTATACGCTGATGATGTGATGCTTGCGGCAGACTCCAGGAAGGATCTTGAAACCCAAGTGCAGGCATGGCATGATCGTCTGCAAGGATTTGGTCTTCGTTTGAACATCCACAAGACTGAATACCTCGAAACGATTCCATCCCCTGGAACTATAGGTATTAATGGAGCTCCTGCTTGCCACGGTGGGTGAGTGGTTATAGTGTCGGACTACCAACCCCAAGATTGCAGGTTCGCCCCTGGCCATGGTAAGTGATTTTTGAAGGCGACAAAAATCACGATACTCATGTCATACGTTGTTGGCATGTTAAAGAACCCATTTGAATTCAGTAGGCCGTGTTCAATGGCAAAATTAATCTCGGGATTTTCCGCCAACACAAAGTTCCTCCATTCTCTACTTGAAAGCGCTGTAGTGTCAAGGAGTTTAGATATCTAACCTCCTTGACTTTCATAGCGTTCAAAGGAACGACAAAATTCGACATGCAAGCTACCCTCTGGGTGTCAATTAACAAAGCTTGCACCAGGCACCCGAGGCCATACGATATTATTATTATTATTAATGGAGCTTCTCTTTGTTGTTGTTTGAGTCTTCAGTCTTTTGATGGTTTGATGCAGCTATCCATGCCTCCCTGTCCTGAGCTAATCGTTTCATCTCTACAAAGCTACCACACCCTACATCCGAGGCAATCTGTTTAACATATTCTAACCTTGGTCTACCCCTACAGTTCTTGTCCTCGACCCTTCCTTCCATAACTAAGCTTGCTATTATTGGGTGTCTTAGTAAGGGTCCTACCAACCTATCTCTTCTCTTCATTAGCAGTCGCCAGAAACATCTCTCCTCTCCCACTCGTCTTAATACCTCTTTGTTTGTAACCCTATCTACCCATCTGATCTTCATCATTCTCCTGTAACACCACATTTCAAATGCATCAATTCTCCTCTTTTCTGCTGCACCAATAGTCCAAGTTTCACTTCCATAGAGCGCCACGCTCCAGACAAAGGCTTTCAAAAATGACTTCCTAATAACTAAATCTATATTCGATGTCAGCAGATTCCTTTTTTGTAGAAATGCTTTCTTTGCCTGAGCCAACCTACTTTTTATATCCTCTTTGCTTCGTCCATCACTGGTTATTCTGCTTCCTAAGTAACATAAGTCTCCTACTTCCTTCAGCTTTTCACCTGCCAATTTGATCTCCATAGAGGTTTCTGATTTATTTCGGATGCATTCCAGTATTTTTGTTTTATATTTATTAATTTTCATCATGAATTCTTTCCGTAAGACGAAGTCCATACCATTCAAAAACTCATTCAAATCCTCAGGCTTGTCGGCCAAGATGACGATGTCATCAGCAAATCTCAGAGTTGAAATTATTTCTCCTTGAATCTTCACTCCCACTTTACATTTTTCTCTAATTCCCTTCATTGCTTCTTCAATGTAAAGATTGAAAAGTATGGGTGATAATTTGCTGCCTTGCCTTACACCTTTCTGAATACCAGCTTCTCTCTCATGTCCTTCAACTCGAATGACTGCTGTCTGGTTTCTGTATAGATTGTATATCACCCTCCTATCCCTGTACTTTATTCCAATCGATTTCAAAATGTCAAACAATTTAGTCCAATCAACGTTATCAAAAGCCTTTTCTAAGTCTACAAAAGCCATGAACGTTCTCTTATCATTCTTTATTCTACATTCCAAAAATCAGCCTAAGACTTAATACAGCTACCCTTGTTCCTACATTTCTCCTGAAACCAAACTGGTCTTCACCCAACTCCGTTTCTATCTGGCTTTCAATCCTCTTGTAAATTATTCTAGACAGGATCTTTGAAGCATGAGTAATCAAGCTGATTGTACGGTAATCTTCACATCTGTCAGCTCCAACTTTCTTTGGTATAGGGATGATTACATTCTTCTTGAAATCAGGGGCTACCTCACCTGTCTCATAAATCCTACACACCAAGTGAAATAACCTGTTCAGACCTTCATCTCCTATGCAGCGTAGCAACTCAATCGGTATATCATCTATGCCTGGAGCTTTGTTCCTGCTTAAGTCTTTCAAAGCTCTATCAAATTCTGATCTCAATATTAAATCTCCTTTCGCATCCTCATCAATTTCCTCCTCCCTTTCCATTACATGATTCTCAATATCCCTTCCCTTATACAAACTCTCTATGTAAGCTTTCCATCTCTCAACCTTTTCTTCCCTATCTGTTAGAGGCTTTCCATTTTTGTCCTTAATATTACAGCACTTAGTCTTTTTTTCCCCAAAAGTATTCTTAATCCTTCGATAAGCTGTGTCTACTTTTCCTAATTTCAGACAATTTTCTATACCTGCACATTTCTCTTTCAACCATTCTTCTTTCGCTTCCTTGCACTTCTTGTTAACCTCATTTCTCAGACGTCTGTATTCTGCTTTCCCCTTTTCATCTCTTACATTCTTGTGTTTCCGCCTTTCATCCATCAATTCTAGTATATCCTGAGTGATCCACGGTTTTCTACCTATTCTTTCTTTCCTACCAATGTTTACTTCTGCGGATTTTGTTATTTCATTCTTCAAAAGTGCCCATTCGTCTGCAATTGAAGTTTGTTTAGGGTTTTTCATTAGTCCTTCCTTTATACTCTTCTTGAATCTTTCGTTTACATCCTTCTCTTTCAGTCTGTCTATTGCCCACCTTTTTGGCTTTTGACTTTTCTTCAGTTTCTTCAACTTTATTCTGCATTTCAATACAACCAGATTGTGGTCAGAGTTTATGTCAGCACCAGGATATGTTTTACAATCCAAAATCTGGTTTCGAAACCTCTGCTTGACCATAATGAAGTCGATTTGGTAACGCCCTGTATCTCCTGGTCTCATCCATGTGTATATTCTTCTATTGTGGTTATTGAATAAGGTGTTGGCTATGACCAACTCATGCGCGGTGCAGAATTCTACCAGCCTGCTTCCTCGATCATTCCTTTCACCTAATCCGAAATCTCCTACTATCTTCTCTTCTCTCCATTTTCCTACCACAGCATTCCAATCTCCCATTACTATAACATTTTCATCACCCTTGATATACCTCATAATTTCGTCTATTTCTTCGTAGGTACCTTTTCAACATCCTCATCATCAGCTTGACTGGTAGGCATATAGACTTGTACCACTGTGGTGCAGGTAGGTTTAGTATTGATTTTTGCTACAATAATCCGTTCACTATATTGCTCATAATATTCCACCCGCTGTCCAAGCTTCCTACTCAATATGAGGCCAACCCCTGCTTGGCCATTGTTTGATTTAGTGCTAATGACCCTATAATCTCCTGACCAAAAGTCCTGTCCTTCCTGCCAGCGCATTTCACTAATCCCAAACAAATCCAACCTCAACCTATCCATTTCCCTTTCTAAGTTTTCTAACCTTCCACTTCCTAGCAGACTTCTAACATTCCACGCTCCGATCCGGAGAATGTCAGATTTCCTCTTTGTCACTTCTGTGATGTTAACCCCCTCTCGAGTAGTCCCCACCCGGAGATCCGAACGGGGGACTAGTTTACCTCCGGACTGAAATTTTACAAGGGAGGAGGCCATCATCACATGTAATTATGCATAGAGAGGTGCATATACTCGGGAATAGCATACGGCTGTAGTTTCCCGTTGCTTTCAGCCGTGCAGCAGGACGCAGTGTAGCCATTATTTGGCTTATGTTATCAATATCTTAACCGTCTATAAGACTAGTAAAGAATTGATTTATTCTGAAAGGCTGCTACTCCCTTTCAGAATAAGTAAAGAGCAATTCTACTAACAAAAATACTAACCTTCTACCGTACTAACAATTAAATATCAAAATTCTACTAACGAAAAAAATACTAAAGTTCCACCAACAACAAATACTACCACTAAATCAGTCTGTCACCAGGCAACTCACATGCACCCTCACACATCACAGTCTACTGAAACAATGAACTATAACTAATAAGCATGCAACTGCTACCAGGCACACTCACACACCACAGTCTAATAGAACAATGACTTATATCTAATAGACAAACTAACTACCTACTTCTTTCCACCTCTAGCCCGGGAAGACTCCTTGGTCATACATACAGTTTGTATACAGTATGCAAACAATCTGCATACAGTATGCCAACAATCTACATACAGTCTGCAAACAAATCTGCCGGTGTGGACTAGGCATAACACGCAAAACACACAAGTCCAGGATGTTGTAATTTGTTGACCTGAGGTACTTTTCGAAGAATAGAAGCGGGTCAGTAACCTCCACAACTCCCCTTGCTAGCCATCTGCAGCCGTTCATGGACTTCAGTATTCCTGATAACGATGGGATGTTCCAGCCATCTCATCGGGCTGCGGATGTCGAAGACTGGTTAGAAGAGCATTATGGAGAGCTCCAACGAAGGGAGTGGCCAGCAAGTTCCCCCGATATGAATCCAATCCAACATTTATGGGAAGTGGTGGAGAGAACAAGTCGAAACTAAGCTTCTGCACCTAATGATACCAGGGAACTTTGGGCAGCTATTCAAACAGCATGGCTTAAAGGACTCCGGAATGTCCTATATTGCCCATGGTAATTTCCAACTCTTTATTTGCCCTTTTCTCAGAAACTAACAGGGACTAATCGAATTATTTCATGGATGTTCGTGATGACTGTCTCCTTACTTTAACACAAGCTTCTTAAAAAAATAATGTAGTTTTGAATTTCCATTTTTTAAAATTTCATAATTTTAACAGCACTTACATGAACATTTCCATCTGGCAAAATTAAACTAAGATTAAAAAAACGGACGTGTTAATTCGCTGTATTAATAAAATATAACACGTAGGCTATAAGAAAGAATTACATACACTAATTTCAGCTTTGTAAGTTGAAACGTTCCGAAAAAAAAGGGAAATTTTATATCCAGAAAAAAGTTTTAGCGAGAAATTGTAAGCAAAGATTTATCCAGCGGCTTCGGTGGCGTACTTGGTAGCATGCTGAGCTTCTATGCCCAAGGTCGCGGGTTCAAACTCAGCCGAAGTCGTCGAATTTTAAAAATCCCTCAGTATGCCTTCCTTCGAAGGTGAAGTAAAGCCAAAGGGCTCATGTCATACATTTATGGCATGTACAGTAAAAGCTCCTACCACTAACCAAGTGAAGCTAAAATTTGTAGGTTAGATTTGATAACACTATATTAGTTCCAACGTTCGTCACCAGGTGCTGGTTGCGGTGGCATCTAGTATCCACGTTCAGAGCTAGGTGTCGTTTAGGAGCAATAGTAGGAACTACTTTTAATTGAACGTCTGCAGTACTTACCCGAATCACTGATAACACACACACACACAAACGCCGACGGTTCTTGCAACAAATTAAATGTTTAAAATAAAACTGAGATAAAGGCTGCTGAAAACACCACTTCGAAGCGCAATACTAAGTATACAAAATAAAAGAATGCAGGCAAGATATGTAACCATAACTTTCATTGGCGGATTTTAAACTTAGCGCTTCTACTCGGCCAATAGCGTGGCATCTTCTATTGGATATCGGGTGAAGCCTATTCGATATCCTGCATGGCATGCGGTACATGTACGCAAAATGGTGGTCATTTCGTCTGAATAATAAAATAATGTAACAAGAAAAATATTTTTGTCATAAAAGAGGGTATTTATGACCACATTGCCATGAGTGTAATTAATTAATAAAAAGGTAGAATATGTAACAGCATTAAGGTTAAGCTATAAATAATATTATTATGTAATTAATTTAGATGTTAATATTAGATTTAAGTTTTGAAAAAAAATTAGAATTACTGTCTAAAATTTTGTAGGTTTACTGTTATCGGGGTTAAAGACCCTGTTGTAAACCAGCATAAATCAATAAATAAATAAACAGCTGAGTAAATACGGTATATAAATTTGTCTGATACCCTGTGTTTTGTAGTGTCTGTAGAAGTGTATGTATTTGTAATTCAGGTGTGAGGATTGGGGACCGAGGCGGACGTGGCCTTCAGTTAGGAACCATCCCAGCACTTGCCTGGTGTTGAGTTGGCAGCAAGCACAAGAGTTGGTAGTGCAGTATCTTTCACGTATTCTTTGATCAGTGAGAATCAGTATCAAAAAACAATGGTGTGTATCGTGTGAATTGTGAACTTTTCCACAACGAATAATAAAATATGTATTCTGGAGGAGTCTATGTGATTTATTAGAAGTGAACCTGAAGTTATATGGCGACCGTGACAGGACTCATTCATAGAAAAACGTCCCCGTGTAGAAATAAGAAGGAAAGACTCATGAAAGAGAGAACCGTAAAGTGGTGGTTATTTACGCGCTCACACAAACAACTAATGGCGTCGTTAGAAGACGATGAAACTGAAACGGAAAAAGTCCAAGTGCAACTTGAAATCCTTCTAGAAAAGTATGATGATATCTCTGATTTAGATGGATTAATATTTCAACAGATGATAGACGACGAGTGTGATGATGACTAAATAGAAAACGGAATGTGAATCAGCTAATGATTACAAACACAAATTCCTTAGCTGTAGAGCAAAAGCAACACGTTTTATGAATCCCGCTGTTTCCATTACCCATCCACAAAGTGTAGTGAATGACGAAGTGTGAGATAAAAAGAAATATAGACTTCCAAGAATAGAATTTAAGCAGTTTTCTGGGGAAATAATTGATTGGTTATATTTTTGGAGCCAGTTCCGTAAAATTCACGAGGATGAGGACATTGGGAAGGAAGATAAATTTCAATATTTAATTCAGGCTATGACAGAAGGTTCTAGAGCATATGAATTAGTTACTAGTTTTGCACCAACTGTCGAGAATTATGATAAAGCTATAGAGTCTTCAAGCTCGATTCGGTAGAAAGGACGTGCAGGTGGAAGTTTATGTTCGTGAATTACTCAAACTAGTATTGTTGACGAACGCAGTCAATTCCAAGGAAAGGCCAACACTGAGTAGCTTGTATGATAAATTAGAGTCGCATCTAAAATCGCTGGAAAGTTTAGGAGTTACTACAGAGAAATGTACTGCAATGCTGTATCCCCTAATTGAATCATCTTTGCCAGAATACCTATTAAGAGCATGGCAGAGGAATACTTCCTTCAGGTGTGATTCCGTATCCAAAGATCGTTTGCAGCAGCTCATGGCTTTTCTTCAAAATGAAGTAGTAAGTGAAGAAAGAATTTCATTGGCTATGAAAGGGTTTAGTATTAGCCCATCCCAAGGATCTAAGATTAAGGGAGACAAGAAACCAAGGGATGTCATTGAACCAAATATACCTACTGCTTCTGCTTTGTTTGCTGATGTTTCTAAGAGACAGGAGTGTTTTTTTTTTGTCTTAAACCTCATTCAAGCCCAGAGTGCATTAAAGCTCACAAAATGACTGTAGGGGAGAAAAGGAAAATCTTGACTGATAAACACTGTTGCTTCAATTGTTTAAAGAAGGGCCATGCATGTAGAGCTTGTAAATCGATTGTCAGATGCATTGTTTGTGGTGGAAAACATGTGGTATTAATGTGTTATAAGCTCCGTGACAATGAAAATCTGTCCAAACAGAATTACGAGGGAGACAGGAATTTGGTTCACCAGGATGGCAATAATGTGGATAAGGCATTAGCTAATGTGTCTTGTTCTCCTGAGGTGTACTTGTAAACCCTGGCAGTTGTCGTTAAAGGAAAGGGTAAACAAAACAAGTAGTTCCGTGAAGAACTATACAGCCTATTTTCATATAGCCCACTTATTGCAACTATCAACATACACAATTTCAGTTTGATTGCTGTAATAGATTCGTAGATATTGAGAACCGACTAAATAATTCGGATTGTCGCCATGTTGGATTCTATATATGTAGGTCCTAGAGTTATGTACTGTTACATGCTGATTATTGTGTACGTGTAGTATTCAAACTTCAATCGCATAATTAGGACACTAGAAGTTACAAGGAGATTTTAAAATTTCGCACAGCTGCCATCTTTAGGTTATGGAAACAATTGAAATAAATTAGATGCTAGTGGAATACCATTCGTATAAGGATTTACTGTACCAAGTTTCACTGCTCTCGGATGGTTAAATTGCGATAAACGTCCATGTGATTATTTATAATTCGCGTCGCCGCCATGTTGGATTTGTGATCACCAGGTTATTTAAAGTCCTATAAGTGAACTTGAGTTCATAGCCCCTATGAACAATAAAAAATTCAGTTTGATTGCTACAATAGATTCGTAGATATTGAGAGCCGTCTAAATATTTCGGATGGTCGCCATGTTGGATTGTTAAATGTATAGGCCATAGAGTCATGTACCATTAAAGGAAAATTATTGCGTAGGTTCATTATTCAAACTTTCACTTCGATCGCATGACTACATCACAAGAAATAAAAATTAATTTTAAAACTCGCACTGCCGCCATCTTGATGTTATGTAAACTATTTAACTAAATTAGATACCGGTGGATTACAACGTGTATAAATATTTCCTGTACGAGATTTCAGTGCGTTTGGAGCATTAAATCGCGAGAAAGGTCTATTTCAAATTTCCTAATTCACTTGGCCGCCATGTTTGTTTTGTATATAACCGGTTTTTAAAGTCGTATAAATGGACTTCCAGTAGTGCCCTTTATCTCCGTACAAAACTTCAGGGAGATACCGCTAATAGTTTCAGAGATACAGAATGCCGGTGAAATATTTCGCACATCCGCCATCTTGTGGTTATGAAAATAAATGAACGAAGTTATGTGTCGGTGCATTACAATGTATATAAACATATACTGTACCAAGTTTCTTTGCGTTTGGTTGGATAAATCGCGAGAAACGTCTATTTAAACGTCGCAACTTCGCTTGGCCGCCATGTTGGTTTTGTAGTTACCAGGGTTTCAAAGATCACATAAGTGAACTTATAGTAGTTCCCTTTATGACCATACATGATGTCAGGGTAATATCGGTAATCGTTTCGGAGATATTGAATGCTGGTGAAATATTTCGCACAGCCGCCATGTTGGATTGGTGAGTCGTAACAAAATTTGAAGGGCACGGTCGAGGTCGCCCGGAATAGTGCTATGAACTTACCGAGTTTCATTGAAATCGCTCCATCCGTTTAGATTTTATTAGGGGGGGGGGACACACACACGAATCACACACACACACTCACACACACACGGACAAAAGGTGATCTCATAAGCCTATTTTTTCAAAATTGAAAATAGGCTAAAAACTGTATGAGCTGTCATTGATACTGGGTCTACTAAATCCTACATTGCATGTGACCTAGCCGAAGAAATGGGGATCAGTCAATCAGGAAGGAAACGTTAATACATTCCTTTCCTCAGCGGGGGGTCCCTGGCAAGGAGTAACATCCTGCAAACCATAACGCTGGACCTTGAGCGGGTATCGTGACGCGTCTGCAGGTGGCGGGTAGCCGGCACCTGTCTGGCAGCGACAGTTGACCACTGACGAGCCGGACAGGTGTTTTTCTGAATATATTGAATAAGAGATCGTGGACCACTTCCCCAACCCCAAGGTGTTAAGTGTGGCTTGCCTTAATCCGTGCCGAAGGTGTGCATGGCACATAGGTGATGTGTCCTTAACGGAGCCTCAGGGAAACTGGGCGACCTCCCTGAGAATGCAGCCTTGCTCGGACAATCGGAGCTCTGTCGGAGTGGACTATTTATTTCTCCGATACTCGTGGGACCCATATGGAGAACCAAGAACAAACCTGAAGCGAAAGCTCAACTAAGAAAATACAAGGAATGGACTCGGCCATAGACTTGTCGACATCAGAAGACTCCACAATGGAGGTGACTGAAATAACTCCAGGAAAGGTTATAGCACCAGGTACGTCAGGAGCTGGGATCAAACCTAAGAAACTCTCTGGAGCACAAAGGAAGAAACAAACGAGGGAAAGGAAGATGAGAGAAGGGACTTGGACGGAAAACAAACCGTCCAGGACCGAAAAGACCTCAACTCAAAAAAGACCTCGCTCTGAATCAAGTACCCCTAAACAGCGAGAACCTAAGCATCGTAGGAATGAACCAACTCAACCTTTGAGCTACAGGGACGCTGCTTAAGGTATCAAGGTAGCCGTAATGGCCAAAAACCAACAACTTAATCAGGAACAAGCAGAACTGGTGAAAGGGAAAATTCAGGAAATGTTGGATGATAACCCTGAACAGGTGTCACCACAATTTATAGACAATAAATTCTCACAGGGTATCTTTTAGATGACCTGTGAGAATGAACAAACAAAACACTGGTTATCCGGAGCTATAGGCAGACTTAGCAGCCCTTGGGAGGGAATGGAGTTACAAGTTGTAGACTCCAAAGATCTTCCAAGGAGGCCAAGGGTCCTAGTCTGGGTACCAGCAACAAATGATGTGGAAACCATCAAAAAGAGACTGAAGGCACAGAATTCAGGACTTGAGGTAGGTGAATGGCATCTTATGAGCCAAAAGGTGACCGAGAAATGCCAAACCTCGACTCGTATGAAAAGCTAGAAGCCAAACAATTTAAGGTCTTCCGCGGCCTAAGTCAGGTAACCTTTAAACCATTAAAAGGCAAACCCAGACCCAAGGGCGCTAATGAGAGTGGTCCAGATAAATCTTCAGCATAGCAGTGCTGCCGAGGCAGCACCGTGTGTGATGATGAGAGACTGTGACCTGGCTCTCATTCAGGAACCCTGGGCTGTAAAAGGCAAAATTAAGGGACTGGGAGGAGTTGGAGGCGAACTGATATTCAGTCGGACAAACCAGACTCTCAGAACCTGTATACTTGCCAAAAAAAGGAATAAAGATACTGCCACTGATGGATTTCTGTTCCAGAG
Organism: Meconema thalassinum; assembly: GCA_946902985.2. Taxonomy (NCBI): domain Eukaryota; kingdom Metazoa; phylum Arthropoda; class Insecta; order Orthoptera; family Tettigoniidae; genus Meconema; species Meconema thalassinum. Next base: position 212,428,630 of record OX336395.1, read on the forward strand.
ACCTCACGCCAGTGGCAATTCAGACATCATCAAAGGATGGGTCAAGGAGAATCATCCTTGGATCTGCATTCCTTCCCTATGATGAGCTCCTCTTACCAAGGTAAATACATTCCGATACCTAGGCTCACGATGAATGGCGACAGCTCTGTGAATGAAGATGTGCGAGCACGAATCAATGCGACTTGGATTCGATTCAGAGATGTCACCGGTGTTCTTTGAGATAAGAAGATGCCTATCCGCCTAAAATCAAAGGTATACCGCACAATGGTGAGACCAGTTGCGTTATATGGTACCGAGTGTTGGCCAGCACCTAGAAGTGCTGAGCACTCGCTTCATGTCATGGAAATGCGGATGCTGCGAAGATCATTAGACATTTCTCTGCTTAACCATATCCCCAACACAACGATTCGACATACCGCTGGCGTGGCTCCAATCAATGAGAAAATGCAGGAATGGAGACTCCGTTGGTATGGGCACGTTGTCCGTGCACCACGAAGTTCAGTCATCGGCTCGGCCTACCATCTAACGGTCGACGGCCAGAGACAGCGTGGGAGACCAAAATTGCGGTGGCTCGACACCATTAAAGCCGATTTACGATCAAGAAACTTGAAATCACGCGAAGCATTAGATCGCAAGAAATAGCGTGCATTGATCCAAAAAGAGGACCCCGTTCGTACGGGATGACGCTAAGAAGAGGAAGAAGAAGAAGATACATATATATATACATACATAAATTATATATAAACTTTTGAACTGACGGTGGTTTTTGGGTCTGGGGGATGTGAAACGCACAGATATGTCGAAATTTTCCGGAAATCGAAACATGGTACCCATTGCAATAGTTAGCTTTCTAATGAAACCTACCTAAAATATTACCATCAACGACACCTAGCTGTGAACTTGGCTACTAGATGCCACCGGAACTATCAACTCGCAACGAACGTTGGAACTTCCCCTCCGAAGGAAAGCAAACTCAGGGTTTTTAGCGCTCTTAGTAAATCCGACGACTTCAGCCGGGTTTGAACCCGCGACCTTGGGCATAGAAGTTCAGCATGCTACCAGTTTCGATACCGAAGTCGCTTCCCACAGACAGATAGAAAACTGGATGTTATCTCGTGCAGTGGCGTTGTCATAGCAACTGCTGATGGCTCATCCCTTATCAATTAAAAGTAAAGTTGTCATGGCAACCTCTCTTGGCACTTGGCATTTTCTTATAATTTAAATCATTTTGCTCACCCCGTGGCGTAATGGTGGGTCATATAAAAAAAATTTCAGACAAAAGTTTTAGGTAATTATTGGTGGAATATTGTCCATTTTGTACGGTTTTGATATTGTGCCTATTAAGAGAGATACGATTAATGTTTCCCGAAAAACCCACTTTTTCCCACCCCTTCGGTCAATGGTTGGTGCTATCAAAAAACTCTTCAAACATAAATTTTAGGGCCTTGTCCGACACATAGTATGAACTTTGAATGGATTCAATATTTCAGATATTAAGAGAGTTATAGCGATATTTCACTTTTTCGAAAAAAGCCTCCCATTTTCACCCCCCTTTGACCGATCTTTCCCATTAACTAACTCGACCGAGATTTTAAGGGGATACATATTACGTAAAAAATTCAAAGTGATTGGTGCAAAATTACGGCAGTTATCGTGTCCACAAGAAACTGATATACATATATATATATTCATATATATATATATGCATACATAAATTATATATAAACTTTTGAACTGTCCGTGGTTTTGGGGTCTGGGGGATGTGAAACGCGAAGATATGTCGAAATTTTCCGGAAGTCGAAACATGGGACCCATTGCAATAGTTAGCTTTCTAATGAAATCTACCTAAATGACTTCATAGCAAAATAAATCTGATGATTGAATCGTAATTACTTAGTTGCGTTGGTTGCGAGCGAGAGCTCGTCTCAAAGCGCGTGGTCTACATGGCCACAGAAAATGGAAGAAGGAACCTTCCTGCTTAGAGCGCTGGCACTCGCCTCGTAAAAATAAGACGCAGAACACCCCCTCTCCAGAACATGAAGGGGGCCAATGGGAGAAGCAAAGCTTGGCAACAAGTTATGCCTCGGCCAATGGAATAAAATTGAGTTAGTAGGGGTGGAAAGTTTCACCATCTGGCGAAACGTCTACGCAGAATTACTAAGTTTGAACGCAGTAACAGTGACAGAGAAACGTATGTCACAATAATGCAACACGAAGGAAATGATAATAATAATAATAATAACATGAGAAAAAAATAATGAACCTGATAAAAACGGTTCAAAATTCCCCTGTTCTCCCAAAAAAAATCTCGGCCGTGGAAAATTTCTTTTTTCCTACAAATGGAGAGGCAAAAAAATCGAAAGGGGAGAAAAAAATTGAATAAAAGAATAAAAACTGGGTACGAAGGACCTCCAGAAAAAACATCAAAAACTGAACAGTGGTCTAATTCTGTCGCGAAGTGAAAGTAGTACTCCTGTCACCTCGCGCCCTTACTAGCCACCACTGTCATAAGTACTGCGTCCAAAAGAAATACAGTGAGTTTATATAGTAATTGTAATTGTTGTTCTTGCTAGTTTATGATGTCGTGAAGTTCGGAAATCTTCAAGGCAGAGCTTACACCATGGCGGTCAATCTCTTCAGTCTCTGATGAGAAAAGATAGACAAAGTAAAATTGTGATCACTCAAAAAGAAAATATAAGGGGAACACCCGGTGTATATCAAGGAAGTTGCATCGGGTAAACATTTGGGGTTACGTAGTCTTTGTAAGAGGGAAAGCGGGATCCATTTGTCAGCTGGAAAGTAAAGGTATGAATAGACAAGGTCGGCAGACCAAATGACAAGAGAGTAACGAGCCGTGAATAGGGTCCAAGGATTCACCGGCCGCTTCTCTGGTACTTGGAGACTAGCTATCGCCACCAAGAACACACTTTAAATACATGACAGTTACAGGAAAATAACACACCTTATTTCAGAGAAAACATATCAGATTGAAACGATTTATAAAAATATGATTTCACCAAAACGTAAAACAGAAGTTTCTCGAAAAGTAAGCAACTATATCAATAAACTAGAAACAAATCATTGCCACTACAAGGAATGAATTTAGCCGACAGACCATCCTAGGCGCTGCCGAACAATAGCGAGTCGTGTCTGCAGCTTGGACAATGGGCCGGCCCGGCTCCTTACGACAAAAGCAGGCAGGTACTGGAAATCGCTTTAGGCAGAAGTATAGTCCAACACATCTCGCTTGAGTCTCTCGTACAAATCAGGACGCCACGGGCAACTCCTGCCTTGCCACAAAAGTGAATGGAAAGGGATCACGCCAATCAAGGTTTCAACAGACACGCATGCTAGATAGGTCATTAACGAACTCAGGTATCCAATTAGGACAAAAGGAAAACAAAAAAACACAGCGTTATAGCGAGAGAAAATTCACAGAATTACTTAGCCGACCTCTTCAATTGGGTGACGTGGGCTGAAGTTACTGAATTGTCACAATCGTCCAACAACTCTACCGAGACAGGATTCAGGAAACGAACTGTGGTCTTCGGAGTTGACCAACGCAGACACAGTTTACTGGAAATATGTTTGGTAGCATCACTCAAAGGATGTAAACGACACAAAACTTTGTCCCCAATTTAGAATGTAACATCATGGTGCCCTACGTTGTAACGTTTCGCCACTCGGGCTTTTGCTTTCTTGAGGTGACCGATAGCGATTGTCCATTTTTGAGCAACGGAGGTAGTGCGAGAAGGTACAGAAAGATATTCAATATTCCATTTGAGTAGCAAGGGGTCGACAAGAGTTCGGCCTAGAAATAATTCAGCTGGAGTAGTTTGAACGGATGAATGGAAAGAGGTATTGAACCCGAGACTGAAATACTGTAGGTTCGTATCCCAGGAGGTTTGATCGGCATTGTTAAAAGCGGGCATACAAGCCTTCAAGTTTTTGTGAAAACGCTCTACGTGATTTCCCTGCGGTCGATACGGTGACAAGAAAAAATGTTTGATGCCCCAGTTAAATACCATAGTTTCAAAAGCTTTGGAACGGAACACAGAGGCGTTATCTGAGACAATGTACTTGGGAGGACCAAAAACTGCAAATATATATCTAGACAAGAAATGGATAGTAGTGTGAGAAGTGATATTCTTTACTGGAAATAACTAAACAAACTTCGAAAAACCATCAATGACAGTTAAAATGGCTTGATTGCCAGATTTTGATCTCACGACTGGACCAAAGTAATCAATGAAAAGGCGTTCTCCAGGGCGAGTGACAATACCAGCTTGGTGGAAGCCGACACGAGTGTTCTGTGCAGGTTTAGAACGCTGGCAGACTAAACATCTTCTGACATGAGCAAAAGCATCTACCTTAATTGAGGGCCAATAAAATTCACCGGATATCTTACGGAAAGTGCGTTGCATCCCAGCATGAAATCCCAGTGCAGAGTCATGATATTATGTCAAAAGCCAATGGAGCAAAAATTCTAAAATTAGAAGAGATAGGAAGAATATAGCCAATGACATCATTTCGAACACAAAAGTTACTTACTGCCGGATCTTTGTTTGCAATTTTTGCACGGAGGTCAGTGCAAACTGGATCCCCACACTGGAATTTCTGGATATCCACAAAAGACCAAGGACAATGTTGAAATAGGAAAACATTTTCTTGAAGTGGTGTATTGATAGAAATGCTCTCGATTGGAGTCCTAGGGGTCTCTTCAAACATGCGTGACAGGCAGTCAGCTACCGGGTTCTCGCTCCCTTTCACGTGGATGATATCAAACTTAAAAGATGACAACCTCAAAATCCCCCTGTTGATGCGTCCAAGCTTTCTTACGTGAGATAGACTCCATTTCAAAGCCTCATTGTCGGTATAAACAGTAAAGTGACGGTGTTCCAAAATAGTCCTGAACTTTACACATCCAAAAACCACAGCAAAACTTTCCTTCTCGAAAATTGAGTAACGTCGTTCATGTTGATTTAACATACGACTCGCGAAGGCCACTGGTGCAAATTTTCCATCTACACGCTTGCTCAAAACACTAAAAATGGCCAAATCACTGGCATCACAATGTAAAAAGAAAGCTGATTCGAAATCATGCGTGAGCAGTACTGGTGCTAACATAAGTGCTTCTTTCAAAACATTGAAATCCATGTCCTGTTCTGGCCCCCACAAAAATTTCACATTCTTCTTTTTGAGGGCATTTAGAGGTGCCGAAATGTCAGAGAAGTTTTTGATAAAACGAAAACAGAATGTGAACATAACCATTACTCTTCTCAAGGCCTTAACTGTGGAGGGTACAGGTAACTGACGAATGCAATCTGCGCGCTCGGGTATGCCACGGATACCATCGGCTGACTGAATGTGGCCCAGAAATTTAATTTGGGTGCAGCCCAAAGAGGTCTTTTAAGGATTGATAGTGAGACCGGCCTTCCTGAGGCGGGAGAAAACTTCCCTAAGATGAACGACATGTTCCTCAAAAGATCTGCTGTATACGACTAAATCGTCAAGATAATTAAATACAAAATTGAACTTCAGGTCACCCAAGTTGTTGTCTAGTACGCGACTGAGGACTTGCGCACCAACAGCTATGCCCATCGGGACACGTGTAAAATTATATAATCCGAAAGGGGTGTTAAAAGCAGTGAATTCGCGACTCTCAGCATCCAAGGGAATTTGAGAATATGCATTTCTTAGATCAATGTTGGAATACACATTTGCCCCGTGGAAATGCTGAAAAGCACTCTCAATTATTGTAGGGAGCGGAAAATAATCGAAGACGAACTTCTTGTTCAATTTTCGGTAGTCTACGACTAACCAGTACTCGCCCTCTTCTTTCTTGGGAATTAAGAAAGCAGGAGACCCATAAGCTGATTTGGAAGGAACCACTACTCCCCGATCTTGAAAATCATTGATATACTTCTTCATGGACAAGAGCTTTGGCGGATTACAAGGAAATGGAGGTCTTCGAACAGGTACATTGTCGCTCAAGTCAATGTGGCATTCGTGATTTAGAGCAAAACCTAAATCTTCTGTGAGGACATCAGAAAATTCCTGAACTAAATCATTGAGAGTATCACGTTGCTCGGACATCAAAGTTAATGGAAGTCGTACGGAAAATACAGGAGACACATCAACGGAGTTAGAAGTACATTCTTCAAAGGGGAACATTCTATCTGAGCGAAATTTGAAACAAAATGAATCGTTAATAAAATCTAACTGCATACCGGTTTTATGCATGAAGTCAATTCCTAGAATACATTGAGTGGAGAGATTGTTAAGCACATGAAAGAAATGTTTCCAAGGAAACCCATGGATTTTAATGCGACATAGAATAGTTTCGGCATCGTCGATAACCGACGATCCCGCAGACAGGAACTGACATTTATTCTGTAAGGGACGTTTTTGTGTAGTTCGGATGCTATCTGCCACTGAACGGCGGATGAAACTTTTGGTGGCGCCTGTGTCCAAAATAGCAGGTGCCGAGACATTATCGAAATTTACTGAGACTCCTGGTTGTAACACAACATTAAAATTAGATGCTTCGTCAAGTTTGGATGGAGGACTGCTCCGGGAGGCGAACTCAGAACACCTTCCTATTAGTTTCCCTGATTGGAATTGCAATTCGGACAGGATCGGGTCGTGACTTCATTCATTCCACACCCAAAACAAAATTTTCGACGTTTTGAAGAACACATGTTAAAATGATGGCCCTGCTTATTACAGTTCCAGCAAGTCAGCTTTGAATAATTACGAGAGGGTCCCTGTGCATTCTGAGGCACAGTAGAATTGTCAGAACGTTTCTTTGGGAGTGGCTTGTTGTCTTCCAAGAAACTCACAGAACGGCGAGGGGGAAGTCTAGGCATCTCACGGGTGTCACCAAACTAATTATCAGCTGAGTGTTGGTGCTTACTTGAAGTGAAAGCTAACTCGGGGAAAATAACATTGTCTGAACTCGGAGGGGCTGAGTAGTTTAAACAAGATCTAGCATTTGCTTCGTACTCACGGCCCTGTAAAATGTTGTCTTCAATAGACAAAACAGAATTGCGCCGGATGAAATATTTATACATGGGATTCAAATTTCTGTAGGTGATTTCTACAAGTTCTCTTGGATGAAAGGGATGGGGGAGGTTAGCGGCCAAAAGACGGATGACAGTTGTATAATAATCTAGCATCTCAGTGGGGGCCTGGGTTCGCATCAAGATCTCTTGTTTCAAGGCAAAATCAAAGTCCGGGGGAGTAAAGCGGTCCTTTATGGAGGCGACAAATTCATTCCAGGAATTGTATGGGAGAGAACAGGTGCGGTGCCATTGCAAGGCCCTACCTGACAACACAATGGGCAGACACTGAACAATAGAATCGGGGTTTAATTCATAACATCGACTTAACTCCTCGACATGTTGAATAAAGCTAAAGACAGAGGAAGTATTGTCTTCTCCCGAGAAAGTGACATCCCATTTGCTCACCACGGTGGCTACGTTCATATTATGGTGATCACGACCGGCAGGGGCGTAAGGATAAGCGCTTGGATGCGGGTCCAACACAAGAAGTTTTGAATCAACATCAATGAGTTTTCCAGTCGGGACAGAAACTTTCAATACGGTGGGTACAGCCTAAGACTCGAACCCATGACCGACATTCATTTCCTTTTTTATAGGAGGTAAATTAAAACCTTCCATGACATTGACAAAATGAATTAACCAAAAATGAAGGGAAATAAACAATCTCTTTTCTTAATACTTAAAAAGGTAATTAAAATTGGTTACAATACCGTGATGCGTCGAATTCCAACGATGTACCGTACTCACAGACATGTTGCTTGTTTACCTCGGAGTCGTGTCCTCTGGCTGTCTTGCTCAGACGGGAAAAAATCCGCACATTCTTTGGGGGTGGGGAACAATTCAGTACATGTATCTTAAACTCAGAAAAAACAACAATATAATAAATGCAAATAAAAGGTCAGAATTTTATAAATCACGGACCTGATTTCGACTCGAACCGCGCGACTGCTACCATTGCACCGATTGTGCTTTTACGCTACTGAACATACCAGAGTTGCAGATAATATAGTGGGAGCTAATAATAAAACAGGATCTCTAAGGAGCGGGGGAAAGGATGTCTCTCTCGATGCGTGCTGGGCCCAAGATTACGGATCGAAAGAAAGATGATTTCCAAAAAAGGAAACGAATGAATTGTTTAAAGCAAATCAAAAACAGGAATTAAATTTAAATAATTGATCAAAGAACCCAGAAGCGTGTAGGTCGTGACTGCGTTACAGTACGAAGCCAAGACCGACGAAACCGAACGAGAGATAAGGGAACTTAAAATTACAAATGAATGAGGACGAAGCCAAAATGAACTACTTACTAATGTATTTAAAGTAAAATAAAACAAGTGCGCGTTAGAGTAAGGATTAATCTAAACACAATATGAAAGGTAAACGTGAAGAGGCATTAAAATCAGTTAATAACAAACAAAATAAAATTAATGACTAAGGATGGTACCCAAAAAAGGGGTACACAAAAACAATATCAAGAGAAAAGTGTATAAATGAACTTAAATACAAACAAAGATGAAACAAGATAAATTAAAAGGTACTTACAATTAATGTGCAACTAAACCGTAAGCGCGACTCGATAACCATAATTTAAAGGCAAAAAAAAAACAACAACAATAATAAAGAGTATGGACGAGTCGAATAAGAGAACACCTCTACTTACGAGGATGACCTGGACTAGAATGCCAGCGCCAAAAACAGAACTAAGACGCTCATGATGTTGTGAATTCATGGGGTAGGGGGTGAAAGGGTGGGGAGTGGAGGAGTGCGTATGTAGGAAACGGGGGGGGGGGGGGGCGATGACACTGAGTTACGTAATATAACGAAGTCAGAGGAAGCGACACAAAATTAATACATAAACATGAAGGAAATGAAAATTACATTAAATTACTTGACATTACCGGGACTGGAAATGAAAGGAAAAATCAATCAGCTAAGAAATATGCTTTGTAGGAAAATATAGGCTTACATAGAGGTAGAAATGTCGAAATACAACGACATACGAAGAAACAAAGGAAATAAGGTGAGGCGAATGGATTGTGACTAACACAAAGACCATCGCTCATGTACTTTTCCTAAAACAGAGGGAAGGATCAACCTGAAAGCGAATGAGACATTGCTCCGTTACTTCAGTGATGCCTTAACCCAAAAAACAAACTCTGATACGACAATCAAACGAAAGATGTCTCTAAAAGAGTGCATATCAATTTGTGACGTAATACAGATCGTTGGTAAGTCTCGCTGGGAAATAGCAGATATTTCAGAACTGAGAGATTTATGTAAAAACAAAACCGATTACATGAAAGGGAGGGAAGACAAATAAACACAGAGACTTCGCTAAATTAACGTGAACGAAAGCAAAAGGACTTGAGTTCACAGGAATGTCCTCATATCATAGGAAATAAAATCAAAGGAGACACAAAAAATGCAAAAGGCGAAACAGAAATTTAAAATGACTTCATAGCAAAATAAATCTGATGATTGAATCGTACTTACTTAGTTGCGTTGGTTGCGAGCGAGAGCTCGTCTCAAAACGCGTGGTCTACATGGCCACAGAAAATAGAAGAAGGAACCTTTGTGCTTAGGGCGCAGTTACGCGCCTAGTAAAAATAAGACGCAGAACATCCCCTCTCCAGAACATGAAGGGGGCCAATGGGAGAAGCAAAGCTTGGCAACAAGTTATGCCTCGGACAATGGAATAAAATTGAGTTAGTAGGGGTGAAAAGTTTCACCATCTGGCGAAACGTCTACGCAGAATTACTAAGTTTGAACGTAGTAAGAGTGACAGAGAAACCTATGTCACAATAATGCGACACGAAGGAAATGATAATAATAATAATAATAATAACATGAGAAAAACAAGTAGTTCCGTGAAGAAATATACAGCCTATTTTCATACATCCTACTTATGTTAATTGCCACTATCAACATACACAATTTCAGTTTGATTGCTGTAATAGATTCGTAGATATTGAGAACCGACTAAATATTTCGGATGAACGCCATGTTGGATTTTATATATGTAGGTCCTAGAGTTATGTACTGTTATATGCAGATTATTGTAAACGTGTGGTATTCAAATTTCAATCGCATAATTAGGACACAAGAAGTGACAAGGAGATTTTAAAAATTTCACAGCTGCCATCTTGAGGTTATGGAAACAATTGAAATAAATTAGATGCCAGTGGATTAACATTCGTATAAGGATTTACTGTACCAAGTTTCACTGCACGCGGATGGTTAAATTGCGTGAAACGTCCATGTGAATATTTATAATTCGCGTCGCTGCCATGTTGGATTTTTGATCACCAGGTTATTTAAAGTCCTATAGGTGAACTTAAGTTCATAGCCCCTATGAACATTAAAAAATGCAGTTTGATTGCTAAAATAGATTCGTAGATATTCAGTATCGTCTAAATATTTCGGATGGTCGCCATGTTGGATTGTTAAATGTATAGGCCATAGAGTCATGTACCATTAAAGGAAAATTATTGCGTAGGTTCATTATTCAAACTTTCACTTCGATCGCATGACTACATCACAAGAAATAAAAATTAATTTTAAAATTCGCACTGCCGCCATCTTGATGTTATGTAAACTATTTAACTAAATTAGATACCGGTGGATTACAACGTGTATAAATATTTCCTGTACCAGATTTCAGTGCGCTTGGAACATTAAATCGCGAGAAAGATCTATTTAAAATTTTCAAATTCGCTTGGCCGCCATGATCGTTTTGTAGTTAACCAGTTTTTGAAAGTCTTATAGATGGACTTCCACTAGTGCCCTTTATCTCCGTACAAAAATTTAGGGAGATACCGCTAGTAGTTTCAGAGATATAGAATGCCGGTGAAATATTTCGCACATCCGCCATCTTGTGATTATGTAAACAATTGAACGAAGTTAGATGTTGGTGCATTACAATGTATATAAACATCTACTGTACCTAGTTTCATTGCGTTTGGTTGGTCAAATCGCGAGAAACGTCTATTTAAAAGTCGCAAATTCGCTTGGCCGCCATGTTGGTTTTGTAGCTACCAGGTTTTCAAAAGTCACATAAGTGAACTTATAGTAGTTCCCACTATCACCATAGAAAATGTCAGGGTAATATCGGTAATAGTTTCGGAGATATTGAATGCTGGTGAAATATTTCGCACAGCCGCCATGTTGGATTGGTAGGTCGTAACAAAATTTGAAGGGCACGGGCGAGGTCGCCTGGAATAGTGCTATGAACTTTCCGAGTTTCATTTAAATCGCTCCTGCCGTTTAGATTTTATTAGGGGGGGGGGGACACACAAACGAATCACACACACACGCACGCACACACACACGGACAAAAGGTGATCTCATAAGCCTATTTTTAGCCTACTTTCGATTTTTGCAAAAAATGAAAGTAGACTTATTAGATCAACACAGGGCGAAAAAAGTGTGTCTGTCTGTGTGTGTGTATGTGTGTGTGTGAGTCTGTGTGTGTGTGTGTGTGTGTCTGTGTGTGTGTGTGTGTGTGTGAGTGTGTGTACTCTGAATGTCTGTCCCCCCCTATCAATTCGAACACGGTGAATGCGAATTGAACGAAATCTGGTACAAAGGTAGCACTAGCAAAGGACACCTCAGTGTCATGTTTTATATCGCCGCCATCTTGACGGAAACGTAATGGCGGCTACACAAATGTTCAAAGCTTAAATCAAATTACGACTAACCTGATCATCCGATCTCTACCAAATTTTTCAACAACATACCTTTATGGGGGGAGCATCCTTTGACCAAATAACTAGGTCATTAGCCTAATAGTTTGCGGATGGCGGCCATCTTTGTGTCAAAATCAATTCCCCCTATTAATTCAAACACGGTGAAACCAAATGGAACGAAATTTGGTACAGAGGTAGCACTAGCAAAGGGCACCTCAGTGTCATGTTTTATATCGCCGCCATCTTGACAGAAACGTAATGGCGGCCACACGAATGTTCAAAGCTTAAATCAAATTACGATTAACCTAATCATCCAATCTCTACCAAATTTTGCAACTACATACCTTTATGGAGGGAGCATCCTTTGACCAATTTAATAGGTTATTAGCCTAATAGTTTGCGGGTGGCGGCCATCTTTATGTCAAAATTGATTCCCCGTATTAATTCGAACACGGTGGAACCGAATGGAACGAAATTTGGTACAGAGGTAGCACTAGCAAAGGGCACCTCAGTGTCATGTTTTATATCGCCACCATCTTGACTGAAACGTAATGGCGGCCACACGAATGTTCAAAGCTTAAATCAAATTACGATTAACCTAATCATCCGATCTCTACCAAATTTTGCAACTACATACCTTTATGGAGGGAGCATCCTTTGACCAATCTAATAGGTCATTCACCTAATAGTTTTGCGGAAGGCGGCCATCTTTGTGTCAAAATCGATTCTCCCTATTAATTCAAACACGGTGAAACGGAATGGAACGAAATTTGGTACAGAGATAGCACTAGCAAAGGGCATCTCAGTGTCATGATTTATATCGCCGCCATATTGACAGAAACGTAATGGCGGCCACACAAATGTTCAAAGCTTAAATCAAATTACGATTAGCCTAATCATCCGATCTCTAGCAAATTTAGCAACAACATACCTTTATGGAGGGAGCATCCTTTGACCAAACTAATAGGTCATCAGCCTAATATTTTGCGGATGGCGGCCATCTTTGTGTGAAAATCGATTCCCCTTATCAATTCGAACACGGTGAAACCGAATGGAACGAAATTTGGTACAGAGGTAGCACTAGCAAAGGGCACCTCATATTCATGTTTAATATCCCTATAGCACGTTGTATTTCAAAAAGCTACTACAACCAACATTCAATCATACTCCTTGAAAAGGACAAAGAGTTATAACAATACCCATGCATTTAGGAGAAAGTAGGCTATATGTTCTTTACTGAACATCTTGTTTCAAAATTGAAAATAGGCTAAAAATAATGAACCTGATAAAAACGGTTCAAAGTTAAGTGTAGAGATTTGAAGCCATACTTTTTCAGTGTTGCCGATACAGAATTGTTAAATTTTTGCTCTTCAGTCGGTCAACATGATTTTGCCCAATGAATGATTTAGTTAGTTATTGTTGTTTTAAGGGGCGGAACTACGAGGTCATCTGCCCCCCCCCACCTCCCCAATGAATGAGCGGGATACAAGATATAAATATGTAATTACACTACTGGAAAAAATTGCATGTATTAATTAGATCAGGACCGCCTAACCTACGGCCCGCGAGACCATTTTGTCCGGCGCGCCGCTCGACGTCCACGCCGTGTCGCCAAAACCTAGAAACAACTAAAGCCATTCGGACAAAGCAGTGCGCGCGCACCTATTTCCAAGGTCATAGACTCAGTGATGAACACTTAAAATACTTATTAATGATTGATACAACTAAGTTCGATCCTAAGTCGAGAGTCATATTAAGTACCGGTACAAAGCTTTCCCAGTTGTCTCACTAAACTAAATTATCATTAACTTTAATTCAGAATTTGATCAGTAATAGTGTCAAATGAACATAAATACCCACTCTTTTGTCATTCATGCTGTATGAGCGTATTGAATATCATCGTACTTCTATTTTAAAGGGATTTATTAAAAATATTTAACTTATTATTGTTTTCTTTAATCCACTATAAACAAATATAGAAAACGGCAACTGAGAAAACTAAGCTCAGACAGCCACAAAACTCCCCATAATGCACCTATATTTTTGAAAAAAAAAACAAAAAAAAACAACCCCGGAGTGTAGTTGGCCCGCAAGGTCCCCCAACTATTTACAATGTGGCCCTTAATTTAAAAAGGTTGGACACCCCTGGATTATCACACATAATGGAGGCAGTATAGGATTACGCGTATCGGCCCATTTTTAACATTTTTTTGAATTACGTAATTCATAAAATAAACCGTCAAGACAAAAATGGGAATGATCGTTGAAGTAATACAACCAAAACGAACTACTACAATACTGTAGTCGCAACTTAAATTAAATTAATTATTTAATTATTTAGTGTAAACTTTAACCTGACCACAGTGATCAGGATCCGATGACGGCCAGTTGATGGTCGAAACGCGTAATACTAAACTGCCCCATTATCTGTGATAATCTAAATAAGACATGTAATTTTTTCAGTAGTGTCGTTACATATTATACCTTGTATCCCGCCCATTCAATGGGCACAATCGTGTAGACCGACTGAAGAGCAAAAGTTTAACAATTCTGTATTAAGTGACCCAGGGGAGTTATAAGGGGCGTGACAGCGAGATCATCTGCTTCGAGACTCAAAGGGGAAATTAAACACAAATTCTGAAAAGCCATCGAAATGAATATTTTTTATTCAGCCTACGTGATTGTTGTGCCCTTTTAAAACAATCAAAATAAAACAGTAATTACTAGAAAGATGGTATATTGGCTTTCACAGCCAGTGAATTGAAACTCAGCAATTCTTCTAGGTTTGTGTAGTGTCTTCATTGGGGATGTGATCCAACTTAGTAATTATTAAACTGAGCAATTTTTCTAGGCTTGTGCCGTGTCTTGTGTGGGGTTTCGCCTAGGACATCAAGCCGGTTCATCAGCGGGCTTTAGGTGTCCCCACTACAGGAGTAGCGAAATGCGCGCTACCTCCCTTTTTATGAAGCACACTGGCCATGAATGCCAATATACCATCATTTTGGAAGCCTTCATATGGAGGTTATGGCTGCTTGAGTTTTTAGTTCTCGCAGATAAGAGGCACAGGTGCACTTCATAAAAAGGGAGGTAGCGCGCAGTTCGCTTCTCCTGTGGGGGTCCGGGCAGTGACACCGAGAGCCCGCTGATGAGCCAGCTTGGTGCCCTAGGCGAAACTCCACACAAGACACGGCACAAGCCTAGAAAAATTGCTGAGTTTAATAATTACTAGGTTGGATCACATCCCCAATGAAAGAATAAGGGAACGATTTGGTGTCGCGGCAATCAACAACAAAATGCATGAGAGTCATCTGCGATGATTTCGGCATGAGCTACGGTCAGGAGCGGACACCATTTCAAAACAGTACTACACACTAGAGCTCGCTGGGAAAAGATCAAAGGGGCGACCAAGACAACGGTGGGCCGATACACTGCACAGGGATCTGAAAAGCCTCTACCTACATCCGGACATGGTCCATGACCCAGTAAAGTGGAGACAGTGGATTCACATAGCGGACCCTGCTACGAGGCGGAACAAACGCTAAAGCAAAGGAAGAAGAAGTAAATGTTTGCTTCGGTATGTAAGGTTTCCTTTTCTTTAGGTCCCTAGCTCGTGGAGGAAATTTTGTACAGTTGGCAGAAGCATACTGGCGGTGAGCGTCAACTGTACAAAGTATTGTCAAGGGAACCTGTTATGCTATAGGCCTATGGGACATGTTGTCACTAATATATTTAAAGGAGCCATATCAGGCAGGTTGGAAAAGATACCCCTACTGTATTGGGGTATTCTGGATTGAAATGTTAAGCGTGCACATATAGAACTCTCGCTGCTCATGGAAGGAAGGGACAAGTGCAGTATATTTACGCTATCACTTTCATTCTATTGAATACTATTACTTTCACAATAGTCCTGATTGTGGCCGCCTGGCTGAGTGCCACTGTAGCCTTCATGTAAATTATAATGTCTATTGGGCTACTAAAAAAACAGTTTCGACAAAATCGAGTTTTTGATTGAACTGAGCGTCTTGTGATTCGTGACCGAACGGTTAGAAGCATAGCCTACGGTATGGTATTTACGTTTAAGTATTCTGTAACAATTACTTGGGGACCCCATCCTCTTGTGTTATTGTTAATCAGAAATAAACTAAGCGACGTTGAATATTTTCGTCCAATAGTTGACAATCGATTACCAGATTGGGGTTGTTACGACAACATGAGGAATGGCGGAAGGGTTTCAGGGTCCTGTATGGACCATATACAATCATGTTATTTCCCTAAGTTACACAATTTCTGTGAACGATATCATGTGCTGAAGTGTCCAGACAGGAGAGAGACTCTAACACAGTTCTGCTTGGATGAATAATAGTTGTACCAATGCACATTGCACGCAATTTTAACTTTATTATTAATGTTTTAGGTATTATGTTAGTATTTATGTACTTGGCCATTGGCTGCCATAAATGTTTAAAATGTATTTCCCTAAGTTACATCGATTCCATCTATCTGTACCATACACGACCTGATAGCAGAACGTCACCATTTGTGTAATCAAGTAGGTTATAACTCAGGCTTAGACCTAACTAATTTCTTTTGCATTTTATCATGATTGTACATTTGTAAGTGGAACCTTGTTCATAATAGGTAACATTTATAATCCATCTGTATTTGACCATCTGTTCTTCGAATTTCGTGTGTAGGCTACCTGTTTTCAATCAATATTTCTACATTATACTTCAAACTGAGGACTAGCAATTTTAAGGGCTTCGGGAAGTCTGAATCAACATAAAAATATTGAGCTTCCTATAAGTTATTTGATCTTTCGTATCTCAAAAAAAATTAGAAATATTAACTTGACACAACCTGACATATAAACGGCACTTTAGCAGTCATATGTAGAGAGTTTGAGAGTAGGCCCATAGTATAGATCCCAATACTTTACAGTAAAAGAATTCCCTTGACACAAATGGTGGCATCCATGACGTCATTTATTTATTTATTTATTTATTTATTTATTTATTTATTTATTTATTTATTTATGCTGGTTTACAACAGGGTCGTTAACCCCAATAACAGTAAACCTACAAAATTTTAACAGTAATTCTAATTTTTTTCATAACTTAAATCTAATCTTAAATCTAATATTAGCATCTAAATTAATTACATAATAATATTATTTATAGCTTAACCTTAATGCTGTTACATATTCTACCTTTTTATTAATTAATTACACTCATGGCAATGTGGTCATAAATACCTTTACAAATTTTTGGAGACTAAGATCGAAGTCTAGACTTTTATTACACACTACAGCTTTATTGTAATTACTGCAGAGTCTATAAAGCGGTGAATGTTTGTGTGACATGGTGCATGTTTTCTTATTCCTAAAAGTTGTCCACGTTCTTGAAGATAGACGTGGAACATTGAAATTCAGCAACGATAAAAAATAAGAGTTATCTACCGTAGAATTTACAATCTTGTGTAAGATCTTGGAATCAGTTATTTTCCTACGATCTTCCAAAGCAATAATTTTTAGATTATTCGATAAGATTTTATATGGGACCATATATGGGTAATTTCCGCTCATTTTATAATGTATAAATCTGGCGAATCGCTTCTGTACTCCTTCTAGTAATCTTATGTATTTTTTACGCCACGGATTCCACACTACGCTTGCATATTCTAATTTCGCCCTTACGTAAGCATTAAAGAGTGTAATGGCCGTTTTCACCTGCCGAAAAGGTCTTACATTTCTAATGACGAAGCCTAGTGCTCGGTACGCCTCACTTGTTACCTTGTTGATGTGCGGAGCGAAAGTCAAACCTTTATCCAGTTCCACACCAAGGTCACTTACACCATTAACCTCCCGCAGCGTATTCAACCCCAGCTTATACTGGAAACTAACTTTATTCTTCCTTCGGGTAAATGACATTGTGACACATTTCGTTAGATTAAAATTAAGTTTATTTTTCCTACTCCATTCAAAGATGTTGTCCAAGTCATTTTGTAGAAGATAGCAGTCATGAGCAGAGGATACAGGACGGAATATCTTAAAATCATCAGCGTATAGAAGACATTTAGAGTGCTTAATACATTCAGAAATGTCATTGATTGCTATCAGAAACATAATTGGTCCAAGGTTCGATCCCTGGGGAATTCCGGAATTTACGGTATATTCCATTGATGAATTTCCGAGAAAGTATACATATTGCTGTCTACCAGACAGATACGAGCTAAAAAATCGTAAATTTGCTTGTGAAAAACCGAAATTGTTTAATTTTGTCAAAAGAATATCATGATCTATACTATCGAATGCCTTTTCAAAATCCGTGAAAATAGCATCCATCTGTCCTCCGATATCCAACTCAGATGAAACATCGTGGGAGAAATTCATCAGATTTGTGACTGTGGATCTCCGTTGCATGAATCCATGTTGTTGTTCTGATATGGCTGGCGCTACATGAGTAACAATTCTGTTATGTAAGATAAATTCAAATATCTTTGCAACAGCTGATACTATACTCACGGGTCGATAGTTCTTTATTAATGTTTGGTTACCTGATTTTAAAATAGGACAGACGCGAGTTTTTTTCCAAATATCTGGGAATGTATTTGTACTAATTGCTAGGTTATAAAGGAAATGAAGGGGATCTTTTAAAATCTGTGAGCAACCCTTAATTACGTAAGGGGGTATTTGGTCCGGGCCCGCTGATGTTTTTGGTCTCAGTTTTTTAACGCTCTATCAATTTCCGCCATTGTTACTTCGCTTATGTGCAGGGTTACTGGCGTATTTGCCTCATCTTGCGATATTCTGTAGGAAGAAGGGTGTTGTGAGTACACCGACTGGAAGTATTTTGCAAAACCCTGAACAACCGCTTCCCCGCTTTTTAGCTCTTCCTCATTGTATTGCATTATAGTACATGTACCATTGGCCCTTCTCCTGCTTTTCACGTACGTCCAAAAATTTTTACAATCACTATTAATGTTATTTTCAACTGTTGTTATATATTCTTTATGAGCTAGTTTGATGTCTGTTTTGGTCTTGTTTCTTAATTGTTTGTATCTCAATTTGCTATATTCAGAGTAGTCTTTTCTTTTTCTGTGGAAGTCTTTATCTTTCAAATCATTAATTATTTGCTTTGTAAACCAAACAGGGTATTTACTGGTTTTAAAAGGCATTAATACCGGGACGGTATTTTGGAAAACTTCGTAAACTTTATCATAAAAAAAATTAACTGCTGAATTTATTTCCATAATTTTGTAGAGATTGTCTCATCTGGAGGAACAGCATGGGCTGCTAAGATGTTGAAATTTAATTTCAAAAATTTTAAATTGGGATGAACAGTGTCATCAGTTTTTTATCATTTCATTTCTAGACTCTCACTGTTAACTATATTATGCCTACATGAATCATTCATAAATACCTCTTGCCTAATATGTATTTTACAGTTGATTTGTACATTGAGTAAAATTATAGGGGTATTCTGTTGAAAATAACGTATGTGTTCAATTGTACCCCAGCAAAGTTCAATAGTGCCCCACCTCTGTTTAAACCTACCCCCTTCTGGGGCACCTTTGCACGGTCACTATACTCAATAAACTCACTGCATAATTATCAGTTTTGTAGCTTAAGTTATCATAACTATTGCAAAGGATAACATTAGAAATAACTGTCACATTGTAAAGGTGTTATTTGGCCGGAAGAAGAAAAAAAATGTGGAAGCCTAAACTATAGTTCAAATGTGCCCCACTCTCCCCACAATAAAAAAAAAAAAAAAAAAAAAAAGGTATTCAGTTCTAACATCCCAGAACAATGACTTGGTCTTTGGTTCAAAAAATTTGTACCTAAAATATTTTCGGTATACGAAGTTGAGTAGGTCTACCGTAGTTTTTGAGAAAATTTAAGCATTTTTAAAACATAAATTCTATATTTTTCACTTTTAATGAAAATTGATACTGTGTTTAGTAGCATAGAAAATGCAGCATATTGAAACTCTGTGTAATTATGTCAGGAAAGTTTTTTAGGAAATATCTAAAACTCTCTTTGTAATACATTGCCCAATATTGCAATATGGCAAATGTCGATTCACAATTCCATGCCCTCTTAAAACAGTGAACTTGACTTTTTTTCATGTAAATTCATTTGTTTTAATGCTTTTACTCAAGATGTTGTCTTCTTCTCTTATAGATTCTACAACATCATGGACGAACCTGCCTTCATCAAGTGCGAGTCACAATGGCTACCAGATTCAGAAGAATTCTCTGTAACAGTAGGTGTCTTAAATATGAATGTTCTGGCAAAGCACATATCACAGTTAATGCGCAGCATGTGTGCATATTTCATGTTTTCTCGTGTAACACGAATATATAAACACAGTAACGCAGGATACACTCACAAGAAATACAAACTCTCAGGGCTAAAGTATGGTTGATTCCTCAGTTTAGGAGCTGCGACAACGCGGTCATGTAGCCTCGTGAACTTTGAGTGGGTGTAGAATCTGTCTGATAGCAGTGTTAATTGTGATGGCTGTATTAGTGTGTGTTATCTGTAATTCAGGTTAGGACTGCTGTTCTTGCTGGTCTCCAACTTTATCACAAGTTAAATTAAAAAAGAGCTATTTGAAAGGAGGACATCTTTAATTCACAAAGAACAAGGTACACAAAGAAAACATCTGAATGTCAAAGACCAAAGACATCAAAACTCATAGGCCAAAGACTTCAAACATCACATCCTCCCACCTAAGCTAACTGAAATGGTATGAAGTTAGCTTACAATATGCACAAAAACAGAAATAATTAACTTAACCAAGCTAACTAGAAACACATGGAAATTAAGACATTTTAAACAAGAATCAAATAACAACTGTACACACTGCAGTAAAGCAAACACAAACTTCAAGATCTCAGTCCAAGTATCTTTTAGGAAACACAACAGTTCTTGCACTTCGTGTCACAGTTATATTGGCACCATCCTTTTTGGAAGTTGGTGGTGTCTTCACTTTCAATTGTAGCTGTTCCTCAATAGGCAAGACACTTTCACTTTTAGCCTCAAGTATGGGGTAGATCCTCTGAATGGGTCGAAGTAGCTCTCCAGAGGCTGTTTTCAATTTGACAAGTCGAACTGTGCCCTCTTGATCTGGTAACAAGTCACTCACAGTAGCCAGAGGCCAGTCTAACCGTTTATCACTGTCATTCCCAACAAGAACCACGTCACCAATATAAACATTAGAAAACTCTTTACCTTTGCTTCTCTGTACGAGCTGACCAGGGTACTCATTACGGAAACGTCTCTGCAAATATTCCTTAATTTTGGCACGATACTTCAGTCTTTGTTCCAGATTAGTCGACTCAATCACATCACACTCGGGCATTCCTGCTTGCCTGATGTCTTGAATGAACATTGCTGGAGTAATGGGTGTGGGTTGTAGGCCATCTGAATCCAATTGGTAGGTGAGTGGACGAGAGTTCAGGACACACTCACAATCACACAACACAGTTTCCATCTCTGGATAAGACAGAGATGATCGACGGAGCACCTTCCTCAGCAACTGTTTAGTTAAGCCTATTAGTCTCTCCCACCAACCACCCCACCAGGCAGCTGTAGGAGGATTACATTTCCATTCTATTCTTTCCACTGAACAATACTCCAACACTTTGTCCCAATCAATTTTCCAAAACGCATTTTTGGCACCTGTGAAATTAGTCACTAAAAATTCTAGCAGGCCGACCTCTCCGGGCAACAAATCGTCTTAAAGCTTGCAGAAAACTGTCAGTTGATAAGGACAAAACGAGTTCCAAATGGACTGCCCTTACTATACCACAAGTAAAGAGACATGCCCAAGCGTTTTGATTGTTCTTGATATAAATAGGCTCTGCCATATCTACGCCTGTAAATTCAAAAGCTGCTGCTTCTCGTACTCTGTCAACAGGTAAAGGGGGTGCCGGTGCATCCAGCCTTTTGGAGTTTTGCCTCCTACAAACGATGCACTTAGACACAACGGAACGAATCGTCTTTCTCCCTCCCATTACCCAATATTTCTCTCTGAGAATTGCAAGAAGACCTTGGACTCCCACGTGGCATTGTTTCTCATGAATATGTCGAATCAGACGTTGTACAACAGTATGACTTTTGGGTAAGATCACAGGAAAACGGAAGTCCATTGAATCAGGGCGATAGGATACTTTAATCTTCAAGCGTAAAAGGTTGTAAAGCCGAGATGCACTTATCCGCAACACTCGAGAAACACTCACGTTGAACATATTTCCAAATTCTGACTTCAGCTTGCATTATTTCATCCACAGATAGGGAACCTTGTTTCCTGACAAAATGTTGCGACTGAAAAGCTTTGCAATTGTGAATGAACCTGTACATCCATGCGTTCATTCGAACCAATTTTTCGAATTGTGAAAAGTACTTAAAATACCAGTCTGAACTAAGATTCTCAGAGACATTAGACATGGAAACCACCCTATTTTCTTCTTTCCTTAGAAATAATTTCTTCATCATAATTTACAACCAGGGACAACAACCAACGATCAGGTGATCCGCGAAGCCATTATGGACCCTCCCACCAAGAAGACTGTAAGAGCTTGTTCCCTGAAAACCCTCTTGAAGGTAAGTCTGCTGGGTTTAAGGTGCCAGGTACAAAACGCCATTCTTCGACTTTTGTCAGTTTTCTTATTTCCATTGTGCAATTCCAAACAAAGGGAGCCCACTGGTCTTCTCTTCGTATCCAGGCTAAGGTTGTCGACGAGTCACTCCAGAAAACAGATTGACAATCCTCCTGAAAGCTTTCCCTCACAGAGTGGTGAATTCTAGCACCAATAGTAGCCGCTAGTAACTCTAATCGAGGTATAGTCATCCTTTTTGTAGGTGCCAATCGAACTTTGGCCTGGATCAACTGGACGTTCACACCAAATTCCGTCTCTACTCGAAGAAACACAACAGCGGTATATGCTACCTCACTTGCATCACAGAATGTGTGCAAAGACCATTTGTGAACATTGCTTGATCCAGGTAATCACCTAGGAATCTTGATTTGCAAAATACTAGGCAATTCCTCCAGCCAGCGTAAGAACTTTGTTTGGATTTGGCTAGGTACCTCTTCATCCCAGCTCAGTTTAAGTTCCCACACTCTCCTCAGTAAAATTTTCGGAAACAATGTAGCTGGACAGGTAAAGCCAATTGGATCAAAGACCTTGTGTGCGAACGACAGGATAATCCGCTTAGTCACCTTAGTAACACAAACATTTAAGCTACCAGGGTTAATACTCAAGGATTCATTTCTTCTGTCCCATATGAGGCCAAGGACATTAGAAAGTTTTGTTTCTGGAGCACAGAAAGGATCAGAAAATTCCCATCCCCTAAGATCAAATTTACACTCACTCATTATCTTCATTGACAAGTCCTTTTAGTTCCATCTCATCATCCACTGAGCTAAGAAGGTTGTCCACATAAAAGCCATCAAGTAATGTCTGAATTGTAGTTTGTGAGTATTGTGATCCTCCCTCTTTACACCTCATAAGTGCCGTTAACAAGTGATTGCGTATTACCGCCCCAAGTAAAAAGGGACTTGGCGCTACTCCAAACACAACCCTTTTGTGTCTAAATATTACAAGATTGCCATCTTTGTCTCGCCACAAAAATCTAAGAAAATCACGATTAGAAGGATTCAGACTTATTTGCAAGAATGCCCTTTTAATGTCAGCAACCACACCAAGTTTTTTCATGCGAAGATTTAACAACAGCGAAGGAATTTGCTCTATCAAATTTGGTCCCTCTTCTAAACAATTATTAAGCGAAGGAGCGTGTTTTTCATGAGCAGAAGCGTCAAATACAGGCCTTACCCTGGTTGTGCTGTTCTCCTTCAGGACATGCCTGTGAGGAAGATAATGACCTCCCTGTTCAAGATCAGACATTGGAACCTTCTCAATCACTCCCTCATCTAGCCATTCCTCGAAAACCTGCTGGTACTCATCATAACACTGGTCACCTTTTAGTTTTTTTCACAGTGTTGTCAAGTCTATTAAGTGCTAAATTCAGGTTACTTGGGAGATCGGGGTGTCCAACTAACCATGGCAAGTGAACTTGGTATCTACCTGTATCATCCGTCGCAACAGTCTCCAAAAAGTGTCGCTCAGCTTCAGCTTGCAGCTCTAGCTTAGTCCTTTTCTCTGCTGGATCTGTAATTCCGATGAGATCTAACTTCCACATGTCTGCAATAGATACATCGTTGACTAGCATAGATATCACCATGAGAGCGGAATCAGTTATTTCAGGTCTTTCAGGTACCTTACCCAATACCGTCCATCCAAGACGGGAGTGTACATCAACGAGTCCAGGTGTAAGATCTTTGACTTTTCCTGTGAATAGCTTGCCTGCTACATCAGCCCCTAGCAACAGCTCAATGGGACGTGGATGCCTACTAATAGCCCTATCAGATAATGTGATACCTATGTCTTTCAATTTCTCCAAGGTTTCACCATTGAGGCAAGGCAAATTTTCACAGATGTTGACCTGATCTAAAGCTTCATGATTGCACTTGTATTGACCATCAAGACTACTTAAATATATTCTGTACCTGATGTGGAAACAGTTATCACTTCTTTGACCTCCAAAGAGTGAATGAACGATTTGCTCCTCACCAACAGGTTTGTATTTCATCTCTTTGGCAGTGCTTTTCAAAACACAAGATCTCTGCGATGCCGTGTCCACAATAGCTCTCACTTCTCGCTGGTGGCTTTCTCCACGAAGGATGACTTTGAGTGTTGGTAGCACAACGCCTAAATCACATGATAAATTAGCAAGTACTTGATCCGTCTGGGCAGGAGTTGACTTGTCAGATGCTGAAGCAGACTTGGCATTTACATTCCGAGGCAAATCAGGGCATAACAAAATCACATGTTTCCTCTCACACACTGCACGTTTAGGTTTTGATTTGCATTTGGTTGAAATGAGATTCGGTTTTAGACCCACAAAACAGCACTTCTTATCTTTTATTATGCTCATTTTTTCATATATTGACATATCCCTGGCCCTGTAGCAATCCACGCTAACATGACTATTTGACTCGCAAAATATACAAGTGCAATGTGTAGTCTTACTCTCTGGCTTTGTGAGGAGTCCTACAGCGGTGTATGGAGGTTTTTCTATCACAGAATTCCTTGGCTCCTTCTTATCGTGCGCCCTGACATGTGCAGGCTTAACCTCAAATCCTGATAAAGCAAGAGAAATACGTTCATCATTTTGCAATTCAAGTTTCATAAATGTCATCAAATTTGATAGCCTACACTCTGCCTGAGTCACCTCACTACATGCTTGACTTCTCTGCCATCTCATATGGCTCTCCAATTTGTCATATAATTTTCCAAGAGGTAGCCTATTGCTCTTATAATTCTGTAATACTAGGCCAAGTAACTCTCTAATGTACACTTCTATCAGGATATCCTCTCGGCCAAACCTATTCTTTAAAGCTTCTATTGCTAAATGATAGTTCTCTGCAGAAGGTGGATAGCTACTTACAATGCTATTAGCACGCGAACCGGGAATCATTGCCTGCATGAGATACAAAAACTTGCCCTCTGGTGGTATATTTGAGTCTTCATGCACTTTCCTAAACTGGCTCCAGAAAGGAATCCATTCCCGCACATCGCCACCATACTTCCGAAACTCGATGACCGGGAGTTTGAATTTCCTAACATTAGTATGCGATATTTCACTTGCGTTACTGATACCCACTTTTAGTAACCGAGTTTCGAGGTCACTGGCCTTGACCTTTATAGTTTCAAACTTTAATTTGTACTGGCTCACCTTATTCAAATGGGTCTCTAACTCGCCTTCCGTCGCGTTGTTCTCTAGCAGACTTTCGAATATGTCTTCGTCTTTTTGGTTTATGGTACGCATACTGTCTTCAAAGACCCCGAATTGACTACGAACTTGCTGGCTGTCCACGTGTTCGGCATCGAAAAGCTTCCCCAATGTTACGTACTGCGTAGTGAACACGCGTCTTAAAACTGCTCTAGACTTTTTAATCTTCTCCATTACTGTTAAACTGAAGTAACACACTCGAGAAACATTAAACAAATTTTCTCACGGTTGGACGCCAAATGTTCTTGCTGGTCTCCAACTTTATCACTTGTTAAATTAAAAAAGAGCTATTTGAAAGGAGGACATCTTTAATTCACAAAGAACAAGGTACACAAAGAAAATATCTGAATGTCAAAAGACCAAAGACATCAAAACTCAAAGACCAAAGACTTCAAACATCACACCTGCAGGTGATCAATTTTCATGTAGTCCTACTTTTGCTACCAAATGTTACCATCAAAGACACATAGCTGTGAACCTGGCTACTAGATGCCACCGCAACCAGCATGTGGCGCCGAACATTGGAACTTTAAGAGCGTTAATCAAATCTAACCTACATATTTTAGCTTCACACAATTTTAGTTAATGGAAGGTTATTTTACATGACATCAATCTATGACATGGGACCGCTGGCTTTACTTCCCCTCCGAAGGAAGGCATACTGAGGGATTTTTAACACTCTTAAAAAATCTGACAACTTCGACCGGGTTTGAACCCCCGATCTTGGGTATAGAAGCTCAGCACACTACCAACTACGCCACCGAAGCCACGCCTTAAGTACTTTGTAATATTAATATCAGACTCTTATACATGTATATTTTACGGGCATTCAGATTTAAATTAATCTATATGAGTAGTTTCAGGATATACCACGAAGGAATCTTGGTCTGTTGGCTGCGAAGTCGTTGATATCATATCGCTAGTAGTGGTTTAGGTATGTACTGATTGCATGACTGAATAACTCGAGAAGCTCTAGTTGAAATGTCATCGCTTGTGGTGAAATTGAACAACCATGCTGAATTAGTTTACTTCTCTGGTACCGGTATTTGGCTAGTGACAGCTACTAAATTATAATCGTTGCGCATGAAGAGTTATTGGGCAAACATTAAGGCCAATAAGTGTTGATTCCGCATGGTTCTAGGAGAACCAATCGCACAGACGAAGAATATGTTTATTGCGGTCAATGGTCAGACATCATAGATCATGTCAGAGACATTCGAGCAAGAAGTTTCGTTAGCGTCTTATAACACACATTCCATCGCCATGACTTTGTAAGTGTCTGGGCTACACGAGTCACCTTTTCCCCTTACACACTGTTTGAAGCTTTTAAATACTCCACTTTTCTAGAATTTTCCACTGTTGGAGACATTCACTGAACATTACAGCCCATGCTTCTGCTAATTTTTTAGCTGCACCCTGTAGATACTCCTTGAACATCATATCATTCCCACAGGTCTAATTGAGTTTCAGCGATGACATTACTTCCAGTGTCTCTTCGGGAGTGAAGGTCTCAGTGATTCTTGTGTGGATGGCGGTAGTTTCGCAAGGTCGGGTGTCTTTAGATTGTAACACTTTGTTAAAGTGATCATGCCAACCCTCTATTGGAATATTTCTTGGGAAGGTGTAATTTCTCGGCATTAAGACTTTGAAGGGTTTGGTCTTATCTTCATCCACTAGCTTGTTTTCTGTTTCCTCATAATACTTCTTTTCTATGATCAGCACTTTGTATTTTCCTAGAATAGTTGGATAAAGAATCCACACAAGGCGACGTTAACGCTATGTGCAGCGATTGAATCACTATTTTTCTGGATTGGTAGCAGGCTGCAGTTAACCAGGACTTGACCTTTCTATTAAATGTCATTATTGTTGTAGCAACAATTGTGTTTTCTAATTCATGCAGTGAGGTGTCAATGTACCCGTCATGTATGTGCTGTAATGCTTCCATAATCCGATGTGTAGATTCCTCAATCCTTCGTATATCGAGTACTCTTGTCCGCTTTGTGGTAAGAGATGTGGCGCTACTTTTGTGTATGGTCAAGTTTGTCTCCATGGGTAGATGCTTCCTGGCATTATATATACTTTAAGAATTGTATATTTTAATTATGATAATGTAATGGGTTTGATGTCCTTATTGCCGGAGCTACCTTAAGACTTGGAGGGGATCTTAATGTGATAGTGAATATACAAATATAAGTTGTTACATTTATAAGTCATCAGTCTGAGAAGGGATCCAACCCGATACTGTGAACTTTGGAGGCCACTGCTGAACTACTTATTGTGCTCATCCCTACTTGGAGACTACAGCTTACTTCTAAAAGGAAAGGCATGGGATCTTATAAGTATAAATTGGTATGACATTTTAGAGAACCAAAAAGCATGGCAAGGCAGCACTATATTGAGGCATACAGAGCAAGGTGAGGAGAGAGGTCGTTTGCCACTGCTTTCCCCTCTTGAGCCAGTCTAGCATCACTAACCCTATGAGTAGAACCTATCATTGGATCCGCAGACACTGGCTGTGTCCTGAACACCGCCGCTAGACACCACCCATACGTTAGTAGTTTCCTTATAATCACAGCTATGAATGAGACAGAAACCAGTAAAAAGAGACATTTTACTCTAGCCTGTGGCTAACCGAGAAATTCGAAATTACTGCATACAACAGGAAATGAGGACAGGTCAAATGTTTACTGTAAGTATGATGATAATTTGAAAGCTATCTGCCTGGAGTATAGCACATGTATGAAAAACCCAGACGCTTAGTGATGCTGAAAGGAAGGGAATAGAAGAATTTGTATAGGTGGGGTAAAAAATTGAAGAGTTGTTTGTAAGCATTTCTGATTATATTATTATTATTATTATTATTATTATTCGTATGGCAGTATATCACTTTAAAATACGATGAACAACGGTCTAATATCCACAATGATACATAATGATTCACAAATATTTACAAGGTTGTAAACATATTGTTGATGTAGTCTATTGTCTCTGGGGTAACATCCAGGAAGTCAGAGAAATCACCAGAGTAAGAGCTCAGAGAACTCTCTTTAACAATGTGAGAAACTGTCTGTTTTGGAAAGCCACACGTGCATGCAGGCGACGTGATTTTTCCCCATTTGAAAAGTAGATCACCACACCTGCCGTGGTTGGTCGGTATCCTGTTAAGTCTTGACCACGTCTTGCGAGACTTGCTGTTGATGTGAAGGAACAGAGGTACATTGTTACACCGTTCTTGTGTCCTAGTCTGTTTGAAAAGGGAATTATGCTCTGTGAGACTGCTGGCTGTTCTCATTGCTGGTCGTATGGATTGGAGAGTATTTCTGATGTAGAGGGATTGCATGTCACATTTAATGGCCACCAAGAATGCCTGTTCGGGTAATAGAAGAAACAGTGCTGGGAAGCTCGAGAGCTGGATTGACCCTGATGCAGGGTATAAATATGTGAAGATGAAAGGATTATCACAATATACGGAGCGTGGAAACCAGCCTTAAACCAATTAACATTTGATTTTGTCATATCCCGAGAGTGAAGTACTAATATCCATGAGCTCTGTAGCATTGAATACTTTATATTGAATTTTTATGTGTTAAGCCATTTTTCAGGAGTAAGTTACTGATATCCTGGTGGTGATAATACATTGAATTTGTATATTCATGCAATTTTACAGATACTGTTAACATGGTGGTGAGAAGTAGTAACGTTTATAATTATCTAGGCTCTAGGTACTCATGACCCATTGATGATAGAAAATATTGAGGTTATACAGTATATTTGCTTGTCTTTTCTCAGGAGCAAGATACTGATAATCTGGCGATGAAAGCAGAGCCAAGTGAGGTATTTGATGATCCAAATGTACAAGAGGGAAGTGTGTTGGCAGTCGAAGTCAAACTTGACATTCAGGTGAATAGTGTTCCATATCTTTGTGTTTCAGCTAAGTAATTTTCAATAGTTCATTTTGATACTGTTTGAGAGTATATATACATATGTTGTGCCCACCAACTGGAAAGTTCAACCAATAGAATGCTTATAATTGTGAATATAGGGTTAAAACCAAAAGAAAGAAACACAAGATTCAAAAAAGGGAATGACAGGGAAGTTGACAAGCACATCAAAAATGTAAATGTGACTCAAATTACAAATGATGAGTTTGATAATTATGATTAGGAGGAAATTTCATCCTTGATTTATTCAAATAGAAGATCCAGTCCTACTACAGAGGAAGTTATCCTATTCATAAGCTAACTATACAAAATATTCTGAAATAAAAGACATCCTACAATTTACTAAATGTACTATTTGAAGTTTCCCTACCAGAGTTCTACCACACATAAAAGTGTTTGCCAACTTTGTAGCTGCTTCTTAAAAATGTGTGTTAATCAATTCACTCTGCACTAATGTGAGATCAACAACTCGGTAAAACAATAACCCAAAAATGATCACTGGCAGTATCCGTATTTATTGTTACGAATTCCAAACTATGTAAATTAAATCAAAATTTTAATAATGAACAGTGTTTTTATTGCATTTTTACTGGCTATGATAACCATTAAAGCTCAGGTCTTCATTTTTGTTGTTGTTATGCAGGGTCTTTATATTTGCTTGGCAAGGACATTATCGCTCACGCGCTCCGCCAGTGACGGCTCAGTTGCCGGCGACCGCGCGCGCATATATACGGCAGAATACGGTGCTTAAAATCATTATCATGCATTTTTAATCACCATGATTACAGTAGATGCTGAAAATGTTCCCCTGTACGATTGAATCTCTTAGCCAGTTGTTTTATTGTGATTGTGTGTAGTGCTGTAATGCCTTATGTGAAATATTCGTCACTTGAACGTGTATATCTGCGCAATACGTACATTAATTGCAGGAAATCGTGCGCTGGAACAAGACAAACGTCGGACAATAAAACAACTGGCTAAGAGATTCAAACGTACAGGTTCAGTAAACAATAAAAATAAACTTAAAGGTCGTTATTTCGTTTCTGAAGCTAAATTAAATGGAGTAACCGGAAACTTCATAAGGAGATGCAGATTATGTTTGGCAGCGGATGGGGAACATTTTCAACATGTACTGTAATGATGGTGAGTAAAAATGCATGATACTGATTTTAAGCACCATATTCTGCCGTATATATGCGCGCGTGGCAGCCGGCAACTGAGCTATCACTGGAGGAGCGCGTGAGCGAGAATGTCCTAGCCAAGCAAATATAAAGACCCTGTATTTATACTTTGTCTATTAAGGAGTGGTGCCACTCTGTATATTATGTCCAAGGCCAAATGGCGTATGTCTATGTCTATTGGCCATAAAAAGACAACAAAATAAAATGTAGTTCTGCAATGCCACGTTGCATGTCCTGTCCTTCATATGATCGGGTTGCAGCTTACCATTCCGTTTTGGGTACGCACATTTTATCTGCCGGTGACTCAACAAGACAAATAATTGCAATTTGGCGTAGTGACATAATGCTATTCACTAGCAGTATACTTTTTTTTTTGTTATACCATATATATATATCCAAGGCCGAATCAAATAACAAGCTATGTCTTGTGACCATAAAAAGACAACAACATAGGATTTAACTCTGCAACGCCGTGTTGCATGTCCCGTCCTTTATAGGTATGAGTTGCAGTGAAGCATACCTTCTAGGGTACGCTCACTTTCACTCTACATGACAAATAATTGGAATTTGGTGTAGTCACTTAATGCTACCAAGCAGTAACTAGGATATTTCGTTTTCCATACTAATTGTTATTTAGGGCATCTTTTCGTACATTAAGTCATACTTGCTTATTACTTCCCAGGAGTCCAAAGTGTCCTATGATAAGATGGCAGAGTCTGAAGATACTTCGTTAATAAATGAGATTGCACTGGTTAAAGAAGAATCTGAAATCCAGGTACCTCTTTACACTATTTCCTATGCTAGAATATTTTCCAATTGTTTTGACGTAAAAATGTCATATGATGATATAAGTAGAGAATTCTGCAGCATTTTTTTCAGTGTGATCTATGAAAGAATCTTTATTTAGTCAACACGTTAATGGACTGAATTAAATTGACCTGAGGGCAGGGAGTAAGCATTAAAACTCAATCCTACTAACCTAAAAAAATGGCTTACTTAATTTATTGTTCTGTATGCTTTAAGTCCATTTAATAAATGTATAATTTATATAAAACTAACCCGGCATGCGTTGCAATGCCAATCAAAGAAAGTGTTGGCGTTGTAATTTTGTTTCTCGAATTGCTTTTGGAAATAATCTTTTTTCAATTTCCGTTAACTGCCTCTAAACTATCGTAAAATGGATTAACTAATTTAGAAGCTTTCGTGGGAGCCTGCACAACAATTCACCAAAGTTTCATCGCAATCGAATGAATGGGATATAAACGCATACGGAATTTTGTTTAAACGATTCGTGCACTGTCACTCTTTTTTTTAATTTACTCTTGCGCTACCTACTGTGAAATGGATTTACTATGTTGGAAACCTTCACGTAAGTGTACACAATGACTCAACAAAGTTTTATCGCAATCGATGAATGGTATATGAACGCATACGGGATTTTGTTGAATTGCCTCGCGCGTCGTCACTTATTTGTAGCATCTACTCGTACACTACCTATTGTAAAATGGATTTACTAAGTCGATAACCATCCCAGGCGTGTACACAACAACTCATCAAAGTTTCATCCCAATCAGATGAATGGCATATGAACGCATACAGGATTTTGTTTAAACGATGCGCGTGCCGTCACTCATTTGTTGAATCTACTCGTGCGCTACCTATTGTAGAATAGATTTACTAAGCCTGAAACATTTCCTGGAGTGTACTCAACGATTCACCAAAGTTTCATCGCAATCGGATGAATAGAATATGAATGCATATGGGACTCTTTTGAAACGATTCGCGTGCCGTCGTTCATTTCTTGAATCTACTCGTGCGCTACCTATCGTGAAATGCATGTACTCAGCCAGACACCTTCCCTGGAGTATACACAATAATTCACCAAAGTTTCATCACAATCGAATGAATAGTATATGAATGCATACGGGACTTTGTTGAAACGATTCGCGCACCTTCGCTCATTTGTTGAATCTACTCGTGCGCTACGCAATTGCAAAATGGATTTACTAAGTCAGAAAACTTTCCTGGAGTGCACATAACAATTCACCAAAGTTTCATCGCAATCGGATGAATGGTATATGGACACGTACGGTACTTGGTTGAAACGATTCATGTGCCGTCGCTCATTTTTTGAATAAACTCGTGCGCTACCTAATGTAATATGCATGTACTAAGCCAGAAATTCTCCCTGGAGTGTACATAAAAATTCACCCAGGTTTCATCGCTTTCGCACGAATGGTATATGAACGGATATGGGAATTTGTTAGAACGCTTCGCGTGTTGTCGCTCATTTGTTGACTCTACTCAAGCGCTACCTGTTGAAAATTGGATGATCTAAGCCAGAAACCTTCCCTGATGTATACACAACTTCTCACCCAAGTTTCATCGCTATAGGACAAATAGTATATGAACGCATACGATACTTTGTTGAAACACTTTGCACGTCGTCGCTCATTTGTGAATCTACTCGTTCGCGACCTATTGTAAAATGGATTTACTAAAACAGAAACCTTCCCTGAAGTGTACACAAAATCTCACCCAAGTTTCATCGCTATCAGACGAATGGTATATGAACACATACGGGACTTTGTTGTAATGTTTCACGCGTTGTCGCTCATTTGTTGAATTTACTCGTGCGCTACCTATTGTAAAGTGGATTTACTAAGCCAGAAACCTTCCCTGGAGATACACAACATCTCACCCAAGTTTAATCGCAATGGGATGAATGGTATATGAACGCATGTGGTCTCTTTGTTGAAACGAATCGCACGCCATTTTGTTGAAGCTACACGCGTGCCATCTATTGTAAATTGGATTTACTATGCCTATAACTTTCCCAGAAGTTAGCACAACAACTCGCCCAAAATTTGATCGCAATCGGATGAATTGTATATGAACACATAGCCAACACTCATTTGTTTAAACTACTCACGCGCTATCTATTGTAAATTGGATTAACTATGCCTATAACCATCCCGGAAGTGTGTTAAACAACCCACCAAAATTTGGTCGCATACGGATGAATTGTAGGCTATATGAACGCATCGCCAACACTCATTCGTTTAAACTACTCGCGCGCTCTCTATTGTAAATTGGACTAACTATGCCTATAACTAGAGGTGTTAGAAAGTGTTGTTATTTTTTTGAAGATTTTTTGATTTAAAATTCAAAAGGTGGTGTTTTGTGTTTTTATTATTTTTTCGGGGGATGACATGTTACAATTTGGAAAGCGATAAGGTTTGTACAATAAGTGCATTTAAAAATATAAACAATTAATAAAACAAAGTAAAAAACAAAACAGCAGGGTAAAACGTTAAACATGGCTATGGAAGAATGAGATAATACTTATAAGGAAGTCACATTTTTATTTTACATTCACCATCTCGAAACACATTTCAGTGAATACCTTTTTCAGTTTTATCCAAATACTGCGGTGAAATCACTGGAAGTAGATCATGGTTAAAGTCTCAGCATTTGCAGCTGTCAATTTTCGCCTCCTACCACTTACTATGAGACTGTATTTCGAAAATGACCTTTCAGAATCCACATTTGAACAAGGATACCACACACACTTTAATGCAGCTGTTGCATAGTCTCGGTGAGCAGGCCTTAATCCCATGAGGATCTCTGGAACATTGACATTATCTTCATGACGCAGTTGGTTCTTGATTGCAGTCAGGTAAATGCTGTGAGCCTCTAAAAACTGTTGAGACTCCATCTTCGTAAGAAATGGGGCATCCATCTTAAATTGGAGCAGTTCTGTGGGAGATACGTTCTTAGGTGCATGCCGAGGATCGAACAATGACCCGATGACTTCTACAGTCTTCCTGGCTGGATCCGTGGTCCTTAAAGTCCTGACTTTCACTAGAGCTGACTGGGCAACACACGTAAGCTTGGACTTAACCTTTATCTGCATCTTTTGAGGAAGCTGTTCCAAGTTCTGGAGGATCGTATGATTGAACATTCCACCATCGCCTAATAGCTTGAGCTTTACCTCAAGGTCATCTAGCTTCCCAGCCAGTAAGTGAATTGCTGGGTACTTAGATCCTTCCAAGAAATTAAGCAAGTCCATAAGAGAGGCACCAACAACAGAAACATACAATGCTTGTAATTGTATAAAATGTATTGTTGAAGTCGATGCTTGTTGGAAAAATTTGACCCCAGAATTTGAATCTTCCAATGTTTTGAAAAATTCTACCAGATCTTCCACATGCGTGGCCATATACATTGCAGCCTTAAACCATGAATTCCATCTTGTACATACAGGCATTGGGAAAGCTAGAATTTCATTCTCTTTTTCTGTGTATTCATATTTCTCCCTTAGAAATGCAACGTAATTGCTTTTTCTTTTTCGCGTATTTAAAAAGGCATTCTTTGTCTTTACTATAGACATGTTCAATTCGTCCAGCTCGTTTTCAAATACGCAGCCGATAAGATTGACTTTATGAGCCCAGCACTGGACATGACTTAATTCTTCAATCAATCCTTGAAGAGTAGTTACACATTTTGTCATGTAGCGTGCTGAGTCCGTAACTACTGCCACTACACGCTCCCGTTCAATTTCATAGGAATTCAAGGTGTCTAATATCGTATTGGAGCAATTTACGCTATTGGCAGAATCTAGAACAACAGAGGCAGCCAGATGGGTGTTCATTTCAGTTGATGGTACTGATGGACGAAAAAGAATGTTGAAAACACACCTACCATTCTTGTCAGTTGTTTCGTCACATAGCAGAAACACGTCTTTGTTTTTTATATCTTCCCTAATTTCTTCCCTCCTTCTTTCGCCAATCATGGGGATGTATTTCTGACGAATCTGATTTGCTGATGGTAAATCTCCACTTCCGCGAACGTACTTATTAAACCAAGTACGGATAGCAGGATTGTCTAGTTTCTCTACTGGTATATTAGCTTTCACAAACGCAGTAGTAGTGTCCAAAATAAACTCTTCTTTCATATCCTTCACACGACTAGCATTTGATAATGTTTCTTTCAAGGTGGCCACTCTAGGAACACTAACTTCAAGACGCGAATTTTCTCGGCGTTTTGAATGCTTCTCCGATTTGCAAAGTTTGTCTAATGCATCTTTCCTGCGATAATGTAACCGACAATCACAATATTTGCACATAAGAATGCCACAAGAAATTATAAATCCTTCATTCTTATATTCTTTAAGTCTGTCTGTGGCAGAAACAGCTACCTTCGGCATTTTTAAACTCAACTGAGCGATGCCCAGTAACAAACACTGTTATCACACGGTTGACTGTAGTCACACGCCAGTATAAATTCGTAACCACACGCAAAATTTATTTCTGAATTCGTGTCATAATATTTAAATTACGTCGCGTCTCATCTTCCTGTACTGCTAAGTTCGGAACTAATACGACGAACACGTGGTCGCCAACTGATTCACGCAAATAACACACTAGCTTCGATGATAACGCACGATTTGCGCACTTTTTATTAAATTATATAGAATTCTGTACTATAATTTACACTCGCTACCGATGTAACAGGAGGCAAACGTAGTTTACATTATGAACAACTATCACATAACCTTTTGGAGGTAGACGGCCAAACTATTCACGCCGCGATATAACAGCTGTTTACCACAGCGCTAAAATCCAACGAGTAACGAGAATATCGACAGTATATCGTAGTATTACCCCTCGCGAAACTATACAATCGATCATTCTCTCGAATTGAACACCAACCAAATTCGATTATCGGCTTGTGGACAAAAATGTTCGGATTGGTGTGGGGAAAAAATATGAAAATTTGTTTTTATTTCGCAGATTGCGGTATTTGTGGTGTTATTCACAAAATTCGCGTTATTTCGCGATTTAATTTCACTCCTGGGCGACACGAAACATGTAAATACGTGGAAATAAAACATCCTAACCTCTAAATATGACTTTTCGTTTCATCGCGAATTAACAAAAACTAACACCTCTACCTATAACCATCCCGGAAGTGTTCACAATAACTACCAAAATTTGATCGCAATCGGATGAATGGTTTATGAACGCATAAAAGACGAACAGACGAACATCCTTTTATGTATATACTAGCAACCCGACCCGGCTTCGCCTGGGAACAGTTATTAATGCATCACGTGATAAGCGCTTTTTTCCAATGTCAATGAACAACGACCAATATCCGTTTCACGTCTCGGCATGATGGGTTAACATCACTGACTGGACTATTAATTATATTATCATGGAGATGCCTGTGCAACAAATTCTTGTCAGACGTAATGTAAAAATGGCGAGGTACATGAAACACAAATCCCCCTTCCGTCCAATCGTAACTTGACTTCGAATTTTGTGGAACGAAAAGTTCACAGGCGAAATGAAGAAAAGGCGAGTTGCACTTCCAGGGAAACTCCAAACACAACCACTCTTCTCTAAAGTTTTTAACTCAACACGACTCGACAGTTTGCTGCTGGCTGTATCTGGGGCAATAGGCTCGTCCGCTAGCTAAGCTGTAACTGGGGTGATAGACTCGCCCCTAGCTAGCTCGTAAAATGTCGCCTCAGTAATTGAATGGAGATTGTTGGAAGAAATGAAAATGTAAAAACACTTATAGAAGGCGATGTATTGAAGATAGAGATATGCTCTCCCAGGAGAGATATGCTCTCCCAGGCTTTTTTTTTGTAGAACTTTTCATGCTGAACAATTCTTACACTCATTGTATATAGATATTTTAACGGTTTTCCCAGCGTAAGCGCACAATGTCCTCGGACGCCAGGTTTTCTTTTCGACTTTTCCACAGTAATCATTACTGCTCGGCTTCCTTTTATCATAAATAAATTATTTTCTACAGAAATCATCCTCGAGATATCCTTTACAGAATGGTGAAAACCGCATCAAAATCCAGCGAGTGGTTCTTGAGTTTACCCGTAGACCTTACATCCAAGAATCGGGGACTTTGTTTTATACTAAGTAGATACATATAAGATAATTTTGTTTTCAGGTTCGTAGGCTTGAGTTGATAAAAAAATTCACGATTGAATAATAAAATGTAATTTACCAACCTAATCAACGTTGAAATCACACAACTAATACCAATTTTTGACTGCAAGGTAGCTTTGACAGCCAGAACATATAACTGTCGAAAACGTCTAAACATTAATTTGGCATCATACCATTCTGAATATATGAACATGTGGTTTATTAGTGTTATATTAGCACGACACAAAGTTGTGATTTTTTTATAGTTGTTTGAAGTGGCTGTGATTATTGATGTTTTTGACCATTATATATTTTGGTTGTCAAAGACTTGAGTTTTGTGGTGAAATATCAAAACTTGTCCCATTAGTTGGGTTCTTACAGTGTTGATTTGGCTGTAGAAATACACTTCCTTATTCATTTGTGAATATTTTGAGCAAGTCTGCATAAGACCATTCACCAATTTTATCATGGTCATTATAAAGATAATTCTATTAGGTTTGTGTAGATCTTTACTCCCAACCCAATTTAATTGGTCATATTTGTATGTTGACTGTTGATGAGCAGTTCTCGTCTTGGATGCATGGTAACTTGCCACTTCATCTTCTATTGCTACGATGTGATGGAGCTCTTCGAACGTTCTCGGCTTCGCCACCTTCACCAGTGATCGGATCTTGTCATGCAATAGTTCAATCATATACAGGTCACTAGTGTCGATGTCATCACCCTCGTGAACCCTTTTACAGAGTTGGAGATTTTGAATTACGAAAGCGCCTGCTCCTATTCCACTGGGTGGTGTCTCGGCTAGGATTTTTTTCTGGATAGTGGCCCTGACAAATTCTTAGTCAAACCTCTGAGTAAATTATTTTTGGAGCTCATCCCAGCCAAGACCTTTAATGTTCTGCGACCTAGATCCTGCTGACCCGTTTAGTTGTTGATTGACCATCTGTAGGTAGATTTCCGTAGGTGTATTTGTCCTACAGAGTAGGGACCCCGATGTTCTTAAAGCTTTTTTAGCCACTCCTGAAACCTACCGTGAAATGAGCCCCAAGGCACACAGAGGTGAATGATTGGCACTAGATGGCGATGTCTGAAACAATCCGTGTTTTGTTGCTAGGCAGAAATGGGTCAAGGCACTTTGAAGCATAAGATTTGGAAATGATATTACCTTCAGGACTCGAACCTCAATCCCTGCTATCTCAGAAGATGTGTAAACTGATTATATCTTGAGTCTACGCCCTAGATAGCTCATTTGTCAACTTGCGATATAATGGGCGAAGATGTGGGTGCTTCATAACTTCACCTCTGTAGTTTCCCGTAGTGATGATTGCTTTTTGAAATCTGACTCAAAATGTTAAGTTAATTGAATTCTTTCTTTCCAATTAACAATTAAATAATTTTAGACCAAGGAGGCAATGCAATGAGTGCCGTTTGGGGATAGTGTTAAAGTACCGATACGTTCCTCATCAGAAACCTCTTTTGCATCAAAGTAACATTCAGCACATTAATGTAATTCCAAGTTCATCATTGTCAAACCAGACCCTTGTTAGCCTGTTATGACCTGTTTGATCCACTCGTGTCAAAGGTAATTTATAAACCTTTCTTCTTGTGTCCTTGATCATGTGGGGATCAAAAGGTTAATGCTCATTCCACAGTGCATAGTGAAACTAAGATGATCAGTCCAAGTAGTGATTTTAAAAGTTTTGTTGGTGGAATTTCAGAGCTTCTGCAAATAAAATTAACCTAATGTATCAATTATACTGAACTGTGTGACTTACTATCTACGCAAAAATGCAATGCGTAGATACAACAATGGATGAAA
Organism: Meconema thalassinum; assembly: GCA_946902985.2. Lineage (NCBI taxonomy): Eukaryota > Metazoa > Arthropoda > Insecta > Orthoptera > Tettigoniidae > Meconema > Meconema thalassinum. The sequence goes on from OX336395.1 coordinate 212,468,133, forward strand.
ACATGAAGTGAAAATCTAACTCGTCAGGACTGCTTGATTAAGTATATTGGCAGTTTCCCATTACACTGCAAATAATGCCTAGTTACATGGACATATAACTGGAAACAAAAGTATTGGCTTTACATCATCTATTCTAACCAACCTCATTGACTGAGCATATAAATTGTTAAACCATGGAACTCAATTTTCTTCCGAATTGTATATATTTGGGTACAGTTTTAACATTAAGAACGGAAGAACATTTTTAAGATATCAGCTTTCAGCAGTATACAAATGGGATTCCCGGCAATGTGAATGATTAGTCAAAAACCTTTGCTCTATACGACATTAAACCATTTAGACATAGAAGATTTCTAAAGGAAATCCCCCTTCAAAATTTACTGGATATAGATTAGAATTTTAAATTTTCCCTGTCTGATATTAAGTAACTGTTTATGAATTTTTTAATGCAGCCAATGGCCATTTGTTTTATTGTCAGAGCGGCCGAGGTAGGGTTCGAACCCACGCTCTCTCGATGCCAGCAAGACACGAAGTAGCGCATTTGCTCTCTTGGCCACCACGGTCGGTTTATGTTTATGATTCCTGTTTATGAACACCAGTGTGAATGTGAATAGCCTGTAAATACATTGGTACCTCGAGCTGAAATCTTAATCGTTCCACAGAAAAATTAAGAACACTACTTAATCTATGTGGAGCTGGACGATATACTTAACATATGTTTGAGTAATATAAGAAGTAAGGTGAGCTCCTCTATGCTCCCAACCTCTCAAAAGTTTGGGACATTATCAATACTCAGTTTTCTTAAGTATCTGTATCCCCTTGTTCATCGGTAACTGGTGTTGTGGCCGAGTGAATTGTTACTCAATGATCAGTATGCCATGTCACTGAAATAGAACACAAGTAGAATTGACGTAGGCACTGATGAAAAATGAAAATCCACAGCCTGCTTCCAGTCTCCGACCGGGTCAGGAATGGAATGAATGAATGAAGCCCCCATCTAGCGGCGAGAATATGAATTGTGCCGGCTGCCGAGGCCTGGCGCACTCCTCTGGGGCAATGATTAAATGAATGACAGATGAAATGATAGTGGAGAGTGTTGCTGGAATTAAATTTTGACAGGGAAAACCGGAGTACCCGGAGAAAAACCTGTCTGTCTCCGTTTTGTCCAGCACAGATCTCACATGGAGTGACCGGGATTTGAACCACGGACCCAGCGGTGAGAGGCCGGCGTGCTGCCGCCTAAGCCACGGAGGCTTCGACGTAGGCACTGATACATTTTTAAAATTATTTCTGTCTTTGGAGAAATATAGAAGCTGTCATAAACTATTAAGAAACTGGTCTCATTTTTTGATTTGAAATTTTTACTTTTTCTGTTAGAATTAGATGGCCTTGATGTTGTTGTTGTTTGAGTCTTCAGTCTTTTGACTGGTTTGATGCAGATCTCCATGCCTCCCTGTCTTGAGCTAATCGTTTCATCTCTACATAGCTACCACACCCTACATCCGAAGCAATCTGTTTAACATATTCTAACCTTGGTCTACCCCTACAGTTCTTGTCCTCAACCCTTCCTTCCGTAACTAAGCTTGCTATTCCTGGGTATCTTAGTATGTGTCCTACTAACTTATCTCTTCTCTTCATTAGCAGTCGCCAGAATCATCTCTCCTCTCCCACTCGTCTTAATACTCTTAATACCCTATCTACCCATCTGATCTTCATCATTCTCCTGTAACACCACATTTCAAATGCTTCAATTCTCCTCATTTCTGCTGCACCAATAGTCCAAGTTTCACTTTCATAGAGCGCCACGCTCCAGACAAAGGCTTTCAAAAATGACTTCCTAATACCTAAATCTATATTCGATGTCAACAGATTCCTTTTTAGTAGAAAGGCTTTCCTTGCCTGAGCCAACTTACTTTTTATATCCTCTTTGCTTCTTCCATCACTGGTTATTTTGCTTCCTAAGTAACAGAAGTCTCCTACTTCCTTCAGCTTTTCACCTGCCAATTTGAAGTCCATAGAGGTTTCTGATTTATTTCGGCTACATTCCAGTATTTTTGTTTTACATTTATTAATTTTCATCATGTATTCATTCCGTAAGACGGAGTCCATACCATTCAAAAACTCATTCAAATCCTCAGGCGTGTCGGCCAAGATGACGATGTCGTCAGCAAATCTCAGAGTTGAAATTATTTCTCCTTGAATCTTCACTCCCACTTTAAATTTTTCTCCAATTTCCTTCAATGCCTTGATGAGGAATTAAAATTTCTATTCTTGTTATATCTTCTATAACACTCGTGTATAACAACAATATGAAGACGTTGTTGCAGGTAGTTTCTTGAATTGAGCTGCCCTCCTCAATTGTTGTCATTTATTTATTTATTTATTTACTATAAATAAATAAATTGATCCTTGTTTTCCGTTGGATGCGACAGAAGAAACCCAGAAGTTATGATGCAAGTGAAAGCCATTTAAATGAGTAAGTAGTTCACCTTCTCTTTTTCGTATGATTCAAGAGAAAGTTTGTTAAGAGAAGCTGTGAAATTGAGAAGGTGAGGTTCTCCCTATTTCACCAAATGTGGCTTCAAACTCCAATTACACCCTCCTGCGATGAAATAACTGCCTCAAAATTTTTAATATTCTTAGGGTATTTTTAGCATACTTACTGTAAATCATATTCAAAGCCAGAAAGTTCTTGTTACCATTTCTTGTGTTATTTTAATTTTCTTATAATATATTAGGAGTGTAATTATTCGACTTTAATACTTTAAATATATAGTTTTAGGATGTTCGAATATGAAAATCAATTTTATAATAAAGCCCCACGACACCGGACATTAAACGTCTCTTTGGAGATGGGAGTTGCGAAATGCAAGAGCAAATACTACTACACTATAAGTATTCACATTCTTTCTATAAAATATATTAAAGTTCTTCCCCCTTAGTAACATTGTGACTGTTAGTTATCTGAGGGTTGTATCTAAACCAGTCCACGTAGTCAATACCTAATTGATATTAAGACTTTCAGTCGGTCAACACAGTGTAACCCCAATTACTAGAACATGTGAAAAATAACCTGAAAAAATGCATGTGAATAAAAATATGTGTTTTGGACTAGAGAAGAGGGAGAAAACCAAGGGTTGACATATTTCGCCCTTCCAGCGAGCATCATCAGATCCAAATCTATACAAGACAAAATAGCTCTACAAAACACTACCGATCCTACAATGACACCCACTAAGAGTCACTGCCCTCCATAAGAACCATCAAAAACTTAGAAAGTGTGGCAACTATTACTGGTAAAATACTAAATCATTAAGCATCTGAAAAAAAGAACTACACAGTGGTGCACAATTTGTTTCTTACATAATTTATCAGTCACTCCAGATATTCTGTTGAGAATCTCAATAGTAGTATGAATGGAACATGGAGACACAAATGAGTTACCGGTACGAAATGACGCGTAGGCTACTATGAGAGACTGGTGTTTTATAATATGGCCAACAAGGGACGAGCAGCAGCGATCAGTAGTTGTGTTACTCTTTCATGAAACAAAAAGTCTTGTTTTGACTAGGAGGCGTTTTCGACAACAGTTTCCTCCTGCAATAGAACTACTCGCATGCTGTATGAGAAATTTGAACGGGAAGGAACAATATTGGAAACAAAGCGACCTCGACAAAGCCTGTTTTCTGTAGGGCAATTGCTAATATTAGTGTTCCTTTGTAGAACGTTAGAAATTATAATGGTGGCCATATTGAGCATGTGCTGAGTTAGAACAATTCTCCATAGTGTGTTTTTCATTGTAGTAAGTGTTTCTTTGAGTCTAGATTGACAATGAGAGTTTTATTCAACTGGAAAATGCTGACTCATTTCGTGCCCCACTCTGTATATATTTAAGGTACCAACAATGTTTCAAGACTGAGAAATGACAATCTCATCACCAAACAGACTCACTCCACCAAAATTAATTCAGATATGGCCTACGAATACTCTGTTGAGATTATTGTAATCTGCTTGAACTGCAACATACAAAATCAGTGTTTGTCTACTGCGTGTTGAATGATTTGATATGGAGACTTACCTGAAATTATGGAATGTCTACAACCAGCTGTGATAACATTTTTGATATAGATCACTATATGGATACTATAGTACAGAGCGTCCGCAAAGTCTCACCGCAGAAAATATTTCGGATTTTCATGTCGTCGGATTCTGGGTAATGCACGAGTTCCGAACTTATTCTAAAACTTGGACTTCCAAAGTGTGATTCAAGTGAATTTAGACTGTTCATTGCCACTCCCAGGCGAAGTTTAAAGGTTGTTCTCCTTCATAATGATAATCTTTTGGTTCAGACAGGAGAGGAGCAGGAGAACATTTGCAATTAAGAAGCAAGTGGTGTGATACATTGTGCCAATTTATACATCCAATAGTGAAGTAAATAAGACAAAACAAAGCAAATGCACTCTATTGAAATGTATGAACAATCATATAAAAATTTCAACTAGTTGTATTTTTTAAATATTATTTTTGAATTTGAAATATAGACGTGAAAAGACTTGCCTAAAGAACAATTAACAAATTAACTAAATACAATTGGTACAAACAGAGTAAATGAATTAGGATCGCCAAATTTACTATTTCAAGCTGATATCAAGAAACTTGCACTCCCACGGTGTTTCGAGGACGAAGAGATGAGATCCATGTAATGAAAGCAAACTCATTCGCTGTGTATGAAGGAATACTAGGCTAAAGGAAAGGTTGGCCAATGTAGATTGCCTACTGCGTGGTCTCAGAGACCCATTCGTGACGAAGAAGAAAAGGGAAATGAAAACGTTTCTGAAGAATTTCATGTAATTATGAGTTACAATACATTTTAAAGTGATTCCACATAAAATCCTGACATAAAGTTAAACAGATAGAACATTTTGATTCAGCACATCATCATCATATATATTATTTCAGTAGTAGAGAAGCCTCCTGCGGCGCTCACAAGCGACCAATCGTGACAATGATCATTCAAATGAAAGAGAATAGACATTAGCAGTGACGAATTGCACTATAATTTCATAAATATCTATAATTTCTTTAAAAAATGGATTTTAAAAAATGTACGAAGTGTGCGATTTGCAAATACTGATGCTGTATGAAACTACGCTCCATGATTGCTGTCCACTTCACATTTTGGCCTCTGTGACGCCTGTTTGATGTCATTTTAACATTCTGTGGTCTTTCCTTTAGCCTATCATTTTGCGTGGATTTCAGATCAGTAAATCAAATCGTATAATTTCATAAATATCGAATAGCTGGTGTTACAGCAACCTTCCTCTTTAAGGCTCTCATTTTAAACCTATTGGGGAAAGTTTGGTTTATGAACATGCGAGATTTCTCGCACGGGTCCTCTAGTATTATATAAAATCACTGCATTTACTTAAGGCAACCAACATGAATTTGAAATTCGCAGATTAGTGGTATTATATAAGTTCCATAGGAATTGATTGATTCTTGCCACTCTTGGCTAAAGCTGAATAAAATATGCATTACACTTGAAACCTCAAGATTTTAGGGACTGAGATTGATAAGAGTGTGAAAAGCAGTAATCGGAACCACGGACTCGAAACTGTTTTGATGCTGAGATTATAACCGACCATTGGAGAGCGACACGAAAAGTTTTGATGTTATCAGTTCCAGCCGTGGAAGCATGGAAGATCCCAGATGTGATCGAGTTTCCGCTGACAATCTGCCCCGAGATCTTTTATTGATAGGTCTGTTCAAACTTCAAATCCTTACATGATCTGAGTTCAAACTGGTGTGTTGTGATGGCTGTGCTAGAGTGGGTATTTGTAAATAGGGGATAGGGTTGGGAATGTACTGTATACCAGTGACTTTAGACATGGTCATTATTCTTCCCGTATTGAATTCTAGATCTTTAATGCTATTTGTCCATTTTTCAATACAATACTTTTACTTCAGGGCAGGAAGCCTCCGTGGCTTAGGCGGCAGCACGCCGGCCTCTCACCGCTGGGTCCGTGGTTCAAATCCCGGTCACACCATGTGAGATCTGTGCTGGACAAAACGGAGGCAGACAGGTTTTTCTCCGGGTACTCCGGTTTTCCCTGTCAAAATTTCATACTAGCAACACTCTCCACTATCATTTCATTTCATCTGTCATTCATTTAATCATTGCCCCAGAGGAGTGCGCCAGGCCTCGGCAGCCGGCACAGTTCATATCCTCGCCGCTAGATGGGGGCTTCATTCATTCCATTCCTGACCCGGTCGGAGACTGGAAGCAGGCTGTGGATTTTCATTCACTTCAGGGCAGATGACCTCGTAGTTCGGACCCTCAGAACCGCAATAAATAAATAAATTTTACTTCCACTACCTTACATAAACGATACATGTATCGGCATATGTATGCCTTCTTCAGTCTTGAATTTTCTCAATAAAACATTTTCCCCCCTTTTTTTACATTTAAAACAATCTTTTTTCCTCAAAAACCTAATTTTTTACTGGATAAAACTATAAAACCAGTGTGTCAAGTGACTTCACATAGAAATAAAATTCTTCTTTGGTCCATTATGCATTGTATTGGGAAAGGCAATACAAAGTGGGTTTAGACAGGTAAAAAGAAGTATAGAACTTGATAATTACGTATGGGGAATAGAATGGGATTCAGGCGTTGAACACAAGAACATATACATTATACGATGGCATGTTAATATTAACTTAGGGAAAAGGTATTTGCGAGGATTGCAAGTGCTGATGGCTGAAAAAAGTTAGCTGCTTTTATTAAAGTTCATGAATTGTTAATTGGACAAATTGAATAAATTGACGGAGGTTTCCTTCCTTACACACTTAGAAACACTGTGTGTGTTAAGTCATTTTTATGAAAATGTATTTAAAGTTCAATATTTGAGGCCTGATACACTGAATCCTGATTAAGTTTGTCGGTGAGTTTTACCTTGATTTTGACACTTGTAATTAATTCAATAATTTAAAAGATTGTCTGATTACTTGGTTTACTTAACTTGAGTTGCCAGATAAATTGTTCATAAGATGCTTCATTAAAATCGTTTGAAACAGCCACAAATCGCCAGTGTAAACTTCTTGATGTTGAGATTCACATCGGTGGGTCGACCATCTTCGCAGACTGTAGGTCCATGATTCTGGTGAGATGTAGCAGGCGAAGCCCTGAAGAGAGAGATGGCTGATTGAGGAATAGATGTTAAGTACAGTGACCATTGAAAGCCAATAGGAAGGTTCTGGCACAATACTGACGTAGGCAGTTCTACATCATTTAGAAAGTACTAGTGCTTACACACGCAGCAATATCACGAGGACGTTGAAACAGTCAATGGAAAATTTAGAGATGGTAGCTTTGCACTACGCGAATGAGCCTGACGCTCTCTTTCGAGAATCAGTTGATAGCACATCCGCTTACAATGTGAATTAGTTCTGAAACACGCCCAAGTTATGCCTTTTAGAAAATTCCCCAATAAATAAAGCAGTTTGGAATAGTTAAGTTAGGTTAAGTTTTCTAAGTATCATTATTAACTTTTAAGAGTAAATGTTTGAAGTTATATTTGAAATACTTGCTTCATTGACGGTAATTGAGGAAAACGAGGGTAGAACATTAAGCTATCTTAAATTTGATACTTCAATGATAAGTTAAGTAAAGCTAATCTGTATTTTCGCTAACGGGAACTTGTAGGCGAAGAACAGAATATTGCTGGCTAGTAGCTGAGGAAGGACTGTGAGTGTGCAGGTGTGTGAGAAGGAGTGGTAGATAGGAGTGGGGCAAGTGTAAGGGTGATGTCTGAAGATCGGTTGTTTGAATATCGATGCTGACAATGAATATGCTGACTGTGGTTTTCCACAGTTTTTTTACTCTCCCTAAAGGCAAATGAAGGAATGTTCCTTATTTAACCTACCCCTACTCCTACCCTATTTCTTGACTCTTATGATTAGAGTCACTTCATAAGCACCGGTGAACATCTTGTCCTAAGCTCGAAAAATTAATTATCACCGTCACAACACTTTATTTAATCGAGATAGAGAATCTTCGGTCTATATTAATTTTAATTATTTCTAGAATGATATGTCTCCAAGAAGTCCAACCACTCGTTCACGTTGTGAGAGATTCGCACCGGCACGACATATGTGAGTGTCTGTAGGGGTGAAGAACAGTAGGGATTGCCACAGTAGTTGTGAAGGCCCTACATTAACTCCGAAAAGCGATGACAACTATGGCAGCAAAGGAGACCCTTGGTATGGCGAAGTTGGCAGAAGAGGCAGCCCTCTCTCTTGGGATTAATAAAGATAGAAACTGCTGCCTTGCAAGGAGGAGGGATCTTCAAAGGCTGATGGAAAAAACTCTGAATTAAAATGATCTTGCTTAAAAATTTTGTTTTTCCTCTAGGGCTTCCCAAATGTGTTTCAGTAAGATTTCGATTGCCTGCAGGGTTGATCTTCCCTTTCTGAACCCGAGTTGATTTTCTGGCAGGTGATCGTCTAATTCCTCACTTAATCTTCCTGTTATTATTTTGGTGAAGATTTTAAAGGGGGCAGTTTTCCAATGCGATTCCTCTATATTGGTTTGGGTCATTGGGGTCTCCCTTCCCTTTATATAATATCTTGACAATTGATTTTCTCCATTGATCGGGGATGGTGGCTGTCTCTATGCACCTGTTGTATAGTTTGGTCCAAATCTGGTTTAGAAGGTGTGCAGTGTCTTTTATGAATTCATTGTATATTTCGTCCGGTCCCGCTGCTTTCGTGTTTTTGGTGTTTTGGATGGCATGTCCGACTTCCTCTGTGGTTAGAGGAATCCAGCCTGTAGCTATTGGTGATACGACTTCTTGGGATTTCTTTCTGGCGTTTGTTGTTCCCTCTTTGTTGAGTAAGTTGCTGAAATGTGATTTCCATCTGTCCATGTCTATGTAGTTTGTTTGGGCTTGTTTGTTTGGGCGAAGTGCCAAATAGGATCATTTTTGGCTTCCTCCGCTAGCAGCCTGCTCTCTTCCTCCAGGAAGGCGCATTTCTTTTCTTTTATGATTCTTTCAGCGTATGTGAGCAGGAGAGTGTCGTTTACCTCGTTCTGTCTCACCTGCTGCAGGATGTTTAGGGTGTCTCTTCTTAGCTTGTAACACTCGCTATCGAACCAGGGTTTTGCTCTTCTTTTGAATCGGGGGCTGGCAGCTTTTCTTAGTAATTCTCCTAGGTTTTGAGTAGCTTCTTCTAGCTTTGCATTTTCTATAAGTGTTTCAATATGCGTGTTCGCAACTATCTTCGCCTCTACTTTCCCGACATCTATCTTCCTTGAGAGGAGTTGTGTTGTCTCTACTTGTTTCTTCTCAAAGTCACCGTTAATATTTATTTCAAGGGGTATGTGTTTCCTCGTTGTTGCGTGGTTTGCGTTCCAAAGTGTGGTTATACTTCCCTTATAGGTCCTTTTGTGAGTGCGACGTCTATTGTGCTCTTGCCGTTGTGAGAGATGTATGTGGGTATCGTAGGGTTATTTAATAAAATGAATCCTTCTTCATGCAGATTTTTCATCACTAGCTTTGCTTTGTAGTTTTGTGTGTCTAGTCTGCAGTTTAGGTCTCCCGCGATGATCATTGGTTTATTCTATCTACGTTGGAAGGAGTGAAGGCAAGATATATAAAGAAAGCGTTAGGAGCGTCAAAAATGACGCACTCAAGATACACATATCTGCTGGCGAAGGAAACTTTCCTCATCGAAGATCTCAGGACAAGCATACTCCTACCTAACACGTGCGCCTCACAGAACCTGCTAGCAACACTGAATAGGAAAAGAGAGGAAATTCATCCGACATTCTGCATCACAGGAGCCATGGTAGACCGTGCGTGGACAAAGGAAAACGTCGAAATCAGACACGTCATCACTAGGTTGGCAGTCCATGGATTCCACCACCTGATATGCAAGAACACAAACTTCCACGAACCAAATATAGACTGTGAATGTAGGTTGTGTGAAACGGCATGTGATCGTTATCACATCGAAATATGCACAAAAAGGACAAAGTCATTATCTGAATATGCAAACATGTAAAATTTCTATTTCATCTTGGCTATTTGGCCGCAATAAAGATTTAATTAAAATGATCTTGCTTAGAGGCTTAGGTGGCGCTCCCAGCACTAAGATCGGGTGCTGTGGGCTAAATCATTAATATCATCATTAATATTAAAGAAAGCTTCACTAAGAATAGCTGGACTTTCAATTGTTGACGATCTGAAACTTTAAACACTATTTGGTTGCTGGAATGTTAGAACTTTGAGGAATTCACCAAGCAGTTGCCACAATGCTGACATATGTTTTACATATTCCAGGAATTGCTGAATCCAGATGGAGTGATTTTGTGCAGATATGAGCGAATGATGGATTCTCTAGTAGAGTAGAGGAAGACGAACTTTAAAGGAAGGGGTAGGAATTTTGATGAGCAAGATGGCCTATAAAAGTCCGATAATACGCAAACTTTTCTCCGAAAGAATCATAACTGTACGGATCTCACCTAAGATAAGAAATGTAAAAATGGAACATTGCTATGCTCCAACAGAAGTTGCGGGAACTGCAGTAAAATTGGAATTCTATTCCCGACTACGGCAAGTTATGTTACAAAATAAGGACAATCATATAGTGATGGGAGACTTATATGTCAAACTTGGTTGAGAATATGAAGGGTTAGAACATGTTATGGACAATATGTCATAGGGAAAATGAAGGAAAATGGCTAGTTGTATGTCGACTTCTTTGCAGAAAACGACCTGTTGATAGTTGAAGAAGTTCCTCCCACAATGATATTCATAAAATTACGTGAGTGTCCCATGACTATACCATGGAAAACTTAAGATGGTTGCTCATGGATAAATGAAATAAGATGGGTGCGGACGTAGGAAGTGATCATCACCTGGTAATTGCAAGCTGCTGATTTCGAATAATCGCAGAAACAATAAATTTGCAAATAGAGGTTAGCACTTTAACTTGAAAGTTTTAGAGAACCATGAATTATAAAATAAATTTGTATTAGAACTTAATAATAGATTTCTGTCATTCCAGTATATGAGACCAGCATATTAGACCCTTATTTCTGTCGTTTCCCCATGGATTCGAAGGAGAAAGGACGAAATCTTCAGAATTAATTTACTTAATGATGTGTTAATCCAAAATTTAACCCCACGCGTCTGTCCCGCTTCGGGTCTGAGGAGACAAGGAAGAAAAGACCAAACGAAAAGAAGCGCATGAATCATGGTACAACCGACCGCCTGGGAATAACGCAATATCCTTGTAGTATTTGGAGATGTTTGGATAGGAAATAATGGTCGGATAAGCAGTCTATCAGAGCACCCAACCTCAATCCTTACCCTGTATAGTGTTTCAAGAGCCTGTTTGTTGGTTGGGTGCTCATTCACCCATTATTTCCGTTCCCTGTTATCTCAGGCCATACGCTAGACATTTCTTTAGTTGTTGCAGTCAATGAGATGTCACATTTATCCTAGATCTAGATTTAACAATTGCTGGGAAAGTGACAGGTCTCTTGAAACACACTTACTTGTCAGCTGTATCCGTATGTGCAGTTTAGTGCTTCTGAAATCGAATTACATACAAAGTGTCCAACAGTTGGCACTAATTTACTCATTCATTGATCAGTTACTTGCATAATGGAACAATTAGTGCTATGAGCAATATATAAATTAAGAAGTAAATGAATAAAGCAGTTTATGCAATTAATGCTCTAACTCCTGCGCTGTTAACTGATAGGATGTTTCCGTGCATCTTCAACAGCGACGTGTTCCGCTCTCAAGGGGTGATTTTGAGCTTATTTATTTGAAACCTTCCGCAGTAACGAAAAGTTTGTAGCTCTTATTCTTAACCATCCTGTATAATATAATTCACTCATCTAGGGTAAACTTCCGAGATTTCCTTCATAAATCATGGATGACAGGAGTCATCGTATTATTCTCGTTTGACTGGTACTGCACATGTTAACTTAAGAGCGAGATTTTCGCCGGTGACTACAACCAAAACTTGCACAGTCACATAAGGTAGAATGACGAGTGACGCCAACATTTACACATGACTTGACAAATCAGCTTGGATGTGCGTTAATACGTTAGGAAGGGTTCACAAACGTATTATTTTACGTGCTTCGCCCCTTAACGGCGCGGGATCAAGTATTTAGAAACTCTAAATTTCTCGTTTAGATATTGAAGCTACAGTATATGGAGCCATTATGCACTTCCAATAGAGGAACTGGTGCGAATATTATGTGTGGTAGCCAGTTGTTCTGTGATTTGGCATGCAACACTGTTACGTCATAAAGTAGTTCTAATCAGATTATACTTTTATTTGATGATGGCTCTCTTCTTAGAAATATCCTTCCTCTGCCAATCACTCTGAAGACTTCTCTTTAATATATAATATTATGATTGTTCTTAGGAATTAATGCAAGGAGACGTCGGATCATCATATTAACAAGATTTACGTTTTAGGAAATACTGAAAAACATAATAGCTGTAAAGTTTGTGTGAAAATTGTCCACAAGAGACACTTAAAGACTCATATGGTTCTTCATGGAGAGCAAAAACCGCATTCCTGTGACGTATGTGGAAAGCGTTTCTGTCGCAAGTCTAACATGTTGACCCATATTTTCATTCATAGTGCTATAAGGCCACGTTGCTGTAACATATGTGAGAAGGAGTTTATTCAAAAGGGTGACTAAGAAGCATATGTTATATCATGGTGGTATAAGACCATACTGTTGCGACAAATGTGGAACCTCATTTGCTGTTAAAAGTTACTTTAAAAAACACACTGAACATCATCGTGATCCAAAAGACTCATTGTTGTAACATATGTGGTAAAGAGTACGCTGGGAAGAAAAATTCATGGTGGCATAAAGCGATATTTTTGCGATACATGTGGAGCTTCGTTCATCGAGAAAGGTAGCCTAGTAAGACACATGATCCTTCATAGTAACCGAAAGCCTTATCGGTGTAATATATGTAAATAGGATTTTACAGATAAGAGTCATATCATGAGTCATGATGGTATAAGGCCCTATTGTTGTGACAATTGTGTTGCTTCATACGTTGATATGGGCTTGGTGAAAGGAATGAGAGAGGAGATCAACTTTGCTCATTTGCAGGAGAATGGGGATTTGTAGTAACCAACACATTCTTCACATTACCAGCACGACGTTTGTATACTTGGAAGTCTCCTAGAGATTCAGGTGAAAGAATTATAAGGAACCAAATTGACTATATTTTGATAAATCAAAGATATAGGAACAGCTGTGTCTCAATGAAAACATATCCCGGTGCGGACATTCATTCCGATCATATCCCTCTAGTTGGAGTTTTTAAAATCAAAATGAAAAAGATTCAAAAGAGAAGAGCCATCAAGTATAATATGCGTAAATTAATTGAACCTTTGGTAAGACAAAATGTAGAAGAGCAGCTCAATGATGAACTTGGATCCCTATCTGATGCCTTATGTACCGATGAGAAAATTAAAACATTAACTAATACCGTTGAATCTGTGAAGAAAGATCACCTAGTAACAGATATCACTAAAAAGAAACCATGGATGACTGAAGAGATTCTTAAAATGATGGATAAGAGAAGGAAAGCAAAGGGTAATCCTGATGAATATAAGAACATCAACAGGGAAATCAGGAAAGAAATAAGATTAGCTAAGGAAAGGGACATGCAAGAAAAATGTAATGAAATAGAGATGTTACAATTAAAACATGACAGCTTCAATGTTCATCGAAAAGTTAAAGAAGTGACAGGGAATTATAGAACTAGACAAGGAAATAAATTGGTCAATATTGAAGGAAAACTAATTGTTGGAAAAGAAGAGTTTAAAGATACGTGTCAAAGATATATAGAACACTTGTTTTATGATACTCGACAGGAGCCACCTCGAATAAATGGTGAAACAGGACCCCAAATTCTGGTAGATGAAGTACAAACCGCGATAAAAGCCATGAAGGATGGTAAAGCCACTGGCCCTGACAATGTGAATGCTGAATTTTTAAAGCTTTTGAATGAAGATAATGTGAAATGGTTGACTAAAATATTCAACGACATTTACAATTCTGGGAACATTCCTCAGGAATGGCTTAAATCGGAATTCATCACACTACCTAAAAAACCCGGAGCTAAGTTTTGTAGTGAGTACCGAACAATCAGTCTCATGAATCACATCTTGAAGGTATTTCTGAAGATTATTCATCGCAGAATATACAAAATATGTGAAGAACAAGTTTCTTCTACACAATTTGGTTTTAGAAACGCATTTGGCACACGTGAATCCCTATTTAGCATTCAAGCATTGTTTCAAAGGTGCCGTGATGTGAACTGCGATATATATGCCTGCTTTATTGACTATCAAAAGGCTTTCGATAGAGTAAGACATCATAAGATGATAGAAATATTACAAAAGATTGGCTTAGATGATAAAGATTTACGAATAATTGTGAACTTGTACTGGAATCAATCTGCTCATGTGAGGTTGGATAACGAGAACACGGAAGATATAGATATTCTAAGAGGTGTAAGACAAGGCTGTATATTGTCTCCATTGTTATTTAACATCTATTCGGAATATATCTTTAAAGAAGCTCTAGAGGATGTTGAGATGGGAGTGCTCTTAAATGGTAACTGGATAAATAACATTCGATATGCCGATGACACTGTGGTTTTTGCGGATAGTCAAGAAAGCCTGCAACATATCATTGATCAAGTTATCCAAAAAAGCCATGAATATGGTTTAGATATAAACCCCCAGAAGACAAAATTGATGGTCATTAGTAAAAACAAAGTCTCTGCATGCAAACTAAATATAGACCAGAAACCCATTGCACAAGTGCATAAGTATATATACCTTGGCACTACCATAAATGACCAATGGGACCCTTCTGATGAGGTGAAGTCTCGAATTGGGAAAGCCCGGACAACTTTCAATAAGATGCGGAATTTGTTCAAACATCATGGGCTGACAATGACTACGAAAATCAGGCTTTTGCGTTGTTACGTGTTCTCTACTCTTTTTTACGGTGCTGAGACATGGACTCTGACAGAGTCTTTATGTAAACGGTTAGAGGCCTTTGAAATGTGGCTGTACAGAAGGATATTGCGGATACCATGGACAGACCATGTTACAAATGTTGAGGTTCTCCAAAAAATGAAAAAAACTAAGGAAGTATTAACCACCGTGAAAATCAGGAAAATCCAATACCTAGGACACATCATGAGGAATACCACCAAGTACCATCTCCTACAGTCTATTCTTCAAGGAAAAATACCAGGGAAGAGAAGTGTTGGACGAAGAAGAATATCCTGGTTAAAAAATCTCACAGCCTGGACCTCAAAATCATCTACTGAATTATTCCGAGCTGCAAGTGATAGGAACAGCACAGTCAAGATGGTAGCCAACATCCGGAACGGATAGGAACCATAAGAAGAAGAAGAAGAAGAAGAAGAATACGTTGATAAACAAACTCTGAAAGGACAAATTCTGAAGCATGCGTTGCCTAATGATGCAAATAATCCTGATCACTGTAATTTGTGTGGGAAGGACTTCACTCTGAAGAGTACTTTATAAAGGCATCTACTAATTCATGACGGTATCAAGCCGTATTGTTGTGAAACATGTGGTGCATCATATGCTGATAATCGTAGCCTCTAAAAACATATGTTGATTCATTGTGGATAATAGCTACATTAAGATGAGAAACACTTCCCTATTTTGCCTAAGTTAAATCATCCATTTTTTGGGCATATTACTGAAAAAACTAATTCAGTTAATAAAATGAAATTTTCAAGGATTGTTATATACATCTTTAGCTCTAATATTAGGACGAATTATTTACGGAGACTAAATAATCTTCTGAGAATTTTTTTAAATTCTTTTAATTTCCCCATTATGTGTAAAAAAGTCGTAATTTTATTATTTTGTAACATACCGGGAAATCTATTTCTATTACTGTTCACAGTGGACATATTAATCCAGATAAAAATACAAAAAATACACAGCAAAGGAAAATAAAGCTTACGTTTGTCAGTTTAATTTCTTGCGTGTGATGGTTCTCAGTATTTTCTTGCCTCATAATCTGGATGATATGCATCCTCCTTGGTTCTCTTTACATTTCTCTTTCTCATCCTTGCTTATTTGTTTCTGTCTTCAACCACTAATTCTGTTTCCTGGATGAACTTAAAGAATTAGTGCTGTTTACAGCTTCATGCTTGTCACGAGGAGAGCATGTGGGAACGTTGCCTGAAACACTGACCTCCTCAGCATATCAAATTTCAACTAAATAAACGTTATCTACAAGTTTATGTTCCTTCTTTAACGATTTCCCGTGGACTTTCTCTTCCCAAAACATTTGAAACGACCCACTGCGCTGAAAGTTACAAAAGACACCAATTTCACAACCACTTCACGACATGGACATTCAACACTGGATTATAAACACAAACAAAATATATCGCGTTTTTCAACACGAAAATTGAATTTGAATTTTATTGCATTCGGAAATTTACCTCCAGGAGCTCAGAAATTATACGCAAAAGTATGAGCGGCGTGAAGAGTGGGTGTGTCTTTTCGAAGATAGCATGGTGACATTAAGTGTTATTACAAGCACATTTTTGGATTATTTTCATTACTTCAACATATTTGAATTCCCCAATTAGCAAATATTCAAAAACAACAAAAATTCAATTTCGGTATTTTTCATCCCATGCCAGGTGTTTTTCACCTGAATAGGTTTAAGGCCAGGCATTTCACTTTTGTTAAAGAGACGAAACTGCTTTCTGACACTAAGTAGTTGTTATCATGTAACTTTTTTATATCATTGCTTTCCATCTAGGTAGATCGCACATTTACTCAGCCGAATTTGGCGACTTTTATTCTCCACTAGTTCCATCTTGTTCCTCTAGGAATCACTATGAGCACTTAACGTCAATTTCCAATATTATATTTCTTAGGGGAAAAAAGCCCGAAGGCATTGGACTCGAGTTTTAGGAAATACTACAAATTATAAACTCCAATTTATGTAGGATAAGCTCAAGTTGTCTGCTATTGACTAGCTGCTAGCAACTACTCAATAGGTACTACGCACTACGAAGCTTTGGGTCATGTGTGCTTGATCACAGCTTCCTTCATAGACTTGTGTTCTGGAACGCACTGGGCTTCCATGCTGGTACCAAACCAACACCCAAGATGGCGGCGATCTGTTACTCCTTGTAAGCTCTTTGCGCATACATGACCAGTGCGGAGTGTTCGAATCTCGATCGATGGTTCAAATTTAAGATATCAGCTGTTTTAAAGTAACGATACTATTCCTTGGATTCCTTTGGATACCATCATGGTTGCACTTTGAAGATCTCTTTTTAGCCAAGCTTTAATTATGGTTTGTGTTTGGCTTACTAAGCGAATAGAGTTCAGAAGGAGGAGAAGAAGGACAATCATGATAATAAGGCTGCGGCAAGTTGAAAACTTGAGACGAGGTCCTTATTATGTGCTAGACAGCATGAATCGGGATGTCGTTTAAATCCTGGGTTGTTATTTCCGGAAAACGAAGCAACATATTCGCGTGACACCCTTGTTCTGTGACCCTCTGGCTAGGAAGTCCCAGGGCTGGTCTCTTGAATTAGTGATGTAACCTACAGACTGGATTGTTTTATGAATCTGTTACTTTTAAACAATACTGAAAAAAAATGTGGTTATTTTTATTTAATGAATAAAATGCATAAATGTGTTCTTGTTTATAGGCCATACTTATCCTGTACTGGATGGCTTGCGGTACTAGTTTCCGGGTTGTCACTCGCTGCTTCTATCTCCCAAGGTCTACCTTGCACCGTCTAGTGATGGGAGTTTTGTAGCAAACGGTTGGACTTTTTTGTCGCATCATTCGACATCCTACTAAGCCCGAACTGGAAATAGTTGGTGCAGGTTTCGAGGAAATGTGCAGAAGTCCAGTGTTCAGCCAGGCTGCAGGGGCAATAGACTGGTTCCCATCGCGTTACATGACCAATATATTAACCAAACTTTACTATTCCCTCCTTTTACAGGGACTAGTTGACCATACAGAGGTGGCCAAATTATTAGATTAAAGGTCTGAAAATGCATTATTCAATTTTGTTGGGTACACATTTATTTGTTTTTCTATGGGAATTGACACTGGTGTTGTTGCAGTGATATAGCGACATTTGCATAATGATTTTAGGATTTTCTGTCTCATAGTTTGGCAAAACGGTTACAAATAATTGCCTGCTGTCTCAAGGAACTATTTATTTCTGTGCTCAAGTTGTTGTTTGTTTGAAATTTACCAAGAATTTAGTGATAGTTTAGTTACTATTTTCACTTAATTCCATCAGTAGAGCTTTGGTGCTTTGTGCTGACATATTTAATCCTATATTTGCGACGTGATTAGAAGGCAGTGCATAACATCGACCTATCAAGGGAATTTTATGTTTATGGGGAAGAAAAAGTGTTATGTCCACAAGAAAAATTGGGATAACAAAGCATTGCTTACTGAAGGATACTGCACACAGCAGGAGACAGCAACAAGACTTAATATTGCACAGTAATCAGTAAGTAGAAGTAAGAAAATGGAAGTAAACAGTGAAGTTTGCCAGTCACAACGAAAAGAAAAACGTGGTAGGAAAAGTAAATTAAGCCCCAGAGTTGTACGAAAACTGAGTCAATTTCACGAAACCATCGCTCAGCTACTAGCAATGAACTAAGAAATAATTTGAAGAGTATTGGCATAGATATATCTGCAAGTACTGTAAGAAGAACATTGTACAATAGTGGATTAAAATCTAGACGACCCAGAAGAAAAGCAATGATCACTCCAGTTTTGGCAAAAAAGAGATTGGAAAGGGCAAAGGGCCCACAAGTTTGCTCTACAGATGACTGGAAGGTACATGTAACATCAAAATAATAGTTTTTCAAACATTAACTACTCTTATCATAGATTTAACAATGCTCACTAGAAACTTTAAAAAATTGCTGTTATTATTGTTCCTTGATCGATTGTAATAATGCCGCCAATGCACTACTAAAATGAAAATTTGACCCTAGGATTGCTTCAGTGATGAATCTATATTTGAAGTAAGTGAAAAAACGAGTCGGTAAGTTCGTAGGAGGCCAGAAGAAGAGTTTCATCACCAGTGCATACAACAGACAGTAAAATATCCAATAAAAGTTATGGTCTGGAGTATGATGTCTGTGCATGGAACCGGAAGATTATAAATTGTCAAGGGTACCATGATGCAGGACTAATATATAAAAGTCCCTGAGAAGCGTCTCTTACCTCAGATAAGAGATTGGTTTGGAGAAAATCCTTGTCTTCATGCATGATGGTGTTCCCTGTCATGCGGCCAAGAAAGTGGCTCGATTCCTCAAAGATAAAAACATTTCTCTGCTTCCGTGGCCCGGAAATAGCCTGACATGAACCTCGTTGAAATTAGTGGGCTATTGTCAAGAAGAAAATCAAGAAAGCCACTTTTACAACAAAAATTGTTCTGATTGAAACTTTGGTACGGATTTGGCACCATGACAATGACATCAAAAACAATTGCCAAACACTCATTAAAAGTATGCCCAAAAGGATGAAAATACTTATTTCCAACAATGGAATGCATACAAAGTAATGAGGCACATGCATGTTTAATTTTCATTTGTAAGGCTAGCCAGAAAAATTCAATATGTTATTTTGCAATCTTTAGTCTAATAATTTGGCCACCTCTGTAGTGGAAGGTTTATAGACAAGATATGCGTGCTCTCAGGCACAGCTCACTGTACAGATATGCAACATGTCCTCCAGAGGGTCACTTTTGAATTGGTGATAACGGGTATGGTTGCATATTACAGCCAATTTCCCTTATTGCAACTTATAAAGAACCCCTCACACCCATGAAACGTAGTTTCAATTTTCATTTAATCCGTGGTCGCTGTGTGGTAGAGAGGGCATTTGGTGCAATGAAAATGAGATGGAGGTTAATATTCACCAAGTCTGTGGAGGAGTGATTGAAAACGGGGTTCAGGTTTTAGCTGCTGCTGCAGTTCTCCATAACATATGCTCAACTGCTGGTGACATTCTAAATGCTCCAAATGATATCATTGCAGTTATGAGGCGTCCAAAATGCGATGAAGCTGAGTTCCGAAACCTGTTACTTCGTCTGCATTCGTTGCGTCGCAATCAGGTAGCATTTGATGACGACTAATAGCAAAAATGGGATCAAATATTGTCATCGCGCCAGGAGAAGTCAGCTGGTCTTGAACTGCAGATGATTTCCTGCATACCACGCAGTCCATAAACATCAAGTCGGCCAGTACCTGCTTCACTTAATCAACGCATTCTTTCTTTTTTTCTATTGAACAAAACACAACGCAGCTTGTCAAACTGAGTTCTCCTGGCGCGGAGACAGTAAGTTTAGTTCACAGTACCGAGCGGTTAATATGTTAGACCTACAGAACTATACATTACAATACCAACTAAAAATCATACTGTGTCACCGTATAATATTTTATTCATGAAAATATGGCAGGACATTCTTTAAAACTGCATGTGAGGAGAACCTTTGACACTCGCACTTCGTTGATATGGATAGTATAATGTCAGTCTTTGTTTCATGTCCTGGATGTCGTTACCATTGTTGTACAAGTTTTCCACTTTTGAATACAACATATCTTTATTGAGAACTTATGTTCCCATATATCTGCTGTACATGTTTCATTTTATTTATATAGACCTTCCTGAGCCATAGCAATCCCTATTAGGCTTAAAACACCATCAGGTGCAAGTCAAATGCATTATTAACATAAAACAATCGGATGATATGCCCTAAAATTCAAGACACACTTACTTTAAATGTTGAAAATACATATCGGAATAATTATTCCATTGTCTTTGGTAAACTTGACGTCTTCGTGGTTATATCTGTCCATCTTCGTAAGCATAGATTATTCATAAATTATTAATAACTTCTATTCATTTTATTTTGGTTTCGTTACACCATATTGTGAAATCCTGTGTATTCCAATTTTCGATCTCATTCAATATTTGAATGAAATTATTAATCACGATCTTGTAAATTGTATAGAATGATGTGTATGTTACGTCAAGTGGGCTGAGACCTATGGGGTTGGCCATCTGCTACCGACTGAGCGAAGCCACGGCTGATGTTATCTCGTACTGCGTGGAGGGGAGGGGACTGTGTGGGGTTGGGCATATGTTATGCGTTGTTTATCTTGTTTTGGTCCGTGATTCCTCATTTTAGCTAACGTATTGAATTAAATATTATCATTCTATGTTAGATCATTTACATTCTTAATTGGGTCTATTTTCTGTATTGCATGCATTTCCATGTTTTCTAGAATATTCGTTAGTCTTCCCTTGTTTTGTATATGTAGAATTTTCAAGTCGTCTATAGAGTTGAAGTTGTGCTTCTCTTCTTCAAGTGGCTAGCCATGGCCGAAAACTTATGTTAAATGACCTGATAGTTTGGCCTATGTAATTGAACCCAAAATCCTTACATTTCAATTGGTAAACACCAGAATTATTATAGTTGTTAATTTTATTGACTGAATTATGATTGAAAAGAATATTGCTATTATTGTTCTTAGTCTTGTATGGGACTTTTATATTATGTTTTTGATATGTGTTGAAAATGAATGAATTTTAGAATTCGTGTATGTAAATATGGCGATTTTTTTCTTTTACTAATGTGAATATGAATTTGTGTTGAATTTTATTTCTAATGCTATTGACGTGTTCATGTTTGTATCCATAATTCTTGGCAATTAGTGCTATTATTTTCATTTCTTTGTTGAAATTTTCTGTTGTTAGTGATATTCTGATCACTCTGTTCAAAAGACTGTAGAATGTTGCTTTTTTTATCTTCTGGGTGATTGGAATAATGATTTATGGTAATATCTGTTTGAGTGGGTTTTCTTTATATTTCATATTCTAACATGATTTGGTGGTTGGAAATTTTGAGGTCTAATCAAATTAATGATGATTCTTTTTCGGATTTGACGGTGAATTTTATCATACCTTAGCGGTATCCAAATTATTCCATTTTTGTAATAATTGGTCTGCCTTTATCAAATTTTCGTCAAAAATTATGAATATGTCGTCAATATATCTTCCCCAGTTTGCAATTTCTCGGATATGATTCACAATTTGGTTATTTTCTAAATGGTCGATACAAATGTCTGCTGCAATTCCTGAGGCAGGAGATCCCATTGCAAGACCGCTCCTTGGCTGATATATTTTGTTATTGAATGTAAACGTGGGGTTTTCTAAAAGGAAATTGAATCATGACATGAATTCTTCGATTTCTATTTTACTCAAGCTACCAAATTTGCTGAGGTTATTATTAATTAGGTCTACTAATACCTGGTACAAGGATATTCGAGTAAATGTCCGGAATGTATTGTGCGTTTGCTTTATAAAGTTAAATTTTCTGTATTATTGTTGAAATCTATTGAGTGTATGTAGTATGTGTTAGCCTTCCCTTTTCCAACATGGCATCTGATGTTTTAGTCAGTTAACTAATGCAAAATATAAATGTTACGAATTTCCTTATTATACTGCAAATAATATCTGATGGCACAAATCCTCTGCTGTGCAGACAGGGAATCTCATATGCAGGAGAGTCTGTGTGCTTCAGCGTGATTGAAAAGGGAGGAACGTTCACTTCGCCGCGAGTTAAGATCTCGAGTGACAAAAAGTTACTCACTAAATTTGGAGTGGCGATATCTGGTGAAGAGGTTTTGTTTTGGTCATAGTAGCACAGCAGCAGTGACCCCCACCACTCTCTTTCCCTCCAAGCCCTCGAGTTCACGCAGATCTGCGCCATCGGGTATTAATTGCTTTCTAGTCCTCAGAAAGCTGTTAGGTCACTGGGACCACCCGAACTTTTGATTGTTTAGTGGCATTCATTTCAAGAAATTAACTTGGCATACCCAGTACCTTCAAGCTACACAGATGTCTGCAAGAAGTAGTTTCGTAAAAGTATAAGCGGTATAGTATGAATACACCAGTGGCTTAAGGGATTTTTTTGCGAGATAACCTTGAAACTATTTGATAATTTTGCTTTTAATTGAAATGAATGGAGAAAGAACAGATATACACATTTCCTCTTAGTGTTATGAGCAGGAGATATTTAAATTTCTCCATGTGATTCTTTGAACGAGGTTACAGACATATCAAAACCTGGGTCTTTTAGGACATCATTTCATACTTTCATTGAACAGAGTTCATTTGAACACTTGTGATATTTTAAATACCATTTCATAACTGCCATGTTATGGCACAAATCCTCTGCTGTGCAGACAGGAAATCTCTTATGCAGGAGAGTCTGTGTGCTTCAGCGTGATTGAAAGGGGAGGAACGTTCACTTCGCCGCGAGTTAAGATCTCGAGTGACAAGTTAATATGCTCAGATAATGTATTTAAATAGTCACCGCACATGTGTCTTGATCCATGGAGGGTGTGGCACCGCTGCACAGAGAATTTTATTGTTTGTTGGGGGCATGATGGTGCAGTAGTAAAGTCGCTTGCGTCTCACCAAGGTTTGGTACCCAGTTGATGCGTACATGATTTAAAAGTGAAATAGCATGTCCTGTGGTTCGGATTCAACGTAAGTGTTGCATTGTCGCTTGATTAATGGTCACGTAAGACTGCAAGATTGCTTCCTTTTCCTTCATAGTTTTAGATTGAAGTTTGGCGCTCTTATGATGTAGAACAGCTCTCCACTCATAGTTCCCATCATCACCTACATGGTTTGTATGAAAATATTTTGATATTCCTGTCTGCATGGTCTGGAGCATGGAGAATTGGAGTAGTATATATTGTGATACATTACACTAAAAAATCCCCTAAACACACAATTATTGACTACATGCTTTAACCAAGATATATTGTTAATATTAGGATGTCTCATAAGCAGGGCCCAAATAATTGTGCGCTTCACTTTTCAGAAATATGTATATTTATGTGTTTAAAAGTGGAAAAAATGTGATTAAGTTCCCAAAATATGTTCTTCAGTTTGTATCATAGTTATGTCCCCCATACTCGAAATATAGTTGAAACGTCCAGCTGCTTGAATAATCCAGCTTACAGTACAAATATTCCTGCTTAATAGGCCAGCGCTTGTCTCAGTTTCAGAATCGTACCATACTTACTCCAGATGCGCTGCTTTAAATTTCTTTCTAAAGAGCAAGGTCACTTCAAAACTTTTCATAGCACTCTTGTCAATATCCACAGACCACTGTAATTTCAAGTAAAATTTACTGTCGAGGTAACGACAATTGGAGAGTTAATGAGAATGTTGACCCCAGACCCCTTGCTGTATTTAATGACTGGGGAATATTTAGTAGTACGCCAGGATATGTATTTAGTTATAAAAACGGCAAAAATATGTAAATAGAAAATATTTAGTTAAATGAAGATAACACATAACTATCCAGGCCTTCCTCATAAGTAATGTTGTTTTAAGCTGTTTTATAAGATAGAATTGGTTTTCTTTCGTTCGCCAGTGCTATTTACAGGAGGCCATGACTAGAATTGGTATATTGCGAGAATGAATCAGTCATCTGTTGTTGATACACATCCACAAATGGAAATTACAAAGTTGGAGGTTAGCTTCTAAAGCACTATTGGAAACAATATTACAAAGCTGCTGTCACGGCTCAAATAATATGTGAAGTGGAAGGTGGAGCTGTCGTTAGTGAGAATGTGGGACAATGATGGTTCCAACGTTTCAACACTGGAGAAGAAAACACTGTAGATTTACTGTGTTTTGGAAGAAAATCCTATAAGAAGTACTCGTAGACTGTCGGAAGAAGTTGGAGCATCAAAGGATACCTTACATCACCAGGTTAAAAAACTTGGAAAATTAAACACGAGCTGTAGATCTGTGCTGCATGAGTCGACTCCTGAAAAGGCTCAATGTAGAGTGGATATCTGTTGTCAACTTATCAGTAACCCCAAGGATGATATATTTATCAGGATAATCATAAGATGAATAATGCGCTATTTACCGCAATGATGACGTCTTGAAACAGTGGCTCACCCCGTAAACCTGCCAAAGTCATCAATAAAAAGGAACGGTTCAGCCCAAAGAGATGTGTGTCTGGTGGAATTTTGAAAGAGATATTCACTGGGAGTTTGTTCCAAACGGGCATGCAGTCAATGCAGATCTTTATTCTACACAACTAGAACGAGTTCATGAAATTTTGAGACGGAGACCGTTACTGAATTGGGAGGAGTCTGACTGCTACCACATGCAGCGTTCAACCCTGATCTTGGGCTTTCATATTACCATTTTTTCGATCCATGACCCATTTCTTGGGTGGAAGAAATTTCAAAATCATTAAAACTGTGGAAATGGGTCTCGCCGAATTCTTCGCATCAAAACCCATAGACTGGTACCATCGCGGTATAAGATAAGAATCCTCAATAGCTTCAGACCATAGAAAAGTTTCCAAATAAAATTTTCTTTAAAAAACAACATTACTTATGAGATTCCCTGAAAGACTGCTCAAACACAAACCTGGGACATAAGCTTGTATGGCCTCTATCAGCATACAAAACTTCAGTTTGAAGGTTGTGATAGATTCGCAGATATTGATAACCGTCTAAATATTTCAGATGGTTCGCACGTTGCATTTTTATTTAAGTGCTATTACATGAAGGTGATTGTGTACGTGTGGTATTCAATCTTCAATCGCATGATTAGAACACAAAAAGTAAAAACGAGATTTTAAAATTTCGCACAGCTGCCATCTTGTGGTTATGAAAACAATTGAAATAAATTAGATGCCAGTGGATTAACATTTGTATAAGTATTTAACGTGCAATGTTTCACTGCACTCGGATGGTTAAATCGCGTGAAATACTCATTTAAATATGTATACTTAGCGTCGCCGCCATGTTGGATTTCTGCTCACCAGGTTACTGAAAGTCCTATAGGTGAACTTATGTCATAGCCTCTATGAACAATAAAAAAACAGTTTTATTGCTGTAAAAGATTCGTAGATATTAAGATCCGTCTAAATATTTCGGATGCTCGCCATTTTGGATTGTTATATGTATAGGCCATAGAGTTATGTACCATTAAAGGACAATTACTACGTAGGTTCATCATTCAAACTTTCACTTCGATCGCATGATTACGACACAAGAAATAAAAACTTAATTTCAAAATTTTCACAGCCGCCATCTTGAGGTTATAAAAACAATTGAAATGAATTAGATGCCAGTGCATTAAAATATGCATAATCAATTACTGTACCACAATTTCACTGCGCTCAGAGAGTTAAAAGTCTATTAAAATGTTTCTACTTCGCTTGGCCGTCATGTTCGTTTTGTACTTTACAGGTTTATGAAAATTACATAGATAAACTTGTAACAGTGCCCTTTATCGCCGTACGAAATTTCAGGGTGATATCTGTAATAGTTTAGGAGTTATAGAATGCCGGTGAAATAATTCCCACAGCCACCATTTTGAGGTTATGTAAACAACTGAACTAAATTAGATGCCAGTGCATTACAAAGTGTGTAAACATTTTTGCTGTACCAAGTTTCATTACGTTTGGATGGTTAAATCGCGAGGAAAGTCTATTTAAAAGTCTCAACTTCGCTTGGCCGCCATGTTGGTTTTGTAGTTACCATGTTTTTGAAAGTCTAATAGGTGAACTTCTAGTAGTACCCTTTATCACCGTATACAATTTCAGGGTAATATCGGTAATAGTTTCGGAGATACTGAATGCTGGTAAAATATTTCGCACAGCCGCCATGTTGGATTGGTGAGACAATAAAATTTGAAGGGCACGGCCGGGGTCGGCCAGAATGGTGCTATGATCTTACCGAGTTTCATTGAGATTGCTATAGCAATTTAGAAGTTATTAGAGGGGGGGCACAAACACACCTCTATCTCTCTCTCTCTCACACACACACACACACACGGACAAAAGGTGATTCATAAGCCTATTTTTTTCATAGAATGAAAATAGGCTAAGAAGAGTAAGTTCATTGTAAAAATAGTAAATTACTTTGTGAAAATAGTAATTTACTTTCTAAAAATAGTAAGTTACTTTATAACAAGAAGTTCCGTGACGAACTAAAGAACCTACTTTTCTTAAAATTTAAGATCAAGCCAATGATTAATCTATATGGGTCTATCTAGATTAATAACGAAATTAAGTTGGTAATATCGAAATTTCTAATTAGTTCGAAATACTCTATACCTGGCATAATTTAGCCTAATAGAGCACTACAGTTGGCAGCCCTGGTGACTGAATATATTCTTAGTTCCATCTAATCAAATGTTCTCGAAAGAGAATAAAATGAATATTTTCCGTTGAGCCATTATAATTAACACACAAAGTGTTATCACTTCGTGTGTTAATTAGTTCCATCTCTTAAAGTACAGAATACAAAATTTGGTTGAAGTCCAATGGACGTTACAGGCAGTTAAACATTGGATCTAACAGCGCGCGTAAAATCATGTTGGCAACAATGTCATGCATGTATTGGTCAGAAATTATCTGAAATAAAAAGGTCGATTATTGTGCCAATTTTGAATGAAATCCATTAGTTAGAAAGGAAGTTAAATGCATTTTAAAATTGGACCTATCAGCAGGCTTAGAATCATGTTGGCAGCACTGACGTATATAAGTTACTCCAAATTATTCTGAAATGCCAGGTACTATACGTGTGGAACGTTTAGAGGTATTGACTTGCATACTTTCTGATATATTGATATTAGGGTAACAAAAATAGAGACAGCATTTATTAACAGTTTGCAGCCCTGGTTGCTCTTAAGAATATGCATAGTCTTATGTGTTATGGTACGCATAGCACATACGAAATTTGGTTGAAATCCAATTGATAGTATAGAAATTACATGTATTTAAAGATTGGTCCTATCAAAAGAATTAGAGTCATGTTGGTAGCACTGACGAGATTAGTTACTCCAAATTAATCTAGAATGTCATGCACTATACGTGTGCATAGTTTATAGCTGGCGGCTTGCATATTTTCTGATATATTGGTTTTGAATAAGAAAAGAGGTAGAGCATTTATTTACAGTTGGCAGCAGTGGTGGCTCTTAAGAATACGCTCAGTCATATGTGTTTATGTACACATAGTACATACGAAATGTGGTTGAAATCCAATGGAAAGAGCGGCTTCGGTGGCGTAGTCGGTAGCATGCTGAGCTTCTATGCTTAAGATAGCGGGGTCAAACCCGGCCGAAGCCGTCGGATTTTTTAAGAGTGTTAAAAATCCCTCAGTATGCCTTCCTTCGGAGGGGAAGTAAAGCCGGCGGTCCCATGTCATGGATTTATGGCATGTTAAAGAACCTTGCACTAATTATACCTGTGTGAAGCTAAATTGGATAGGTTAAGAATGTAAACAACGCTCTTAGGTTTCTACGTTCGTTGCCAAGAGCCGACTGCGGTGTCGTCTAGTAGCTAAGTTCTGAACTTGGGCTAGTAGTCGTTGACGGTGGCGCTTGGCGGCAAAATTAGGAACTATTTGAAACATTCTAAGTTGCAGTATGTACTTAAATTAAAAAACAGATAACACACGCTAATACAGTCATCACAATTAACACCGGTTATCAGACAGATTCTACACACACACAAAGTACACGGGGCTACATGACCGCGTTGTCGCAGCCCCTAAACTTAAGAACCAACCAACCATCCAATTGAAAGTGTAGAAGTTATAATATAAACATTGGACCTATCAGTAAGCTTAGAATCATTTTGGCAACACTGCCATGTATGGCCTCCTGGATATTAAACTGAAATATTATTATCTATACGTGTGCCAATTTTGAAATATCTCCCATTCATACCTTCCAAGATATCCAACATGGAGCTCAAATATCATTTGCGATGTTTCAGCAGTTGGTAGCACTGACTTCATTTTCAAATATGGCATTGAGGTATTCAGGTATAGATCTTTACTCCTACCAAATTTTGTTTCGATAGCTGCAGCCGTTTAGGAGTTGATAGGGGGGGGGACACACACACACACAGCCAGAAGGACAGACAGACACACATTTTCCAGGATCGATTTCATAAGTCTACCTTTTCCTCATTTTTGCAAAATGTGAAAAGTAGGCTGAAAATAGTGAGTTACTTTGTAAAAAAGTAATTGATTGTGAAAATTGTGATTCACTTTGTAAAAATAGTGATTTACTTTGTAAAAATATGGATTTACTTTGTAATGATAGTACGTTACTTTGTAAAAATATTAAATTACTTGGTAAAAATAGTAAGTTACTTCGCAAAAATAGTAGTAACTTTGTAAAGATAGTAAGTTACTTTGTAAAATTAGTAAATTACGTTGTGAAAATAGTAGGTTACTTTGTAAAAATAGCAATTTACTTTGTAAAAACGTAAGTTACATTGTAAAAATAGTAATTTACTTTGTAAAAATAGAAAGTTACTTCGAAAAAAAATTATTAACTTTGTAAAAATAGTAAGGTACTTTGTAAAAATAGTAATTTACTTTGTAAAAATAGTAAGTTACTTTGTAAAAATAGAAAATTAGTTTGTGAAAATAGTGATTTACTTTGTAAAAATAGTAAGTTACTTTGTAAAAATAGTAATTTACTTTGTAAAACTAATAAGTTACTTCGAAAAAAAATTAATAACTTTGTAAAAATAGTAAGGTACTTTGTAAAAATAGTAATTTACTTTGTAAAAATAGTATTTTTTTGTGAAAGCAGTAATTTACAATGTACAAAAAGGGAGTTACTTTGTAAAAATAGTAATTTACTTTGTGTGTAAAAATAGAAAATTATTTTTAAAAAATAGTAAATTACTTTGTAACAAGTAGTACCGTGAAGAACTATACAGCCTATTTTCATATATCCTACTCGTGTTAATTGCCTCTATCAACATACAAAATTTAAGTTTGAAGGTTGTGATAGATTCGTAGATATTGCGAACCGTCTAAATATTTCAGATGGTCGCCAGGTTGGATTTTTAATTATGTACTGTTACATGAAGATTATTGTGTGCATACCTGCCAACCTTCGAAAGTCAAAAATAGGAAGATTTTTTAAAATTATAGATTTCATCATGCGCAGTATACAGTGGCATGGGCAAAAGAGGGTACACTAAAGACCTGCATGTCTTTATTGGCAAAGTATGAATTCAGCATTAAATTCACAAAAATGTAAACAATCATCAATCATCGAGTAGTATGTATGGCAAATATTTAAACGTAAGATAATACAATTGTGTGTTTAAAGAAAATGCATACAATCATTCTGATGGGTTACACTTCGCATTCGCTACCACATATTCAAGTTTTGTCAAACTAAAGTTAATTAGGCTACCATGGACAACTTACCTAATTATGATTAGGTAATGTATATACATGTGGATGGTAATCTTGAGACTGCTTACTGATATAATGCAGACCTTGTAGCCGACTTTGCTCTCTTCAAAAATGCCCTGTCAAACTGCTGCTCGTAGCAATTTCCACTTAGGCTTGATTTAACCACTAACCGTTTGTTGAGGTTTTCGTCATTCAGAGATGATCGGAATTGTGTCCTTGTCTTCTTCACCTGACTAAACAATCTCTCACATTCAACGTTGCTGTGTGGGATTGTTAATATTGACAGCATTACTCTAGCTAGTCTGTCATATTTCAGACACCCATCTCCACCTCGTATATCCCCTATAGCAGACCAAGAACAATCTGCTCTTTTTCCTTCCACAATAGAAGATGGCAAATCCTCCATTCGGAGAGCACAAAACTGGCATTGTAATGCATCCATTGCTTGGTGCTCATCTTCACCGTCGTTTTTTGGCAACATAATTGGAAACTTAGAGATATAATACTTCACGGCACTAAAGGAAGCAGTAGACAAAGACCTTATCTGTGCCACTTGAGCATTAACAGAAAACTCACTGTCCAAATTAAATTTATGAATAATATAATCAGAGACTGCAGTGAAGTAGTTCCTGACGTGCAAATAAAAGACCTTCTTCTCCTCACAAGCCAGATTTTCTACACAACTATATGTTGAACCAATTACCAAATCATCATCAGCTTTCTGATTCTCTCTCGTGTGATAGACCACTTCTAAAATTGTGCAATATTTCTTGATGGTCACTGGTTTAACAAACCTACAGAGAATTTCCGTCAGCAAATCAATCAGTATGGATCTTAGGACATGGATGTGAGGTGCTTGCGATTGAAGAACTTTGTTATATTTTTCCAATGTCGGGATGGTAAATGCCAGAAACAAGCAAAATGCCTCATTTAACTTAGATGACAGAAAAAGAAATAGTCTCTCCTGTCTTGAAATACCAACAGTTTGACTTGGTTAAGTCACTTTTTTCCTTACAGACGGAGAAGAAGAACTGCTCTTTAACTTCCTTTTGCCAATGATAACACGTGCTTGATCTTGTACTCTGTTGTTCACACTAACACCAAATTCCACTTCTGCATGCTTATCTTCATGTGCCTTTACTTTGGGAATTTGGAAATACTTGAGAGATGTTTTTGTGCCAGTGGATTGGTTCACCTCATCCTTAAAAAAAACTCAGCAGTGGCTTTCACTGTGAAATCAGTCTTTCTAAGCATTTACCCAAGGACAACCAACGCGTGCACACATGCTTCAGTATTTTCCTAACATCAGTTTGGTAAAGAGCTTGATATAACTTCAGATGATCTTTACTCTTGCAGCTTTTGTTTAAATAATAATAAATATCAATCATTATCTCATCAATTTTCACAGGAAGGGAATCAGCACCTTTCTCGGCAGCCAGATGAATTAAATGGCATGGGCATCCTACTACAATAATGTTTTTACACTGCTATTTTAATTTCGCAGCTACACCATTTTTCCTCCCTATCATAACAGGGGCATTGTCTGCACTAAAAGTTATACAGTTTGCCATTGGAATATCATGTCTTTCCAGAAGACGCAGAAGCAAATTACCAATGTTAGCACCAGTCGAGTCACCTTCCAAATTTTCCATGGATAGCAAACGATTTTCAATCATCTTCGATTCTTTTTTTGAAAAATGACACGACGACAGGATACAGCTTACTATCTCTATCATTGCTACCATCAGTGGAGATCGCGAAAGGCCCACATTTTAAAATATTAATAATTTTTGAATAGGCGTCACGTGCCATTTCATGAACAATGGCGGATGTTTTTGTCCTGCCACAGGCA
The DNA here is from genome assembly GCA_946902985.2 of Meconema thalassinum. Classification (NCBI taxonomy): domain Eukaryota; kingdom Metazoa; phylum Arthropoda; class Insecta; order Orthoptera; family Tettigoniidae; genus Meconema; species Meconema thalassinum. The sequence continues at coordinate 212,500,378 of OX336395.1, forward strand.
TATTTCTTCGCAATTTCCGAATCCGGGAACATTTTTCTAAACAATTGTCCCGCGTGATCGGAACATGATAACGAGAGGTTATGTTCTACGACGAACGCCGTGAACAAACATTCTGCTCGAATGGCAGCATTGTCTTCATTCCCGTGAACAAAAAACGTACCTAATTTTTTGTTCTTCTGTAAACAACTAGCACTGTCCTTGTGTTTTGAAGTGTTGCTGTGAGTTACAATGTCAGTTTTTCCATCATGAGCTATATTTATATCGCAACGACACACGGAAAAAAGAGCAAAATGGTTTCCTCTACTAGATGGTAAAATGAATGGAAATTCAGTTTTATAGCTTTCTTTGAACACTTGGAGATAACGTTTATGAGGTTTTGTCGCCATAACGTGACGAGAAAAACTTAAAACACACGACACGGAACAATCATCGACACAACTCGTTGAAATAATTATCTACCGACGCACACATTAATACCTCAATTAAATGCACTAAACGTGACGCTAGCATAAGCACGTGGCTTCAAACGGAGGAAGTCCAAATTCCCGCGCGTAGCATACAAGGTTTCACCCATTCTGCACAGTCACGTGGCCAGCCTCGGCTTATCAGCGTAGGCTTGACTCTATTTGTCCGTGAAATACCACCAATCAGTATGCGGTAGGCCGATCAGCTGACTCACCATTCCGAGATAGCGGCTATAGAGCTCACAGCGAAGCGATGAACTTAAAAAAACTTACACAAAAACAAGGTTACGCAAATCACAAAAGCAATTACGACTTACGAGAGAATCTCCTTGCGAATAGAAATTATTTGCAGTTCCTTTTTCTTTTACAATATATCACTGGGGACCGAAATTCGGAAGAAATAATAGTAATTAAGAAGATCGGAAGACGAGGTGAAAAATCGGAAAGTTTCCGAATAAATCGGAAGGGTTGGCAGGTATGCATGTGGTATTCAAACTTCAATCGCATGATTAGAACACTAGAAGTAAAAACGAGATTTTAAAATATCACACAGCTGCCGTATTGTGATTATGGAAGCAATTGAAATAAAATAGATGCCAGTGGATTAACATTTGTATAAGCATTTAACGTGCAAAATTTCACTGCATTCGGATGGTTAAATCACGAGAAACGTCCATTTAAATATTTATACATCGCGCCGCCACCATGTTGGATTTGTGATCACCAGGTTACTGAAAGTCCTATAGGTGAAATAATGTTCATAGCTTCTACGAACATAAAAAAAATCATCTTAACTGCTGTAAAAGATTCGTAGATATTGAGAATCGTCTAAATATTTCCTATGCTTGCCATTTTGGATTGTTATATGTATAGGCCATAGAGTTATGTACCATCAAAGGAAATTTATTGCGTAGGTTCATTACTCAAACTTTCATTTCGATCGCATGATTTCGACTCAAGAAATAAAAACTTAATTTTAAAATTTCGCACAGCCGCCATCTTGAGGTTATGTACACAATTGGACTAAATTAGATGCCAGTGCATTACAATATGTATAATTATTTACTCTACCACATTTCACTGCGCTCAGAGAGTTAAATCACTAGAAAAGTCTATTAAATTGTTTCAAATTCGCTTGGCTGCCATGTTCGTTTTTTACTTTGCAGGTTCAAGAAAGTTGCATAGAGAAATTTTTACCAGTGCCTTTTATTAACGTAGAAAATTTCAGGGTAATATCTGTAATAGATTCGGAGATAGGGAATGCCAGTGAAATAATTCGCACAGCCGCCATTTTGAGGTCATGTAAAAAAGAGAACTAAATTATACGCCAGTGCATTACAATGTGTATAAACAATTACTATACCAAGTTTCATTAAGTTTGGATGGTTAAAACACGAGAAAAGTCTATTTAAAATTCTCAAGTTCGCTTGGCCGCCCTGTTGGTTTTGTAGTTACCAAATTTTTGAAAGTCTCACAGACGAACTTCTAGTAGTACCCTTTATCACCGTACACCGTTTCAGGGTGATATCGGTAATAGTTTCGGAGATACTGAATGCTGGTGAGAAAATTCGCACTGCCGCCATGTTGGATTGGTGAGATACAATAAAATTTTAAGGGCACGGTCGAGGTCGCCCAGAACGGTGCTTTGATCATACCGTGTTTCATCGAAATCGCTCCAGCCGTTTAGATGTTATTAGGGGGGGGGGACACACACAGACACACGGACAAAAGGTGATCTCATGAGCCTTTCTTTAATGAAAATAGGCTAAAAATTGTAATTTACTTTGAAAAAATATAAGTTCCTTTGTAAAAATTGTAAGTTTCATTGTAAATATAGTAAGTTACATTATAAAAATAGTAATTTTCGTCTGTAAAAATAGTAATTTACTTTGTAACAAGAAGTTCCGTGACGAACAAAAGAGCCTACTTTTCTTAAAATTCAAGATTCATGCCAATGATTAATCTATATGGATCTATCTAGAATAATGACGAAATTAAGTTGGTAATATCGACATTTCTAATTAGTTCGAAATACTGTACACCTGGCATAATGTAGCCTAATAGAGAACTACAGTTGGCAGCCCTGGTGACTGAATATATTCTTAGTTCCATCTCTTATGGTAGAGAACACAAAATTAGGTTGAAGTCCAATGGATAGCATGGACGTTACATGCAGTTAAACATTGGATCTAACAGCGCGCGTAAAATCATATTGGCAACAATGACATACATGCATTTGTCGGATATAATCTGAAATAATATAATCTATTATTGTGTCAATTTTGAATGAAATCCATTAGTTAGTATAGACGTTACATGCATTTTAAAATTGGACCTATCAGCAAGCTTAGATTCATGTTGGCAGCACTGGCGTAGGCCTATATTAGTTACTCCAAATTAATCTAGAATGCCAGGTACCATACGTGTGCAAAGTTTAGAGCTATTGGGTTGCATACTTTCTGATAAATTGATATTAGGGTAACAACAATAAAGACAGTATTTATTAACAGTTGCCAGCCTTGGTTACTCTTAAGGATCGGCATAGTCATATATGTTATGGTACACATAGCACACACGAAATTTGGTTGAAATCCAAAATATAGTATAGAAGGTACATGTATTTAAAGTTGGACCTCTCGGCAGGTTTAGAATCATGTTGGTAGCACTGATGTATAAAAGTTACTTCAAATTAATATAGAATGTCAGGTACTATACGTGTGCATAGTTTAAAGCTGTCGGCTTGCATACTTTCTGATATAAGGTATTTGGATGAAAACAAAATTGAGAGCATTTATTAACAGTTGGCAGCCCTGGTGGCTCTTAAGAATAAGCTCAGTCATATCTGTTTATGTACACATAGCACATACGAAATTTGGTTGAAATCCAATTCATAGTCAAGAAGTTATATGCATTTAACATTTGGACTTATCAGCAGGCTTAGAAACATTTTGACAACACTGCCATGTATGACCTCCTAGAAATTAAACTAAAATATTATTATCTATACGTGTGCCAATTTTGAAATAGCTCCCTTTCATACCTTCCACGATATGCAACATGGAGCTCAAAATTAAATTGCGATTTTTCAGCAGTTGGTAGCGCTGACATCATTTTCAAATATGGCCGTGAGATATTCAGGTATAGATCTTCACTCCTACCAAATGTTGTTTCGATTGCTGCAGCCGTTTAGGAGGTGATAGGGAGGGGGGGGGGGGTAGACACACACACACAGCCAGACAGACAGACATACAGATGGACAGTTAGACAGACACATATTTGCCCGATCTCATAAGTATCCTTTTCCTCATGTTTGCAAAATGTGAAAAATAGGCTAAAAATAGTAAGTTACTTCGTAAAAATAGTATGTTACATTGTAAAACTAGTAATTTTCCTTTGTAAAAATAGTAAGTTACTTTGTAAAAATAGTAAATACCGACTAAATATTTCGGATGGTCGCCATGTTGGATTTTTATATATGTAGGTCTTAGAGTTATGTACTGTTACATGAAGATTATTGTGTACGTGTAGTATTCAAACTTCAATCGCATGATTAGGACACAAGAAGTAAAAACGAGATTTAAAAAATTTCGCACAGCTGCCATCTTGTGGTTATTGAAACAAATGAAAAAATTAGATGCCAGCGGATTAACATTTGTAAAAGGATTTACTGTACTAAGTGTCACTGCACTCGGATGGTTCAATTGCGAGATACAACCATGTGAATATTTGTACTTCGCTTCGCCGCCATGTGGGATTTGTGATCACCAGGATATTGGAAGTCCTATAGGTGAACTTATGTTTATAGCCCCTATGAACATTAAAAAATTCAGTTTGATTGCTGCAATAGATTCGTAGATATTGAGAAACGTCTAAATATTTCGGATGGTCAACATGTTGGATTGTTTTATGCATAGGCCATAGAGTCATGTACCATTAAAGGAAATTATTGCGTAGGTTCATTATTCAAACTTTCACTTCGTTCACATGATTACGACACAAGAAATAAAAACTTAATTTAATATTTCGCACAGCTGCCATCTTGAGATTATATAAACAATTGAACTAAATAAAATACCAGTGCATTACAATGTGTATAAACATTTCCTGTACAAAGTTTCATTGCGTTTGGATCATTAAATCATGAGAAAGTTCTAATTAAAATTTTCAAATTCGCTTGGCCGCCATATTCGTTTTGTAGTTAACCGGTTTTTGAAAGTCTTATAGATGAACTTCCAGTAGTGCCCTTTATCTCCGTACAAAATTTCAGGGAGATACCGCTAATAGTTTCAGAGATATAGAATGCCGGTGAAATATTTCGCACAGCCGCCATCTTGAGGTTATATAAACAATTGAACGAAGTTAGATGTCGGTGCATTACAATGTGTATAAACATATACTGTACCGAGTTTTATTGAGTTTGATTGGTTAAATCGCAAGAAACGTCTATTTAAATTCGCAAATTTGCTTGGCCGCCATTTTGGCTTTGTAGCTACCAGGTTTTCAAAAGTTACATAGGTGAACTTCTAGTATTTTCCTTTATCACGGTAAAATATTCCAGGGTGATATCGGTAATAGTTTCGGAGATATTGAATGCTGGTGAAATATTTCGCACAGCCGCCATGTTGTATTGGTGAGACGAAACAAAATTTGAAGGGCTCGGACGGGGTGGTCCGGAATAGTGTTATGAACTTACTGAGTTTCATAAAAATCGCTCCAGCCGTTTGGAAGTTATCAGGGGGGACACACACCATCATACACGCACACACAGACACAAGGACAAAAGGTGATCTCATAAGCCTATTTTTTTTAGCCTACTTTCGATTTTTGCAAAAAATGAAAGTAGACTTATGAGATCAACACAGGGCGAAAAAAGTGTGTCTGTCTGTGTGTGTGTATGTGTGTGTGTGAGTCTGTGTGTGTGTGTGTCTGTGTGTGTGTGTGTGTGTGTGTGAGTGTGTGTACTCTGAATGTCTGTCCCCGCCCTATCAATTCGAACACGGTGAATCCGAATTGAACGAAATTTGGTACAAAGGTAGCACTAGCAAAGGACACCTCAGTGTCATGTTTTATATCGCCGCCATCTTGACGGAAACGTAATGGCGGCCACACAAATGTTCAAAGCTTAAATCAAATTACGACTAACCTAATCATCCGATCTCTACCAAATTTTGCAAAGATATACCTTTATGGGGGGAGCATCCTTTGACCAAACCAATGGGTCATCAGTGTAATAGTTTGCGGATGGCGGCCATCTTTGTGTGAAAATCGATTCCCCCTATTAATTCGAACAGGGTGCAACCGAATGGAACGAAATTTGGTACAGAGGTAGTACTAACAAAAGGCACCTCAGTGTCATGTTTTATATCGCCGCCATCTTGACGGAAACGTAATGGCGGCCACACAAATGTTCAAAGCTTAAATCAAATTACGACCAACCTAATCATCCGATCTCTACCAAATTTTGCAACTACATACCTTTATGGAGGGAGCATCCTTTGACCAATCTAATAGGTCATTCACCTGATAGTTTGCGGATGGCGGCCATCTTTATGTCAAAATTGATTCCCCCTATTAATTCGAACACGGTGGAACCGAATGGAACGAAATTTGGTACAGAGGTAGCACTAGCAAAGGGCACCTCAGTGTCATGTTTTAAATCGCCACCATCTTGACTGAAACGTAATGGCGGCCACACGAATGTTTAAAGCTTAAATCAAATTACGATTAACCTAATCATCCGATCTCTACCAAATTTTGCAACTACATACCTTTATGGAGGGAGCTTCCTTTGACCAACCTAATAGGTCATTCACCTAATAGTTTGCGGATGGAGGCCATCTTTATGTCAAAATTGATTCCCCCTATTAATTCGAACACGGTGGAACCGAATGGAACGAAATTTGGTACTGAGGTAGTACTAGCAAAGGGCACCTCAGTGTCATGTTTTATATCGCCACCATCTTGACTGAAACGTAATGGCGGCCACACGAATGTTCAAAGCTTAAATAAAATTACGATTAACCTAATCATCCGATCTCTACCAAGTTTTGCAACTACATACCTTTATGGAGGGAGCATCCTTTGACCAATCTAATAGGTCATTCGCCTAATAGTTTGCGGATGGCGGCCATCTTTGTGTCAGAATTGATTCCCCCTATTAATTCAATCACGCTGAAACCGAATGGAACGAAATTAGGTACAGAGATAGCACTAGCAAAGAGCATCTCAGTGTCATGATTAATATCGCCACCATATTGACAGAAACGTAATGGCGGCCACACGAATTTTTAGAGCTTAAATCAGATTACGACTAACATAACCATCCGAACTCTACCAAACGTTGCAACAACATACCTTTATGGAGGGAGCATCCTTTGACCAATCTAATAGGTCATTAGCCAAATAGTTTGCGGATGGCGGCCATCTTTATGTCAAAATTGATTCCCCCTATTATTTCGAACACGGTGGAACCGAATGAACGAAATTTGGTACAGAGGTAGCACTAGCAAAGGGCACCTCAGTGTCATGTTTTATATCACCGCTATCTTGATGGAAACGTAATCGCGGCCACCCAAATGTTAAAAGCTAAAATGTAATTACGACCAACCTAATAATCTAGTCTCTACCTAATTTTGCAACACCATATCTTTATGTGGGAAACATATTCTGACCAAACTGCAAGAACATCAGCCCAATAGTTTGCAGATGGTGGCCAAGTATGTGTGCAAATCGATTCCCCCTATCAATTCAAACACGGTGAAACAGAATTGAACGAAATTTGGTACAGAGGTAGCACTAGCAAAGGGCACCTCATATTCATGTTTAATATCCCTATAGCACGTTGTATTTCAACAAGCTCCTACAACCAACATTCAATCATACTCCTTGAAAAGGACAAAGAGTTATAACAATACCCATGCATTTAGGAGAAAGTAGGCTATATGTTCTTTACTGAACATCTTGTTTCGTAAATGAAAAAAGGCTTCAAAATGAGTGGCTTGAAATAACTGAACAAACTGCTTGGAGACGAGGGCTATTCGAGATCTCCCCTTCAACAGAGCATTTCCAACTACTCAACTTCGAACAGTTGTAACAACCAACTGCAGATGATATGACGTTTAGGTTTTCCTCTCCGCTCGATATGGCGAGCGATGACTAGTGACTTTAGATATGCTCAATACACGAAACATCGTCGTTAAGTATCTAGTTATGCAAATCGGAGCCGTTTTGCAACAATTCGAAGAAGGAAACATTTTTTTTTTTTTAGCGTATGGCTTTTAGTGCCAGGAGTGTTCGAGGACATGTTCGGCTCGCCAGTTTTGAAGCTGCTTCGAGACGGACACCCAATGGGTGAGCTACAAGTACCGTGGGGGAGGAAAGTTGGAAGGGAAGGTCGAGGAGTTGGAAGGTAGCGGCTGTGGCCTATAGTTAGGGACCAACGCCGGCATTTGCCTGGAAGGAAGATGGGAAACCACAGAAGACCATCTTCAAGGTTGCCGGCGGGGGGATTCGAACCTCCTCGCCTCCCGGATGTGAGCGACTGCCAACAGTCATGCCGTAACGACCACGGCTAACTCACCCGGTAAGAAAACAATTAAAACATTGTAACACTAAATGAAAGTCACTGACGTCCTTTCCAGACCCCAGCGAGTCTAACGAACATTCATATATATATATATACAGTATATACTGGTAGAAGTACTCGCTCTTCGAATGGTCTTCGGTACTAATAACCAGACGTTATAAATTGAGCTACTGTTGCAATGGTTAAGGGCTTGTCATTCCTTCAAGTTTATCAGAACGAAGTAAGTATTGTGGGTATATCGCAGACACTGTTAATTTAAGGGCCATAAAATGTGGTTTTCGGAGACCTTTTATAGACTCCCTAGATTTGTGTCACACATTGAGAAGCGCAACATATGCTTTGGTCGTCCTTTTAGGATAACTTTTATTTATCACCTATTTTAGCATGAATTTTGGAAAGTTGTTCCTTACACCCACCGTTCTATGAGAAGTACGTTGAAGAGTTTTCTAAATGATTAGTGTATTGACTCATGGTAACAATACCTAATTTTACGATGCTCCAAGCACCTGAACATGAACATAAAGATATACCAACTACACAGTATCAAACAAAATCATCTTTACGATGAACCCGTTTGTCGACAAAAATATGATTAGTTAAAATGTGCTCTCTAAATTCACCTAACATTTACTTCCTGACGTGAAAATAATATTGAACACATCGTAGACGAAACCCAATATATGTCAAATTAAAACAGACCCTCACCGTTGTGGAAAGTCCCCATCCCCTTTAAAATTATAAAGGCTTGTGGTGCATGAAAATTAGGGATTTTTAGCCTCCAAAGGCCCCAGTTCCCAAAAGCTGCAAAAAACAGGAATTTTTGAAAATAATGTTGCTGTTTGGAGATATAATAGTCCTTCTGTACAACATATCGCGTATTGCACGTGTAAGTCACGTGTAAACACTTTAGGGTATCCCTTGATCCCCTTAATCACATTGTTGAATTTTACAGTCTATGTTTGATTCCACGATAACCTTATAGCCCTTTGCAAGCTTTCACGAAAATTTAATAAATTGAGTGGCATTGCTTCTTACAGAAAGTTCGATGTCACCTCTTGTGATACTGTTGCCATGGTTACCGGCTTGTATTACTTCATTAGTTTCTTCTTGTTCTTCTTCTTTCGGATGGACCAGCTAAGGACCAAGACGTTCAACTTTTCAGCTTGGTGAGGGACTTGATGTTTGCCCAATATTCGCGCATTCTCTGGCTATGTTTCTCCTTTCTCTGTTTTGTCCAGATGATGCCGGTTTTCTTACAGGGTGGTCTGTCCTGAAAACTCTTATGTGTAAGTACCTTTCTGAGATGTGATCGGCTTCTAATATCACTTTTCATTATCTTTAGTTCTTGGACATCATTGATAACTACTGTTATCGGCGGTGTCACGCTCTTTCTATTCCCCCAGTAGTTGAGAAGCCGGTTGGTTAGTCTTGTTGGGTTAATCCGTGAGACATGTCCGTAGAAAGCCAGACGTCTCTTCCTGGCCACATCCGTGATTTTCTCAGTATATTTATATAGCTCCTGATTTGGTCTTCTTCTGTACTCGTCATCTATTTATTAGTTTATTAATTGAAATTAGTTTTCCGGGAAAATATCCGAAACGTGGTTTTAGAGCCGTAATACCAAGTAGCCTCTGAGCCACCGAGGGGCTGAAAATGAGTTTTGTCTCGTCCTTGTACGCCTTAATATAATAATAATCATAATAATAATTTAATAATATAGGGATAGGGATATAATAGACCTTTAATACCCCTTGACCCCCTTATGCGCATTATATACGTATTGATGAATTTTACAGCGTTGTCGCAGCCCCTAAACTAAGGAACCAACCACTGGTTCCCTGATAACCTTATGGCCCTTTGCGAACGTTCACAGTAATGTAATAAATGGAATGGCATTGCGTCTTACAGAAATAGATGGACTTCTGAGATTGTGTTGCCATGGTAACCGGCTTGCATTCTTTCAATAGCTTAATAAATGATTTTAGTTTTCTGGGTATATCTCAAAAACTGTTGGTTTTAGGACCTTAAAATGTGGTTTTCGGGGCCCGTAGGGCCTCCGAGTTTTGTTTCTCACATTGAGACGCTGAAAATGAGCTTTGTCTAGGCTTTCTACGCCCATTTCAGCATGCATTTTAAGGGAGTAGGCCCTCTTTTATGCGGGCCGATAACCTAGATGTTAGTCCCCTTAAAACGACAATTATCATCATCAATCTCTTTTATGAGAAGTATGGAGAAGAGTTACATCAATGATTACTTTCGTGCCTCTGATGTACATCTGTACCAAATTTTACGTTGATCCACTCAGCCGTTCTCGAGTGATGCGCGTGCATATTTGTACACAGACAGACAAACGGACAGACAGACAAACATTTTGTTCTTGCGCGCAACCGTCATAAATCAGTCTGAAACGGTTTAATAACTCAAACGTCCGTGGAAATTTAGGAAAAACAGACAAACTTTCATTTTTATATGTAGAGAGATTGGTGGCAAAACCACGAAATCGTACTTGACATCATGGTACACAGGCATGGCGGCTAGCGGAGCTGGACATCCCTGTGGCACTAGGAGTACTAGCAAGGCGGGGTGTATATCATGTCTGGAGCGTGCTGCTGCTTTCCACCAGTCTTCCGTTCCAAAATTAATTGATTTATGTGAGAGATGCGCCATATGTCTTGAGTGCTTGGGCCTTCAGTACTGTCCGTTTCAAAATGTTCGGTACTCGTTACTTCCCATTGATTTATGTGGGAGATGCGCCACATGATTTCGGAGCCTTTCAGTTCATTCTGGCATATTATTTTCCGCACGTTGTCCTCTTATAGTACAACGATTGTGTCCACAAAGTTTCAAGATAGGTTGCGACCTGTCTTACCTTATGCTCTCCTTGTTGGGCATCAGTGTATTACTGAACCGCAGAGTGTTCGAACTATCGTCCAATTCGCCTATTGTGTCACGCTCAAGAATCCCTTGAGTATGTTTTGGACCAATGGATCCGTGAGATCATCAAGCTTACCAGAAACCAAGCATGACTTGTTAAGAACTGTGGTATAACCGATGCAATGGATGCTTCAAGACTCTTAGTTGATAAACACCTAGATGAAGACAAGCAGTTGCATCTAGCATTCATGGACCTTGAAGAGGACTTTGACCGGGTGCCACACATTCTTATCTGGCTAGCGCTTCGAGGACACGGTGTGCCCGAATACCTTTTAAAGTTGGTTCAACTGCTATACTTACAACCAAGGAGTAATGTCCAAACCGCCGCAGGACCATCGACATTTTTCCCAACAACAGTCGGCGTCCACCACGGTTCTGCCCTATTACCACTATTGTTCAATGGACACAGTGACAGCTGACCTGCACCGGCCATTATTAGGCTACCGTGGACCCTTCTTTATGCTGATAACGTCATGTTGGCTGCAGAAAACAAGTTGGATCAGCAAGAGCATACCCAACAATGGCGTGATCACCTGGCGCAATACGGCCTGCAGAAAACAGTGTATATGACGCCAGATGCCCTTGAAATAGGAACCATCCAAGTGGACGGTGAAGATATGCTGCAAGTGAGCAAATTTAAATACCATGGTTCCACAATTTCTAATCACGGGCGAGATGTTGAAGATGTCAATTCGAGAAGTAATGCTGCGTGGATGAAACGGCGAACAACAACGGGAGTTAGGTGCAACCGCGGGATGAAAGAGCGTCTGTCATCCAACCAGCAGCACTCTACAGCTCCGACTAGAGCTGAAACACAACGCCGTTTAAATGTTATGGTGGGTAAGATGATAAGGTGGACAGCAGGCCTTTCTAAGTTAGATCGCGTTTCCAATGACAGTGTCAGAACACGAGTTGGTGTTGCACCAATCCGAGACAAAATGCGGGAAGGCCGTCTGCGCTGGTTGGGACATGTTTACGAGCAGGAGGTGAAACGATTGCCAAGGAGGGATACACTCTTGAAGTCGTCGGCAAAAGACTAAAAGTGCGACCTCTGCAACGTTGGCGTGACACGCTACATATATATCTAAAAAGCGTAAATCTCCATCCTGAAGCGGCTTGAGGTAGAACTAAATGGAAACAATGGATCCAAGTAGTGGACCCCGCAGCCTCGCGGGACAGACGCTGAAGCAGAAGTAGGAGAAGAAGAAGAAGAAGAAGAGCATGTCAATATCGGTCAACAACTCAAGAACGTCCTTGGTTTTCTTCAGCATGGGGTTCCAGCTCAGACCTGGAAGAGAAAAATAGTGACAAGGGTCGAGTTCATAAGTTTCAATACAACGATCACGGGAATATCAGAGAATTGTAACACGTTTGTCAACAAATACAATTCCGAATACTGACCTAAGCTTTGAATGCCAAACTCTGAAAAGATGCGTTGCGCATGTAAATAGTCCTCATCAGTTATATAATTTGAATTTAAAGAACTAAAAAATGCCTCCGTTGGTGGTTGAGACACTTCCTCGAGACGTTGCACAGAATCAATATATTAATAAGAAAACACTCCCTACCGTCTAAGTTTATTAAACCACTTTATATCGGGATAGCAACGCCAAAGTTCACGGAATTGTTCCAATTTCAAATTACTAGTAAGCTTATCGAGACTAGATAACAAAACGAAATGAACCAATAAACCAAAATTGTACACTACGTCCATTACCGACTTTGATGCGTAGTGCGAGAGAAATGTAATCCTCCTTATTATTAGGAATGACGTCGATTCCATCACCTAAATCTCCAAATTCCTTAACAATAAAGTGAACATTTAATTTGGAACCGTTATGAAACACACTTTAAACATTCAGTTGCAGTTTTAAAGAGGTGTGCTGGTGTTAGAAGCTTCGCCGGAACTATATTTTCTAGAATAGAAAATATGTGGAGCACATTCACCCGAAGTAAATGCGCAAACGCTTCAGCTGCATTTGGACCACTATAGGGCACATAATTACACTTCGGTCCAAAATAATATCCCCACCTACAAATTTTACTACATGTATGTCAAAAATACAACAAAGAGGCTGTATTTCATTGGTTTACTGAACTTTTATTTTTGTTTGAAGTAAAATGAAGTTGAACGGAACAGGTAAAATCACTGTCAACTTGCATCAATATTTTAAGTGTCCACCTCATGCCTTTTTAAGGCCTTGAACTCTATGTGTCATTGACTCGACAAGTTTTGCACATGTATCAGGTGGTATTTCATGGTACCATACTTGAACAATTTTCTCAATTAACTCTACTCTACTGGAACAACAATATTTGCTTAGTTTTTTAGACATAATTGCCCACAAATTCTCAATAGGGTTCATGTCAGGAGAATTTGGGGCCCACCATAACTGCTGATCTGCACAACACTCCCGGACATCCCTGGCACGGTGACAGCTAGCAATGTCGTCTTGAAAAATAAAAGGTCCAAGATTTTCTCCACTGAAATGATCCCTTGCTGTACTTAATACCTCATTCTTAAGGACATCACAGTATTTTAACCCCGTAATTGAACCAGAGCAAACCTTAATTCTTCCCACTTCTTTGGCAGTAATTGCTCCCCACAGCATTACACTTTTACTGAACTTCTTGGTTTCCACTACACAATCTTTCTTTAGTTCCTCTCCTGGCTCCATCCATAGTTTCAAACCACTGTCATTGCCGTACATATTACATTTCTTTTCATCCAATATAATCACTCTCTTCCTCGGTTGACCAGTGTTGATACAGATCGACAATTTTTTTCTTTCTTCAACATGCTTTTTTGTTGGGAGGGCTTTCTATGCAGGTTTTTTCCTTTTTCAGGTTGATATCAGAAAGGCGTCTTGACACTGTTTGATGGGAAGTTGAGGTTCCAAACTCCTGTTCAATCTTAAATAAATTTGCCTTGAACTCAGTTTTCTGATTTGCTTTGCCATCATTTCCATTGCCCTGCACAATCTGGGACTGGTGGTTTTCTTCCGACCACATTTGTACCTCAAACTTGACTTTCCATTTTCAGCTTGTTTCTTCAATACATTTCCCACAGTTTTGTGGTCAATTGATAGTTTCCTAGCAACTTCCCTATTCGACAATCCTTCAGCTTTGACCCCTAAAATAATCCCTTGTTTCCTTGGAGATAGGTCTATCTCTTTCCCATATTCTGTGAAACCAAATATTTGTATAAATAACCACGGAAACTCAAAGTCATTGTTATTTATGCTATTGTAGCATACTAGATAACAATAAAAAATGTCTGGATACTTACTGAACTATTTTTTTCGCATAATTCTTCATAAAAAGGACACAATTCACATTAGCAAACAATAGCTGACAGAAAATTGAAGGGAAGATAAACTAGAGACATCTGGTGGAGGGTAATAAAAATTCTAAGTATGTAAGTGCCATCTAGTATCAATTATTGTAACTGATATATATTTCATTTCTCAAAACATGTCAAGTCATTGACACATTGAGTTCAAGCCCTTAAAAAGGCACAAGATGGACACACAAAATACAAGTTGATTGTGATGTAATATGTTCTGTACTACTTAATCTCACTTTAAACAAGAAGAAATTCAGTAAACTCATCAAATATAGCCACTTTGTAGTGGTTTTGACATACATTAAGTAACATTTGTAGGTGGGGATATTACTTTGGACCAAACTGTATTTAATGCCACATCATATCTACTTTTACGGGGTTCGAGTCATAAGTCATGGCAACTATTTTTTTTTTCGTGAACAGGAGACAACACGGAAAATCTACGATATGCATTTTGAAACGTACGGTATGTACTTGCGTAGGATGCTACTAGATGGTGTATGTAAACAGCAGTGTGGGTCTGAGCATGCACCCAAGTTCAGTGAGAGAGTCACACAATGGAAGGCAAACAAGCAGGAGCAACGGTCGTATATTAAAATCGCTGTTCTCCGCGGCAGAAATGCACGCCAATGCCATGCAGAGCTGCGGGAAGCATTAGGTGCGCATGCCATGCCCTACAGAACAGTGGCGAGGTGGGTGGAGACGTTCAAATAAGGTGGAGTATCAACTGCCGATTTGCCTCGCCCAGGCTGTCCAGTGTTCTTCCACACCCGGCTTATTCGCCTGATCTGAGCCCATGTGACTATGATCTAAACCCCAAAGTCAAGAAGCCACTAACAAAGAAGACATCGTAACAGCATTTCGGAGGGAGGTGTTAAACGTTAGCGATACCCATGCAGCGCATCACCACTGGCAACGCACAGTAGACACCTTGGGTCTGTAACCAGTGGAGACCTGTCCTTTGTACGTAGTCTTATAGATTTGCTGTCTATACCATAGTAAAACAATGTTTACCAATGGCATGTGTTCTGCCACTTATCTACGAGCATCCCCTGACACCAGAATTTATCTTCAGGCACTATGCATACTTACATGCCCTATATTTCCAAATGAATATCGTAGATTTTCCGTGCTGTCTCCTGTTCGCGAGAAAATAAATAGTTGTCATGACGTATGACTCGACCCTCGTAATATGCAGCGCTGTATGGTTCAGGCCTCTGTATGCTATAGGTAAACGATGCAGTTGGATTTGGTTCACATGAACTCGCTCTAACCCCGTTTCAAAGTCGGCATAAATAGTAAATAGTACTCGAATTTGCTTCATATAGTCCTTAAATTTAAGAATATTACTTCCAGGGGTGGGCATATTAGTGCGCACGTGAACGAAATCATCTTATTGATGTCGCGTTAGCCAATCCTCTTAATAGAAATATATCAAACAACCACTTTCTTTTTGTGTAATCGTTAACTGATTCCTCACTACCTTATTTTTTTTATCAAACAATAGTGGGATTATTGCCCTTCTATTATATAGAGTAAATTTACATGTTTTCCTCTTTTTCGTTCGCATGATACAATGGACCTGGTATCCTTGCTCCTTCAATTGCAAATATAATGACACTAAACATGTTTAACGCTTCAAAACGTCGTATGTTCTTCATTTCCATGGGGTATTATATTCCAGTCAGATCCATCACTGAAGAATTTATGCAATGACTACAATAGAGGAATGTACACGTGGATGCGACCACGTGATACAGGAGATTCCCGAATCATTTCATTATAGTCAAGCAGAGATTCCAAAATCATATTTTGGATTGCAAATCATATCCCGGATCTGACATAAACTGTTGTTATGAGATTCAGATTACAGCGGAAGAAACAGAAGAAAATAAAAAATCCCTCTCGGCACGCCGGAAGACGGAGCTAGCTTTCACCGGGCTAAGAAACGATTTTGAATTGACTAAAGTTGCTAATTCTTGTATCCCTACAAAAGTTCCATATGTTTAGCATACCAGAAGCACCAACTCCTTATAGTTCCGAAAACACTTTGCTAATCCCTTGGCGTAAGGTTGTGCAAGATCAAGAATTATTTCAAACAAAAGTTTTAAGAAATTGTTAGATGACTTTAGACCATGTAGAATAGTTTTGATGTACCGCCTGTAAAGGGAGGTATGATTTCATTATCTTGAAATTAGATTTATCCAATTCCTTTGGTCAATGGTTGGTGCTATCCAAACAAGTAGATCCGTGAAGAACTATACAGCCTATTTTCATATATCCTACTAATATTAATTGCCTCTATCAACATACAAATTGTCAGTTTGATTGCTGTAATAGATTCGTAGATATTGAGAACCGTCTAAATATTTTGGATGGTCACCATGTTGGATTTTTATATTATAGGCCTTGGATGTATGTACTATTACAAGAAGATTATTGTGTAGTTGTTTTATTCAAACTTCAATTGCATGATTAGGACACAAGAAATAAAAGCGGGATTTTAAAATTTCGCTCAGCCGCCATATTGTGGTTATGAAAATAATTTTAATTAATCAGATACCAGTCGATTAAAATGTGTATAAGCACCGCATCAAGCTTCACTGCGCTCGGATGGTTAAAACGCAAGAAACGTCCATTTAAATATTTAAATTTCGCGTCACCGCCATGTTGGATTTGTGCTCGCCAGGTTATTGAACGTCCCATAGCTGAACTTATGCTCATAGCCTCTATACACTTACAAAATGTCAGTGTGATTGCTGTAGTAGATTAATAGATATTGAGAACCGTCTAAATATTTCAGGTGGTCGCCATGTTGGATTTTAATATATGTAGGCCATAAAGTTATGTATTACTGGATGATGATTATTGTGTACATTCATGCAAATGTTGATTTCGATCGCATGATTAGAACACAAGAAATAAAAACTTAATTTTCAAAATTCGCACAGCCGCCGTCTTGAGGTTACGTAAACAATTCAACTAAATTAGATACCAGTGCATCATAATGATATAAACATTTGCTGTACCAAGTTTCACTGCGTTTGGATCATTAAATCGCGAGAAAAGTCTATTTAAAACTTTCAAAATCGCTTGGCCGCCATGTTCGTTTTGTAGTTGCATTTGATCAACTATCTTAATAATAAATGGACTCATAATCTACGGCATTAAACTTAGGACTAAATCATGAACCATCAATTTATTTCCTAAACCTACGATGCTTATATTTCAGTTAATCTTTAATCGTTGCTAAATCTTGATCTTGTTTCTTTAGTCGAGCGGACCAATGCATTGAGCTTTCGTTTGTTCTTACTAGTAAGACTATTAGCTAACTCTGATAGAATTTTTGACAGAAATCGCACGCGAACCCAAAGTTCAGAACTTGTGGGCCGTGACCCGATCAGGAGAATGCTGTTCTTGCACAGTTGGATTCTCATGTTTAAATACACTGATAGGTGACGGTGGACAGCAAACAGTTGTTCATCTGACTGTAGGTAGGAATAATAAGATGATTATTTGTGTGTACAACTTATTTATTCATTGACATGTTATCCCCCTGTTACCCTACTGTTTCTTGTAATGTAATGTCTTTATTGTTGTATATAATTGTATCATTGTATGTAATGATGACTGACAATCATTAGTTTTTGTTTAGTTTGTTTATCACGGAGTCTAACGCCGTTGATCAGCTTAAAGCAGGTTTAGTTCGAATTAATTAGAGCGCAAATGTAAATATGGGATGGTACCAGTCCTTTAACTTTTCTGTCATGTTTGACATGTTTTGATGACATGATGTCTTCTTCCTAAAAGCATCATTTATTCTTGTATAACTATTTTATTGCGGTACCATTTCCCCACCTTTGTTTTTTTAGTTTGCTGTATTTAGGACCAGTCGAGGGGATTGTACGTTAACTTTAGGAGTTGTTTATTTTTTCTTTTTGTTTACTAGCTACGGAAAAGCCGTTTTACCAAACCCTCCGACCGTAGGACAGGGGTTTGGCATTCCAAATAAACAAACCATGAGTATGTCTTAAGCCTGGATGTAATTATTTAGTAGTTTTGACCTTTTGGAGGTGCATTTTCTTTGGGTGTCTATGACAATCACTATGATGGGAACCTGATCCTTAGGGAAGCAGAGTCTTGTGCCGGCTAGTCCCATAAGAAGTGCATTCCGATCCGCTCCGGCAATGTGCCTCGAGGTAGGGGTCATCTGGGAGGCCACGTTACGGTTGGTGGTAACCAGATAACCTCGCCCAACGGGCACAGTATTGAGCATTAGAAATGGTTTTGATATAGTGCCTATCAAAGGGGGTAAGATCTTTTTCAAAACAAAAACATTTTTTCCAACCCCTTGCTCAATGGTTGTTACTATCAAAAATCTTACCCGAAGAATAATACGAACTTTGAATGGATTCGATTCTTCACATACTAAGAATGTTTTAACGATATTTCACTTTTTCAGAAAGCCCCCCCCCCCCCATTTCTACACCCTTGGTGAGATTCATCCCATTAACCAACTTGACTGAGATTTTGTAATGCATTATTTTCTGTATACATTTGAAAGTGATTGGTGGAAAATGGTGGTAGTTACCGTGTCCACAAGAAAGTGATATATATATTGTACCCTTCGGGTCCTCCAGGATGCAGACTCTTATCTCAGGGGTGCTCAGTCCGCGTGGCTCTAACTTACACTCAACATCCTGGGATTTTATATTTAGGATCACGGGAGGCTTACACTAAAATAATATGCCAGATGTATCTTAAAACAACAATATTTATTCATAAAACAACATCGTAATCAAGTTAAATCCCCCTTTAACAAAAACAAATCAAATCCCCTTACGTTACTGAAAACCCAAATAACTAAGCACATAGGTTAAACACTGGCCTCCTCAAAAATATATAGGCCGACACAAATGTCACATGACCACGTGTATTTAACTGTTCAAAAAGAACAACAAATCACTGAAATGTTCAAATACAATTGACATCAAAGTAATGTCAGGCAAGCTAATTAATAGCGCACTCTCATTTGTAATTATGGCTTATAGGAGTGTTGGATAAGTTCCCTTTCTCGATCATTTCCATCTCCAAGAGAATCCGGTCATGATCGTCGCAGGGCGATTCCCAGTTACATGTCGAGTGTGCACAAAACTACAATAATATGACATTAAATAAGCCAATAACTAAGTTAGGGCCCAAGCCCTTCCAAGCTTAAATGACGATCATTAACAACTAAACATGAGAAAAACATATGCGTGGATTATCCCTAATAAGAATGATGGCCTACGTCCCCATAATGACATCAATCTCAACTTTATTTACACGGATGCACGGGAAAACTCCGCTTCCTGAGGGGGGTTGAATCAAACAATCCCGAGGAAAGTCGAGGAAAAATCCCGACACGAATATGAAATGGCCAAGCGCATGTGACTGATTACTGCGATATAACAAGCCATTCTGTTTTCAAAACAAACACTCCCTCCAGACCTTCAGTGGTCGATGACCTCACTCGAACAAAAGGCTCACAGCCCGCTCAGTAGGGATAAAGCATGTCTGGCTTTCACCCTCGAAAATCAACTGGGAACCGAGCCAAATGCAATAATTTCTCTCTGTCTAGAGAAGAAGTCTTTCTAACACTTCTTTCCACAATCACAAGGGGAAGCATTACTTACCATTCGAAAATCCACGGGCATGTACCTCCGTTTTTACCATTTAATTTGCATTTTCAGCTCAGTTCATAATAACTCTCATCCTCATCAATTTAACAAGTGCGGCTGCAGTCTCTCTTACCAATCGTAAATTGTCCCTTACCTTGACGATGGTCATCAGCTCCTATTTCTTTGATCTCAGGATCAAAATGGCATTAATAGAATTGGCCTGTTATATCCTTGAAAGATTCCCTTCAACCTCACATACTACGCTTATGGTTAATGCACTTGAAAACCCATTGTATCCCTTTAATCGTGCATCCAACAAACAAAATGAAATAACCCCTAATCAAATCAAACAACAAGACGATGATCACGCAAGCAATGATAAAAAAAACACACTAAGCTCAAACAAATAAATATGTACAATTTGCACACCACTCCGACCTGTTGCTCTGGTAACCCCTACTAATTATAATGGCTAATAATTGTGGGTAACCTATCCAACACCTGTCGTAATGAACATCATGCCCATACACGCCCCAAAAATATGCTACATAGCTCATGATAACGTCTCAGCTAATCCTTCTGTATGTACGTTCCTTCTGCTGGCTCTTGAGGTACATGTTCTCTTGCTGTCGGAGGACTATTTTAACACAATTTCAGTCTCATGAAAAATCGAAGGATCACCATGAAACTTTCGCATGATATGCACTGTTTTTACCCTAGCAGAGCTCCTCATATAAACTATAGCTAGGCATGACCTACTAAATTCAGCCACTTGTCCATCTAGCTTACTGCGCTACTGAATCTGATTATAGCACGGATGACTATCTTCCAAAATACGGACTTCACTTGTACTGGTTTTGTTCCGAACACATTTGCATATCGCACCTCTATTATGTAAATGAATGTTACTGCAACACAATGACGTTCGCATGAGCGAATAGCTATACTGCGGTGATAGAAATATACTGTTTAATATTTATTAGTTTGGCGTTGTTTGAGGACCACACACCGGCGTTAGCTGTCGCCTATCAGGCGATACAAATCGACTGGCTTTATACTTAAAAAATTCAGACTGTATTCGGGCCCCAGACCAGCATGAGCTCTCGCCTCCCAGGCGATCAGAAATCGACTGTCTTTACTGACTTCCATCAGGCTAGGAAATCCTCAGGAGTAGGGAATTCTCAAATTTAAAATCTGGAGCAACAGTCGTATGATGATATAACCTGGCTCAATCGATTTCTCTTGTTTCCAATGTCCCAAAACTTGGTCTAATTTCGAAATTGGATCGTACGTTCGGCCGCTAATTAGCTCCGTAGTAATTTTCATTCAAGGAATTCGCGGTCTTTTGCAGCGTCCATCCGCCCACAATTTTTGATTGGTTCATTCAAAATTTCTCTTCCTCCAGTTCTTGTGCCGAATTAATTCGAATACTGATGTTTCGTGACTTTTTAAATAACATTATTGAGGCTAAAATCACCCTCTTTCCAATGCTGCAACTCAAAATTTTGTACCTTAATTATTTCCCTAATTTCTCTTAAGTAGGCGGCGTCTATTTTGCAGTTTGTCGTTTAATCGGCTATCTCCCCCACTCAGGAGATAGTGTCCTCGATTCCTTGTCCCATCACATCTGGTGACCATGTGTTGAGGTTGTGAGTTGCGGCTTACTGTTGGCGCTAAGAGAAGGCTGTGAAATGTCACGTACCGTGCGACCCTTTGTGATACCTTGTTCGTCTTCGACTGCACCTGCTTCCTTCTCAAATATGAACATATTTGATGAATTTTTCTGTAATATTTATGCTGTATCGTATGCATTAAGGTTACAATATAAAATTTTGAACTAACAGTGTTATTGAAGACTGGGGTATGTGAAACGCGAAGATATGTCGAAATTTTACGAAAGTCAAAACATTGTACCCATTGCAATAAGTTCTATGAATTCTACCTAAAAGCAAAAAATGTAATGGAATAGACAAACTGAAAGAGAAGGAACTGTGGAATAGATTAAAGGGGTGAATAAGAGAAGCACTAATGGACAACCCTGAACAAACTACAAATGCAGAGGAATGGGCACTTTTGAAGAGTGAAATTACCAAATCCGCAGAAGAAAACATTGGTAGAAAAAAAGAATAGGTAGAAAACCGTGGATTACTCAGTATAAACTAGAATTAATGGATGAAAGGAGGAAGCACAAGAATGCAAGATATGAAATTGGGAGGGCAGTATACAATGTCTGAAATATGTCTGAAAGTAGGAAAAGTAATTACAGCTTATCGAAAGACTGAGATGGAAAACAGATAGAGAAGAATAGATTAAGAGACAGAATACTTACATACAGCGATTGTATTAAGGTATGGAATTTTAGAATCTTGTTTTGGAAAATGATGAGGATGAGAAAGGAGATTTAATATTGATATATAAATTTCATAGAGCAATAGGACACTTCGGCAGCAACAAAAGACCAGGAATATATGATATACCGACTGAATTGCTGTAATGCATAGATAATGAACGCCTGCCCCGGCAGTTTCGCTTGGATATAGAATGTATGAGACAGGTGACGTACGCTCTGATTTAAAGACGAATGTTATCATCCCTATACCGAACAAAACAAAAGCTGACGTATGGGAAGGTTATAGTACGATCAGCGCAAACACTCCGGATTCAAAGATCCTGACTACAATAAATTACAAGAAGATGGATAGACAGTAACCAAGTTGGGTGATGACCAATTTGGACTCAGGAGAATTGTATGAACATGGAAAGCTGAAATAAGTCTTAGGCTGAACTTGGAAGGTAGAATAAGGGAACATAAGAGAACGTGCATGACATTTGTAGATAGAGAAATGGTTTTTGACATCGCTGGAGTAAGTTATTTGGCACATTGAAAAGGATTGGAATAAACTACTAGGATAGGAGAGCAATATTCTTAATTTATGCAGAAACATGACGGCAGTTATACGAGCTGAACGACATATGAACGACTCTGATATAAAAAGGTGTAAGACAAAGATGCAATATACTAACAATTTTTTTCAATCCATACACTGAACAAGCAATGAAGGAAATAAGAAAAAAAATCCAGTAGGAGTAGAACTTCAAGAGAAAAATAATACCAACTCCGATATTTAATATCGATATTGTAATGATTTTAATTAAAATTTAATTGGTATTCTGCCCGAAGGCAGGTCCGAGCCTCCGAAGAGGCTACCCCCAGCCGGAGTTTACTTGCGGTAGGGTGGCCAGGGCCTTTCCGCTCCTCCTTATGTTGGCCAACAGCGCGCTGTGCCTAGAACCGGCATACCATCCAAGTTCTGACTGCGCCCAATGTTGCTTAACTGTGGAGTTCTCATGGGATCCGGTGTTTCAACACGGCTAGCCGATTTTAACAGAGGATTTAATTGCGTATTCGAATGGTATGCACTCCTTCTTGAGGAATAAAACCATGTTGAAAAACAATACATGTTTAATGAAATGGAATGCAGACAAAGGAAATCACAAACCCCAATTGACGTCCATAAGGCAGGTGAAAAGCTAAAATAAGAAGACGTTCGCTAATTAGGAAACAAAACGAAACAGTGATAGTTGAAGGAAAGAGGATATTAAGAGTAGGTTGGCTCGGATAAGACAGGCATTTATAAAGAAAGCATTTTGTTGACATCAAGTACTGATTTGAGGATAAGGAAATCATTTTTGAAAATTTTTGTTTTGGGTTGTGGAATTGAAAAATGGACTATTGACATACCAGATATGAAGGGACTAAATGATTTTGAAATGTGGTGTTATAGGAGAATGGTCACTCTGGTTAGAAAGAGTAACAAATTACGAGGTATTATGAGAGATGTTAGTGACAACTGCTAATGGACAGAAGGGTTACGTTAGTAGGACACACAGGAATGGCATTCCTAGTTATGGAAGGATGTGTCAAAGATATGAACTGTAGGGGTGAACCAAGGTAACAGATTGTCTCGGATGTAATGTGTGGTAGTTATGTAAATAACGGTTAGCTCTCTTCTTCAACAACAGCAGTTAAATGTGTTTATTCAGATTTCCTTTGCTACATGAATATAGCTTCTAGCCGCTAAGATTAGAACGAGTGTCTTCAAATTATCACTTTTGAGATAATTTGTCTCCGCATATACTACATGAATTTGGCTTATTGCCACCATGGATTAGCTGTTTTCTTTACATAAGTTACACATCACATATACTATATATATATGTATGTTGTCTTGCCTCTATCGTTAACAATATGTCTCTTCAATTCTTATTGAAGAATAACACTTACTTCGCTGATGGTATTTTGATGACGCTAGTCACCGCTATGAATTAATGGTTGACTCTTCAAATCTCCTCCCCGGGGTTATTTATGTTCGAATGTGCTGCATGCATACAACTTGTTGTCACTATGTGTTCCTTTAAATGGCTTCTACCCGTTAATTGAGCTTTGCATACGCTAAATGAATATTGCTTCTTGGCGCTGTAGATGAACACGTCTCGTCAAAAATTATATCCATGAAAACATTACTTTACATACGCTAAATGAATATGCCTTCTCACTACTAAGGAAAAGCATGCTTGTGTAGAAAAAAATGTTTCGGATGAAATTTCCCACAACATAAATTACATGAGTAGCGGGCCGCTATGGATTGGCATGCGTGAATTCAAACGCTCTCTCTGGGTAAATTTGGCTTCTCGCAGTTATAAATAAGCATGTGTGCTTTAAGAGACTGTCTGCTGTACGTTTTCCATCGCATAAGTCACATGGATAAGGCTACTCACCGCTATGCATTGATATGTGTCTCTTCAGATATGATCTGAGGGTAAATTTAGATTCACACACGGTACATGTAAGTCCCCACCGATATGGATTTGCATGTGTCTCTTCAATACACTTCGGGTCCTGGCTTTGACTTTGCATATGCTACAAGAATATGGCTTTTCACCGCTATGGATTAACATGTGTGCTTTCAAACTTCCCCTCTGATTAAAGTTGGCATTGCATACCCCACACAAATATGGTCTTTCGCCTGTATGGATTAGCATGTGCGATTTCAAATTTCCCCTATTAGTAAACTTGGCCTCGCATACGCCACATGAATGTGGCTTCTCAGCGCTGTGAATTAGCATGTGTGTATTAAGATAATTTTTGTTGCAAAACTTTCCTTTGCATACATCGCACGAGTATGGCTTCTCCGCCATGTGGACTACCATGTGTCTTTCTAGACCACTTTTTTGGACGAATTTGGCTTCGCATACGCTACATGAATGTGCCTTTTCGCCGCTATGGATAAACATGTGTCTCTTCAAATCTTCGTTCCGAGAAAACTTGCCTTTGCATACGCTACAGGAATATGGCCTCTTTCCGCTATGGAATACCATGTGTCTATTTAAATTATATTTCCTAGCAAATGTAGCTGCGCATATGCCACATGAATACGCACTTTTGCCGCTCAGGGCTGTAATATTTGTCGTCATATTTTGTATGATAGAACTCTCTTCTATAGTCGCAGTTTTAGTATATTGTCTTCCATAATTACCTAATGAGTAAGTCTTCCTTGCAGCAGGATTCAACGTATCTGGAGATATCAACCTGAAATAGTTAGTAACGACAGTTTGAAGTGTGGTACGTTTTCATAGGGGATGGAATATTACTATCAAGATAGATCTAAGTAATGAGGTTATAATTGGGAGAATTTTAATTAATCCCTCAAGAACTGATTCCGTTTTCAATTCTCAATAATATGTATTTCATACAGTCTGCGTATTTTGCTATTAAATATGTATTTTAGATACAATATAGAGTGTTTCGTCAGAAAATTAGGAATCATAGCTCTGAGAGCATGAACTGTATTGGGATTCTAATATAGCCACCACAATCCTCTGATCCTAAGTCATTAGATTTCTATATGCCGGGTGAAATAAAGGACGAGGTTTTTAAGTTTCCACCCTTTGCAACCCCGCTTGACCATCACCTAGGATAAAGGATGCGCATACTAAAGTAATAGCGTCTATTTTAGCTCATAAATAAGGTGAGCTTTCACACAGGCGATTAAAATGCTGAGAGAAAAGAGATACATTATTGTTGTCGCTGTTTTTGTTTTGTTGTTGTTGTTTTTTTGGGTTTCAATATGCAATCCATGTCTCCCCTCCTTGATATAATCAACTCGTCTTTACATAGACAACACACTACCTGAAGCAAACTATTTAGCATATTCTAACCTTGATTAACCTCTATAGTTCTTGTCATCGATCCTTCTTTCAATAACAACAACAAAATTCTCCTCCAGGTGCTTGAGAATGTCCCACATCAATCTATATCTTCTTTTCATTATCACAAGCCAGAATCATCTACCCCCATGCATCTCATTACCCTTCTTGTTATTTTATCAAACCACCCAATCTCCAACATTCCCCCATAACAGCACTTTTAATGTTTCTATTTTCCATATTCAGCAGCAGGATCAATCCAAGATTCAAGTCCATATAGCACCACGCTCCAGACCATGGCTTCAAAACTTCAAAAATGTCTTCCTACTACCGATATCTATATATGATGTCATGATATGTCTACCCTACTTTTATGTAGCTTCTTTGCTTAGTCCGTATTGCTTCCCAGTAGGAGGAGTCAGCATTATTCTTTAGCACTTCATCTGGCAATCAATGTCAATCGAGTTTTCTTCATTTTTCCGTCTGCATTTCATTATTTCTGTTTTTCATACATTGATTTCATCAAAACATTTTTCTTAGCAATAAGTTCATACTGGTGAGAATGACATTTAAATTCGCCAGTGAATCGGCTAAGATGAATGTCGTTCGTAAATATCTGAGTCGAAACAACTAGAACTTGATCGTTTATTTCAACTTTCCATTTCGTTCTCGTTTCCTTCGTTACTTGTTAAATGACTAGATTGAAAAGCACAAGTAATAAGATACAGTCCTTCCTTACATGCTTAGGGGCAGATGATCTCGTAGTTCCTCCCCTTAAAACAACAGTAACTAACTAATTACATCCTCCCCAATATACTCTCTCTCATGTCCAACGAATGTGATAACTGCCAATTGGTTTCAGTATTGATTGTTGACACCCTCCTATCGCTTTATTTTAATCCAATCCTTTTCACAATGTCAAGTAAGTTACTTCAATCAACGTTAGAAACAGACTTATCTAAGTCTAAAAATACCAAGAACGTTCCCTTCTCATTCTTTTTATACCTTCCGAGATCAGTCTAATCCGTAATACAGCTTCCATTAATCCTACGTTTCGGCTGAATAAAACTGGTATTTGGCTAAATCGGCTTTCGTTCTATTATCTTGTAAATTATAGAAGTCAGTAACTTTGAATCACGAATCATCAACTTTATTGTATGGTAATCTTCCCATCTGTCAGCTCCCACTTTTTTACGTTATAGAATAATGATATATTTCTTGCAAACAAACATTTTGTCTCTCTTGAAAAGCCTGTCAAACAAGATGTTCAGTAAAGAACATATAGCCTACTTTCTCCTAAATGCATGGGTATTGTTATAACTCTTTGTCCTGATAAAGGATTATGATTGAATGTTGGTTGTAGTAGCTTGTAGAAATACAACGTGCTATAGGGATATTAAACATGAATATGAGGTGCTCTTTGCTAGTGCTACCTCTGTTCCAAATTTCGTTCAATTCGGTTTCACCGTGTTTGAATTGATAGGGGGAATCGATTTGCACACATACTTGGCCACCATCTGCAAACTATTGGGCTGATGTTCTTGCAGTTTGGTCAGAGTATGTTTCCCACAAAAAGATATGGTGTTGCAAAATTTGGTAGAGACTAGATTATTAGGGTGGTCGTAATTACATTTTAGCTTTTAACATTTGTGTGGCCGCGATTACGTTTCCGTCAAGATAGCGGTGATATAAAACATGACACTGAGGTGCCCTTTGCTAGTGCTACCTCTGTACCAAATTTCGTTCATTCGGTTCCACCGTGTTCGAATTAATAGGGGGAATCAATTTTGACATAAAGATGGCCGCCATCCGCAAACTATTAGGCTAATGACCTATTAGATTGGTCAAAGGATGCTCCCTCCATAAAGTTATGTTGTTGCAAAGTTTGGTAGAGATCGGATGGTTATGTTAGTCGTAATTTAACTTAAGCTTTGAACATTTGTGTGGCCGCCATTACGTTTCAGTCAAGATGGCGGCGATATAAAACATGACACTGAGATGCCCTTTGCTAGTGCTACCTCTGTACCAAATTTCGTTCCATTCGGTTTCACCGTGTATGAATTAATAGGGGGAATTGATTTTCACACAAAGATGGCCGCCATCCGCAAACTATTAGGCTAATGACCTATTCATTTGGTCAAAGGATGCTTCCTCTATAAGGGTATGTTGTTGCAAAATTTGGTAGAGATCGGATGACTAGGTTAATCGTAATTTGATTTAAGCTTTAACATTTGTGTGGCCGCCATTACGTTTCCGTCAAGATGGCGGCGATATAAAACATGACACTGTGGTGCCTTTTGTTAGTACTACGTCTGTACCAAATTTCGTTCCATTCGGTTGCACCGTGTTCGAATTAATAGGGGGAATCGATTTTCACACAAAGATGGCCGCCATCCGCAAACTATTATGCTGATGGCCTATTAGTTTGGTCAGAGGATGCTCCCCCCCATAAAGGTATGTTGTTGCAAAAT
The DNA here is from genome assembly GCA_946902985.2 of Meconema thalassinum. Taxonomy (NCBI): domain Eukaryota; kingdom Metazoa; phylum Arthropoda; class Insecta; order Orthoptera; family Tettigoniidae; genus Meconema; species Meconema thalassinum. Next base: position 212,529,045 of record OX336395.1, read on the forward strand.
TTGGTAGAGATCGGATGATTAGGTTAATCGTAATTTGATTTGAGCTTTGAACATTTGTGTGGCCGCCATTACGTTTGCGTCAAGATGGCGGCAGTATAAAACATGACACTGAGGTGCCCTTTGTTAGTACTACCTCTGTACCAAATTTCGTTCCATTCGGTTGCACCGTGTTCGAATTAATAAGGGGAATCGATTTTCACACAAAGATGGCCGCCATCCGCAAACTTTTACGCTGATGACCTATTAGATTGGTCAAAGAATGCTCCCTCCATAAAGGTATGTAGTTGCAAAATTTGGTAGAGATCGGATGATTAGGTTAATCGTAATTTGATTTAAGCTTTGAACATTCGTGTGGCCACCATTACGTTTCAGTCAAGATGGCGGCGATATAAAACATGACACTGAGGTGCCCTTTGCTAGTGCTACTTCTGTACCAAATTTCGTTCCATTCGGTTTCACCGTGTTTGAATTAATAGGGGGAATTGATTTTCACACAAAGATGGCCGCCATCCGCAAACTATTAGGCTAATGACCTATTCATTTGGTCAAAGGATGCTTCCTCTATAAGGGTATGTTGTTGCAAAATTTGGTAGAGATCGGATGATTAGGTTAATCGTAATTTGATTTAAGCTTTGAACATTTGTGTGGCCGCCATTACGTTTCCTTCAAGATGGCGGCGATATAAAACATGACACTGAGGTGCCTTTTGTTAGTACTACCTCTGAACCAAATTTCGTTCCATTCGGTTGCACCGTGTTCGAATTAATAGGGGGAATCGATTTTCACACAAAGATGGCCGCCATCCGCAAACTGTTACGCTGCTGACCTATTAGTTTGGTCACAGGATGCTCCCCCCATAAAGGTATGTTGCTGCAAAATTTGGTAGAGATCGAATGATTAGGTTAGTCGTAATTTGATTTAAGATTTGAACATTTGTGTGGCCGCCATTACGTTTCCGTCAAGATGGCGGCGATATAAAACACGACACTGTGGTGGCTTTTGTTAGTACTACCTGTGTACCAAATTTCGTTCCATTCGGTTGCACCGTGTTCGAATTAATAGGGGGAATCCATTTTCACACAAAGATGGCCGCCATCCGCAAACTATTACGCTGATGACCTATTGGTTTGGTCAGAGGATGCTCCCCCCATAAAAGTATGTTGTTGCAAATTTTGGTAGAGATCGGATGATTAGGTTAGTCGTAATTAGATTTAAGCTTTGAACATTTGTGTGGCCGCCATTACGTTTCTGTCAAGATGGTGGTGATATAAAACATGACACTGAGGTGTCCTTTTCTAGTGCTACCTTTGTACCAAATTTCGTTCAATTCGCATTCACCGTGTTCGAATTGATAGGGGGGGACAGACATTCAGAGTACACACACTCACACACACACACACACAGACACACACACACAGACTCACACACACACATACACACACACAGACAGACACACTTTTTTCGCCCTGTGTTGATCTCATAAGTCTACTTTCATTTTTTGCAAAAATCGAAAGTAGGCTAAAAATCGTATATAATCATAAGAGAAATAAACTGGTAATATGTTCTGCCGCTATGCAACGTAGCAAAGGATTAGGGGATATCAATTATGTCTGTTGGTTTCCAATATACATAGGCCTTCTAGTGGCCAATCAAATTCTGATCCCAATATTAATTCTATTTTTTCTGGATTAGAAGTCGGAAACGCCCAAAAATAAATTGGAGGATGGCTGTCGTTGGAAGCTAAACCTGAAGTTTATAAATCGTCCTTTTAATGGGGCGTTGCTTTAGTTTACAGCTAAAATATTGCAGGTCAAAATTTTGACCAACATTTTGTATCCTCTATGTTCTCCATGTTTCGGATGAAGTAGTACGCAAGCGCAATTTTTGGGACACTATGTGCAAGGTTTCTTCATTGTTTGGAACACTGTATATGTTGGGGGCTTGCCATTCCCTGGTGACTTGGTTTGTAGATTACTTCAGTATGTACGTTTTTATAACCACTGTTTGAGCAGGAGGTTGGTCAGCCCCAAGGAGCACTGGTTCTGATTTGTACAAGAGTTGAGTATGTACATTGTTTTAACACTGTAGGGGCAGGATGCTGGTCAACCCCAGGGAGGTCTCGTATTCCTTTGCAGGTGAACTGAGAGAACGTATGTGCAGGGGCCTTGTTAGCATTCGTGACATCGCTTTTCTTTTAAATTTGCAGAGGGCACATTGTGTAAGCTTAAAGCTTATAGCTGGGTCACTGTGTGGATTTGTCTTGTCACCCCACAGTGCACTGGTATTATTGTGTAGACAAATTGATTTAATACATATTTGTTGTTAAATGATCATTCATTTAAGGCCTTTATGAGATCATGGTCATCGAGCCTCGTGTACAGTGACATTATGCTGGCCGGACTAGTGTATTTCTAACTGGGGTAAAGGTTTCGGTAGGATGGCGGCCGTGACCGGAATTTAGGTACCATCCCAGCAATTGCTTAGAGTAGAAGTGAGAAAACGACGAATAGCTGGACAAGCAAGTAGTTTCTTTTTCATAGTTCTGCTATACAAGGTTCAGTATGATTGCTGTATTACTACAGTGATTCTGTTCCGTACTAAAAAGGGTGTAATTGTCTTAATGCCATGAGTGATTTTGTATAGTACCAACCATATTTGAATTCATTGTATATATATTGTGCCCATGTGGATGGCACAGACATCGAACCCACACTCTTCTACTTCAGAAAAAGAAGAGATATTATAGGATTTAGTACAGTTTTTAAGGTTGATGAAGGGTTAATAGTAAAGAGCCCTTGTATGACGCATTGACTAGTGATGCAACTTTGAACCATAGCTGGCAGCGGGGGTATGAGATCACTTCGACAGCTCAGCGATAAAGGGTTACGCATGAGATGGAAATAACTCAACGAAACTTTCCACTCTAGACAGAGAGAAAAATACAGAGATAAACCCCCGAGTCAACGATAAATTGCCAACACTGTCGTGGAGGCGTGGCCAAGAAATTGGAGAAATAATGAAAATTAGCCAGTTACTTGCAATAATCTGAAGAAATAACTTCGCCAATGTTATTTACCCTGGAGAATAGAAAATTTGAAAGCAAGAAAAGTTAATAACAATTGCACCGTATAGAAATGCCATGTCAGCACTACGAAATCGGGAGTTCACCAAGCTAGGAGTTAGTAGTGGTGGAAAAAATGAAAGCACCACATACACAATTCAGGAGCTAAATTTAATTAATATTTTATAATCCTACGATCGGTTTTTAAAAAAATTGATTTATTTTTGACATTTAAGCCATGAGCATTCAGGAGGTAATTTTTCTATAATCGTGCGACGATAATTTTAGAAGTTAGATCTGGAGAAGAAGCCAAACTGATCTTTTTGTAGCAGAATCAAATATAAGCCCTGGGTGCGCCAGGAAATTCATGCAGTCTTCATCAGTCCCGTAGGACGTTATATTGTGACGCCGACGTATCGCACCCCTTGAGTGGAGTTGCTGCTCCAGTAATTATTCAACAGTGCCGCCGTGCATTTGAAGCGTCGTAATCCTTGTCAGAAGGAAAAGTACTGTCAAGCTTCGAATTTTATAAGTTAACCTACACACATAAGAAAAGTAGTATACTTTGACTTTAAATACTTCGGCCGGCGAGGGCATTTAAGCCGAATAAATTCTGTGAAGTAGCAGCATCGCAATATCTCAAAGTACACGAGACAACGATAGAGTAGTGAACTCTATACATTTTTATCCAGTACGTTAAGTAACCGAATTAGGACAAATGTAGGATAAACGCCTAATTTTCCTGAAAAGAGGAGATTAGAGCAAGTGACGATAGATTTTTAGGAATCTACATTCGAGGCATCATTAGCCCAGTAAAAACGCAGTATGACTTTGGAATCAATTCCAGAAGCAAAGACTATATTCGTCAGGAGTAAAAATCCAGACGAGGACCATAAGAGAAGCAAATACTAGATCGCCGTAGTAGCAGACACCGCGAATCTATAAGTGAACGTCAGTTATAAACATATGCTAGACGAACATTTGCACATTGAACGAGATACGACATCGTGCAGTATCTGTAAGGGTGCCGATAGTCGAAATAGACCAGATAGGAGAATCAATCGTACCAGTAGAGGGTAAGAGCGAACGAGACTTTCAATCACCCCGAGTAGGAGTAGGAAGTCCACGTGAGATACTTGCAACCCTTGGAGGCGGGAAGGAAAAAGATCACGTGTGTAAGGCAAAAATTAAATGCCGAAAGTGAAATTTCTAAGTGTAATATAATATTTGTGAAAATGTAAATGTTAATAATTTTTAGTGATTTTAAAAAAATACCATGAGTGTATTTCTTGAAGATAAGATAATCAGTGTTTGTAATTTTAGTAAATTGAAAGAAGTATTAACGTATATGAAGATGAGTATTAAAATGGTGTAAACACAAGTGAGTGGGCAAAAATGTACCGTCATTGGAGACCAGGTCGCTGATCAGTGAATAATCATGTGAGTACCAGATTTCATTATGTGTGGTGTTCGGGAGACCTCGTGTAACAATTTATATGGAGATATGATTCTCAAATGTGAAACAGGGATGTATAAAACAGTGTATAACAAGGTATTGCGCGATCTGAACAAATAATTTAATGATAAATATAACTAATAAATGTGTTAATTAATATTCAGTGAATGTATTCAGTGAAATATTAGTAAATGATAGAAGAATGTAATGATGTATACAAGCAAGATATTAATAATAACTTCATGAATTAATTGTTTAATTAATTTTAATATGGTAAAGATGGAAGCCGAAGAGCTCCTTGTAATAATGATAAAAGGATTATTGAACTATTTAGGGTTCTTAAATACAATGTCAGAATGGTTTATTAAAGACCAACGTTATTTTTTTGGGACGAAGATCAATTAAGTAATGTGAATTAAATAATCTTGGTTTGGAAGGCAACTTGGCTATATTGAAGTAATTAGCGCTTTGGTGCGCATGTATTGTAATGATCACGCTAGTACGCAGTGAAATATGCTAGGCGGAGTAATTATGGGCAACAGCTGGCTGCGGTAATTGATTATTTGTGTGTATTGCTGTATGCAAGCTTCGAAAGGGTGCTAATTTATATTGAATGATGAGCGCAGGGATTTGCATTATTGTCACCCAGAAGACGCTATTGTTGGGAGGTGGGTCTGATACCCCCGATCCTGTTATTGTTGGTTCTAAGCCCTCAAAGTGGAAATGGTTCCCGAGGCTGACCGAGGATTGATCTGAGATTCCTCTACTTCGAAAGCTCCTTATATATTGTGGATTTTATTGAGTATCTTACCTGCCAGTGCTAAAACTCCATAGTTAGAATCTTGCCTGAGCCAGATGGATAGGTTATAAGAACCTCATAATGCATTGTGTTGAAGTGAATTAATTGCCTTGTCTTCCAAAGTTAGAGAGAGCTGCTTTCTGCAAACTAGTTGAATGTACCGTCCCGAAGGGAGACGACCTTGCGCTCCCCTTCAAAGTTATCAATTTTGCCTGAGTGTTTGACACTTTAACAGACCCTCGATGTTGAGATAGGTCGTGTAAAGAACTGTAGGTTTCCATGGCAGACGGAAGTAAATAATAATGTTTTAAAAAATAATGTTTCGGAAGCCTTCATAGGGAGGTTGAGGCTGCTTGAGCTTTTGGTTCTCGCAGTCAAGGAGTGCAGTTGCACTCTATATAAAGGGAGGTATCGCGCAGTTCGATACTCCCGTGGGGGTCCGGGCGGGGACACCAAGAGCCCGCCGATGAGCCAGCTTGGTGTCCTAGGCGAAACCCCACACAAGACACGGCACAAACCTAGAAGAGTTGCTGAGTTTTAATAATGTTTTAGATGACCCAGTAGTTGGACTGAGATCCATTCAGGTTAATTATTCTTGCTTGTACAGCTCAGATCCACGTTTCACAATGATATAATTGTCTATTTGAGACAAGTATAAAAATCCCTTCTTTATTGTTAAATTACCGTACTATTGTTCCCGAGTTGTAATGGAAACATTTGGGATAACTGGGAGTTTAATCCTGATTTGATTCAATCAGTAGTTTCCAAAAACTCGAGATACACGAGATCTCCCAACACGAGTGTAATTTGGTAGTATTGTAGAGAGAGATGGTAAAATTTGAATGTCATGTGAGCCCAAACAAATGGTAACTGCCAGTACCAGTGTCATTGTAACTCTGTAATAAGTAATACTCAATTGAAGAGTAATACGTGTGTGTTTAATTATGAAGATAATATGTAAATGTAAAACACCGAGCCATTTTTGAGCTCGTTTGAAAATTGTATGTAAGTGATTTATGGAAGTGAGACCTAGATGACATTTTGGTCTGGTTCAATGGAACCGTAAACTAATGTTTTTATAGATTTGTTTAGTGATTCCTTGTTCTTATTAGAACAAATTTGAAGATGTCTTTTCAGGTTTTATGTTTTATTTGTAGCACCTAATTTTCGAGTTTATTAAATATATATAGATTTTGATTTTGATGTTTATTTTTTGAGTGTATCCTAAGCTTGATCCGGAGTGTGTAAATCATACAGTGGGAGAACATTCTATGCCCCGAAAATGTCTGATTGAGCTGGCGGACTATGATTTGCATATTCTTTGTACTCAAGGGTACAATATATATTGATGATTTATTATAAGTTTCCACATAATGAAATGAATTCTCTGACCCATTTGAGGTCACAACCGGTTTACGACAAGGTGATGGCTCATCACCATTAATATTTAATTGAGCACTAGAAATGGGAATGCAACAATGGTCTATGAAATAACCTCCAAATATACAAATAGGTAGGAAAATTCCAACAAACTGTCTTGGTTTTGCAGTCGACATGGCATTATTGATTTATAGGAAGCCAAAACACAGATAACAGAGCATTAGACCATTGTCAATAAAATTGGCTTCAAGATATCATTTGAAAAAAAAAGCAGAAATCATGCCACAAAAGCTAACACCTTTAAAAGAAACATAAATTAATGGCACAGAAATTAAATTGTAACACAATTTAAATTCTAGGACAGTTAATAACAAACAACTTAAATGAGAAAGCATTGATTCAATTAAGAACAAACAAGTTATCTAGGACACAAAAATATTCATGGGACACATACAAAATGAAATGCTTATCAATTAATACAAAAATTAAACATAACAATACAGTCATAAAACCGGAAGCCACATACGCACAGGAAACATTATTCCATCCAAATTGAACATTCTAAAACCGACAGATTACAGAAGATCGAAAGGCGAATTGGAAGAACTTGTATCTATAAAAGTAATAAAAAAGATGGGCAATGGCGAATAATACCTAACAGTATTGTCTATAACAACCTAGAACCCATTACTGATACCATGCGAAAGAAAAGACTAGGATTCTTTGGGCACATCATGAGAATGCCGGATTCACGTCTTCTAAAACACCTAGTACTGTAAAATCTTGCTCCAAAAACCACAACAACTTGATACGGATGGCTAAAAGAAATCAGAGAGGACTTAAAAAAATTCCCTAACAACAGAAGATGCTACAAATAAGAAAAGTTTAAATACAGCACTTAAAAATAAGACTTTCTATTTTCCACTAAAAAAAAGAAAATTCGAACAAGAATATTTTCCGCCCAAGAAAGGGCAAGAAGATCAATACGAATGAAGAAGTACTGGGAAGGCCGCAAGGCTCGTACAGTTCCTACAAGTCGACAAACTAATGGTTGGTTCAAGTGATCCTTTCTATTCTCAAAAGGCGAAGAGGATTAAGAAGAAGAATGATTTTTTTTTTTGTGGCTTAGATTACTTGTAATTGAACTTTGATGTGGTTGCTACATGTAGAACCATCAGGTGAGTAAGAAGCTGTTAACATTCACAGATTTGGGTTAACCAAGAGCGAGAGACAGTTAAGGGACTGAGAACAAATACAATGGAGACAGGAACATAATTGGGGAGGTGCAAAGTAGCTGTTCATCCTTTCAAACTCATATCACAGAGATTTTCGGATCAATGCTACCAGTGAGAGGGTTTTCCACACATCTGAAAGTGTTTCCATCAAAACATCATTAACATCAATACCGGATACCATAAATAATCTTAAATACTTACAGCGGTGAAAACTCCAAATGAAAATAGTTCACTAATTAACGTGTGAATATCATTATTCACTTAAGATAGACTAGGACAACAAAAAATGTTTAATTACAAATAATATAAGAGTAAAAGTAATTTTGCCACATCCAGGATTTTTAGTTTGCATGCATGAAGCAGAAAAAAAGTTTTCCTTTTCATATTATCCACTTACTCATTTAGATGATTTTTACTTGCATCACTCTCTCCATCATTGGTTTCTTCTTTCATAGCCTAGCGACAAGAATAAATCATTAATTTCATTGCTATCATCTTACGCTTCTACACAATGAATAATACATACTGTACGAGGGGTGTTCAAATGAGAAGGTACGAAACGATACTGTGGTTACAATTTGTTCGTTATTCAAAAGTTATCACCAAAGACCTGTGCGCAAGTGTCCCATTGCTTCACTACCCGCAGGATTCCCTGTTCCCAGAAGTCTAGTGGTTGAGACAGGAGCCAATCCTGGACGGTGCCCTTTAGTTCGTCTGTTTGGAAACGTCTTCCCTTGAGATGTTTTTTTTAACGGACCAAACAGATGGAATTCGCAGGGTGACAAGTCCTGGGAGTACAGCGGATTCACAAGTTGCTCCCACTTGAACGTGGCCAATACACCTTGTGTGACGTTAGAGACTTGTGGGCGAGCGTTATCATGGAGCACAATCACTCCCTTCGTGAGCAGTCCAGGCCGTTTGTTCTTGATGGGCTTGCGTAGGCTACGGAGTGTCGAACAATAAACGTCACTGATAAATGTTCGTCTCAAGGGAAAACGTTTCCAATCCGACGACGAACTAGAGGACACCGTACAGGATTGGCTCCTATCACAAACACACGACTTCTGGGAACAGGGAATCCTGCGGCTAGTGGAGCAATGGGACACCTGAGCACAGGCCTGTGGTGATTACGTTTGAGTAACGAATAAATTGTACCCACAGTATCGTTTCGTACTTTTTCATTTGAACACCCCTCAATACTTTACAATACAGCAGAACTTAAAGTGAGGATGTATTAGCTCTACAACTGACTGAAATTACTTTATTAATCTCCATTACCGCATTATACAAGTCTTACCTAGATCTGTAACTTATCAAAGAACTTGAATAACAAAGTGTGATAGAAAATGTGGATAACAGTGCTCTAAAAGGAAGTAATAAGCTTATGGACGGAGGAAATAATATATACTTTGCTAGTGCTAGCTATGCGACTATAAAAAAAAACCGTGGCACTACAGTCCATCGGCCGATCTTGGTTTTCGTGACCAGGGCGCTGCCTTACAGTCAGACGGCTACTCAATTGTCCTCACGAGGCCGAGTGGACCACGTTGCACTCCTCACATCAGTTTCTAAAATCACTGATGGAGCCGGATTCGAACCCGGGACCTTCAGTGAGAGACAGGGGCGCTACGCCAACACCACGGGGCCGGCAATAAGACTATAAGGGGCCTCTTCTTAGCTAGTTCAACCTCTTGGCCCATTTCAGTCACATGCACATGTCACTTCAACAGTTCTACCGGCACAGCTTTTAGGAATGAACGTGTTAATCAACCCACATATGTCATATAAACAATATTCTATAAGAACATTTTCACAACACACAGCACAGTTTTTGATTATGGCTGCTAAATTTGCAAAAACTTCCAGTAAGTCAATTGCAGTAAGCGCCACTGGAGAGAGTGTAATGTAGACAATTTAACATACATTTTGGTTCTGCATAATGCTTCTAACTGCAAGCAGTAGGCCTACTGTAATCATATTATACATCAACAGCAGTTATTAGAGTTACTGGGGTACAGAGACACTGGATGAATCTAGAAATTACCTTTCGGTTTGTCCGGGCCACCAACAAAAGAAAAATGTAATGCGACAAGCCATTATGTGTTCTCTTTTTAAGGCTAGCGTAGGTGGTTTTTAGCCTACTTTCCACATTTTGCAAAAAAGAGGAAAAAGTAGACTTGTGACATCGATCCGGGCAAATGTCTGTCTGTCTGTCCTTCTTTCTGTCTCTGTGTGTGTCCCCCTATCAACTCCTAAACGGCTGCAGCTATCGAAACAAAATTTGGTATGAGTAAAGATCTATACCTGAATATCTCAATACCGTATTTGAAAATGATGTCAGTGCTACCGACTGCTGAAAAATCGCAATTGAAATGTGAGCTCCATGTTGGATATCTTGGAAGGTATGCATGGGAGCTATTTCAAAACAGGCACACGTATAGATAATAATATTTCAGTTTAATTTCCAGGAGACCATATATGACAGTGTTGCCAAAATAATTCTAAGTCTGCTGATAGGTCCAATTTTTAAATGCATATAACTTCTACACTATCAATTGGAATTCAACCAAACTTCGTATGCACTATGTGTACATAAACAGATATTACTGAGCGTATTCTTAAGAGCCACCAGGGCAGCCAACTGTTAATGAATGCCCTCAATTTCCTTTGTCAAAATACCAAAATATCAGAAAGTATGCAAGCCGACAGCTTTAAACTATGCACACGTATAGTATCTGACATTCTATATTAATTTGGAGTAACTATTTCACGTCAGTGCTACCAACATGATTCTAAGCATGCTGATAGGTGCAATTTTAAATTAATGTGACTTCTATACTATCATTTGGAGTTCAGCCAAATTTCGTATGTGCTATGTGTACCATAACAGATAGGAATATGCGTCTTCTTAAGAGCAACCAGGGCTGCCAACTGTTAATAAATACTGTCTCTATTTTTTTACCCTAATATCAATCTATCAGACAGTATACAAGCTAATAACTCTAAACTTTGCAGACATATAGTACCTGGCATTCTAGATTAATTTGGAGTAACTAATATACGTCACTGCTACCAACATGATTCTAAGCCTGGTGATTGGTCCAATTTTAAAATACATGTAACTTCTATACTAAATAACGGATTTCATTTAAAATTGGCACAACAATAGATCATATTATTTCAAATCATTTTAGACCAACAATGAGCCTCCGTGGCTTAGGCGGCAGCACGCCGGCCTCTCACCGCTGGGTCCGTGGTTCAAATCCCGGTCGCTCCATGTGAGATCTGTGCTGGACAAAACGGAGGTAGACAGGTTTTTCTCCGGGTACTCCGGTTTTCCCTGTCACAATTTCATTCCAGCAACACTCTCCACTATCATTTCATTTCATCTGTCATTCATTTAATAATTGCCCCAGAGGAGTGCGACAGGCTTCGGCAGCCGGCACACTTCATATCCTCGCCGCTAGATGGGGGCTTCATTCATTCCATTCCTGACCCGGTCGGAGACTGGAAGCAGGCTGTGGATTTTCTTTTTCAGATCAACACATGCATGGCATTGTTGCCAACATGATTTTAAGCGCGCTGTTAGATCCTATGTCTAACTGCATGTAAAGTCCATGCTATCCATTGGACTTCAACCAAATGTGTATTCTGTACCTTAAGAGATAGAACTAGGAATGTATTCAGTCACCAGGGCTGCCAACTGTAGTGCTCTATTAGGCTACATTATGCCAGGTATATTTCGAACTAATTAGAAATTTCGATATTACCAACGTAATTTCGTCATTATTCTAGATAGATCCACTTAGATTAAACATTGGCATGAATCTTAAATTTTAAGAAAAGTAGGGCCTTTAGTTCGTCACGGAACTTCTTGGTAAAACTTCTGGTTGTATTTATTATGAAGCCTTTCCTGTTCTTGCAGGAAAACATGTCCAGCTACCACAAACTACGATATATGGTATGGCATTTTATGTTCATGCACGATGAAACCCTTCCTCTGACAACAATGAAGGGTATGATTTTTTGGTGCCAATATTTCATTGTTGCAAAATTGGAAAAGATCCAAGGACATGAGCTAGTATTTCTATCTTCTTAATGAATCACCTGTAGAGTTCACCATGCAAAACATGTGCCTGGAGCAATTCTGACTGAAGTGACGTTGACTCATATTCCAATAGCATCGCCCAACTTATTGCCTATATCAAAATCATTCATGAAAGAAGTTGGTATCAGAAGAACATGCCATCAAGAAAGGAACTCATTTCAAATATCACAAAACTTCGAGATTCAAGCCATGTGATCAGGTTTGAAATCCACCGTCGGTCAGCTTTGAAAAGGTTTCATATTATTTCTCATTTTAATAGGCTGTGGACACTTCCGTTAAACTCCTCGCCATATTTTATTCTGACGAAACAGTACATAGAGGTGACATTGTAACATTAATCTCAAAACATAAACGAACATACTGAGAAATATCACACATTATGAATCACTTAGGCCAATGAACAAAAATTGATATAAAGAAAAACAAACATTTTTACATTTGCTAGGAGCGTCACGTCTACGCAAGTATTTTATTCGCATAAACACTGGTTGTAAAAAAGACCATTGTCCCAAAGAGACCCCGTAGAAACGGGAATAATAAGGGTTGAAATGCATACATACACATCTTAAACAGGTACATGACATGAAAATTACAGTAATAACGTGTTTCCAATGTTAACATACGCTTAAGAGTGAAGCTGATAAAAATTGACGGCGAACGATAGGCCTTGTACGCCACCTTTCTGCTCCTCTTCGTTCTCTTCCGAGTGCCTGCCACGCAACTCCCAGCTTGAAGTGGATATACATTCTCTTTGAACATTATGTGTAAAATTCAATACCCTCTGCTTGACCACAATTATCTCAACTTCAAATGCAACGTTCGGCGGAAACGTATTGTGCCCGTTAGTCTATGACTCAACACCTAGGCCACATAATTGATAAAATTCTAAGAATTACATATGGCAATGTTTTAATCAAGATTATGCTAAACAAGTAGTTCCGTGACGAACTAATGAGCCTACTTTTCTTAAAATGTAAGATTCATGCCAATGATTTCGTCTATAATAAAGAAGACGGACATTACTAATTAGTTCGAAGTATACCTGAAATAGTGTAACCTAATAGAGCATTACAGTTGGCAGCCCATGTGACGCCTAATGTACGAAATGCACATACAAAATTTGGTTGAAGTTCAATTGATAATATGGACGTCACATGTAATTAGACATTGGATCTATCCACGCGCGTAAAATCATGTTGGCATCAATGTCATGTATGTTTTGCTTATAATTAATCCGAAATATTGTGATCTATTATTGAGCCAATTTGGGATGAAATCCATTAGTTAGTATAGAAGTTAAATGAATAAAAAATTGGACCTATCAGCAGGCATAAAACATGTTGGCAGCACTGATGTATATTAGTTACTCCAAATTAATTTAGAATGACAGGTACTATACGTATGCAAAGTTTAAAGCTGTTGGCTTGCATATTTTATGTCTATAGATACTAGGGTAAAAAGATAGAGAGAGAGCATTTATTTACAGTTGGCAGCCCTGCTGGCTCTTAAGAATACGCATAGTCATATCAGTTATTGTACACAAAGCACATACGCAATTTGGTTGAATTTGATATTGATCACGACTAATAAATTGAGGCGGAATATCCGTGTTTCGATAGGCAAGGTTTATGATTTGTGTGTAATGTGCATGCAATATGTTCGTGTTATGAATAATGTGCCAATGGTAAGGTGAGCTATGTGATAGGTAATTGTCGACGAGTGGTGTTTGCCAGCTTTCACCCATAATTTGTGATGATCTTCGAGACAGGTAAGCCTATAATTTGTGAATATTCAGAACGGGACAGCGAGAGCCTTTATCTATGCGATCATGGGAGCAAAATTGTTTATGTTGAAGTTCAAGTGAGTTTTGTTTTCACTCAGATATACAAGTGATATGCACACCCACATACAATGGCATTTTGATTGTTCAACGGAGATACATGTGATCTTGGAGATACGTGTCACAGCAAGAAATGAATCATCCTGAAGAGAATACATGTGTTGCAGATAGATATTCAGTTTGATATATGAGTATAACTGAGGCGATAGTAAGCCCAGCCTTTGATTGGTCATCGACAACGAATCAGCTGATTTGATAGCTATGGAGGTGTGTTCCCCTAAGTGTTTGTAGTTTAGATATTCGATTTGTGGATCTCATGTTTCGATTCATATTGTTTGAAAGGATACTTTAATTGAAAAGCCACTTAGAATTAGCAATTTTGGTATTTATTTTGAGATATTTTTGTATGCCTTATATCCGATGGAAAGAATATTTTAAAAGGAATTTATAGATTAAGAGATCGTAGTTCATAGATCATAGCTTATCCACAAATGCTATGTATAGTGAAAGATCAAATGTTCCATTCAAGGCTCATGTAAATAATTACAGCCCTCGAGAATTTCAAGTAAGATTTTTGAGTAGTTGATTTAGGGCATGCCTTTCTTTACAGGTTTGTCAACGTTTAGACTTCGATCATCCTTGCATAGAATTGGTTGCAGAAGTGATACATTTGTTTGATGAGATTTTGAATGATTTGACTTTTAGTCATCAGATTTTATTTATTCTGGTAGACTCATTTTTGATAATCTGTTCTTATAGTAAAAATATAAGGTGGAAATCACCATAATAGCATATTAAAGGATAACTCCAGGGCATATAATATGTATGTCGTCCTCCCACTCATAAATGAATAGCAGTTGACATCGATCCTTTCACATGTATTGTAGTAATGAGGAGACGATCATAAGGAACACTTATCACTTCCTAAAATGTCATTTCAAGTAGAATTTGGTAGAAGCATAATTAAATGTCACAATTAAAAGTCACAATTTAATGTCATATTTAATTTAATATTAATAATAATTTACCGTCATTATAAAACATTTGCATACTTAAATCTGTTTTAATAAAGAACATTTACTGGATATGTTTGGTTCAGTTCTTCATCTTGTGATTTCAATTAGAAAGTTTAATCCTCTAATCTGTGGGATTATTATTCATTTTTTATTGTCCATTATGATTAACATTATTATTAATGCTAAATTACTCTCATTTTCATTTTGTGATATCCTTTAATTATTATCTATGTATTTTGTATAGTTCAATAATTTTTTTAGCCATCGGTATCCAGTGTGTGATTTAAATGTATTACAAGAACAGTTTTTAATTTCAAGTAGGGTAATCAACATGATCCCATGACAGAGAGCCCTGTTCTGAAGGACCCAATGCAGCGGTGCAGTATATCAATGGGCATCTAAGCGCTCGTGACCAGCTATAAGGAAGAGAATGGAAAGGCTGCATTGTGGCTTATGATGTTAGTTCATTACTGTTGTTTTTAGGGGCGGAACTACGAGGTCATCTGCCCCTAACGCTTATGATGTTTTGCAAACCCACCATCGATATGGATTTATGTACCTACAAGTAGTTTCTACTCGTGAATTTAGAATAATCCTTTTCTATTTCATAGCTGCGACTAATTTGCTATCCTAATGATTATGGCCATGCTTGCATTCATAGAATATTCGAGTTAGGAAGGTTGATGGCCACTGCATTCCTGCAATTGCCTAGAAGCCAAGGAAGACAATTTTGGAAGTAGTTAAAACCATCTCCCCTTCAATTCAGTTATAACGGGACCTTGCAGTATTTCTCTGTTCAGAATAATTTAGTCATCATCAGATCATTTGGATACCTATGCCGTTGTTATATTGTGATCCACACAAATATACAAAGTTCAATACAGGCAACTAATAACACATGGTTGTGCTAAGATATGCTGGCTTCAAAAGGTGTCCTTCACCTATGAAAATAAAGATCTATCCTCCATTCGCTCAGTAGATAAAGCATTGGATGCATACAGAGAGATCATGGGTATAAGTCCACCACTAGCGAGATTATATAATGTATTACCTTCCTTTTACACATTTTCTACTTTCCATACCAAACACAACATAACAGCTAACAGCTTCAATCCCTAAATATCATTGGTGAGAAGACGATGGCGATCAGGTCATGTTCTTTATAAGATGCAACAAGTAGGAAACCAATAAAGTACTTACCACTTTCAAATCTCCACCACTAACTAAAGACGGTGTTTCTATTTCGATGCATGGAGCAATCTCTGGCATGGAAAATTCTTCTAACTTGTTATCCTCAGTGGGAAGAGTATCATCCTGCAAATAAATTACTTGTTTCACAAACACGTTCCTTTGGATAGATTAAGTTAAATCTTTGAGGGTTCCATCTCTTATAATACCTTACAAATAGAACGCAATACACAAAACCTTGATCAGAAATACTGTACAGAATATTCGTTCTATTTTCAGATATAACATAGACTTGGGTAAGTCCATCAACTGATCACCATTTACATATACACGTGACGACATCAAACTATACTCCGAGATTGCGACCCGAGTCTACTTATGAATATATTACATGGAGAAATGTGCACGAGAAGGCTGTGGAAGGGGCATGTGAGCTGTGAACTTCACCAGATTTAATAGAAGGAAATACAGTAAATATTTAAATTACAGAAGAGATAGACAAGACAATAAATTGAGTTAAATTCACTGCATGGGATATTAATCTACGTAAGAATAACAAACAATGGGAATGATCCAGAAGGACATGGTGTAGAAGCAACGTGATTGGTCACGGGAGAAAGAAGTCGGAAATGTTTACCTATTACTGTACAGTACTTGTCGAATGCTGGACAGTGAGAGTCAGAGATGTGTGCAACCAACTGCATGGTATTGAAAGGTGTGGAAAATGAATGAAATCTTTTAAAAGATTGTAGAGCTTATTTATTTGACAGTGCGGAATACGCAAGTATTGCTTGTAACGTCTCATATACTTATCGGTGACCTAACTGAATACTTGCGCACCGTGCTCCACATGGTCAGTCGTGGTGGTGTGTGTAAACGTGCTACAAATTGCAAAGTTTAATATCAGTGCTAAATAGCAGAAATATGTTAAATAACATGGAGGCAAGATTGCAGTAATACAATCATCTAATAGTTGAGGATGAGGTGGCCAGGCAGTGCTGTGTAAAATTATCAACAAGTGCAATAGTGAAGGAATCAGTGTCAGAGCCGAAGCATTGCATCATGAAGAAAACGTACATGATATCACGTCATAGTCAACTAACACCTTACATACTGATGTCTTCCTGATTACCGCATTTTACTTAGAATCCTGATATTTTTAATCCCAGTAACAAGCTTGCTTTGCTGTGTCAGTCTTCCCTTTTCACCACTAAACTATAAGCAATACGATACACAACCAACAGCGCATTCACCTAAGAGCAATCATATTTCAAATGGCTCAAATAACTGACTTTTAACATGGAAAGTTGTGTAGACCTAACCTATAATAGGATCCAGAGTACCAACAGAGTGGAACTGCAGTACCAATAATACAACATCAGATTCTCTTATAGAAAACAAAACTAAGTAATCCAATCTTCCAAATAATCCCTATGTATTCAACGCGATAGCGCATGTTCGATTCAGTAATCGATTGAAATCGAGATCGACTGGTCATAAGTTGCACCGGAACAGCACCAAGCTTACCGATATCGAATTTTGTGACCTTGGAAACGTAATGCAATCTCTTTGATGAGCTCACGATTGATTTGGTTCGGCCGAAAATTAATTTTTGAGAATTTTCCACTTTTGGGATGAAGACATTTAGAAGAATTTGAAAATTATCTTATATATTAAAATAGTTTTGAAGAAATTTCACCCTTTACTAAAACTGAAATATCTTGGGAAGTATTTGCGCTATGACGACATTTGTTGTCTTAAAATGTAATGTCCGTCACGCATTATCGATTGAACCCCACCTTACTTGATTATATCATCCGTGTATTAAAATAACTGCGAATATTAATTTCTTTAAGGTCACACGAAAATAAAATCTAATAACTTGACGGACATATTGTCGCTAGGCGACAATGACTAACACTGTATCATGATAGTCAAAGCCGCACCATTGATAGACAGATTGCCACATGGCAACACCCATTTACTCTGTATCATGATAGTCCGGTAAAATGTGCTAAAGGACACATGGGAAAACTGACCGATTGTAAATCAGGATTGCATTGGATTGCAGTATCCATGTTATCGTATGCACAGTTAATCAGCATATTAGCAAAATGTAATGTAATGCTATCCTGTCAGAGAAAAAACATTCCTACATTCTCCTATCACCATTTTTCAGTTTTCATGTGTAGACAGTTGTTATTTCATTTTCAGGGCTTAGACATCGTGGTCATGTTGCCCCGTGTACATGGGTGTGCGTAGAATTTTTGTGATAACCTGCGTTATTGTGTTTGTTGCACTAGCATGTGTAAATTGGAGATAGGACATGGTATTTGAAGCCATTTTTCAATGTTGCCTTAATAATGGAAATGTAATGTTTTTCAATCGGTCAACACGATTGTACCCAATTGTAATGGGAGGTTCCCTAATCCGGAAAATAATTATTGCAGGAGATTAATAAATGAACTTGGAGTTGCCCCGTGAACATGGGTGTGTGTGTAGAATTTTTGTGATAACCTGCGTTATTGTGATTGTAGCACTACCATGTGTAAATTGGAGATAGGACATGGTTTTTGAAGCCATTTTTCAATGTTGCCTTAATAATGGAAATGCAATGTTTTTCAATCGGTCCAAACGATTGTACCCAATTGTAATGGGAGGTTCCCTAATCCTGAAAAAATGTATTGCATGAGATTACGATTAAGCATACAATAATAAAAAAGAGTGGGTAGGAACGGATGAAATGTTGGGTGGAAGGGGGGGGGGAGAGGGCTGGGCATTGGTGCTTTACGCTATACGCGATTATTTTGTTTACCAAATTAACTTCTAGATATTCAGGTCAATAGCAGATGTCGCTACAGTCGAATGTTGGAACCACCATTCGTGTTCAATCAAAACGATGATGCATATGATGAGTGAGAGGCGACCCTCAATTACAAATGTTACACAAATTAAAGGTGACGGTAATTGTCTGTTCAGGTCATTGGCATATTGTGTGTGTACAACAATCAGAGTTTATGAATTGTTAAACATGTTACAGACAACTGGAATAATTATTCTCCTTTTATTATTGACGCATACTGTAAACGCCAAAAATACGCCACTATATAGATTAATTTCTTTACTATACTCTGGAGATGGCCGGAGATATCAGTACTAACTCTGTGTCAAGTATGGTTGAAAAAGTGAATGCCAAGAAACAGAAACGAGCACTACGCAACGTAATCAATATCAGAAACAGATGGTCACAAAACACTTCTCAGTCACTTATTGATATGCTGCATATTATACTATTCCCTACATAGAACCATTCTCTATCGGAGGTCTGTGTAACATTTGCCAGTACTGCTCAGTTGTATACTTTTCAAACGAGAAAATACAAGTTGTCACTATTCTCATTGCTGTAGCAATGGCAAAGTGAAACTTCCATCATACACAATACCGCACTTCCAGAAATTAAGCAGTTGTTTACGAATTGTGATGAAATCAGTAAAACTTTTAGGAAAATTGTTCGGCATTATAATAATGCTATATCGTTTGTATCCATTGGTGCTACTGTTGAGCTACTCCCGAGCCATGGGCCTTATAGTATAAAAATCAATGGTGTCATTCATCATAGAATATCCCCTTTATATGCCAGAAAACAGGAAAACAGTGCATATGGCCAATGATACATCTTATAATTTTCAGAGGCAAATATTTTAAGGCTACTGAATAATGCTAATAACGAACTGAGAGAAGGTACCCTCAGTCTCTTGAATAGTATTCAAGATCAGCACAACCCTTACGTGCACTCTTATAAAACAATGCACTAGAAAGTAAGTGAAGAGAAAAAATCAGCTCTAAAAGGAAATCGTCGTCAAATGGAATATTGGTAATGCGTTTCTACTATGAGCTTAGCGACCCTCGGCCACCATCAAACTGTCGAGTCGTGTCGAGTTAATCCTTCAGAGAAGAGTATAGCCTGTGTGTTTGGAGTTTCGCTATTCACCTCGGCTTTTCAGAATTCCGTCTGGGACCTGCCGTCCGTGTGTCTTTTAGGTTAACGCTGGGTAAACCGTTAAAGATCAGGTGGGACACAAACACAGAGGACAGGCAGGCAACCACACATTTTATCTCATAAGTCTATTTCATCATTTACCCAAGGCAACGGTACCGTAACTGTCTGTTCAGGTCACTAGCATGAAGACATTTCAACAGCAAATATCACATGACAAAAAGTGCAGTAGGATTGTTGAAATGAATTCTGCCAAGCAGCACGGGTCTTCTAGGAATTATTTATTTTGGAGGTTTTGAAATTGATAAAACATTCGATAACATCGCTGATATGCGAATCATGGTTTTAAAATGTTGACATCACTAAAGTTGTAAGTGCCAGAGTTCCGCGGTCACCTTCATCCATGACTCGTATTGTCTAGTCTCGTGGAGATAAGACGTATTCTGCATTTTAGTGAGCAAAAACGTGCCCATAACCGTATCAGAATTGTATCTGAATTTTTTGACGCGAATCGTGAGCATCCATGCTGCATCTTATATCAGAGGTGGTCTGTTAATTGCTAGAGAGGAACAGTGAGGCGAAACTTGCTATTTTATACTTTTCACGTGCAGTGAACGAACCAGGAACTTTGGTTGACGACATGGCCGCCGGCCCAGTATTGTAAAAGGCACCCATGTTTATATAGTAACAGTTATTATTTACAAAAGTGTAGGACTGAAACAGTGGAGATTTGTATTATTAAAGACACGAATATCGCGATATTCAGCGACCACGTTGTTCAGTGACTTAGCAAAATGTTACAGTTTTCAGTGTGGCAATATCATACAACTGATATTCATAACTTTTGTGGCGGAGGTGCAGAACCATTTTAGAACATTCGCTCAGTGTAACGTCAGCGTTTGGTATTTTTGATTTGACACGATGAACATAGAATCTGTGATCTACGCCAATTATTTCCAAGATGACGAGATCCGATCAAGGAAGTAAAGTCCATGTGATTCTATACTATCCATTTGTATGCAGAGTTGAGATGGAATAAACCACCATGGCTTGGGGGAGTGGATAATGCTAAAAGTATGATGTCCAAGCATGGAAGTAAAGCCCATGTGATTCTAAACTATCCATTTGTATGCAGAGTTGAGATGGAATAAACCACCATGGCTTGGGGAAGTGGATAATGCTAAAAGTATGATGTCCAAGCATGGAAGTAAAGCCCATGTGATTCTAAACTATCCATTTGTATGCAGAGTTGAGACGGAATAAACGACCATGGTTTGGGGGAGCGATTAATGCTAAAAGTATGAGGTCCAAGATGAATATGGCAAGGATCGCTAGTTTACCCTAAGCGAGGTACGAACAAATACGACAAGCAGAAGCATGTACGCGAAAGTTTGATGCCTTTCAGTCGGTCAACACGATTGTACCCATATGAGATGGGTTATACCCTAATCCTGAAAAAAATTAACATGTAAGTGATACTCGCCATGCTCAGTAGAAATGGTTGTAAGGGTTGGAATATAGTAGAATAGGCTAGTTGGTGATACTCACACAATCTCACAGGCAGGCAACATGGTTTAGTAATAAGCAGTACGTAATTATCGTATCAGTTCACACATGCCTGAAGCATGGCAACATATTGTAGATAAAGAATTGTATCATTTTTAGCAAGCGAGGTGTATGGCTGCGTTTTTTCTCTGTACAGTTTAAGCTCTTTGAGTTCCTAGGTTAAGATCTTTGACATGAACGAGACAGTCTGACATGTGATTGTCAAGGTTAAAAGAACGAACAGTATTATTGAGTACGAGATTTTATGCTGCACTGCGACAAAATGACACAGCATAATTGAGGGTATTTGTAAGCGAGAGATCACTGGTTCAAAGGTGGTCATGGTTGAAAACTTTTTGAAGCTGATAATATTATAAAGTGAAGCAATTGAATCGTGAAGTAGACACGGTATGATTAAAATAATTTTCAGGTAATTGAATTAGACTTCGTGTTCAGGAGTGAAAAGCTGATTAGCAGCTATTACATATTCTCGGGTCCATGAATGAGACTCGTGTATAAGTAAGGAAAATATGCTATTGTGCTGTCTTGTAGCAGACACTAAAAGGGGAGTTAATGATTGCTCAGAATTTCGGAGCGAATATTTTTGCCAGTGGAAGAGTACGAATTTTGTCCTGTCGACTGATGGAGGCAGACGAGCCGTATTGATGATATGACATGCACTTAAGGGTGACAAACTCCTGCGTCTCTAAAAGCCAGAACAGTTAAAAGGGACGTAAAACCAATATCATTATTATTATGACAAACTGCAAATGTGATGTTGCCAGTTTTGGGTGGACGGTATTTCACTAATATTTTATGAATGATTAGATGGTTTTTCCTACACAAGACGAGTTTCATGGTCCATAAAATGTACAATTACACCTTGAGGTATAATATGGAATTAAATCTGAATTACAATAAAGTGATAGGACTTTTGGAATAAAATTGAGAAATTAATAAATGTTGAAAACTAAAATACAAATAGAATGCTAAACTTAAATTCTTTTCTTGGCCGACATACTTGCTATCTTCGACATATTTTGATACATTTTGGCATAACCCCTATTTTGAGACGACGGTCATATACCGACGTGATAATTGGTAAACACGGTCGTTAATTTGATATCGCGAAGTGAGACGTGATGTTCCATCATAGAAGTTGCCGACATAACTATTTCCACCCCACACTCTATGACCATTTATTTCAAACAGCGAGTAATGTGTGCAGGCAGGAGCGCCTATTGCACGAAATTTAGGAAGGTTAACCTTGATTGTGATTTATAATTTTTAGTTATAGTTCTTTTTATGTTAGGATGAGATTGTGCTTAGGTTGATTTTTATGTTTTGCAATAAACGCTTCTCCTTTATTTTGAATGAACGCCAATTAGAAACAGCTAGATAAATAACGTAAAAATAAATGTTGGAAGTGACACCATAGTATAGTAGCTATTGATATTTTTGTCAATAAATGTAAATGAACTCTAGCTTTGTCAACGCTTAAATACTTTGTTTTGCAGTAGATTCATGGATGTTACTATTGCTATTTTTAATTCTCCATTGTATTGCCTAGGGTTTTGTTACGTGTCACAATCTTAGGTAGTTTGCTATTAATTCTATTCTGTGGATTGAACTTCGAGAGGCTTAACTTAGACTTTTGATAAGTACAAATTGTTTCTTTTCCAGGGCAGATTAGTTCAGACTAGCCGATTTTACCTCTCCAAAGTAGGCTAAGGATCTGCTCTCTTTCATGAATACATTTAGAGTGATTTTAACGTAAGCCTGGCCTAATTCTTACATAGTTTTGCTTTTTCCTGTGGATGTGTTCTTTGGGCTAGATTCTTAACTATACCTCTCCTATTCCCGAGACGCCCTGAATTAATTTTCTCGTGCGGAGCTAGTTAAAGAACTCATATATCCCCTCGATTTGTGTGTTGGTTTGAGAAAAGTCTCGGAAGAGCTGATTATGACAGATGGTCACCCGAAACTCTTGTCTAACAGGCACAATATATAAAAATGAAAGTTTGTTTTTTCTGAATTTTCACGGAAAATTAAGTTAATAAAGCATTTCAGACTGTTTTATGACGAATGCGCGCAAAAGATTCTTTTGTCTGTGTACAATTTTGTACGCGCATCACTCGAGAACGGCTGGGTGGATCAACGCAAAATATGGTACAGATGTCCATCAGAAGCATGACACGAATCGTTGATGCAACTCTTCTTCGTACATCTCATAAAAGGGGGGCCTACCCCCTTAATGTACATGCTGAAATAGGCGTACAAGGACGATACAAAGGTCATTTTCATACCCTCGGTGTCAGAAACAAAATTTGCGGGCCCCAAAGTGTACCAGAAAGCTACATCTTAAGACTCTTAAACCAACAGTTTCTGAGATATTCCCAGAAAACTTATTTTATTTAATAAACTAATGAAGGAATGCAAGCCGCTAACCATGACAACGGTACACCTAGAGGTGACATCCAGCTTTCGATCTATTTCTGTAAGAAGCATTGCCACGCCATTTATTACATTTCCGTTCAAGTTTGCAAATGGCTATAAGGTTAACACGGAATCAACTTAGACTGTACAATTCATCAAAGCACTAAAGGGGGTCAAGGGGCACCCTAGAATTTTTTCACGCGATACACACGTGTGATATATCGTAAGGATAGGTCTATTATATCTCCAAACATTAACATTATTTTCAATAATTCCTGAATTGAAAAAGTGTTTTTCGTGGCTTTTAGGAATTTGGCCCATTGGAGGCCAAAAAACCTGAATTTGCATGCTCCACGAGCCTTTATAATTTATAAAAGGGGTCTTCCTGGGGATGGGGACTTAACACAACAGTGAGGTTTATATTTTACCATGTGAGGTTAAATAACTTTGTTTTTTAATGCCAATATGCATACTGTAATATAATTTCTTTGTTTTAATTTGGGGACTTTCTTCTTACACTCTATGAAAGGTTCCGACACTGGAGTCTGCCTATCTAACAGACTGCTACTCCTTCACATAAAATGTATATTCTACATAGACAGTAGGAAAATTGAATGGGACTCCGTAGTGGGATACCCGAATATTGCTCCTTGCATTGACATTATTAATGATATTGATTGAAAAGCTAGCCCCTTTCAATAACATTACAGGTGGTGATGCATCTTGCAGTATATTTGACAGAACCAAAGACTGTAAAATTCATAAATTCACTTAAGGAGGTCAAGGGGTACCCGAGAATATGTTATATGTCGTACTGAAGGTCTAGTATATCTCCAAACAACAACATTATTTTCAAAAATTCCTAAATTGAAATAGTACTTTTTGGGTCTTTTAGGAATTTGGGCTATTGGAGGCCAAAAAACTTGAATTTTCATGCACCAAAAGCCTTTATAATTTATTAAAGGGGTCTTCCTGGGACGGGGACTTAAAACAATGGTGATGATTATATCTTACCGCGTGAGGTTAAATAACTTTGTTTTTTATTGCCATTATGCATGCTGTAATTTAATTTCTTTGATTTAATTTGGGGACTTTCCTTTTACACTATATGAAAGGTTCTGAAACTGGAGTCTACCTATCAAAAAGTCTGCTACTGCTTTACACAAAATTATATTCTACATAGACGGATGGAAAACTGAATGGGACTCTATAGTGGATATCCTGAATATTGCTCCTTGCATTGACATTATTAATGATTGTGATTGAAAGATATGCCCTTTCAATAACATTACAGGGTGCGATGCACCTTACAATATATTTTACGGTACCAACTTAGACTGTAAAATTCATCAATTTGCTTAAGGGGGTCAAGGGGTACCCTAAACATTTTTCACACGATTTACACTTGTGAAATATCATACAGAAAGTCTATTATATCTCCAAACAGCAACATTATTTTCAAAAATTTCTAAATTGAAATAAAACTTTTTGCGGCTCTTAAGAATTTGGGCCATTGGAACCCAGAAAACCTGAATTTTCATACACCACAAGCCTTTATAATTTATTAAAGGGGTCTTCTTGGGGATGGGGACTGAACACAACGGTGGGGTGTATATTTTAACATATGAGGTTAAATAACTTTGTTTTTTAATGACATTATGCATACTGTAATTCAATTTCATTGATTTAATTTAGAGAATTTCCTTTTACACTATATGAAAAGATCTGACACTGGAGTCTGCCTATCTAACAGACTGCTACTCCTTCACGTAAAATGTATATTCTACATAGACAGATGGAAAACTGAATGGGACTCCGTAGTGGAAACCCTGAATATTGCTCCTTGCATTGACATGATTAATGATTGTGATTGAAAGGCTGGGCCGTTTCAATAAAATTACAGTGGACGATGCACCTTGCAGTATATTTGACGGAACCTACTTAGACTTTAAAATCCATCAATACTCTTAAGGGGGCCAAGGGGTACCCAAGATTTCTTTTTTACGTGTATCTTTGTGTACGCCTATAACTAATGTTTGGGTACCTGGGGCAGCGTAAAATTTGATTAAAATTAGGTATGGTATCCATGAGAGTCAATACACCAATGATTTATATAACTCTTCGCCGTACTTCTCATAGAAGGGTGGGTATACCGGATAACTTTTCAAAATACATGCTAAAATAGGTGAAAAATAAGAATTATCCTAGAAGGACGACCAAGACTTCTAAATGTGAGACACAAAACTCGGGAGTCTATAAAGTGTCTCCGAAAAGCACATTCTAGGGCCCTAAAATTAAAAGTCTCTGTGATATTCCCAGGAAACTAACTTCACTCTGATTAATGTATGAAAAAAGACAAGCCCCTAACCATTCCAACAATAGCTCAATTGAAAATGTCTGGCTATTAGTACCGAAGAACGGGTACCTATGCTAGTACCGCAGAAAGGGGTGATATCAAATCATTGTGACGTCTCGATATAATTCGAGGACTAAAAGCCTGGTTGTTAAATGAAGAAGTAACGATTTAACCTTCATTGGAATGATGAAGCTCTGTGCTATTCACATACTATTTATATGTTATAACCATAACACGTTAAGTGCGGTTAAGTTTTCAACGAAAAGTCTATTTTTAATATTTTTCAAACCTTGGTCAACAAACAGTCATCTACCAGTTTCAATCGGTACCAAAACTTCTTCACCAACTTCATTTGATAAGCAGATGTGTTGTGCTCTTGTGTTGCCCTACTTTATGCCACATGCAAGCAATAGTGCATTAAACCGAATGCTTACATTTGGTAGGATGAAGTCAATCATGGTACGAATATATTAGAAGCCAGTTTTGCTGGGAAACTATATTATAATGTTCAGTATTTCAACAATGCTGTGCAAGGAGTAAAAAGGGGAGAAAATAAGTATCAGAAAAGCCTCTGAATGATATACTACCCTAAATGATTGGGTCAAAGGTAAACACACTAAAACGTTTGGAAGACAACCTGCATTGAATAACACTGATGAAAATGGTTTGGTGGAAGGTTTAGTTAAGTGTTGAGAGTGGGGGTTTCATCTGAAACGTACTAATGTAAAAAAAAAAGTCCTCTCGGCACGCCGGAAGGCGGAGATAGATTTCACCGGACAAACTTGGGGATAGGCGAAAATAGGCAGAATATGCAGGTTTTCGTAGAAGGATCAGACCTCATTTATTGCGTGAAAGTATTTTATAATTGGAGATTTATTAACTTTGTTTTTCGTCATTTTATGCATATTTTAAACATTTTATTGTCTTATGATGACGGTAACCTTCTTGTCATTTGGAGTCCATTTTTATACTTGTGGTCACACTGTCCTTATGCAAGGTTTCGACACTGATGTGTAACTATGTAACGGTCTATTACTCCTTCACGCAAAATTATATCTCCCGCAGAGATGTTGGTTGGTTCCTCAGTTTAGGGGCTGCGACAACGCGGTCATGTAACCCCGTGTATATATATATATATATATACTAGCTGACCCGGCAGACGTTGTCCTGCCAATCAAAGAAAGTGTTGTAACTTTGTTTCTTGAAGTGCTTTTGGATACACAATTTTTTTTTTCATTTTCTGTTAACTGCCTCTAAACTATCGTGAATTGAATTAACTAATTTAGAAACATTCGTTAGAGCGTGCACAACAACTCTCCAAAGTTTCATCGCAAACGAATAAATGGCATTTAACGCATACTCGATTTGGTTTAAATGATTCGTGCGCTGTCACTCATTTGTTGAATCTACTCGCGCTCTTCCAACTGCGAAATGGATTTACTAAGTTAGAAAGTTTCACGTAAGTGTGCACAACTCATCAATGTTTCATCGCAATCGATGAATAGTATATGAACGCATACAGGATTTTGTTGGAACGTTTCGCGCGTCGTCACTCATTTGTTACATCTACTCGTGCGCTACCAATAATGTAAAATGGATTTACCAAATTGAACACCTTCCCTGGCGTGTACACAACAACTCCTCAAAGTTTCATCGGAATCGGATGAATGACATATGAACGCATAAGTGATTTTCTTTTAAATGGTTCACGTGCCGTCACTCATTTGTTGAATCTACTCATGCGCTACCTATTGTAAAACAGATTTACTAAGCCTGAAACCTTCTCAGGCGTGTACTCAATGATTCACCAAGGTTTGGTCGCAATCGGATGAATGATATATGACCGCATACGGGACATTGTGGAAACGACTCGCGCGTCGTCGCTCATTTGTTGAATCTACTCGTGCGCTACTTATTAAAAACTGGATTTACTAAGACAGAAACATTTCCTGGAGTGTACACAACAATTCACCAAAGTTTCATCGCAATCGGAGAAATGGTATATAGACGCATAGGGTACTTTGTTGAAATGATTCGCGTGCCGTCACACATTTGTTGAATCTACTCGTGGGCTACCTATTGTAAAAGGGATTTATTAAGCCAGAAACCTTCCGTAGGGTGTACACAACATCTCACCCAAGTTTCATCGTAATCGGACGAATGGTATTTGAACGCATACGGAACCTTATTGAAACGCTTCGCGCTTCGTCGCTTATTTGTTGAATCTACTCGTGCGAAACCTCCTGTGAAAAGGATTTACTAAGTTAGAAACCCTCACGTAAGTGTACACAACATCTCACCCAAGTTTCATTGTAATCGGATGAATGGTATATGAACGCATACGGGACTTTGATTAAAAGTTCGCGCGTCGTTGCTCATTTGTTGAATCTACTCGTGAGCTACCTATTGTAAAATAGATTTACTAAGTTAGAAACCCTCACGTAAGTGTACACAACATCTCACCCAAGTTTTATCGCTATCGGACGAATGGTATTTGAACGCATACGGGACTTTGTTGAAACGCTTCGCACGTCGCCGCTCATTTGTTGAATCTACTCGTGCGCAACCTCCTGTGAAATGGATTACTAAGTTAGAAGCCTTCACTTAAGTGTACACAACAACTCATCAAAATTGCATCTCAATCTATGAATGGAATATAAACTTATACGGGATTTTGTTGAAACGCTTCGCGCGTCGTCACTCATTTGTTGAATCTAGTCGTGCGCTACCTAATGTGAAATTGATTTACTAAGCCAGAAGCCTTCCCTGGAGTGTATACAACATCTCACCCAAGTTTCATCGCTATCGGACGAATGGTATTTGAACGCATACGGGACCTTTTTGAAACGCTTCGCGCGTCGTCGCTCATTTGTTGAATCTATTCGTGCGCTATCTATTGCAAAATGGATTTACTAAGCCAAACACCTTCCCTGGAGCTCACTCAACATATCACCCAAGTTTCATGGCAATCGGATGAATGGTATATGAACGCATACTGGACTTTGAAACGCTCTAACGTGCAGAGACAAACAGTAGAATTCGACATCACTGCCACCTTTGGTATAAAACACAACTTTCCGCCACGGGCGGAGTGTAAGTAATAGCGGTAGTTGCACAGATTGTGACCAGGTGGCTCTAACGTGTAGAGACAAACCGTCCAAAGACATCAGCTTTCACGAAGGCCAAGGCTAGTGGTGTCCATGACGACTGTTTTTGACTGTATATTGTGGTTCTAAAATTGTGTGTAAATTGTGGTTCTAAAATTGTGTTCATTCCACCTACCGGGTCGGATTGTGAATCTAAACCATACATGGACCCACACTAATATACATACCAAATTCCATCATAATCGGTTCAGTCGTTTAGGAGGAGTTCAGTCACATACACACGTGTCGAAGAATTATATATATAAAGATATATATATATACAAGCTGACCCGGCAGACGTTGTCCTGCCAATCAAAGAAAGTGTTGTAACTTTGTTTCTTGAAGTGCTTTTGGATACACAATATTTTTTTCAATTTCTGTTAACTGCCTCTAAACTATCGTGAATTGAATTAACTAATTTAGAAACATTCGTTGGAGCGTGCACAACAACTCTCCAAAGTTTCATCGCAAACGGATAAATGGCATTTAACGCATACTCGATTTGGTTTAAATGATTCGTGCGCAGTCACTCATTTGTTGAATCTACTCGCGCTCTTCCAACTGCGAAATGGATTTACTAAGTTAGAAAGCTTCACGTAAGTGTGCACACCAACTCATCAATGTTTCATCGCAATCGATGAATAGTATATGAACGCATACAGGATTTTGTTGGAACGCTTCGCGCGTCGTCACTCATTTGTTACATCTACTCGTGCGCTACCAATATTGTAAAATGGATTTACCAAGTTGAACACCTTCTCTGGCGTGTACACAACAACTCATCAAAGTTTCATCGGAATCGGATGAATGCCATATGAACGTATAAGTGATTTTCTTTAAATGATTCGCGTGCCGTCACTCATTTGTTGAATCTACTCAAGCGCTACCTATTGTAAAATAGATTTACTAAGTCTGAAACCTTCTCAGGCGTGTACTCAATTATTCACCAAGGTTTGATCGCAATCGGATGAATGATATATGACCGCATACGGGACATTGTGGAAACGATTCGCGCGCCGTCACTCATATGTTGAATCTACTCGCGCGCTACTTATTAAAAACTGGATTTACTAAGACAGAAACATTTCCTGGAGTGTACACAACAATTCACCAAAGTTTCATCGCAATCGGATAAATGGTATATTGACGCATACGGTACTTTGTTGGAATGATTCGCGTGCCGTCACACATTTGTTGAATCTACTCGTGGACTACCTATTGTAAAAAGGATTTACTAAGCCAGAAACCATCCGTAGGGTGTACACAACATCTCACCCAAGTTTCATCGTAATCGGACGAATGGTATTTGAACGCATACGGGACCTTATTGAAACGCTTCGCGCGTCGTCGCTTATTTGTTGAATCTACTCGTGCGAAACCTCCTGTGAAATGGATTCACTAAGTTAGAAACCCTCACGTAAGTGTACACAACATCTCACCCAAGTTTCATTGCAATCGGATGAATGGTATATGAACGCATACGGGACTTTGATTAAAAGTTCGCGCGTCGTTGCTCATTTGTTGAATCTACTCGTGAGCTACCTATTGTAAAATGGCTTTACTAAGCTAGAAACCCTCACGTAAGTGTACACAACATCTCACCCAAGTTTCATTGCTATCGGACGAATGGTATTTGAACGCATACGGGACTTTGTTGAAACGCTTCGCACGTCGCCGCTCATTTGTTGAATCTACTCGTGCGCAACCTCCTGTGAAATGGATTACTAAGTTAGAAGCCTTCACTTAAGTGTACGCAACAACTCATCAAAGTTTCATCTCAATCTATGAATGGAATATAAACTTATACGGGATTTTGTTGAAACGCTTCGCGCGTTGTCACTAATTTGTTGAATCTAGTCGTACGCTACCTAATGTGAAATTGATTTACTAAGCCAGAAGCCTTCCCTGGAGTGTACACAACATCTCACCCAAGTTTCATCGCTATCGGACGAATGGTATTTGAACGCATACGGGACCTTTTTGAAACGCTTCGCGCGTCGTCGCTCATTTGTTGAATCTATTCGTGCGCTATCTATTGTAAAATGGATTTACTAAGCCGAACACCTTCCCTGGAGCTCACTCAACATATCACCCAAGTTTCATGGCAATCGGATGAATGGTATATAAACGCATACGGGACTTTGAAACGCTCTAACGTGCAGAGACAAACAGTAGAATTCGACATCACTGCCACCTTTGGTATAAAACACAACTCATCGCCACGGGCGGAGTGTAAGTAATGGCGATAGTTGCACAGATTGCGACCAGGTGGCTCTAACGTGCAGAGACAAACCGTCCAAAGACATCATTTTTCACGAAGGCCAAGGCTAGTGGTTTCCATGACGACTGTTTTTGACTGTATATTGTGGTTCTAAAATTGTGTGTAAATTGTGGTTCTAAAATTGTGTTCATTCCACCTACCGGGTCAGATTGTGAATCTAAACCATACATGGACCCAGCCTAATATACATACCAAATTCCATCAAAATCGGTTCAGTCGTTTAGGAGGAGTTCAGTCACATACACACGTGTCGAAGAATTATATATATAAAGATATAAACTTTTGAACTGACGGTGGTTTTGGGGTCTGGGGGATGTGAAACGCGAAGATATGTCGAAATTTTCCGGAAATCGAAATCGAAACATGGTACCCATTGCAATAGTTAGCTTTCTAATGAAATCTACCTAAAATACTACCATCAACGACACCTATCAGTGAACTTGGCTACTAGATGCCACCGGAACCATCAACTCGCAACGAACGTTGAAACTTCTCCTCCGAACGAAAGCAAACTCAGTTTTTTTTAGCGCTCTTAGTAAATCCGACGACTTCAGCCGGGTTTGAACCCGCGACCATGGGCATAGAAGTTCAGCATGCTACCAGTTCCGATACCGAAGTCGCTTCCCACAGATAGATGGAAAACTGAATGTTATCTCGTGCAGTGGCGTTGTCATAGCAACTGCTGATGGCCCATCCCTTATCAATTGAAAGTAAAGTTGTCATGGCAACCTCTCTTGGCACTTGGCATTTTCTTATAATTTAAATCATTTTGCTCACCCCGTGGCGTAATGGTGGGTCATATCAAATATTCTTTCAGACAAAAGTTTTAGGTAATTACTGGAGGAATATTGTCCATTTTGTACGTTTTTGATATTGTGCCTATTAAGAGAGATATGATTAATGTTTCCCGAAAAACCCACTTTTTTCCACCCCTTTGGTCAATGGTTGGTGCTATCAAAAAACTTATTTGACATAAATTTTTGGCACTTATCCGACACATATTATGAACTTTGAATGGATTCGATATTTTACGTATTAAGAGAGTTATAGCGAAATTTCACTTTTTTGAAAAAAGCCCCCCATTTTCACCCCCTTCGACCGATTTTGCCCATTAACGAACTCGACCGAGATTTTAATGGGATACTTATTATGTAAAAAATTCAAACTGATTGGGGCAAAATTACGGCAGTTATCGTGTCCACAAGAAACTGATATATATATATATTTATATATAGATAGATACATATATACATAAATTATATATAAACTTTTGAACTGACGGTGGTTTTGGGGTCTGGGGGATGTGAAACGTGAAGATATGTCGAAATTTTCTGGAAGTCGAAACATGGGACCCATTGCAATAGTTAGCTTTCTAATGAAATCTACCTAAAACGTAGAGGGAAAGAAGTCTATTATTGGAGACAATTTTTCAAGCCATTTGTCTCCGAATGTAATTCGTTTCTGCAAAGACAATATTAATGAAATTGCTCTCAAAGAGAACAAAAAGGGGACACTACCTCTTCCATAGACTATCTCAGAAATGAGCACAACATTAATCGAGATGAAGTGATAGGGAATTTTTGTTTTACAAATTATATTGTACGCTTTAGAGAGTAAGCCCACTGGTGTTAAATATTAGTAAAATGTAATAATTTTGTCATATCTACGCGTTAAATCATGATTAAAATATTTTAAAAACAAAAATGGTCGATTTCACCCCGTATGCAGTGCCGGATTTCTGCCTAGGCCTACAAGGCCCCGGCCTAGGGGCCCAGCCAGCCTAGGGGCCCCGGTGGCGGAATCTTATCTGCTTATGAGGAGTTAAGTAAAAAGTTTGACTGTCTTACGAAACTACATCGTTTGGAATCTTAAGACATCCATGAAGGAGCCAGAAACCTTATAACTTTTTATCTGGGTGACTTGGATAGGACTTTGGAAAACGACGGTCTGCACCTGCAAGCTCATTTGTCGTCGAATAATGAAGTTATTGAGTTATCGTCACTGAAGCTACACAAATACTTATCGGAAAAAGGCTTTTTGGACATTTATCCAAACGTAGGAATTGCGCGCCGAATGCTGTTGCGTACACCAGCGTCAAACTGCTCAGCACTAAAGAGAGAATTACTTAAGATCTAACATAGGAGAGAATAGGCTCAATTCACTCTCTGTAATGCACATAGAGTCAGAAATAATGCAGTCAATTGCCTATGATGACGTCATTCATTCTTTGGCACAGATTCTATAAATTTTATAGAATAACATAACTATAGTAACATAGACTGTATTATTCTGATGTTTATTAAAGTCATTAATGTCGATTAAAAATTATGTGTTCTGTACTAGTGCATTTAATTTGTTAAATTCCCAAAATAGCTTCGAGATGGTGGGGGCCCAAATGTCAAGTGCCTAGGGGCCCTGGATCTCTAAGTCTGGGCCTGCCCATATGGTGTATAAAGTCGTTTCTAGGCTTAAATAAATCTGTGATCGACTTCACCCCAACAGGTGAGGTGAAGTCGATCACACTTCAAAAAGTAATAATTTCGTAATTTGAAGCTGTCATGTTGTTATCCCAGCTTTAGATAGATGAGACTTTATTACATACATGTATGTGTTTTTCAAAATTGCATATCACGTTATTCTCATACCGTAGTATTCTACGGTAGTATTATATGAGAAGTATTGCAGAACCGATAATTACCTGTAGTTCATGTTCCTCCTTAACTGCTACGCTTTCAAATATATCAGCAGACTCAACCTGCAGGTAATCAGAGGGCAACAGCTCATTCGACCCCTGCGAAGTAATAAAAGTATGACCAGATTAAAAATATACCGACATATTATGAATAATATGAATAAGGTGAGCAATGGGCATTGAATATGAATGTGGAGCAGTGTAAAACAGTGGTGCTGAGTAGAGGTAAGAAAGAAAGAAAGAAAGAAAGAAAGAAAGAAAGAAAGAAAGAAAGAAAGAAAAGGGTACCGGTAATCAAAGTCGGAGATAAGGAATTGGAAGTGGTGAAACACTTCAAATACTTGAGAAGTGAACTGACTGAAGAAGGAAGACTAGATTTGGAAATTAACAGAATACAACTCGGGAGTGCTTTCTACCAACAGGTAGGAGGACTAGTATGGAACAAGGATATACCAATTAAGGCTAAAGAAGTTATGTACAAAGCATATTATGTTCCTACAATGACATATGCAGCAGAAACTTGGACAACGACTAAGAGGGATGAGAGCAGTGTACAAGCAGTTGAGATGAGATTCCTAAGAAGTATGGTCCAGAAAACGAGAGACAGAGTGAGAAATGAAGATATACGGAAAGAACTGGGAGTACAGAAACTAAATGACAAACTGGAGCAAAACAGATTGAGATGGTTTGGACATGTCAAACGGATGAATGAATTAGGGCTAACAAGACGAGCACTGGAACGACGGATGACAGGAAAGAGAGGACGAGGAAGACCAAGAATGCGTTGGTTAGACTCGGTGAAGTATAGCATTAGAAAACGAAACCTGGATTGGAACACTGTGACGGAAGAGGAATGGTGGAAAGACAGAACAAAGTGGAGAGGAACCATATTTGCCCCCCACCCAGTGTCAGCTGAAAAAGGGGAAATGATGATGATGATGATGATGATGAATAGAACTAAATCTTAACAGATTCTGGTTAGCGTACCATTTACCAATCAGTATTGTATTAAGTCACTACACCATGCTTGTCATGCACAATAAGATTGCAATATTAGACTACACAAACTAATTAAAATGCAACTTACAATGTCAGGGAATTCATGTGTATGAGCGAACCATTCTGGCTCATCCTTTATTAATGGTTGTTCCTCCATTTTTAACAGGAAACTAGAACAGAGAATAATCATTTAAGAATTAATTGAAGCGCTAACTTATACCAGTACGGCAAATCTGTCTTATATTTAACAAATCAAATGTGGTATTTTCTGAATCCTCGAAGTGCCCAGTAATTAAGTGCGGTTATATGTTTGTCAACAACATTAAAACATACACGACCTTGACGCTTAACTGTAAGCCATATGTTTGCTAGTTAACCGTTATGGTCGAATAAGTTGTTTCTATTGAGATTGAATTGCTAAAATGAATTTAACCAATGGTGCCTGCTTGTAAAGCAGGGAAATAAAGAATCCTACATTCGGTTTCCCTACGGTATTCTTATGTAGACACAAAAACATGTTTGGCGGCAAGTTGATTAAATATTATTGCCAGACGATAAAGTACCGTCTATAAAAAACCATCAATACGCTCACAGTAATTAGGTGCGTGAAGGCACTTTACATGTAGTATGAATCCAAGGCTAGTAAACTACAGTAGTTTATAAGCCTTGGTATGAATCGCCCAAGGTTGCACTCAGAAGCCACGATTAACAACTTTGTCCTTGTGCTACAAGACACCCAGTTCAAACTTGAAACATTATAGACTCCAACTAATTGATGACTATATTAATACTGTACCGTATAATTATAGAGATCAATGACTCCAACTATCATTAGGGCAACTTTTAACTCGCACAGTGTCGTCATTAGCGTGTCCTTAGCCACATATCTTCGACTATTAAATTTTGCAAATGTACTGCCCTTGAAAATCTGCCCTGGGCACTTCAAAATTTACTTCCGCCACAAGACAAGTTACCGTATCATTTATCATTACCCAACTTTGTCATGTCCCTACAAAGTACAGTATTTCAATTCTTCTAACTTGGACTTAATTTCTACATTGTCTCATTAGAAATGTGACAAGGGAAAATATAACATGTTAAAATATAAACAGTAAAATGTAAATAGTAGAATGTAAAGCTAGGAATGTGCTCGCAACCAGTAGCGGCTGGCCCATAACGACTCCAGGACGGTGTCCTTCCTAGAGAACGGAAAGGGATGTACATTTTCTCTTGATATTTTAAGTCAAAAATTGAACTCTAATAATGCTAAGAAAAAAAATTAAAATCCCCTATGAGAATGTGAAAATCTTGATGGGTGATTTCAACGCCCAGATAGGAAAGAAAAAGAAATACAACAAGATTGTTGGAAATTACCCAGCCCATAAAAGAACAAATAGAAATGGAGAAAGGTTAATTGCTTTTTGTAACCAATTCAATCTCAAACTTATGTCTACATATTTCAAAGCTCTCCCTAAGAAAAGAAGACGTGGATCTCCCCAAATCCTCTATTAGGCGAATTTCAAATTGATCACGTTGCAATTACAACTGGAAACAGTCGCGAGATTCTGAATGTCAAAGTACGAAAAAGTTGTAACATTGACACAGACCATTTCTTGTCGGAAATCAAAGTAAAATTTCAACCGAATCAACAACGACGCATATGTCAAATGAAAACTAGGATTGACACAGAAATTCTCCAGCGAAACAAAAATATGTATCAGGAAAATCTTTCCAAGTTACAGATGAACAATTGGAAAGAAATGAAAGAATCGTTAACAAGAGCGGTTGAAAACTTAGGGCAACGAAAACGAAAAAGGAAACACAGATGGTGGAACAAAAAATGCGATGATGCTCTTGATATGAGACTCAAGGCGTGGAAGAGATGGCACTCCAACCGCACAGAACAACATTGGAATGTCTTCAAGCAACAAAGGAAAGAAACTGCCAAGATCATCAGAGGAGAAAAGAGACTGTATGACAGAAGCCGGTTGGAAAATATAGAAGAAGATTTTAAGAAAAATAATAGGGGAGAGTGGGGCACTTTGAGCCACGGGGCACTATGAACCAGGTTACATAACTTCAGTTTAAATAAAGGAATTATTTTTCTCACTCTGGGTATGTTGGTAGAACTGCTCTACTGACTTGCATTTTGTTTCTGCAAAATCTGGTTCCCGCCATTAGCTCTCTGCAGCTGTTATTTCTTTCCGGCTACAGTGAAGTAAATTTCTGAGAACTTGGTTGATTAACATTTGGTGGCAAATGATTGGTTGACATTAAGTTATTATAATAACATCAGAATCGTGTCTTAAATTTATATATCTTATAATTTCAACAATGTTCATACATAACCTCACAATAACTTTGTATACAAATATGTATTACTTGGGCACATTGAGCCATGCTCTCAGGGGGCACAATGAGCCATGATTCATTGTGCCCTGGGAGTGATTCAATTTTCCCTAAATGCCGTGTGTCCTATTGTGGTTTCCTTAGCTTGGGTAAATACTTGGATGTTGGTAATGACTATTCACTTACATAATTTAACTATGCCAAACGGAAGCTTTATGAGCAGGAATCTGAGGAAGAGAATAGTGTAGTTCAGTACGAAGAAAGCGATTCCAACCTGGATGAGTTTGATGAATCCAAATACAACTTTGAGGATTTGGACAAATCTCCAGAAAGAGATGATTTTGTTCTGACCAAGTTCGAACTGAAAAACAAAAAGTATGTTTACTAGGCCTATGTGGGGAAAATTTTGAAAGTCATAGACGCACACCGAAGGATGATGCAGGTGACAATCAGGTGTCATTCTTGAGAAAGAGTGAAAGAATGGGTGGAAAGTTCTTATTTCTTCAGGCAAGGGATGAAGCATCTGTTCCATCAAATAATATAGTATATGACGTGTTGCCATATCCTACTGAACAGGTGGTGACAAAGAGACAAAAATCATACATCAAATTTGGAGTTAACTTCCAGTCCATTGAATTTTGTTAATTTCAAATGTGTATGTGTGGTTGAATGCCTATATGCTTAGTTATATGATTTATAAGAGCAATGTATGTGAAGATTATATTAAATTTGGAAATAACTCTGTAATTAGTTCTTCTAATGAAACTCAGTAGACTGGTTCATGGTACCCCACGGGAGGGGCAGAATGAACCATTTTTCTATTTTAATTTAATGACATGTAGCCTAGAAACTATTATTCACAGTGTATTCATATGAGGGCATTTGATACTTGAATGATTAAGCTTCAAAGGGAGAAAACCACAGATCTGTATTAAAATTATTGGATGAGTAGCAGTGAAAAATATTTTTTCCAGTTCAATGTGCCCCATGGTGTATTCTTTGGAATACATGGTAAGACAGAGTAAGCTTTTGCTTCTCTTTGCTTTGTTCATCCCTTCCTTTTTTTCGCAAACACCAACAGTGACCTCCTGGTTTCTCTTTGTTGGTATATTTTGCTTACACTACCTGTGAGTCTGTTCTGGATATATATCTTCCATGACCCACCTAGCGTCATCTAGCAGCGAATCTCTGAAGTTCCTCAATTTTTCCCTGTACAAAAGGACTTCCTTACCAATCTGGCCACCAGATCTCGTCGTTATCGCCAGCTATCATCTCCATGATCAAGAGGACTTCGTCTACTTTTTCATCCACCAGTCTTCGCTAGTGACGCCTGCTATCAACTCTTTGAAGACCATTTCATCAAAAGAAATTATTGTTACAATGTTGGCTATTCTTATGTGTATTCCTTTTGTCTCCTACCCCCACCTTTTACCCTTCCCTGGTCTCTCCGCGCTTCGTTGAGCTGGCCTCACTTGTGCGTCTGAAGTCAAACCAGTCAGTTGGAGCTTAATTAAAGCTCGCCTCCTCTACTCGAGAGGCAAACTTTTAAATTCGACGCCATGTTCGAGTTTTAAAATCAAGCGTCAACAGCAACATCGCCTTCTTCATGAAGCAAAGAAAAGTACCGACTTCATGTTTTAAACACATTCTCATCGCTTTTAAAAAGCTAAATGCTTTTATTTTGATTTTATAGACAGTGAAAATTGCTATATGTGATACAATAACTGCTTTCAAGAAATCTTCTTGATCAAACTCGAACTATCAAGTCTAACTTTCAAAATGAAATAGTACTCTTTGTACAGATTTTCTGAGACGCTATCTCACATCTAGGGATACTTCTAAAATACCCACTGTCTATATAATCTAGTTTTCCGCCGAGGGATTTTCTACCCATTTCAACAGTCATCATTGTTCTGAAACTTTCCAGAACAAACAATCTATCTACCAGTTAAACTGTCAAGTATTTTCCACTTTGATATGGGAGTACTTTTTCTTCACTGAGAAACGTATGTGGGATAAACTTCTAATCCACATAAATTGTCTTCCTACGTGGGATTTTTTTTCTGCCGTATTTAACTGCCGCCTATAGAAACTACAGCTCATAATTCTCTCAAGCTAAAACTCAACTTTTACATAACTGCAATAACTTTTCTTTCTATAAACTTTTTGTGCTACTACAGTGAAATTTCAACCTTATCAACAGACTATAGTGAAAACAGTGCCTGTTCAACTTTTTCATCCGCGTCGCGATTGTCCGAGTACAATAAATACGGCCATGAACACTCTTCCACAATCCCATTTGATCTTTTCCAAACCCTTTACTAACAAACTAGAGTAATAAAATTGTAACTTTAGGTCGTTTTCAATGAGGTGTCACTCTCAGTAAGTGCCCTACCATATTGCTCCATTTACCACTAATTAATATCTGTACAACTTCGTGTCTAGTACACGCCTTAAAATATGTTGTTTCTCCCTTCTAATGAGGGAATCCAATTCTTTCTACTCAAAAGTGAGTTATCTCTAGGTTTCACGAAAGGGAAATTTGCCCTATTTTTCTCGTGATCCCCACTTAAACATAGAAGTTCTAGAAACTTCTGCTTAATTTTTCTCTACAGGTTTCACAATAAGTGACCTGCCTTATTTGTATAAATCACCTCAGTAATTACTGAAAAAATATAGGAAGTTATGTTGTTGTTTGAGTCTTCAGTCTTTTGACTGGTTCGATGCAGCAATCCATGCCTCCCTGTCCTGAGCTAATCGTTTCATCTCTACATAGCTACCACACCCTACATCCGAGGCAATCTGTTTAACATATTCTAACCTTGGTCTACCCCTACAGTTCTTGTCCTCGACCCTTCCTTCCATCACTAAGCTTGCTATTCCTGGGTGTCTTAGTATGTGTCCTACCAACCTATCTCTTCTCTTCATTAGCAGTCGCCAGAAACATCTCTCCTCTCCCACTCGTCTTAATACCTCTTTGTTTGTAACCCTATCTACCCATCTGATCTTCATCATTCTCCTGTAACACCACATTTCAAATGCTTCAATTCCCCTCTTTTCTGCTGCACCAATAGTCCAAGTTTCACTTCCATAGAGCGCCACGCTCCAGACAAAGGCTTTCAAAAATGACTTCCTAATACCTAAACCTATATTCGATGTCAGCAGATCCCTTTTTTGTAGAAATGCTTTTCTTGC
This sequence comes from Meconema thalassinum, assembly GCA_946902985.2. NCBI lineage: Eukaryota > Metazoa > Arthropoda > Insecta > Orthoptera > Tettigoniidae > Meconema > Meconema thalassinum. The sequence continues at coordinate 212,570,124 of OX336395.1, forward strand.
CTGAGCCAACCTACTTTTTATATCCTCTTTGCTTCGTCCATCACTGGTTATTCTGCTTCCTAAGTAACAGAAGTCTCCTACTTCCTTCAGCTTTTCACCTGCCAATTTGATCTCCATAGAGGTTTCTGATTTATTTCGGCTGCATTCCAGTATTTTTTTTTACATTTATTAATTGTCATCATGAATTCTTTCCGTAAGACGGAGTCCATACCATTCAAAAACTCATTCAAATCCTCAGGCTTGTCGGCCAAGGTGACGATGTCATCAGCAAATCTCAGAGTTGAAATTATTTCTCCTTGAATCTTCACTCCCACTTTAATTTTTTCTAATTTCCTTCATTGCTTGTTCAATGTAAAGATTGAAAAGTATGGGTGATAAGTTGCAGCCTTGCCTTACACCTTTCTGAATACCAGCTTCTCTCTCACTCGATTGACTGCTGTCTGGTTTCTGTATAGATTGTATATCACCATCCTATCCCTGTACTTTATTCCAATCGATTTCAAAATGTCAAAAAATTTAGTCCAATCAACGTTATCAAAAGCCTTTTCTAAGTCTACAAAATCCATGAACGTTCTCTTATCTTTCCTTATTCTACCTTCCAAAATCAGTCTAAGACTTAGTACAGCTTCCCTTGTTCCAACATTTCTCCTGAAACCAAACTGGTCTTCACCCAACTCCCAACTCCGTTTCTATCTAGCTCTCAATCCTCTTGTAAATTATTCTAGACAGGATCTTTGAAGCATGAGTAATCAAGCTGATTGTACGGTAATCTTCACATCTGTCAGCTCCCACTTTCTTTGGTATAAGGATGATTACATTCTTCTTGAAATCAGGGGGTACCTCACCTGTCTCATAAATCCTACACACCAAGTGAAATAACCTGATCTGAACTTCATCTCCTATGCAGCGTAGCAACTCAATCGGTATATCATCTATGCCTGGTGCTTTGTTCCTGCTTAAGTCTTCCAAAGCTCTATCAAATTCTGATCTCAATATTAAATCTCCTTTCGCATCCTCATCGATTTCCTCCTCCCTTTCCATTACATGATTCTCAATCCCCTTTCCCTTATACAAACTCTGTATGTAAGCTTTCCATCTCTCAACCTTTTCGTCCCTATCTGTTAGAGGCTTTCCATTTGTGTCCTTAATATTACAGCACTTAGTCTTCTTTTCCCCAAAAGTATTCTTAATCCTTCGATAAGCTGTGTCTAATTTTCCTAATTTCAGGCAATTTTCTATACCAGCACATTTCTCTTTCAACCATTCTTCTTTCGCTTCCTTGCACTTCTTGTTAACCTCATTTCTCAGACGTCTGTATTCTGCTTTTCCCTTTTCATCTCTTACATTCTTGTGCTTCCGCCTTTCATCCATCAATTCGAGTATATCCTGAGTGATCCACGGTTTTCTGCCTATTCTCTCTTTCCTACCAATGTTTTCTTCTGCGGATTTTGTTATTTCATTCTTCAAAAGTGCCCATTCGTCTGCAATTGAAGTGTGTTTAGGGTTTTTCATTAGTCCTTCCTTTATATTCTTCTTGAATCTTTCGTTTACATCCTTCTCTTTCAGTCTGTCTATTGCCCACCTTTTTGGCTTTTGACTTTTCTTCAGTTTCTTCAACTTTAATCTGCATTTCATTACAACCAGATTGTGGTCAGAGTTTATGTCAGCACCAGGATATGTTTTACAATCCAAAATCTAGTTTCGAAACCTCTGCTTGACCATAATGAAGTCGATTTGGTAACGCCCTGTATCTCCTGGTCTCATCCATGTGTATATTCTTCTATTGTGGTTATTGAATAAGGTGTTAGCTATGACCAACTCATGCTCAGTGCAGAATTCTACCAGCCTGCTTCCTCGATCATTCCTTTCACCTAATCCGAAATCTCCTGCTATCTTCCCTTCTCTCCCTTTTCCTACCACAGCATTCCAATCTCCCATTACTATAACATTTTCATCACCCTTGTTATACCTCAGAATTTCGTCTATTTCTTCGTAGACCTTTTCAACATCCTCATCATCAGCTTGACTGGTAGGCATATAGACTTGCACCTACGTGGTGCAGGTAGGTTTAGTATTTATTTTTGCTACAATAATCCGTTCACTATATTGCTCATAATATTACACCCGCTGTCCAAGTTTCCTATTCAATATGAGGCCAACCCCTGCTTGGCCATTGTGCGATTTAGTGCTAATGACCCTATAGTCTCCTGACCAAAAGTCCTGTTCTTCCTGCCAGCGCATTTCACTAATCCCAACCAGATCCAACCTCAACCTATCCATTTCCCTTTCTAAGTTTTCTAACCTTCCATTTCCTTGCAGACTTCTAACATTCCACGCTCCGATCCGTAGAATGTCAGATTTCCTCTTTGTCACTTCTGTTATGTTAACCCCCTCTCGAGTAGTCCCCACCCGGAGATCCGAACGGGGGACTAGTTTACCTCCGGATTGAAATTTTACAAGGGAGGAGGCCATTATCACATGCATTTATGCATAGAGAGGTGCATATCCTCGGGAATAGCATACGGCTGTAGTTTCCCGTTGCTTTCAGCTGTCCAGCAGGACGCAGTGTAGCCATAGTTATAGAAACTCCTATTTAATATTTCTCTTTTTTTGGTGTTATAATTTCAAATTTAATATTTATTCATACTTTTAGAACTTCCATTAAGAATTCTCAAAGTGCAAATATTGTACCTGATTAATTCTGCTACGCTAGAATTACTTGTTGTTACAAACGAAAATATTTTCCATTTTTAACACTACTTTCAAAATCTTACTAAGATTTTTAGTGCTTACCACAAAATCATAAACTTGTAATTGATTTAAAATTGTTTGCCAATTATAAACTTGTTATCTTTAGGTCTCAGACCTTCACATGTAACCTTTTAGAAATCACAATCATGATCAAACTGTTGTTAATTCTTTGTTAATTCTTCAAAGTTTAATTTATTGTTAATAAACCTATCTTTTTCTCGTTATTCTTTTCGCTAGATTCACGCTTAGGTAGGACCCTGTCTTCCGTGACTCTTCCTAGGTTATGCCCTCTTTAATAAAAATAAATCCATTGATAAGGGTTGCACAACTTGTAGCATTTGAGCAAAAACTATTCATAAAATCTGTTTCCAAGTCTTTCTCAGCTTTTATAGCTAATTCTAACTCGCCAGTAAGGAAAGCATAGCTCGCTCCGCCAGCTTCCTGCTTGTTGAGATTTTCTCTAAACTTATGGTTGGTTTTGCAAATCCAAGTGTTTCTCATTGTCTAAACCTTTAGTCGGCGCTTTGCTGGGTAAAAGCTTAGTCATTCCTCAATGCAACTATTGGTGCTCTTACCAAAATTATTCACAAGGGTATAACTAATATAGCTACCTTTCTTGGAGACATTCGGTCGCTCTTTAGAAATTCTACAATTTCAAGAACTAAAACATCACGGCTGATTCAAATTATTTGCATTTTTCAATATATTTGTTTAAAACAAACTCCTTTGAAGTGATACACAGTAAATCTGTTACTATTTGTCTTGCCAGACCAGCACCCTTCCCCATAGTAGGTAAATTTATGCTTGAGAGGGAATACGCTATAGCAGCTTGCTTGCGAATAGCCCAAGTTCCAGCTGAGTTTCCTGTTAGCTACGCCCAGGTCCCTACCCACTTTAGGTATCGGAAAGCGGATTTGCAGTGGCAGCTGCCTTTGAGTGTACTTGAAGTTAAAGTTATAACTTATGTCAGACTCTATTCCTATTTCTCCATCCCTTTTCTCCAGTCCGAAACCCACTTCTTTTCTTCTTCATCTTCCCTTGGGGGTCAGGTTATTCCCAAGCTAATAATCTACCCACCCCACTCTCCCCTACCCGGGAATTTTATAAGATATTTAGGTATGAATTACAACAATACCAACCTCCAAGTCTTTGCTTTAAAAGAAAGGACGGTACATTGGCCGTGAGTAACAAGGAGATTTGTTACATTTTGGCTAATTATTTTGAAACACTTCTAAACTGTGAGGAGCCAAGAGCAGCCAATGAGTATAAATCCACCGTCCAACCCACGGAGCCTCTTAGAAATCAAAAACATCATCAATAATCTCAAAAACAATAAAGCACCAGGGGAAGATGGCATAGTAGCTGAAATGTCGAAAATTGGAGGAGATACGGCTGTGGAGAACTTACATCGCCTCATTTGTGATATCTGGGAAAATGAAATTATCCCAGATGACTGGAAAAGCGCCCTAATACATCCACTCCATAAGAAAGGTGACCGAACTGATCCAAACAAATACAGAGGAATTTCCATGCTAGCGATATTGTACAAAGTACTATCTAAGGCGCTATTACACATAGTTGAAGTTCAGGTAGATCATCAAATAGGCGAATATCAAGGAGGCTTTAGAATGGGCAGATCTTGTGTGGAGCAGATATTTAGTTTGAAAAGCATCTTGAGAGTAAGAGCTTTACGAAGTAGAAATACGGTAGTTGCGTTTGTTGACTACAAGAAAGCTTACGACTCCATAGACCGGAAAACCCTATTCAATGTTTTGGAAGAATTTGGAGTTGATAGAAAAACAAGGACGATTATAATTCAAACATTAACAGAAACTGATTCCAAAATTAAATTTCAGGGGGAAATCTCGGAGCTCTTTAAAATTCGGACAGGAGTCAGACAAGGAGATGGGCTTTCACCGATTCTGTTTAACGTTGTCCTGGAAAAAATGATGAGAACATGGAGGAATGCCATGAGAGAAGAAGGAATAGAAGAAATATGTTTAGTTACAAAGAAGCAAGGTGTGAAGGTTGAGTGCTTAGCATTTGCGGATGATATGGCATTGCTAGCTGAAGATAAAGAAGAAATTCAAATAATGCTTGAAAAATTACACGAAATTGAAGGTAAAACGGGACTCAGGATTTCGTATGAAAAAACAGAATACATGGAATATAAACATGATAACGAAAAGCACTTAGAAACAAAATATGGGAAGATCAAGAGGTCGGATAAGTTTAAATATCTTGGTGAATGGATCCAGCCTAATTGACTGGATAATGTAGCAAACAAAGGGAGGATCAGAAAGATGGAATTAGCTTTTAAATTAGTACAGAATAGGTACAACAAAAGAACAATATCTTACGGAGCGAAGATAAGACACAATACCACGGTTGTCAAGCCTGAGGCATTGTATAGTTCAGAATATTTGATACTGAACAAGAAAGGTGAATTAGAGGAACTGGAGAAGAAGAAAGAAAAATCTTGAGGAAGATCTTAGGACCCAAAAATAGAAATGATGGTACATGGCGGAAGAGGCGAAACAAAGATCTTTACGGACAAGCAGAAAAAATCACAGATACCATACGGAAGAGAAGACTGAAGTTCTATGGACACCTTACGAGAATGAGTGATAGTCGACGAACGAAGATCTTTAATTACATCACCAAGATAAAAGCGACTACAAAATGGGTAGACGAAATAAGAAAGGATATGGAGGAAGTTGGGGTCAGTCAAAATGAGATCTGGAATAGAGAGGTGTTTCGAGGTACGATTGATGCATTCAAGGGGTTCCAGGAAAAGCAAACGAGAAGAGCCAAGAGAATCTGGTCGGAAGAAAGGAAGAGAATCCACAGTGAAAGGATGAAGAGTTTCTGGGAGCAGAAAAAAGGACTAATCAGCTAGTCAATTGTTTCCCGTGGTCCAAAGTAGGCCAAAATCGAAAAAAGAAGACGAAGCTAAGAAAATTACATCTAGCTCTATCAATCAGGAAGACTGTGTTTGGTGGTATCACGCTTTGTCAGCACGCAGCACACCACAGATCACTGGTCAGTGTGGAGTTATGGACTCTTGGCCTTCCGCCCTAAGATTGTGCCCGGGCGAGTGGGTTGAGACGTGCGGGAAGTATGGAGACTGGTGCGCTTTCCGGCTGCCAGAGGGGTAATCTGTGGGCGCGGTGTACGGGCAGTTGTCTTGATGCCAGGCGGAGTCCTTAACAGCTCTGTAGCACCGGTAAATACGTCATCTCCCCTCGCTACTCTAGACGTCATGCAACAGTATCTACTACTATCGGTTAGTAAGAAAACTTGTGACTAGCATCAGAAGCCAATAAGAAGTAGATCCTTCAGGGTTGTCAGATGTGTCATTATCATCATTCTGCTGTCAGCTTCCACACGCTGAACTTCCATTAGACAAGCACTGTCGCCTGATCCCAACCCGCTGTGACACAGGTTTGACAACAGTGAACAGCAGCAGAATTTCCTCTCACACCCCTCTACTGCATGCGCCCAGCCGGAGAATTACCCCATTAGCAAATAAAGTAGATGAATGAATAAAAGAAAATCTCCATGGTTGCATATAATAAAAAATTAAATTAAATAACAATAATCCATGGTGTAGTATCATTATCTTTATCTTTGAACACAAAAAATATATAATTATATTAAATTGAAGCATCTGAGACCAGGGATCTCGATTCAAATTGCAAGCATGAAGCAACACGGACCTCTCGTTAGCATCCTGCGGTTAGTGAAGGTTGGCACCAGTGAGCTATTTCGCTTTTGTGCTGGAAAGTCTTAAAGCGGTGGTAATATTCAGCAGTTGCAATCTCTGTGTTGGTGATGATTAATCTGTAAGTAGTGTCTTTATTTAAAATTACCGGTGCGACTGTGGTTTGGAAGTGCTTGTGGCGAAAGTGATACTCAGTGATTTCTCAATCGGTGCTTAATAATAATAATAATAATAATAATAATAATAATAATAATAATAATAATAATAATAATAATAATAATAATAATACCGTAATAATCATCTTTGAAAAAAAAAACATCCAACCAAGATTCAGAACCCCCAACATTGGAAGAAATTAAAGAAATAATCCATGGACTCAAAAATAATAAAGCCCCAGGGGAAGATGGTATAATTGCCGAAATGCTGAAGATAGGTGGTGAGAACGTAGCCCGGAAAATCCACTCAATTCTTGAGAACATCTGGATCACCGAAGAAATACCTGAGGATTGGAAATGTGCGCTAATCCATCCACTGCACAAGAAAGGGGATAAAACCAACATCAATAATTATAGAGGAATTTCCTTGATACCAGTTATTTATAAAATTTTCTCCAAAGCCCTGCTCACTAGACTTGAGAAACAAACAGACCGTCTGATTGGAGAATACCAGGCAGGTTTCCGAAAAGGAAGATCATGTACGGAACAAATTCTTAATCTCAAAACTATCCTACAAATGCGCAAAACCAGACAGACAGTCATTACCTTTGTAGATTTCAGAAAAGCATATGACTCTATAGATCGTCAAACACTTTTCAATACTCTAGAAGAATTTCAAGTGGATAGAAAAACAAGAGAATTAATCAGACAAACACTAACTGGCACTACGTCAAAAGTTAAATTCCTCGGCGAAATATCTGAGCCTTTTGCAATTAACACTGGGGTCCGCCAAGGAGACGGATTATCTCCATTACTGTTCAACCTCGTACTTGAGAAGATAATCAGGACCTGGGAAAAGGAAACTAAGGGAATAACCCTTGGCAGATTACTCAAAGATAGAATTCATGTACATTGTTTGGCCTTTGCTGATGACATAGCAATCCTTTCTAATAACAGGCAAGAAGCAATTCTTTCCATTGAAAAATTACATGAAATTGCCATCAAAACGGGACTTCAAATTTCTTATGAGAAAACTCAGTACATGGAAGGAGCCTCACGATACTTAGACGGACAACCTATGAGAACTAAATTCGGCAAAATCTTTCAAGTGAACGAATTCAAATATCTGGGAGAAATTATTCAGCCCTCTGGTTTAAACCGTGAAGCAAATAAAGAGAGAATTTCCAAATTACAGAAAGCTTACAGAATCACTTGGAATAGGTATAACAACAAGATGTTCAGTAAAGAACATATAGCCTACTTTCTCCTAAATGCATGGGTATTGTTATAACTCTTTGTCCTTTTCAAGGAGTATGATTGAATGTTGGTTGTAGTAGCTTGTTGAAATACAACGTGCTATAGGGATATTAAACATGAATATGAGGTGCCCTTTGCTAGTGCTACCTCTGTACCAAATTTCGTTCAATTCGGTTTCACCGTGTTTGAATTGATAGGGGGAATCCATTTGCACACATACTTGGCCACCATCTGCAAACTATTGGGCTGATGTTCTTGCAGTTTGGTCAGAATATGTTTCCCACATAAAGATATGGTGTTGCAAAATTTGGTGGAGACTAGATTATTAGGTTGGTCGTAATTACATTTTAGCTTTTAACATTTGGGTGGTCGCGATTACGTTTCCGTCAAGATAGCGGTGATATAAAACATGACACTGAGGTGCCCTTTGCTAGTGCTACCTCTGTACCAAATTTCGTTCATTCGGTTCCACCGTGTTCGAATTAATAGGGGGAATCAATTTTGACATAAAGATGGTCGCCATCCGCAAACTATTAGGCTAATGACTTATTAGATTGGTCAAAGGATGCTCCCTCCATAAAGGTATGTTGTTGCAAAGTTTGGTAGAGATCGGATGGTTATGTTAGTCGTAATTTGATTTAAGCTTTAAATATTTGTGTGGCCGCCATTACGTTTCTGTCAATATGGCGGCGATATTAATCATGACACTGAGATGCCCATTGCTAGTGCTATCTCTGTACCAAATTTCGTTCTATTCGGTTTCACCGTGTTTGAATTAATAGGGGGAATCGATTCTGACACAAAGATGGCCGCCATCCGCAAACTATTAGGCGAATGACCTATTAGATTTGTCAAAGGATGCTCCCTCCATAAAGGTATGTAGTTGCAAAATTTGGTAGAGATCGGATGATTAGGTTAATCGTAATTTGATTTAAGCTTTGAACATTCGTGTGGCCGCCATTACCTTTCAGTCAAGATGGCGGCGATATAAAACATGACACTGAGGTGCCCTTTGCTAGTGCTACCTCTGTACCAATTTTCGTTCCATTCGGTTCCACCGTGTTCGAAATAATAGGGGGAATCAATTTTGACATAAAGATGGCCGCCATCCGCAAACTATTAGGCGAATGAGCTATTAGATTGGTCAAAGGATGCTACCTCCTAAAAGGTATGTAGTTGCAAAATTTGGTAGAGATCGGATTAGGTTAATCGTAATTTGATTTAAGCTTTGAACATTCGTGTGGCCGCCATTACGTTTCAGTCAAGATGGCGGCGATATAAAACATGACCCTGAGGTGCCCTTTGCTAGTGCTACCTCTGTACGAAATTTCGTTCCATTCGGTTCCACCGTGTTCGAATTAATAGGGGGAATCAATTTTGTCATAAAGATGGCCGCCATCCGCAAACTATTAGGCTAATAACCTATTAGATTGGTCAAATGATGCTCCCTCCATAAAGGTATGTTGTTGCAAATTTTGGTAGAGATCGGATGGTTATGTTAGTCGTAATTTAACTTCAGCTTTGAACATTTGTGTGGCCGCCATTACGTTTCTGTCAATATGGCGGCGATATAAAACATGACACTGAGGTGCCTTTTGTTAGTACTACCTCTGTACCAAATTTCGTACCATTAGGTTCCACCGTGTTCGAATTAATAGGGGGAATCAATTTTGACATAAAGATGGCTGCCATCCGCAAACTGTTAGGCGAATGAACTATTAGATTGGTCAAAGGATGCTACCTCCATAAAGGTATGTAGTTGCAAAATTTGGAAGAGATCGGATGATTAGGTTAATCGTAATTTGATTTAAGCTTTGAACATTCGTGTGGCCGCCATTACGTTTTAGTCAAGATGGCGGCGATATAAAACATGACCCTGAGGTGCCCTATGCTAGTGCTACCTCTGTACCAAATTTCGTTCCATTCGGTTCCACCGTGTTCGAATTAATAGGGGGAATCGATTTTCACCCAAAGATGGCCGCCATCCGCAAACTATTACGCTGATGACCTATTAGTTTGGTCAAACGATGCTCCCCCCATAAGGGTATGTTGTTGCAAAATTTGGTTGAGATCGGTTGATTAGGTTAGTCGTAATTTGATTTAAGCATTGAACATTTGTGTGGCCGCCATTACGTTTCCGCCAAGATGGCGGCGATATAAAACATGACACTGAGGAGCCTTTTGTTAGTACTACCTCTGTACCAAATTTCGTTCCATTCGGTTTCACCGTGTTTGAATTAATAGGGGGAATTGATTTTCACACAAAGATGGCCGCCATCCGCAAACTATTAGGCTAATGACATATTCGTTTTGTCAAAGGATGCTTCCTCTATAAGGGTATGTCGTTGCTAAATTTGGTAGAGATCGGATGATTAGGTTAATCGTAATTTGATTTAAGCTTTGAACATTTGTGTGGCCGCCATTACGTTTCCGTCAAGATGGCGGCGATATAAGACATGACACTGAGGTGCCTTTTGTTAGTACTACCTCTGTACCTAATTTCGTTTCATTCGGTTGCACCGTGTTCGAATTAATAGGGGGAATCGATTTTCACACAAAGATGCCCGCCATCCGCAAACTATTACGCTGATGACCTATTAGTTTGGTCAAAGGTTGCTCCCCCCATAAAGGTATGTTGTTGCAAAATTTGGTAGAGATCGGATGATGAGCTTAGTCGCAATTTGATTTAAGCATTGAACATTTGTGTGGCCGCCATTACGTTTCCGTCAAGATGGCGGCGATATAAAACATGACACTGAGGTGCCTTTTGTTAGTACTACCTCTGTACCAAATTTTGTTCCATTCGGTTGCACCGTGTAAGAATTAATAGGGGGAATCGATTTTCACACAAAGATGGCCGCCATCCACAAACTATTACGCCGATGACCTATTGGTTTGGTCAAAGGATGCTCCCCCCATAAAGGTATGTTGCAAAATTTGGTAGAGATCGGATGATTAGGTTAGTCGTAATTTGATTTAAGCTTTGAACATTTGTGTGGCCGCCATTACGTTTCCGTCAAGATGGCGGCGATATAAAACATGACACTGAGATGTCCTTTGCTAGTGCTACCTTTGTACCAAATTTCGTTCAATTCGCATTCACCGTGTTCGAATTGATAGGGGGGGACAGCCATTCAGAGTACACACACTCACACACACACACACAGACTCACACACACACATACACACACACAGACTCACACACACACATACACACACACAGACAGACAGACACAATTTTTTTCGCCCTGTGTTGATCTCATAAGTCTACTTTCATTTTTTGCAAAAATCGAAAGTAGGCTAAAAAATCAATATCTCGGAAAGCAAAACTTAGACATTATAATACAGTAATCAAACCGGAGGCGTTATATGCATCAGAAACCTTAATCATTGGTGGCCAATCTTTAACCAAAGAGATTGAAAAACAAGAAAGGAAAATTTTACGAAAAATTTTTGGCCCAGTTTTTATAGAGGGAATCTGGAGGAAAAAGTCATCCCAGGAAATATATCGCCAATGTGAAAAAATGTCTCATACTTTTCGGAAAAGACGATTGAAATTTTACGGGCACATTATCAGAATGAACAAAGGCAGATTGACTAAAAGAATTCTCAACTTGGCCCTCTCACTAAAAACCAAGAACAGCTGGCTACGTGAAATTGAAACAGATCTCCAGGAAATCAACATTTCAGACAATATTATACAGGACAGATGCAAATTCAGAACCCTAATCGACAATCACCAATTTGAAGACAAACCCAACATCAGGGCCACCATAACTTGGACGGAAGACCGAAGAAAGGCGCTCAGAGAGAGGATGAAGAGATTTTGGAAGGAAAAGAAGGCCAACACATCAGCTAAACAGGTTCAACCGTGCTCCTGAGTCGGGCATAACGATGCAAGAAGAATACCGTAATAATAACAATAATATGGCACCGTAATTATTTTTAATTCTTGTTACGGCTGTGCTCTAGAGTTGAAACTCTGCGTGATTAAGTGTTTCTTCATTTCAAAATGAATTCTGTGGACGCTATTTTAAATAGCGGAAAAGTTTCTTTTGAGAGTAAATTAGAACTAAAAAGGTTAGGACTTCCAAAACCTGATTTAGTCATTTCACAGGTTCAAAACCCTTGTAAAAGCAAAGCTGGTTATACCAGAAAATTCAATCGCACATTGTACAATCACGCAGACTGGCTGTGCGGATGTGAGATAAGAAATGCGTTCTTTTGCTTCACATGCTTGGCTATGAATTCTGGCGATCCTGTGTGGACACTGGCTGGTGTTACTGACTTGAAACACTTCAATGATAAAGTTAAGAAACATAAATCTAGTGAAAAGCATATAAACAATAGCATTGAGTTTGCGATGCTGGGTAAGGTAGACATCAGATGTCAGTTAGACAGTGCGTATAGACTGAAAATTAAGCAGTTCAATGAGGACGTCTCTAAAAACCGTTACATACTCAGTAAACTGATCGACTGCATTCAGTTTTGTGGAAAACTTGAGCTCGCACTGCGAGGACACGATGAAACCGATTCATCCGACAATCCTGGCATATTTCGTGGGTTGGTTAGTTTAATGGCCGAGTTAGACTCTACCTTGAAAGAGCACATAGAAAAAACAAATAGTCGTGTTTTCCTTGGACTTTCTAAAACCATACAGAACGAGCTTCTCGATTCAATCTATTCCGTGAGCTTTCAGTTGATCAGTGACGAAATATCTCGGACAGAATATTTAGCAATCGAGGCTGACGAAACCACTGACTGTGCTACATTGTCTCAGCTTGTTAGCCTACTTTCGATTTTTGCAAAAAATGAAAGTAGACTTATGAGATCAACACAGGGCGAAAAAAGTGTGTCTGTCTGTGTGTGTGTATGTGTGTGAGTGAGTCTGTGTGTGTGTGTGTATGTGTGTGTGTGAGTCTGTGTGTGGGTGTGTGTGTGAGTGTGTGTACTCTGAATGTCTGTCCCCCCCTATCAACTCGAACACGGTGAATGCGAATTGGACGAAATTTGGTACAAATGTAGCAGTAGCAAAGGACACCTCAGTGTCATGTTTTATATCGCCGCCATCTTGACGGAAACGTAATGGCGGCCACACAAATGTTCAAAGCTTAAATCAAATTACGACTAACTTAATCATCCGATCTCTACCAAATTTTGCAACAACATACCTTTATGGGGGGAGCATCCTTTGACCAAACCAATAGGTCATCAGCGTAATAGTTTGCGGATGGCGGCCATCTTTGTGTGAAAATGGATTGCCCCTATTAATTCGAACACGGTGCAACCGAATGGAACGAAATTTGGTACAGAGGTAGTACTAACAAAAAGCACCTCAGTGTCATGTTTTATATTGCCGCCATCTTGACGGAAACGTAATGGCGGCCACACGAATGTTCAAAGCTTAAATCAAATTACGATTAACCTGATCATCCGATCTCTACCAAATTTTGCATCTGCATACCTTTATGGAGGGAGCATCATTTGACAAAACGAATATGTCATTAGCCTAATAGTTTGCGGATGGCGGCCATCTTTGTGTGAAAATCAATTCCCCCTATTAATTCAAACACGGTGAAACCGAATGGAACGAAATTTGGTACAGAGGTAGCACTAGCAAAGGGATCTCAGTGTCATGTTTTATATCGCCGCCATATTGACAGAAACGTAATGGCGGCCACACAAATGTTCAAAGCTTAAGTTAAATTACGACTAACGTAACCATCCGATCTCAACCAAACTTTGCAACTAGATACCTTTATGGAGGGAGCATTCTTTGACCAATCTAATAGGTCATTCGCCTAATAGTTTGCGGATGGCGGCCATCTTTATGTCAAAATTGATTCCCCCTATTAATTCGAACACGGTGGAACCGAATGGAACGAAATTTGGTACAGAGGTAGCACTAGCAAAAGGCACCTTAGTGTCATGTTTTATATCGACGCCATCTTGACTGAAACGTAATGGCGGCCACACGAATGTTCAAAGCTTAAATCAAATTACGATTAACCTAATCATCCGATCTCTACCAAATTTTGCAACTACATACCTTTATAGAGGGAGCATCCTTTGACCAATCTAATAGGTCATTCGCCTAATAGTTTGCGGATGGTGGCCATCTTTATGTCAAAATTGATTCCCCCTATTAATTCGAACACGGTGGAACCGAATGGAACGAAATTTGGTACAGAGGTAGCACTAGCAAAGGGCACCTCAGTGTCATGTTTTATATCGCCGCCATCTTGACTGAAACGTAATGGCGGCCACACGAATGTTCAAAGCTTAAATCAAATTACGATTAACCTGATCATCCGATCTCTACCAAATTTTGCATCTGCATACCTTTATGGAGGGAGCATCATTTGACCAATCTAATAGGTCATTAGCCTAATAGTTTGCGGATGGCGGCTATCTTTATGTCAAAATTGATTCCCCCTATTAATTCGAACACGGTGGAACCGAATGGAACGAAATTTGTTACAGAGGTAGCACTAGCAAAGGGCACCTCAGTGTCATGTTTTATATCGCCACCATCTTGATGGAAACGTAATGGCGGCCACACAAATGTTTAAAGCTTAAATCAAATTACGACTAACATAACCATCCGATCTCTACCAAACTTTGCAACAACATACCTTTATGTAGGGAGCATCCTTTGACCAATCTAATAGGTCATTAGACTAATAGTTTGCGGATGGCGGCCATCTTTATGTCAAAATTGATTCCCCCTATTAATTCGAACACGGTGGAACCGAATGAACGAAATTTGGTACAGAGGTAGCACTAGCAAAGGGCACCTCAGTGTCATGTTTTATATCACCGCTATCTTGACGAAAACGTAATCGCGGCCACCCAAATATTAAAAGCTAAAATGTAATTACGACCAACCTAATAATCTAGTCTCTACCAAATTTTGCAACACCATATCTTTATGTGGGAAACATATTCTGACCAAACTGCAAGAACATCAGCCCAATAGTTTGCAGATGGTGGCCAAGTATGTGTGCAAATCGATTCCCCCTATCAATTCAAACACGGTGAAACCGAATTGAACGAAATTTGGTACAGAGGTAGCACTAGCAAAGGGCACCTCATATTCATGTTTAATATCCCTATAGCACGTTGTATTTCAACAAGCTACTACAACCAACATTCAATCATACTCCTTGAAAAGGACAAAGAGTTATAACAATACCCATGCATTTAGGAGAAAGTAGGCTATATGTTCTTTACTGAACATCTTGTTTTTATTGTGCGATATGAACTGAATGGCAAAATTAACGAAAGGTTCGTTAGCTTCGTGCTGCCCAGAGATCATACTGCAGATGGAATTAGTCAAGCTTTATTTGCCGAACTAGAGAAATTGAAGGTGAATACGTTATCTGAAAAAGTAATAGCTCAGAGTTATGATGGTTCGATTGTTATGAGTGGGCAACACACAGGTGTACAGGCAAGAATGAAGGCCGTGTACAAAAATGCGCACTTTGTTCATTGTCATGTGCACCAATTGAACTTGATCATCGAGCGTTGTGCAACCCAAAATAAGCAGGTAAAAATATGTTTTAGTAATTTAGAGGGATTTTCCTCATTTTTTTTGTCCAAATCTTCCAAACCGTCAGCCGTACTGGATGAAATCGTCAAGAAACGGATCCCGAAAAATGCCGCCACTAGATGGAATTTTAGGGCACGATGCGTATGAACTGTCTTCATTTACAAAAATGAACTTATTGAGTGTCTAGAGAAGATTGTGGATAATGACAATAATGAATATTCGACAACCAGAAAAGCAACAGGTTTGAGAAACATTTTAAAAGATCAGGACTTTCTCTTTTGACCCGAACTTTTTAGTAAAATTATGCCACATGCTGATATTTTATTCAATGAACTACAGCACAGGAAAATTGACAGAGTAAAGGCTCTAAAGAACGTGTCTACCTTCAAGTCCTCGATTCAGAATATTAGAAAATCTCTCGATCATTGGGGTAAAGAGCATAGCGTGTGTTGTTGAAACCCGGGCACTAGTGAAAAGCGTGCTCGATTTGACAGCAGCAAATGGGTCGTGGCAAAAGAGGTGTGCGACGTAATTTTAACTGGGATTGCCGATCGTTTCGGTTTTAATGAGCAGTTATCAGCAGTGAAGCTATTCCTGCCCAGCTTATTTTCAAAATTTAGAGTGTCGTTTCCTGACTCTGAATGTAAAATGGTCGCTAAGTTATTCACTTTAAATCCACTTGAACTCAGGCAGGAATTAACAGTTTTATACAGCAGAAATGAGTTTGAAAATGCATCTGGTGCCTTAACACTTCTTTCCTGCATTTGTGAAAACAATCTTGCGACAGTGTTACCTGAGGCAGTAAAACTCTTGCGAATTATGTGCACAATTCCCATGACAACATCAGAGAGTGAAAGGTGCTTTTCAACTTTGAAAAGAATAAAAACTTTTAGTTGGTATACAATGAAAGAAGACCGTCTGTGCGCTTTAGCTATGTGCTCTATTGAGAAGAACCTGTTGGTCACAAATGACTTCAATGAGCTTGTAATAAACCACTTTGCTGAGCAAAAAGAGCGGCGAATGGACTTCATCTTCAAGAGAGTAATTAAGGTAGGTCTATTTACTTGAACATTCTCCTGTCCTGGTAATTTTCTTATCTTTCATAGTTTGTGTATTGCCGACAATGATATATCCTATGGAAAAAACATTGTTGCAAGATTTTATTTTATTTCCTGACATAACCAGTATGTTTTACGTCATTTCATTCATAACCGGATTCAAACTAAAAACTGTAAAAGTAATGAGTTGGGCAAGAATTCTCAAACTCTGTTCATGTGTAATAAATGTTACGCTTAAACTCCTGCCACGTTAATATTATTATTATTATTATTATTATTATTATTATTATTATTATTCCCGTTTTTAATTTGCAGTTAAATTCACTCTCTGCTAGAAATTTAAGTAATCTATCAGAATAAAAAGCAGTTCAACAGTTTAGTAATGAATGAAAATGAAACATAATGTGCCTCGGGAGGTACATTTTCCTAAAATTCATCTGTCATCTCGAACACTGGCATTGATTGTTACTGGCACTTGTATATTTCCAAATTTGCATATTAAAGTATATTTCCAAATTTGAATATTAAGAGAAAAAAAACTCGTGTTCTATGCCGAATTCAAGTGATATTCCAATATCCACATTTTAACAGCCAACGCTTTAGGCTTGAGTTTGGAGTTATTAAAAGAATAATATTGTATATTCTATGTTATTATGTACTGGATAAATCGCTGTTTAATTCGTGTATTCATGCTAACTGGGATTTGTCAAGTTTTGAGCTCACAAGGATAATGCTATGATAAAGAAAAAGACCCAAAACACAAGCTCCCTGGGATTCACGTTTTGCGTTTTCGTCTATACGTAATTTTCACATCAGGTTCTCTGTGTTGTTACCCTATGAAATCATAGTTATAATACTATATGAGAAAAACCTCTGATGAGGGCAGCCGTAGGATCCGACATCAAGAATATTGATCAATAACGCGATATTTTCATTGCATATAAAAGTAACTCGATTTTACTCTGTTTGTCCTCTATCAATTTATGAAGAGGTGCGGGGAAAAATGCTGTGATCGCCCTCCCAGCCTAAGAGTCTGTCGGCCGCCACTCCTCGCAACAACTAATCGTATCTCAGCACTAAGGTCTAGGTAACATTTTCTATTGGTCTTCACTTTTCAATTCTAACACCGCGTTCCCATGTTCTCATACCCCTCATTAGGCCTTATCTTAGCATTGTAATCCCTTATCAGCACTACACTGGCATACTATCACTCTCATTACCACATCACTGAACCGTTACCTAATCCTTCGTTCTGATCCACCTCTTTCAATGGAGGAAACCTCACCCAAGCTTGAGCGATTTCCACATCTAAACAATAATCGTGCATTTACGTACCGGTACCTTAGAGAAACGATGTTACCGGTACGTTCTAAACGTCTTCTGATATGTAACCCTACTCCCCAATTTGCACTATTTGCTTTATACACGACAAGTGCGCATTGTAATCTCTTATTTCTCTCTACATATCTCTCCTTATCTGAACTTCACTAATCGCTAGAATATCCAGTTCCATCCTACCAGTGGCGAATCCAGAGGTTCACCTCGGAGCGGGCCCCATAGGATTTCAGAGTAGCTAGAGAAAATATGTAATAAAATTACTAAATTTGTATTTAATCCACACACACTGCACATAACATCCAACCACCAGTTTTATAATTCCACAAGAAATGCATTATATTCAAATGGTTTATTGGTTTCAGTTTCAATAACACAAGTCATTGACATTATGTAAAAAAAACTTTTTAATTCTACAGAATATGTACGGTACATTTCCACATTGTAATGCTCATTACACAGTCTAATATGACGTCAAGAGGGGTGAAGTCGATCAAAAAAGAAATTTTTAATTTTATTTTAGGGGGAATCTATTGAAGAATTTGTTTAAAAAAATTACGAGTAGGCTAATCCTTAGCATTTCGATATTATATCTAATGCTGAATATATACATAGCCTATTTTGCATTTGGAGTTGTTTTAATTGAAATGTCGATCGGCTACAGCCCACCCAGTGAAGTTGGTCACTGCCTTTTAAAGGCCTATAACGGCTTTACTCAGGTAATGGGGTGACGCCGATCAACTTTTAAATTAAAATAGCTCAAAAGGTATGATAGGCTATGTTTATATTCATTTTTAAAATAATAGAGGGTGTCCCGCAGGGACCTAACATGTATGTAAATTAACAAATACAATATTTAATAGTTAGAACATTGTATACCGGTATTCCATAAAATTTGCCACTATACATCAAATTATCTCACATAATAAAGAATGTTCACTCAATTTGTGAAATGTCAATATCTGGGAAAATGTAGCGTCTACGACTGAGGCTTTATTTTTGTTACATTTTGCGTAAGGGGAGTCTTGTGTACATCAGGAACATCTGGAAACACAAAATTAACCTGCTTGGATCCTCTTTTCCTTAAATAGCTGACTTCATCGTCACTCCCACCCATGAATTATTTGACCTATAAAATTTATGTTCCTGCTACCAGTGGGAAATGACACAAATACAAATGCACCACTCTTGTAAGATCTACAGTTTTCACCTTCTTCAGTAGTTCCACCATAATCTATAACACTAGATCTACCGGTATCATCCTCGACATTTAGCTCCGAATCAGATTGTCGTTTGATTATCCTGATTCCATATCATCACTCGACTCTATGAGATCTCGAACCACTGTTCCCTTGCCAGCTGAAACATTGAGACGTTTTTGTCTTGGGCGTTTACTGACATCAGAGTACACCAGTCAATGATATTTATCAATGTGCGATTTAGAAAGATACCGTCTAACAATTTTCCCATCATCTTTAGAGTGTGTTGAGTAGGCCTACGGGTAGCAATAGTCATCCGTCAGATTCCATGGCTTTTCAAGGAGCAGACTCTTGGTGAAATCATCTACTTTTTCCCCCAGCATGCAGTCCTATATCATTTAGGTTCTTTAGTGCTGACTCTGTAAGAACATCCTTTGGACGTGCTTCGAAGGCTGTGGACTCACTGTGTAGCCTACACTGCTGTCTGTCTTAAGAACCTTAGATGTAGAAGGCTCACAGATGACTGTTTCACTCGTAACTGGTCCTAAAACAATAATTAATTGAATAATATTTGTATAAATTATTATGTACAATTTTTTTCATTTTTTATATAGAAATCAGTGGCGTTAGGCCATATTGGAATGATAATTTAAATTCTTACAGCATCCCAGCATTATTAATCATTGCATTAATATGTGCATTTTGTTAAACTGTCAAAGGAAAATATTTACTATAAGTTATGGTGGTTTGACAGTTCACTGGCTTAATCAATGCCGAGCCTTATGTTTCATAATGTTAATTTTACACTCTCAAATGAGAGCCATGAGTGACAAGATTAAATTAAACAAACTTGTATATTCGTTATTACCTTTGTTAGAGACAGCATGAAGGCATTCATCATGATGATGCTGAGACTTGTCGTCTTGTGACTGATGTCATATGCTCTGTTTTGGAATCAGTTGAAAGTACGAGTCGATCTAATTTAAGTTCGTCCGCTTGTTTTTTCGGAAATCCTATTTTTTAAATCGTGTCACACAATACAGTAATACACATTATGGATATAGACTGGTCCACTCTTCGACCGGTTGCAATTCTATCGGCATTTTGGGTAAAATTTTGCCAAATGTGTTTTAATACTAATTCGGACTTGCTGAAGACGAATGTCGATGTTGGCACCCCCGAATTTCGACCGGAAGCTCAGAATTCAATATGGCGCCCAAGATGGTGGACGTTTTCTTACTAGTACGATATTTCCACTCCCGAGGCCGATTTCATCATCTAAAGACCATTTTAGGGTTATCTGTGTAGTAGAATGCAATAGTAACTGTTACAGATTGTGCAAGCAATTATTTAGCCTTGGCTGGAAGCTCAGAGTTCAAGATGGTGTCCAAGATGGTGGACATTTTCTCAACTTCACGTCTCGGGGCCGACTTTTTACATTTCAAGACTGTTAATCTGGTTATGTTTGTATAAGAATACTATTTAAATTGTTACAGAGTGTTAAAGCAACCGTTTTAGAATGAAAAGTTGGCAAAGTTCATGTCTTGATTTGATATTTCATAGACATTATTTTTTATTGTATATTTTTGCCGATATGTCTGTTTTGGCTTTTAGTTTGGCGTTTAATGAGTGAAACAAGGTTGTTGAGGCTATTTATTACTTTGTGGTTAAATGCAATAAAATACTACATGTGTCGCAAGAATAAGTAAACCACGAACGGCATACTTATAGTAATTATACTAGACTTTTGAAAATTTGCATTAATCATTTAATCATCATCCTCATCATCTTGTTTCGAGTTTGTACAAGATCCGGAACAGAAACATCTAACCATCTAACTCTCCCAAATCATGACGTATTTTGAGCGCTGCGTAGACAATTGCGTTAAAATCTGAGTGGTATCTTGACTAGGGATGTTACTGGGATTGTTGTCATGTGTACCAAGAGCGGAAGAAGCTGTGAGCTTGTATGAAAGGCGGAGGGTATTAACAACGTCTGACGTCCCTCGATACCCCTATCTAACGGCTGGTAGAAATCATAGACAACACCGACAACTTCTCGTAATTTTTTTGAACGTGGCTCAACGTGGAACGAAGGAAGAAGTGTGCCTATGGCATCTGATAGGTTAGAAAACCTCGTCCACACATCGCAAAGCTTTAACACCTGGAAAAGGGAAAGAACGTACCCGTATAAAGGAAAGGAAAACATGAAGCAATAAAACAAATTTCCTCCAACAAAAATAAATTAAATTTTTGAAATCAAAATTGCTTCTACAGAGCAATTAAATATTATTTAGCTACTATTTAGTCAAACCAATGTAGCTTTTTTTTACTAAGGTACCGACTTGATATTTCCTGCCGGAAGCCGAACGGGGCTTGATTATAATTTAACATGGTCCCCCATTAATGGTTAAAGGTAGTGGAAAGAAAGAAATGATCAAAAATACCTGTCCCTTTTAAGCAGCGACCCGCATCTCTCTGCAAGTTTGAAGGAAAAGCAAGGTTTGAAACAAACTGTCAGGGTCATATAGGGACCCGACAACTTGGTTTTCCCTATCACCCCATTTTGCCCTCCACCTAACTGGGAACGCAATTTCTTCTGTATTTTTTGACATTTTAACAAGACAGACGGAGTGGTATCTGGACTCGTACGCAATTAAATCTTCTATGCCCGATAACCTCAAATTAAAGTTATAATCAATAGACGTTAGTTCGTTTATAGTAGCCTGCATGGCTTTAGGAAAAATATTACATTTTAAATGATAAGGCGGAGAACCTAAAGGCATGTCCGGACAGGAAGTATCTCACATGGCGTCTGAGTCTACCGGGACGGCCGCCAAAGCAATAAAGAAATGAGATATGTTAAACATGGCTCACAACCCCATGCTTGCAGGTTTACTCCTGGCCGTGGTAAGTGATTTTTGAAAGGCGACAAAAATCACGACATGCATGTCATACGATGTTGGCATGTTAAAGAACCCATTTGAATTCAGCAGGCCGTTTTCATCATGGCAAAATTAATCTCGGAATTTTCCGCCAACACAAAGTTCCCCCATTCGCTACTAGAAAGCGCTATAGTGTCACGGAGCTTAGATATCTAACCTCCTTGACTTTCATAATGCTTCAACGAACGACGAAATTCGACATGCAAGCTGCCCTCTGGGCGTTAAATAACAAAGCTTGCACCCGGCACCCGAGGCCATACGATAAAAAAAAGGATGCGATCCTTACAGTAGTCGCATATGATGTGTAACTTCTGACATGTTATCCTACTGAGAAATTGAGATGTAATGTATGTGAAGTCATCTGACATGTTATCCTACTCGTATACTACACATCTTGGACATTCTTAAAATGTTAATTTACGCTCCGTTTTCATACTGATACTATGATGAATGTATAGATTGAATTGGAGATATGCTACTGTCACACTTTTTGAACAAACATCACATATTATATTGTAAATTAAGAGCAGGAATGAAACCATAGACTCTAGCCAATCTATAGACTACTAGAAATAATGTTCAATACAATCATATTTCCCAACACCTGCTTGGTGCAAAGTATTGTATTTAAAATTGGATACATCGTAATTTAATGTAGATTCTGTTAAAATGGCGCATAATGTTATGATAGATATTGTTTGAATCGATAATCCAGTAGAAAAAATCATTGCCGGGACTGGGGTTGGAGCCTGAGAACTCATGATTCGCAGACCAAGATGCTATCCACACAGCCATTACAACCACAAATATTTAGAGTACAAGACAGGTACTCATTTTCACGTGCCGGTAATAATATGGAAGTATTTTTAATGCTCCATTAATACTTTGCTTTCTTTTCAATAATGTTCCTGCGTGGAATTGAGTTTTAAATTAGTTATGAATGCGGAATTCTTATAGTGGACCATGAATGGCTAGCCCAGATCCCGTATAAAAACATCGATATATTACATTGATCACTGCATTACAGCAATGTGGGTT
Source organism: Meconema thalassinum (assembly GCA_946902985.2). Taxonomy (NCBI): domain Eukaryota; kingdom Metazoa; phylum Arthropoda; class Insecta; order Orthoptera; family Tettigoniidae; genus Meconema; species Meconema thalassinum. The sequence goes on from OX336395.1 coordinate 212,593,137, forward strand.
AATATCTGAATAGCCATTGTGCAGAAACATAATACCGGCTTTGCCGACTAGTTACAATGTTTTGTATAAAAGCATATCATCATTTAAATACTGATACGAAGACTTTTAACATGTGGTTTGTGTTTCAGTCTGTTGACACCCGAGTTCGCATAAGCGTTTACCGTTCAGTATGAAAGTGTTGATAAAAGTTGCTCGGGGAGTGGATGCGCATCACTTTTATCCAGAGATTGGAAAACAGACTCTTAATAATGAACCCGCTGAGCTAAGGTTCACGTGATATTTTTTATAACTGCACATTTATGATGGAATGTAGTACCTTTGAACACACCCAGAAAGCCACGTGGAGCTGAGAGCTCACGCTATACTCTTTGAAGTAGCGGAGAATCGCACTTTTGACTTTGGTGAAGTCTGCTAATTATTTATCTGAGGTCTTATTAATTAATTTTATCTTTCCACAAGACTCAGAATATTCCATTTCGTCATGCAGCATTATTAAAACATTTTGGAGAATGTTATTTTCGCTTAAGGTAAGGTAATACCCTTGCAGATACGCAAACAGGAATGTAAGTAGTCGCTCAACGACTTCGGTTTTGACGACCTATTTCCTCGAGTAACTCTGTGCCTTGCACTACGTCTGGAGAATCCGCCCCGTGTAGGCGTGAAGTTACATCCGTCTTGTAAGACGTAGAAAATATCCGCTGTTTAGCGAGGAAATTGTTATCTGTTGCCATCGAGCACGAATACGTTATAATACGAGTGATAAGTAAGAATTGTATAGTGAATTATTCGCACTACGTCTGGAGAATCCGCCCTGTGAAGGCGTGCAATTGTAGCCGTCGAGTCAGACGTGGAGAAATATCCGCTGTTTAGCGTGGAAGTTATCATCAGGTGCCATCGTTCACAAATATTCTATAAATCACTGTTATTTATGCACAGTGAACAACAAGAAGCATATTGTGATATAATTGGCAAGTATAGTGAAAATTCTAACATTACCGTAACACCACATTTCTATACCCACGTGTTTGTGGAGGGCCGAGTGCCTGGTGAAAAATATAGAGGTAAACGTGTTATAACGACTTTAAATAATTGTGATTATGAATGTACTGTATGTTTGAATTGCCACAGTGAATTTTTCAATTACAAAACGACGCACATTTTACGGATGCTACGTGATATAAAAGTGGCGTCAGTACACGTGAAGAACCATAGAACAGTGCTTGCTCACGTATTAATTCATATCTGCGAAGTAAAGGCTGTGTTATCAATTGCAATTAAAGCCTGTAACATTTACTACGAACATTGTGATTTTTGAAGTGAATGAATGAACTACTACACGATTTATTTCACCACCCACGTGATCAGACTATTCTACACCATGTTTGAGAGTGACATCATGGGCTAATACCGCTCTGGTATGAGGGTGATGTATCTATTGGAACCATCATGATGGAGGAGCTTCCAGAACAGCGAACGAGGAAGAAGGAAACCAGGATGCCATTCCCAGGCATATCCAGTACATCCACGAAGTTGTCGACAGGGACAGATCGAACCCTGGTCTTTGGAGGAGTCCAGATGGGAATCCTGATGAGGATAATGCCGTTCCGGAGAGCCAGAGATGAATTTGTACAACCCTTGTTGTTGAACAGAGGGCTGAGTGAGAGCTCCTCCATTTCGTGAGTTTTTGTACACCCTTTTCTTGTTCTAGTTTCTGGTGGTATAGTAGGTTTAATGTAGTTTGTGAACCAACCGAACTCAGTGACAGCCATTTTTATAGGTAGGGACTGTAACTAGTCTAATTAGATGTCATTTATTTCAGTTAGAGTGAGACACCCTTGGGTCAGACATTTTGGTCAACCCTGGTGCAGCCTGATGAACGTCCTAGAACGTCAATGCCTATCTTTTGCTAAACGTGACCGTAGTCATTTGAGGCTACTTTGTTTAACCCTATTTGGGGTGATTTTTCAAGTCTTTGCAAACTTTTCTTTAACTGCATTTTTTGCAACCAGTCTTTGTTACACCCTTGATTTCGTTAGAGCAGTCGTATCATTTAGGTAATCGACTGTAATTACCAGTTTTGTAAATGCATTATATTTCATTTGAGATGTTGCTCAGAAGCCATCAGGTCATGTGTTGACCTTACAAGTAAAAGGAATGTTTCGTTGTCTAGCATCGAACCCAGTTCCCAACGTATCATTAAGCAGATCCAGAGTGTGGAATCTGCGCCAGAATTATTATTTTGTTAGTGTCATGTGAAGACACGTATTTATTTGAAGTTATACAAGCAACTACTGAAGTTATATCTTTGAGAGCAAAGAGCTCCAGCAATGTGACATTGCTATCATTTAGACGTCTTTTGTTTGAAAGACAGAATTATATTATTTTATTCAGATTCATAGCGTGTTTTTATACACGTATTCTTCGAGGTTTATAACATATGGTAAAGTTTTTATGATGAGGCCAGTTGTACAGTTTTTATTTTGCTTAAATCGCCGGCCTTGATAGTGTGTGTGTGTTGTGTCAGATGAGCGCAGGAATGTTGCAGCCTGCGGCGACATAAACTGGTTTGTGACCCAGTGCCCTTGAGAGCACACTTGTATTATGAGACAGAATTACTTTGACAGAGGACAGAATGCTTGTAGTATTCGCTCTTTCTTTCATTGCTACTTTGCTCATGGAACCCAGTGTCCGACCTTGTATCTGATCACATGTTTTTATAGATTGTTTTTTGTTAGTTAAACGCACTGTTGCGTGTACCGTTGCTGACGTGTACAGTTATGTCAGGTTTTCTATAGTAAGTTGTAGGCGACCCTATTATAGGAGGAATTTATTTTATGAAGGTATTTGTGTGTAACTTGTCCGGGATTGTTCCCGTTGACCAGATGTTATTGGAGGGTGACTGAGTGCGCAGGCCCATCCCAGAGTTATTGAACGCGAGCTTGGCGCCGCTGGTAACTTGTGTTATTGTGTGTCCGAGTTGTTATTGCTCGTTGATTATATTCCGACTTTTGAGTCGAGGCTTTTTGGTGGAGATTGATCTCAGTGGAGACACTCCATGCCCAGGCTATTGTCAGTATTATTCGCCATAAACCAACGATAAACCTAAACCGACATCCTAATAATAAAACGCATAATTTTGGTAAAACAAAAGCTAACTAACGAATTCTTTCTATCTAACTTTGTTCTTTTGCATTTTTGAACCTGCTGCCATGGCCGTGCTGATGAAGGTATTTCCTTTTGAGGGAATGACTAGGACAGCTGACACTTTTGAAGCGACCTGAAACTTGCTCGAACCTTGAGTTCGTAGCTTGTGGAGCGCAGGCCATGCGATGTTAGACGTAGTCTTAACTACGCAGTCGTCACCGTAACTACACACATTAGATGACTATGGCTTACAAAGAGTAAACCAAGGTGCAGGCAGGCATTTTAATAAAACTGTTGTCTCTTTATTAATTATTTATGATGTACAAGTGTATGAATCCTAAATGTTACCCTATTGTGTGCTGTTAGCACGTAGTTACTAAGAATAATTAAATGTTGTTTTTACATGGCTGATCACTTAGCTTTCAATGTAATTGTTTTCTGTTACGGACGTCATCGCCGTAAATTTTGTTAATTGATAGGACTTAGCTAGATGAATTAACGTTAAATGTAAATGCGGAGATGGTATCATCCTAACTTAGATTTGTTTTGCTACCCTGTTAAATGTAAATTCAGATATTTACTTGATCTTGTAACTTGACCTAGGGATTTGCGTCGTACCATTTTCCTAGTGTTGCTGTTGTTGCTTTATTATTGTGAGATAGATCTTTCGCGAGGGTTTTACGTAACTTCTCAGGTAGGGACCTGCTCTTTATTTTTGTTTGTTTATTAGCTTGCGGATTATCCGATTGTAACCCTCCGAACTAGGCAAGGGGCTTGTGAATTTTAACAATAAATTTTCACGGTGTTTTACATAAGTCTGGATGTTTATTTTCTCAGTCTAGTTTTTAAGGTGAACCTTTCCTTAGGCAGTCTATGACCATCGTCACCATGTACCACGATCCCTGTGGACTACTGATTCTCGTGCCGCTTTAGCCTATTTGGAAGTTCACCTGATCCTCACGGCAATTATGTCCGACGGATGAGATGTTAGGGAAGTCATTGCGGTTGTTGGCTATCCTGCCAGCTCCACCGACGGTCTCAATAAATCATAATTGTTTTCTGCTAATATGATATAATGAATATTTTTACACCAAAGAAGGACAACTTGAAGATGATTTATTGTAGAAATATCTTAATGGCGCCTCCAAACCTTGAAGTAATCCGTAAGTGATGTACATTCCACATGGTACCCCTGCAGCTGGATCGCATCCCTCCTGGCTGCTTTAGCAGCGTCTGACACACTTCCGTCCGATCCACTTCCGTCCCATTTTTCTAAATCACTCCCACAAAGATATCCAGCAACCGAGTGGAAATATGTTACACATCAACAATATGTACACTGGAGCCTGGATGCACCCTATTGCAGCCCTCATGTCATTTCAGAAATTCATGACGGAGTCGGAAATCGAACTGAACCAGTTAGGTTTAGCCTACCTTGTCTATCCCGTGGAGCGGCGGCTGGATTTTATAGCTATAGAATAAACAAGCTGATATTGTCAAACGTTGGCAGTTCACATTCAGATTTTTATTTGTTTAGTTTTTGGGGCAGGTCTGTTCTGTTTTTTGGAGGTAGTCCCGTGACAGTTCGACCTCATTGAATTTTTCTTTGATTTTCTCAATTATGTCCGCTTCAGGGTTCTTCTCCCGAGTCAGCACATATGCGTACTCTATGGAGAAACAAATCAATTATGAATACAACATTGGTAAATTGATTTAATGCAGCATGGCGTTTTACAGCATAGTCTATTATAATAAAAGGCGTGATCAAAGGGTGTCCGTTTGAGGGCGTCGCTGCAGCGAAAACCCGGGATTTGAACGCCGAACTAAAAGCACACCGGATGGTTGTTTCCTTCAACACCTGATGCGTTTCGATGGTAAGGGTGACACATTCCTGGAGCGCATTGTTGTAGCTAGTGCCACAACTGGGTAGCAGATTCGAAAGCATCGACGATGCAGTGGTGTGATCCATCGTTCCCTCGTCCCAAGTAGTTCAAGAGCCAACCATCCGCTGCTAAGGTTCCTTGATTATCTGGGGTGTCTACTGACACACTGTCTCCTTTAAGGCCTTGAGCAGATGGCAGGAGATGCTGTGAGCCCTTGAGGATGTAGTAATATCCAGGGTGGGGCTACACAAACACTGCCTCCTTTAGGGCCTTGAAGAGAAGGCAGGAGATACTGTGAGCCCTTGAGGGTGTAGCACTATCCAGGGTGGGGCTACACACACGCTGCCTCCTTTAGGGCCATGAGCACAAGGCAGGAGATGCTGTGAGCTCTTGAGGGTGTAGCACTATCGAGGGTGGGGCTACACACACTGCCTCCTTTAGGGCCTTGAGCAGAAGGCAGGAGATGCTGTGAGCCCTTGAGGGTGTAGCACTATCCAGTGTGGAGCTACACACACTCTGCCTCCTTTAGGGCCTTGGGCAGAAGGCAGGAGATACTGTGAGCTCTTGAGGGTGTAGCACTATCCAGGGTGGGGCTACACACACATTGCCTCCTTTAGGGCCTTGAGCAGAAGGCAGGAGATACTGTGAGCCCTTGAGGGTGTACAAATATCCAGGGTGGGGCTACACACACCCTGCCACCTTTAGGGCCTTGAGCAGAAGGCAGGAGATACCGTGAGCCCTTGAGAGTGTAGCACTATCCAGGTTAGGGCTACACACACCCTCCATCTTTTAGGGCCTTGAGCAGAAGGCAGGAGATACTGTGAGCCCTTGAGGGTGTAGCACTATCCAAGGGGGGGGGGGGGGTACACACACCCTCCCTCCATTAGGGCTTTGAGTGGAAGGCAGAAGATACAGTGAGCCCTTGAGTGTGTACCACTATCCAGGGTGGGGCTACACACACCCTGTCTCCTTCACGGCCTTGAGCACAAAGCGTGAGATACAATTAACAGGAAAAGAACAGGTCTGAACCCTCGAAGAATGAGGAATCAGGAAAGATGGAACAAGTGGCAATTAAGGCGGGATAGTAAAATACTCCCTGGGCCCCGGATATTCTGATATTGCCGATGTCGGAAGAGAACAAGACTTGACGATGGGAGGTCGACAGGAAGGATGATCGAGAGGAGGGGAAGCGATACTAAACTCTGCTGGGGTCCCGTGGTCGCCAACACACGTCCCACGATTTGGTGGCCCCTGGGAGTACATGGACAGCAGGTGTCTAACCTTAATTACGGTTACATTTTCAAATCTTCCTCAACAATCTCGACCACTCCAAGGAGAGCTATTGTTAATGGGTTCCTGTAATTAAATCATTTAACAATAAAATTGAATTGACGTGCCGAATATTATTATTGTCCTGGGTAATTGAGACTAATGTTCCTTGTGACAGACACACGCCTTGCCATTAGTACGCTCAAACACTCGATAACATCTCTCCGTGCTAAGTGTTGTTACCTTCAGTGACGATAAATTGTCAACCTTGAGTAATTACGTGATATCGTGTGATAACAAATATCCTGCTTCGGTGGCGTAGTTGGTAGCATGATGAGCTTCTATGCCGAAGTAGTCAGATTTTTTAAGAGCGTTAAAAATCCTTCAGAATGCCTTACTTCGGAGGGGAAGTAAGGCTGCCGGTCCCATGTCGTAGATTTATGGCATGAAAAAGAACCTTCCACTAACTCACTTGTGCGAAGCCCAAATTTGTGAGTTAGAATATTGATAACGCTTCATTAGTTCCAACGTTCGCCGCCAGGTGCTGACTGCGATGCCATGTAGTAGCCAAGTCCGAAAGCTAAGTGTCGTGGACGGTAGCATTTGGAAGCAAAAGTAGGAACTACTTGTAATTATCGTCTGCAGTCCTTACTTGAATGAAAACTGATAACACACACTAATACAGCCATCACAATTAACACCGGTTATCCGACAGATTCTACACACTCTCAAAGTACACGGGGCTACATGACCGCGTTGTCGCAGCCCCGAAACTAAGGAATCAACCAAACAAAGTAACCATTTAAAGTTACATTCACTTTGCGTAATATTTTTGGGTGTATTCCCATGAAAGAGTAAAGTTCAAAGCCTTATAACGAGAATGGACATATAGACTTGTACCACTGTGGTGCACTAAGATATTGTATTGACATTAGCTACAATAATCCGTTCACTACATGACTCATAATATTTTACCCGCTGCTGAAGTTTCCTAGTCTATATGAGACTTACCCCGGCTTGGCCATTGTTTGATTTAGTGCTAATGATTCTATGGTCTCCTGACCAAAATTTCTGTTCTTCCTGCCAGTGTGTTTCACTAATCCCAACCAAATCCAACCTCAACCTATCCATTTCACTTTCTAAATCAAACCTGAGCTAGTTGCGGTTAGCCTACCTTGTCTATCATGTGGAGCCGCGGCTGGATTTTATAGCTATAGAATAAACAGGCTGATATTGTCAAAAATATTTATTACATTGGCAGTTCATATACAGATTTTTATTTGTTTAGCTGTGTCAGCATGTCTGTTTTGTCTTTAGGAATTGTCCCTGGGAAAGGCCGGCCTCTTTGATCTTTTCGTTGATTTTCTCCATTGTGTCCGCTCCTGGGTTCTTCTCCCGAGTCAGCACCCATGCGAACTCTATGGAGAAACAAATCAATTATGAATACAACATTGGTATTTTGATTTAATGCAGCATGATATTTTACAGCTATTTCTATTATAAAATAAGGCGTGATCAAAATGTTTTCGTTTGAGGGCGTCGCTACAGCGATACTCCGGGTGTTGGACGCCGAACTAAATCCACACCGGATGGTTGTTAACCGTCAACACCTGATGCGTTTCGATGTTAAAGGCAACACGTTCTTGGAGCGCATTGTTGCAGGCGACGAAAGTTGGTGTAACCAGTGGGAAGCGGAATCGAAAGCATCGACGATGCAGTGTTGTAATCCATCGTCCCCTCGTCCCAAGATGTTCAAGTGCCATCCTTCCGCTGCTAAGGTTCTTTAATTACCTGGGGTATCTCCATCCCTGGTAATGGCACTGCGCAACACTGGATAAATTAAGGCGAAACGTACGAGAAAACTGCGACAAGGGGTACTGCTTCTTCATGATAACGCACGTCCCCATGCCGCAAAGGTTGTAACGCAGAAGGTACCTCAACTCAAGTGGGAGACACTCGATTATCCGCGCTATAGTCCTGATCCCTCCCCATGTGGTTATCACGCCTTCGGTCCCTAAGAAAGGGCCTTGAAGGGTCGACGATTCCTGTTGGACGAGGATGTGCAGCAGGAGGTTACTGACGTCTTCACGCAGTAGGACACGGTTTTTAACCCTCTATAGGGTAAAACAATTTTCTATTTTCATGTGTATGCTTCTTCTTCTGCGCGAATGGGTCTCCTAGGACCACGCAAAATCAACACTTCTTGGCCTTGATGTTTGCCCAATAACTTTTCATGCGCAACGATTGAGCTAGTCTTCGTTGCTGCGACCAGACGTGTCTGGTAGGTCTTCTCTATTCTGCCTCAAAACCCCGTGTATGAGTAATTTTCCTAGTTTCCTCTCGATCCTTGAGATTGGGAAAACCTAATTCAGCCAAGGCTATTTACATTTCAATTTTGATTTTTTTTAAAATTGTTATTATAGATTTAATTTTATTATTTTGATTAATTAAATTATTCATTTGCAATTGATTATTATTTTCATAATATTTATTTCTATAGTTGACTAGTAAGCTTTGTTATTTTAATTTGTATATTTCTTTTTGTAACTGTAATGTTTAGTTTTATGATTATTCTTCATAACTTTTATTTTTATATAATGTACTAGCAGAAGTACTCGTTCTTCGAACGGTGGTCGTAGTTAACACCAAACATTATCAATTGAGCTACTGTGCAATGGATAGCGGTTTGTCATTCCATCAAGTTTATCAGAACGAAGTTAGTTTACTGGGAATATCACACACACTGTTAATTTAAGGCCCTTAAAATGTAGTTTTCGGAGACCCTTTATAGATTCCCGAATTATCTGTCTCACATTGAGAAGCGCAACATATGCTTTGGTTGTCCTTGTAGGATAATTTTTATATTTCGCATATTTTAGCATATATTGAGAAGTTTTTCTCTATATCCACCCTTCTACTGTATGAAAAGTACGGTGAAGAGTTTTATAAATGATTGGTGTATTGACTCTCATGGTTACCATACCTAATTTTAAGATGCACCAAGCATCCGAACACGAGGTATAGACGTACATAAAGATACACAGAAAGACAGACAGACAATTCTTTTGTCTACAACATATTACCCAGATATCCAAATATGGGTATATCTACCACACAGTATCAAATAAAATCATCCTTATGATGAACCCGTATGTCGACAAAAAGAAATTAGTTAAAATGTGCTCTCAGACTAAATTCAACTAACGTGTACTTCCTGACGTGAAATACAATTCAAAGTCTTGTAGACGAAACGCAATACACGTCACATAAAAACTGACCCTCTACGTTGTGCTAGGTGCCCATACACAGGAAGACCCCTTTCATAAATTATAAAGGCTTGTGGTGCATGAAAATTCAGGTTCTCTAGACTCAAATTGCCCAAATTCCTAAAAGCCGCAAAAAATGCTAGTTCAATTCAGGAATTTTTGAAAATAATGTTGCTGTTTGGAGATATAATAGACCTTCTGTACTATATGTCGAACGTGAAAATTGCATGAAAAAATTCTAGGTTACCCCTTCACCCACTTAATTGCATTGATGAATTATACGGTCTACGTTAGTTCCGTGATAACCTTATAGCCATTTGCAAACTTTCACAGAAATGTAATAAATGGAGTGTCATTGCTTCTTACAGAAATAGGTGGAAAGTTGTATGCCACCCCATGAGATAATGTTCTCATGGTTACCGATTTGCATTCCTTCATTAGTTTGTTAAATTAAATTAGTTTTCTGGGAATATTTCACAAACTGTTGGATTTAGAGCCTTATAATGTAGTTTTCGAGGACCCTTTAGGGCCCCCGAGTTTTGTTGCTGGCACCGAGGGGCTTTGTCTCGTCGTTGTACGCCATAATATAATACTAATAATAATATAATATAGGGAGAAATTATAACTCCTATTTTTTATTATTTTTTATTCAGCCAATGGCTATGTACTTTTCTTTTCAGGACGGGTCAGGGAAGGGATATTATCAGAGAAAGAAGCATTCACATCGCGCTTGAGCAAAATGGAAATGGCCTACCATTTAACTAAGGACATCTATATGAAAAGGTCAATATCCTTCAACGCAAAACTAAAACATTACTGCAGTGTCATCCGTCCGGAAGTCTTGCATGCTTCTGAATGCCTCACGATGAACAAAAAAGGCTTGGTCGAGAAACTGGAGGTCAAAGAAAGAAAAGTTTTGAGAAAGATATTGGGTTCCATCAAAGATAATGGGGAATACAGAAAACGGCATAACCATGATCTATATACTCATGTGGAAAAGATAAGCAACGTCATCCGGAAGAGAAGGTTACCATTTGTTGGGCATGTGAAACGAATGACCCCAGCGAGACTGACCAACCGCAACATAACTTACTTTCAGGAGAGGAAAACAAAATGGGCCTGGTTCATTGAACTGGATAAAGATCTGAAAGAAGTGGGGTTTACACCAACAGACATTCAGGAGTGCGTCCCACTCAAAGGGAAACTTCAAGCTTGTAAAGGTTTCCAAGAAAAACCGAAGCTGAAAACGGGAAAGATTTGGACCCAGGAACGGAAGGAAGTCCACCGAGAACGAATGCGGGCGTACATGACAAACATCAAAGCCAGTAGGAGACGGTTGGAATGACGCGGTCCATAGATGGTCTATACGAAATGAATGAATGAATGAATGAATAATATGGGGATAGGAATATAATTGACCTGCCGTACCACACCCGCAGATGTAAATCGCGTGAAAAAATTCTAGAGTACCCCTTGATCCCCTTAAGCGCGTTAAACGTATTGATGAATTTTACGGCTTTGGTTCCGTGATAACCTTCTAGTCGTTTGCAAACTTTCACACTAATGTAATTAATGGAATTGCTTTGCGTCTTACAGCAATAGATGGGACCTCTGAGAATCCGTTGGCATGGTTACTGGCTTGCATTCGTTCATTAGTTCATTAAATTAAATTAGTTTTCTGGGAATATCTAAAAAACGGTTGGTCTTCGGTCCTTAAAATGTGGTTTTCAGGGACCCGAGTTTTGTCTCTCACATTGAGGGGCTGAAAATGAGTTTTGTCTCGTCCTTCTACGCCTATTTCAGCATGTATTTTAAGGGGGTAGGCCCCCTTTTATGAGAGGTACGGAGAAGAGTTACATCAATGATTGGTGTCGTGCCTCTGATGGATATCTGTACCAAATTTTACGTTGATACACCCAGCCGTTCTCGAGTTATAAGGGAACAAATTTGTCCACAGACAAACAAACAAACAAACAAACAAACAGACAGAAAAACAAAAAAAATATTTTTGCGCGCATCCATCATAAAACAGTCTGAAACGTGTAAACATCTCAAATTTCCGTAGAAATTCAGAGATAAACACACAAATTTTCATTTTTATATATAGAGAGATATACTGCACCGCTCGGTGTTGACCGTGTTTTATTGCACAGATTCTGGTTTTACTCGCTAACCGTTGGAGATATACGAAAAGTGATAAGGACCTTTCGGATAGCAAATTAAATGTTAAAGCTCATGTATACCATCAAAAGTTTGCTATTTCTTAGCGTTCTCTTTCTATTTGAAAAGGAAATATGATATTTTGAAACCAAAGGGTGTAGTGACGTCACAAATGTCGGATTTACTCGCTAACTGTTGGAGATACACGAAAAGTGATAAGGACCTTTCGGATAGGAAATTAAATTTCAAAGCCCGTGTGTGCCATCGAAAGTTTGCTATTTCCTACCGTTCTCTTTTTATTTGATATGGAAATATGAAATTTTGAAACCAAAGGGTATAATGACGTCACTAAAATAGTCGCCATGTTTTAATAGTGCAAAATTTCGAAATCAAAAGTATCCTATATGTAAACCTGGTAAATCAGCTACATCCATGCAAAATTTCATTTAAATCGGACCAGTGGTTCTTGAGTTATTGAGTAACAGACAGACAGACAGAAAGACAGACACACACCATCTCATTTTTAGCCTATTTCCAATTTTGAAAAAATAGGCTTATGAGATCACCTTTTGTCCGTGTGTGTGTGCGTGTGTGTGTGTGTGTGTGTGTGCGTGTGTGTGATTCGTGTGTGTGCCCCCCCCTAATAAAATCTAAACGGCAGGAGCGATTTCAATGAAATTCGGAAAGTTCATAGCACTATTCCCGGCGACCTCGACCGTGCCCTTCAAATTTTGTTACGACTCACCAATCCAACATGGCGGCTGTGCGAAATATTTCACCAGCATTCAATATCTCCGAAACTATTCCCGATATCACCCTGAAATTATTTACGATGATAAAGGGAACTACTAGAAGTTCACCTATGTGACTTTTGAAAAGCTGGTAACTACAAAACCAACATGGCGGCCAAGCGAATTTGCGACTTTTAAATAGACGTTTCTCGCGATTTGACCAACCAAACGCAATGAAACTTGGTACAGTATATGTTTATACACATTGTAATGCACCGACATCTAACTTCGTTCAATTGTTTACATAATGACAAGATGGCGGATGTGCGAAATAATTCACCGGCATTCTATATCTCTGAAACTGTTAGCGGTATCTCCCTAAAATTTTGTACGGAGATAAAGGGCACTACTGGAAGTCCATCTATAAGATTTTCAAAAACCGGTTAACTACAAAACGAACATGGCGGCCAAGCGAATTTGAACATTTTAAATAGACCTTTCTCGCGATTTAATGTTCCAAGCGCACTGAAACCTGGTACAGGAAATATTTATACACATTGTAATCCACTGGTATCTAATTTAGTTCAATTGTTTACATAACCTCAAGATGGCGGCAGTGCGAATTTTAAAATTAAATTTTTATTTCTTGTGATGTAGTCATGCGATCGAAGTGAAAGTTTGAATAATGAACCTACGCAATAATTTTCCTTTAATGGTACATGACTCTATGGCCTATACATTTAACAATCCAACATGGCGACCATCCGAAATATTTAGACGATACTGAATATCTACGAATCTATTTTAGCAATCAAACTAAATTTTTTAATGTTCATAGGGGCTATGAACTTAAGTTCACCTATAGGACTTTAAATAACCTGGTGATAACAAATCCAACATGGCGGTGGCGCGAATTATAAATATTCACATGGACGTTTCTCGCAATTTAACCATCCGCGTGCAGTGAAACTTGGTACAGTAAATCTTTATCCGAATGTTAATCCACTGGCATCTAATTTATTTCAATTGTTTCCATAACCTCAAGATGGCAGCTGTGAAATTTTTTTAAATCTTCTTGTTTTTTCTTGTGTCCTAATTATGCGATTGAAGTTTGAATACTACACGTTCACAATAATCTGCATGTAACAGTACATAACTCTAGGACCTACATATATAAAATCCAACATGGCGACCATCCGAAATATTTAGTCGGTTCTCAATATCTACGAATCTATTACAGCAATCAAACTGAAATTGTATATGTTGATAGTGGCAATTAACATAAGTAGGATATATGAAAATAGGCTGTATAGTTCTTCACGGAACTACTTGTTATATATTAGTATGATGATATTTTAATAATTTTAACTTCTATATTTATAGTTTGTTTTATTTTTACACTTGCTTCTTTCTTTCTTTCTTTCTCCGTTAGGGTCTTCTGAGGACCACAAACTAATTTCAATATTTGGTCCTTTGTTGTTCTTTTTTCTTCCTACAGTGCTCCTTCATCTTTTCGCTGTGTGACTTCTTTCCCTCTTCCGACCATTTTGAGCCTGTTTTCTTATATTGCCTTCCTTGTAATCTTTCCAATCCCAATACCTTCTTCTTTGAAAATTTCTCACTCTAGTGCATCTTTTTCTCTTACATTTTTAGCTTATTTTCAATTTTGAATATATAGGCTTATGAGATCACCTTTTGTCCATGTGTGTGTGTGTGTGAGGTGTGTGTGTGTCCCTAATAACTTCTAAACGGCTGGAGCGATTTCAATGAAACTCAGTAAATTCATAGCACTATTTCCGACGAATCCGACCGTGCTCTTCAAATTTTGTTTCGTCTCACCAATCCAATATGGCGGCTGTGCGAAATATTTCACCAGCATTCAATATCTCCGAAACTATTACCGATATCACCCTGTATTTTTTTCGGTGATAAAGGGAACTACTAGAAGTTCACGTATGTGACTTTTGAAAAACTGGTAACTACAAAACCAACATGGCGGCCACGCGAATTTGCGACTTTTAAATACACGTTTCTCGCGATTTAACTATCCAAACGCAATACAACTTGGTACAGTGTATGTTTATACACATTGTAATGCACCGACATCTAACTTCGTTCAATTGTTTACATAACCACAAGATGGCGGATGTGCGAATTATTTCCCGGCATTCTATATTTCTGAAACTATTAGCGGTACCACACTGAAATTTCGTACGGAGATAAAGTTCACTACTGGAAGTTCATCTATAAGACTTTCAAAAACCGGATAACTACAAAAGGAACATGGCGGCCAAGCGAATTTGAAAATTTTAAATAGACCTTTCTCGCGATTTAATGTTCCAAACGCAGTGAAATCTGGTACAGGAAATGTTTACACACATTGTAATGCACTGGTGTCTAATTTAGTTCAATTGTTGACATAAACTCAAGATGGCGGCTTTGCGAATTTTAAAATTAAGTTTTTTATTTGTTGTGTCGTAATCATGCGATCGAAGTGAAAGTTTGAATAATGAACCTACGCAATAATTTTCCTTTAATGGTACATGACTCTATGGCCTATACATTTAACAATCCAACATAGCGACCATCCGAAATATTTAGACGGCTCTGAATATCTACGAATCTATTATAGCAATCAATCTGAACTATGAACTTAAGTTCATCTATAGGAATTTAAATAACCTGGTGATCACAAACCCAACATGGTGGCGACGCGAAGTATAAATATTCACATGGACGTTTCTCGCAATTTAACCATCCGAGTGCAGTGAAACTTGGTAGTCTGGCTGCGTGGCTCAGGGGTAACGTTCTCGCTTGCTGAGCCCAAGGTTGCAGGTTCGAAACCTGGCGCAGTCAGCTGGCATTTGAGGGTGCGCAAATGCGAGGGAGCCGTGTCAGTAGATTTACTGGCACGTTAAAGATCCCCTTCGGGGCAAAATTCCGGCACCCCGGCGTCTCTAAAAGCCAGTGTAGTTAAAAGGGACGTAAAACCAATAACATTATTATTATTGAAACTTGGTACAGTAAATCCTTATACGAATGTTAATCCACAGGCATGTAATTTATTTCAATTGTTTCCACAACCTCAAGTTGGCAGCTGTGCGAAATTTTAAAATATCTTTGTTACTTCTTGTGTCCTAATCATGCGATTGAAGTTTGAATGCTACACGTACTCAATAATCTTCATGTAACAGTACATAACTCTAGGACCTACATATATAAAATCCAACATGGTGACCATCCGAAATATTTAGTCGGTTCTCAATATCTACGAATCTATTACAGCAATCAAACTGAAATTTTGTATGTTGATAGTGGCAATTAACATAAGTAGGATATATGAAAATAGGCTGTATAATTCTTCATGGAACTACTTGTTTTTTTTTCTAAATCTTTCTTTACTTCTTGAAACCAGGCTGTTGTCGATTTCTTTTTCCAAAGATATTTAATAATCTGTTTGGTTAACCTGCTATCATTCATTCTACCGGTATATAAATGTCCGAAAAATAACAAACGCCTCTTCTTTATTGTCTCCATTATTCTTTTCAATATTCCGATATATTTCTTCGTTACTTCTTAATTTCTAAAACTCTGTAGTTCTTAATGGACCGAGAATTCTGCGTATATTTTTTCTTTATTTTTCATCATATTATCCCACTTCAAGTGGGGTCGATGTTTCTGGCAAGTCTTTTCCATTTTATTCTGTCCCACACATCGTCGTCCCCTAACTGCTTCTCCATTAGGTCGTCATGGATATTGTCAGTCCATCTTCTTCGAGGTCTGCCTCTATTCCTCGTGTCATCCACAACCAGAGACATCGCTCTCCTTCCTACATAGATGTTATCTCGACGCATGACATGCCCATACCACGGCAGTCTTCTCTCCTGGATTTTCTTGGAGAAATCTGTTACTTTAACTGTGCCCCTGATTTCTCATTTGCGATGTGATCAATCCTAGTGATGCCACTCATCCAGCGCAGCATCTCATCTCAGTCACATCCAGCTTATGACATTGTGACTTAGTTATTGCCCATGTCTTCGCACCATTCAACATGGCTGGCCTCACAGCTGCCTTGTAGGCCTTTCCTTTCACCCTTATATTGAGCCTTTTGACACACAATGCCAGAACACCTTTTCCAGATCAACCAGGCTGACTGAACCCTAAGGTTAATCTCAGTATTTATGTTGCCATCTTCAGACATTGTTGACCCAAGGTACTTGAAGCTACTGACTGGCCTTACGCTTACTCCATCCATCTGCAATAATTCATTGCCCTCACCACCAAGGCACAAATACTCGGTTTTCTTTCGACTGATTTTCATGCCGATGGTCTCCAAGGCTTCTCGCCAGGTCTCTCCTAATGGTGTCGCACGAAACAATGTCATCAGCAAACAGCATGCACCATGGTGCTGCACTACGTAAGCCATCAGATAGGACATCCATGACAAGATTTAATATATATGGACTGAGGGCTGACCCCTGGGGCAACCCAACTTGAACAGGAAACCAGTTAGTCAACCCGACGCTACTCCGCACTCTTGTTTTAGCCTCCCCGTACATGTCCTGGATAAGCCGCACATATATTTCCGGGACTGCTTTGGTCCTCGGACATCTCCAGACTTCCTGCCGTGGAACGCCATCTTAGGCTTTCTCTGAGTCTATAAATACCGTTTATGTAGCTCCTTATTCTTCCCTCTATGCCTTTCGATGAGTTGCCGGAGTGCAATTTTTCTTTCTGATAGTTCTAATTTATCCAATTTATAATTTAGTATTAGACATTCACTGGCATATAAGCATTCCGGTGTAATTACTGTTCTATATTGCTGCATTTTCAATTTCTTAGATAAACACTTTTTGTTATAGATATTCCTGGTTATACCATATGCTCTTTGAATCATGTGCACTCTTTCTTCTATAGCAGATTTTTCTAAGACATTCTTCTGAATTATTTTCCCAAAATATTTTTACAGTTATTTTCTGTTTTGTTTTTATTCGTACGTAGCCTACATTATTAAATTTTTATCAAGCTCCTTAGATCAAGGAGATGCTTATATAATATTTGAGTTTTAGAAATACTCGCACTTCCTTCTGAAAATTCTTCTTTTTATGGCTGAAAGATTCAACCATCAGCATCTTTGACAGTATAAATTGTCCTAACGATAGGCGTTAATTTACACACCACCAACCTATAAAGGGGATCTCCAACCTGTTGCGTCTATGGGATGAGTGCCTCAATACTCAGGGCGATTATTTCTGGACTATGCGGCCATCAAACGGACACTTTTCAATCACCCCTTATATATTTCAGCATTACTCATCCTAAATCTGAAATCAGTTTTCTTGTACATGCTCTAGTTTTCATGCAATTTGAATTTGAATGTTAAATGTGGGTTTTGTATTAACTTCCATCTACGAGGGCTGTTTTCTTTGTAAGTTCCGATGGACTGTATAAAAATAACAGCTTGACATACCAAACTGATTTTACTACTAAATGCTTGCTTGTTTTAATCTTATGTCTCAACATAATCGCTAAAACGATTGAAACATTTGTCGTATCGTTACACCAGCTTTCCAATGCCCTCGCCAAAAATTTCTGCCGCCACTGAGGTGGGTACGTCTGGAGAGTCTCCTGAAGATTTTCCTTTTTGGCGAGGCGTTGCCACCCAACTATGCTTTCAATTCTCCAAAAAGGTGAAAATCATTCACGACTGCACTGTGCCAACGTTACGATAAACTCTTTCAAATAATTCAAGTATGGAGTTTTAGACCATCTGTCCATTAGTCCAATCCAGCACTGAATGGTTTTGTAATTGTAATTACAAATACACACACTACTATAGCCATGACGGAGACACAGGTTATGAGGGAATATTCTGTGGATTTCTAATGTGGAGAAGGGATTGGTTGGAGGTGCACATACTAGGAATTGCAAACTTAGTTATGGGAGAAGGGTCGAGGATAAGAACTGTAGGAGTAAACCATGGTTTCAATTTGTTAAATAAATTGCTTCGGAAGTAGGTTCATGTAGCTATGTGGAGATGAAATGATTCGTTCAGGGAAAAGAGGTATGGAAAGCTGCATGGAATCAGTAACAATTTAACTGGAAGACATTTCCATGGTGTTATAGGGATTCTAGTTCAAGAATAAATTCACTTACCTAAATGGTTTATGGGGACATTAACGCAGGACCACACGATCGAGAAGTTTACATAATCTGTATACAGGACCCAGTATGGAGCGGGCATATTTCCTGAAAGAACACAGAAAGTTTACGTAAGTTAATGTAGTTCCGACAAGAGAAGGTAAGTGCGAGAAAGCGCTACCATTATTCGCCTGTTGCTATGGTAACACGACCCAGCCATTTTAATTTGTATTATATTTTATGGTTTCCTTCTAGTTGAAAGTAGACGTAAAAACAATTTTTAAGGAAGAAGAACAGATGTTGCGGTCGCTGTGCCTCAACTTTGCGTGTACAATAGTGGTGGTATTTTAACCGATGAATTTCAGTTATCAAATAATCGGTTAATCATCTTGCCACGGTGGGTGAGTGGTTATCGTGTCGGACTACCAACCCTAAGCTTGCAGGTTCGTAAGTGATTTTTTAAAGGCGACACAAATTACGACACGCATGTCATACGATGTTGGCATGTTAAAGAACCCATTTGAATTCAGTACGCCTTTTCATAAAGGAAAAAGCAATCCCGGGATTTTCTGCCAACACCAAGTTCCTCGTTTCTCTACTAGAAAGCGCTATAGTGTCAAGGAGCTAAGATATCTAACCACCCGGCACCCAAGGCCATACGATATTTTTTTAAAAAATCGGTTAATCGACTCAGAAAAATCGATGAATTGCTACAAAACGATTAATATATTGAACGTTTAATCGATTAATTGGCTGGTCGAATATTTGATTAATTGTTTTGTCAATATATCGATATACTCCCGCTCCTTTCACTTCGCTCTCACAGAAGCAAAACACACATTTAATTAATTAAAATACTTTATGTTCTACGATGTCGAAATGTAAACATTATGTGTCAGAAAACTGTATCATAATGAGGCTCATTATAACACTATTTTTCATTATGAAACAGTTTTTGCCACCAATCAGAGCTCAAGAAACAGTTGTGTGATCAATTAGGTAAGGATACCTTCGCACATGCGCTCAAAATCCAACATGTCTATATAAATTACCGACATGGAAAGTGGTCCATATGTTCGCGTAAATAATCTGGCGAATATGAGACAAGAAATAGCACTGTACCTTAATATCCCCAGCGCATTGCTTTCAAACAACTTCGGTGACAATATTAGTGAATGCTATAGAGCTGGACGGCAGGCTGTAAACAATAGGTGTTCTGTGCTGGCAAGCAAAGTGAATGGTCTCTTCTTTCGGGGTGCCTTGACCCTCGCATGCGCTCTGTTCAGTCAGCAAGGCCAGCACGCCCTGTTCACTAACTGAATTAACTGAATCCCACAGATATTTATGAATATTTATGTTAAAACATATAATAATGTTATAATAATCGTTGAACATAAACGGTCGGATGCAACTCGCCTATAATGGTAATTAAGACACGAGTATGTTTATGAAACGAGCGTAAGCGCATGTGAGAAGCTATCCTTACCTTATTGGTCAATGAATAAAAATATAATGAAAAGTAGTACTTTAATGACCGCCATTATGATACAGTTTTCTGATATTTAATATTTATATATCGACATCGTCGAACATAAACTATATTTAAAGTGCTGAACGTCCCTAATCTAATTATCACTAATGTTGTGGGATCTTGAGAGACTCACCTTGCTGAGGAAATTGGACCTCCAGCTTAGCCTCTCCGTCTGAACCAACCAGCTTCGCGCTTCCAGATATGCTGCTGTTTCTCTTCGTCCTAGGAACGAAAATATAATGTTGCCATCAAGTTAACGCATTTAAACAATCGGTTAAAGTTGATGGCTGAATTTATTAGCTGACTGAAGTTACATTGCTTAAAATATTAAATGATTGAAGTTAAATTGCTGATATCTGAAATGATAAAATATAAGGTAATTGCTGAAAATTTTAAATGATTAAAGTTAATAATTATATAAATAACAGAAAATATGAAGTGATTTAAGTTCAAGTTAATTGCTGGAAATATTAACTGATTAAAGTTATTAGTTAATCGCTTGCTTATTCAATTGATTAATGTTAAACATCTCGGGAAAAATATAATCACAAACTCTACAAGTTGTCAGATAAATTCAGCATACACCCAAGTACACGGGGTTGATGACTAAGATGTCCCAAGCCAGCTTAAATCAATTAAGAACAGTCTTTTCCTTTAATTTCTTTCCTCCTTTCTGTATTTCTTTCCATCATTCTTTATTTTTCCTTTTGTAATCATAAAAACTAATTTCTAATATTATTTCCGACTTTGTTACCCCATATCATAGATGTAGCCCTCTGGTCAGTACTCACAGAATGCCGGTGTTCTCGTTCAGAACACCAACAGTTCCATCGTCGTTAGCTGTGTACGTGGCGGTCACACATTCTCCTCCAAGTTCGAAGATGAAGAAATATTTCTTTTGCTCGTACCATTTGCCGAGATACTGAAACATAACACACAGGTCGTCTCGTGCTTACATAAAAAAAAAACAGTTAAAATCAGTCATGTGAAAAATACTTGAAAATATTGAGGCTAATTTCAATGTAATGCTTAGATTGATATTCAGTTGATCAACACGGTAATGGAAGCCCATTGAAAACATTGATATAGAACTTCGCGAACATGAATATGTGAAAGAACTAGATTGTTTTGGCTCTCACGGCCTGGGCAATTCCTCAAGGTATTGTGCAGTGACTGTTGGGCTTTCACGCAGGTTCACCAGCAGGCGTCAGTGTTCCCTGTCTGGAGCCGTTGTGGGACAGGAACTATGAAAAGTATAGCACTGCTTGGCTAAGGGAGGGAGCTAAGTGGGCAACGCTTCGGGAGTGATGAACCCAGTGGCGGCCTGTACAGTGTTGCACAACGACCAGATTGCTTTGAGAAAAACAATTAATACCGTAATAACATTTTTAGTCTCCTCCGTAGTGTAGCGGTCAGCACGGTTTGCTGCCGCCCCGGAGGTCCTGGGTTCGATTCCCGGCTCTGCCACGAAATTTGAAAAGTGGTATGAGGACTGGAACGGGGTCTACTCTGCCTCGGGTGGCCCAAATGAGTAGAGGGGGTTCGATTCCCACCTCAGTCATCCTCGAAGTGGTTTTCCGTGGTTTCCCACTTCGTTTTCGGGCAAATGCCGGGATGGTACCTACTGTAAGGCCACAGCCGCCTCCTTCCGTCTTCCTAGCCTATCCATCCCAATCTTCCATTCCTTCCCCTCCCTCATGAGGCCCCTGTTCGCTTTGCTGGTGAGGCCGCCTGGGCGAAGTGCTGATCACACCTCCCCAGGTGTATCCCTCCTGACCTGATTTTCCAAGCTCCAGGACACTGCCCATAGCGGCGGTAGAGGTGAGTTCCCTCGCTGAGTCCGTGAGAACCACCAACCTAGAGGGTAAATTGACTAAATAAATAAAAAAATAACATTTTTAGTAATAAAAGCTGTACGTTTCCTGTTATATGAATAGGAATTCATAATTTTGTTCTTTAATCATTCAGGAAATCTAACAATAACTTACCGTGAACTGACTGAGAAAGCGAAGCACGGCAACTGTCTAGGAGCACTCGTCCGTTTGGTCTTTGCCAGGCCCAAGCACCGACCAGATCGCAATAGTGAAAGGTATGACAGAGTAATTCCTATCCCAACAGTTAACTCGGCTGGTCGTTGCCCACTGATTGCAACAAGGGAGCCGCGGTGCGGACGGATACATCCGTGATGCCGATGTATTGCAATGTAATTTGCGTGTACTTGTGACACTCTCTGTTCCTTCTCGTCCTGGTATTTAACTTACATTTTTGTGTTCTCGTCAAGTTTTTCATGCAGATTAACTTATAATCCATTTAATCCGATGAGAATTTGATGTTCTCTGAACTGCGGCATTCGTGATAATGAAGTGATATTCGTTTTACGTCGCAGTTGAATACAGTTTTTTCTGATATCAAGCAGTCTCTTACACTACCACCCTTAATGAAAATACTGCAACGCCCAGAACAATTTTCCACCAGCTACCACTGGATGAACCAAGTGTGTAACAATGAATAATAATTGTTGAAATGATGTCGTAATAGATGTTATCTCCTCTGCTCTCTATAACTCCCCGCCATCCCTTTTAATAACACGACTTATATAGTGAAATTTCAGTTGTGTCAGCCATTGTGATTTATAGGGCAAATAAAATATTGCCAACCCCACGCATTCAGTAAGCGCGACCGTGTGGTGTTTTTTTTATGCTGCGTTCGCTTCGTTGTGATTCTATGTTATTACCCGTCTTTGCCGTTCTGAAGTGAGTGCGCTGTCAACTGTTTAGGCTACATGTGTCGATCGGCGTGCCAGAGGAAAGAGAGACAAGAGGAAAGGCATGTACTGGTTTGTTGAAAAAGGGAAAAGGAATGAACGTTGGTGATGTGTATTTCGATCACCTGGAGCGTGGAGGACTTTCAGGGTCTAATAATTTAGTTTTGCTACATATGTTCATGTGGCTTGTATATTCCAGTACATTATGAACTGTACTCACAAGGGGACCCTACGGCAATCGGATTTTTGTAATTTTCCCCGTTTCGGGTACGTCAAGTTCAGACCTCGAACAACAATTTCCCAAAGCCGTTCAATGCCATATTCATAAATTCTCGAGAAAATCGACTTCGAATTTTTCCGAGTGCTTCACATCCAGTAAATATGTAACAGAGTTCGAGCAGGACGCGTGGCTCACCCAGTAACGTTCGGGCCCAGGAATTGCCGGGATGCTAGTTCGAGTCTCAGTTCGTGTGCAAATTTTTTTCTTTTAATTCATATACTCCTAATGTGATTGAAATATATAAATCAACATCAGGCGGATTGTCGTCCTCCACGCCCGACATTATGATCTTCTTGATCGTATGTTAGAAAAAATCACCCACCACACCAAGAAACACTATCTGCTTCTCTGGAAACCAACGGTCAAATGTTACTTCGAACAGGCATCCCTTGGGAATGACGTGGTATGTATCCCTTCCACCCATCCTGGAATACCCACAAATCCTTTGTGCTAGAGCAGCTGTGCCTACTTCGCAGGTAGAAAAACGTGACAAAGGGAAACGATACACGGAGAACTGTTATTCGAAATAACAATGACAGATCTCGAAGAAACCGCCATATTCAAATATTTCATCACATTCAATTTTACTCATTCCATTGTTTACATTAATTTATTCATCTAATTATATTTTTTTATTAATCTACAAGGTGTGAATATTATTGCTGGATATTATTTTTGTCGCTTATTCGCAATTTCAAATATAATTAGAAATGAGATGTGCGTATTTTCATTGGAATTTATAATTACATATCTGTGAATTACTACAGACTTGATGATTTTTATATTTCAATCACATTAGTAATATATGAATTGAAAGAAAAAAAATAGAACCCGAAGTGAGACTCGAACTAGCATCCCGGCGATTACCAAGCCAGAACCTTACCGGGTGAGCCACGCGCCCTGCTCGAACTCGGTAACATCTTTACTAGATATGAAGCGCTCGGAAGACTTCGAAGTCGATTTTCTCGAGAATTTATGAATATGGCATCGAATGGCTTTGGGAAATTATTGTTCGAGGTCTGAACATACGTACACGAAGCGGGAAAAATGATAAAAATCCGATTGCCGTAGGGTCCCCTTGTCAGTTTAAATTAAGTTACCAGTGGAGCATTAATGTTAGACGGTCAACATTAGGCTTGGAGGGCTATTTTGACTATCAGGAATGCTTCTGTGGACAAAAAGTGGGGGATTTATTATCAAAGGCAGTCTGTAAGTTCGTTTGAATAGTTTTTTTTTCTGAGCGCGTCAATCACGGCAGTGAGCATAGCAGCAAGAAAAGAAAACCTCAGTCGTTGGGACATTGAGATACAGTACAGCATTTTATTTTTACCTTGTCGGGAATTGACAGTGCATAGCATGATAATATGTATCCATTATTAGTGATATTTATGGGTAGATTCAGCGGGCGATATTTTCTGTGGCATTTTCGGGAACATTTCGAATCTATGTGTTTAGGCAGTATTAGCAATTACGCTGTGCTTGCGCTGGGCTTACCATCGCCTCCTAGGTCTACCTCTGCTTCTCTTACCCTCTACATCAGAACTCATTCACTCCTTAGGTAATCTCTCCTCCCCCATTCTATTCACATGACCCCACAATCTGAGTCGACTCATACGAACAGCTTCATCTAGCGTGATCATTTCTAACTCAGCCGTTATCTCGTCATTATGAGTACCTTCCTGCCATTGCTGTCATGAATATTTCCAAGCAATCATTCGTGCTACCCTCATATCAGTTACCTCTAGCTAATATAGCTTAAGATATCTTGAATCTACCCAACTCTCACTTCCATACAGCAAGGTAGGTCTAAATACTGAGGGATGTAGGGAGAGTATCGTCGCTACACTAACTTCCTTCTTACAGAATACTGTACATCGCAACTGGGAACTCACTGCATTGGCTTAACTACACCTCTATTATTTATATTACTTTCCATGATGCTTCCGTATTGACGTACTAAATAGTTTTTAACAACAATTATACAACCGCCTTAGTCAAAACGAAAGAAAATATAATTAGATTAGCTCCTGGTACATGTTTCAGGGATTAATTGCTTTTATCCCCTTCATCAGTCAAGATGAATATCTGAAGAAAATTATAAAACAGCGTAGTACTAAAAAAAAAAATGGCTATTAGACTTAATATGGTGCTCCATATAAGTAGGTCACACAAAAATATTTTAAAGCACAGAGCAAAACTAAAAATATGAGACGGTGATGATATTCAGCCATCAAACACAAGCGAAGATATACGTAGAGAACCAGTGGCCAGTTCATTCACATATCTGCTCCAAAACACAAGTCAAAGCTCTGATGAAGGGGATAAACGCAATTAATCCCTGAAACATGTACCAGGAGCTAATCTAATTATATTTTCGTTCGTATTGACTAAGGCGGTTGTATTGTTGTTAAAAACTATTCACTACACCTCGACTATTTCTTTCCCCATACTGTGGCCATCCTGAGAGAATACACAGCCCGAGTACCTGCTGCAATTTAGATCCTCCTACTTGGCACTCAAATTCTGTAACTTACTTTTCGCAAAACATAGCAGCCGAGCATTTGACTTCTCTACCCCCTCCCCCTCCCTCGTTACAGAATAATGCCATAACCCTAGCAATACCGTGCTATTTTTCAAACCACGGGGCAACCAACGGGGGTGGGGCATTTTGTGACCACCATAGTAAATTACTTTAGTGTGATTTGTATTATCCGTTAATCAACATATCTTGTATTTTGAACATTAAATGAACCTTAAATGGCAAAAATAGAACTTAATTAACAACAGTTGCAAACAAATTAAAAAAATCATGAAAAGAGAAGTTCAGAAAGTAAATTATTCACTGATCATACTCTTCGCCATCTTTAACACGCGGGAAACATACGACTGCTCTTTACTGTGTTTTCAGCATGTGTACATCTTGCAACCAGGACAAATTATGGTGGTTTTGTTAACTTTGTTGTTCGTTTGCCCTTACCACAGTGCACAGTATGACGAGGCACACGAACTACCAACGGGGGAGTTTTCCGTGACCATCAAAAGACAATTGTTAATATCTAACACAAGAATTAAAATTTATAAAAAGTAAATGTGTGGGTTGGTAACCGGATTCAAAATAGACAATAACTTTCTGTAGTCTACAGTGAGCGTAAAGAGGAATACCATGAATAAACCGTATAATATGGAGCTGGTGGGCACAAAATACCCCCCCCCCTCCCCCTTATGGTTAATCACTGATACTGAATGTTTTATATTCTGGGACATAAGAGGGGTTTTTAGTAAAAACGTCAGTTGTACAAAATACTGAATTTCGAGAAACGCGAAAAAATTGTACAGCATCAACAGTTATTGGTATTCAGTTTTGGTAATGTTTATGAACATTGGCCTTAGTTATTAGAGTATGTACAGCATGTTGTTTGTACAAAGTGCATAATATATGCATAATGGGAGCAAAAATTCGTTTGGACAGCTGACCTTTTTTCTTGAAAATTTCCAAATGTATAAAGAGACCAGCTAGTGTTTTAGTGCAAATTTCTGGAATCATGTATAATATCATTATTACTCCGATATACAATGAACAAAATGTTTTGCGTAGCATTTGCCAAATAATTCATATTATTATTATTATTATTATGAAGAAATTAATTGAACAAACCATGTTATTTACTCTTATAACGCCAACAAAACATGTGGTAGACTAACACTTTACTCAATCTTCACATCCACTGCTGTTGTCATCATCATCAACACATGGACCACTATCATCAGCATCTTCATTCCCATTCCTCCTACCAACATCCACATGGACAACGGACCTTCTTACAGCCGTTTTCACAGAAACACTATGTTTTCAGCAGCCATTTGACAAGGGATTGTTGACGTTGTTAAATAACCAAATGCATGGGCTGGTGCATGTTCTTGAGGGTCTCAGGATGGCAGCTCTAACTAAAATACTCGATTTTGGACAACTGACGTTTTTACAAAAAAAACTCCCCAGTAATGATGTTGGTTAATTGCCTATATAAACATACAAAATTTCAGTTTGATTGCTGTAATAGATTCGTAAATATTGAGAACCGTCTAAATATTTCGGTTGGTCACCATGTTCTATTTTTATATATGTAAGCCATAAAGTTATGAACTATTAGATGACGATTTTTGCGTAGGTTCATTATTCAAACGTTCACTTCGGTCTCATGAATAATGCACAAGAAATAAAAACTTAATTTTGAAAATGCGTTCAGCCGCCATCTTTAGGTTATGTGAAAAATTTAACTAAATTATATGTCAGTGCATTACAATGTGTATGAACATTTACTGTACCATATTCCACTGCGCTCAGATGGCCAAATCGCGAGGAAGGTCTATTAAGGGGAAATGGAATCGGTTTTTCATGAAAATGTCGATTTTTTTTATTATCAATATTTATTCCCTGAAGCTTCCCCTTTAAAATGGTGTATTGCACATTGCTGTATTATGATTATAACTATATTAAATTTGCATATATCTGAGATGGAGTGTGGCGCTATTCCATTCGCCATCTGCCATGTAGGACTATATATCACTCAAACAGGGGCAGATGACCTTGTACTTCTGCCCCTTAAAACAACAATTACTAACTATCTATCCGTCAAACGATTCTCTGCGATTTTCAAACCTCCCATCTTTCAGTGGGACATGTATTTGTTGTAAGAGATATAATATAGAAAACCATATGGGAATGTTGGCATAAGCTTGAGTGCGTGGAACACGTACAAAAAGGAACGGGGACTAGACTTAGAAGAATGAAGACAGCTTCAAAGAGAAAGAAACTAGACGATGGACATTACATGGAAAAGGGAGACTGACTGATGCAGTATGGGCTAGCCATCAGACAAAATACAGCCAACGTGGAAGCTATGCGGAAAACTGTGTTGGCTCTGTATTATCACATTGCCTCCACAAATGAGGCTCCCCAACATGGAGTATGCCCTGAAGGAGAAAACAGCTGGTGTAAATATAATAAGGGGAAAATAAGTTGGAAGACCTACAACCATCACCATAGTTTACCAGCAGTAATAATGGATGAGATCTAACCTATCTTCTCTGACTTGGCTGATAGATATTTCCTAAAAAAATGCCTTCACTGGTGAACCCAGAATCCTAACGAGTGTATCAATAGTGTAATATGGAATCGTGAACCTAAAACAGTAATTGTATGTATTAGCACACTCCATTTTGGTGTCTACGATCTTTTAACCAGAGGAATATCACCAAATGGCAAGTTCTAGAGATGTCGGGATTGCGTTTTGGCAACCAAACAGTGCACGCCATGTTGACTCTAGATCAAGTTAGGCTAAGGAATGCAGATAATGCTGAAAAAATCTAAGCCAAGAAAGAAAGGCAGACCATAAGGGGTGCCAATAGATGACTACAAGATGCCATCGGAGGGGATGAAGATGATCCAAGCTATGGAGCAGGCTTGTTTTAACTTAGAACTCAATTTCCCGTAAGTTGCCTTTTCTTGTATTTAGGGAACATTTTCTCAGCTTCTGTTTATCCTAGAACCATGAAACTTTAGGAAGCTGTTTATTAGAGTGTTTTACATACACTGAAATAATTTCGTGTTGATATATAATGTAAAAAATATATAATGGTGATAATGAACCGAAAAATGGAGGTAAAACAAATTCATAGAAAAAAAAATATCTCCCTCATTATTCCAACTAAAAATTTTTTATCATCTCAGCAGACGCACAATGCCTATGTTCATATGCTGTAAAAATTGAGTTATTTATCTATCATGGTTTCCAAGAAAATGTACCAATAAATTAACATTGTGAAGATAGGCGATTCTATTTCCCCTTAATATGTTTCACCTTCGCTTGGCCGCCATGCTCGTTCAGTAGTTTATAGGATTTAGGAAGACTCATAGCTGAACTTCTAGTAGTACCCTTTATCACCGTACAAAATTTCAGGGTGACATCAGTAACAGTTTCTGAGATATAGAATGCCAGTGAAATATTTCGCACAGCCACCATGTTGGATTGGTGAGACGTAATAAAATTTGAAGGGCACGGTCAGAGTCAGCCGTTATAGTAATATGACCATACCGAGTTTCATTGAAATCACTCCAGCCGTTTAGAAGTTATTAGGGGGGAGCACACACACACACAGACAAAAGATGATCGCATATGCCTATTTTTTTCATAAAATGAAAATAGTCTAAAAATAGAATGTGTAAACAAACGTGTCGAACTATGGAAAAGAAAAGGAGAATTAGTAGATACTGTAGGTTGTCTTGCTGTTGTTTTTTCATTTAGGGTTTGGACATCGTGACTTGGGTGTGTGTGTGTGTCGAGACAAGGCTTGGGATATAAGAGGGGGTGACCTTAAGTTAGGATCCAACCCAGCATTTGTCTGTAGTAGAAGCAAGAAACCACGGAAATCCTCTTCTAGGATGGCTCAGATATAAACACACAACGCCATAATGTCGCAAAGCCCCTATATAGAAACAACCACAACAACAACATTTCTACTATTTAATAATATAAAAACTAACTTACCATAAAACTGACAAAAAGGGCGATAAAGGAAATAAAAGACAAGTGAATAAATGCCCCTCAACCTTCGAAGAATGAGGGATGAGTGAGTTGGAAGGAATTAAGGAATGGCAGACGGAAAACAGGACAGGTCCTATCCCAAAGTCACTGGAGAAAGAGAATAGAGAATGATTAGGGTATTGTAATATACCGATACCTAGGTATTATTATCATACGTACCTCTTTGACGTTAAAATCTTGTACGACTTGTTTGTTCGGACATTTCCCAATCCGCAGTACTTGAGCGAGGCTTTGAGACATGAGAGTCATCAATAGAATTATGATCGTAGTGCCTTTCATATCTGGAACAATACAATGGGGTAGTTCTCAGTGGCGATTCCTCCATCATCCTACAGACAACTCTCAACTGTAACTGTTTTAAACATTAAATGGTTTTGTAAAATAGTCTTTGGGGCTACCTTGCACGCCCTCTTGATAAGTTCTGTCTCACTGTCTCTGCCAGTACTTGTTACTAGTTCTATATTTCACTCTTAGATGGGTGAAGTGTGACCTTCACCGCCTGCAGTAGAAAGCTGAGGAAGGAAGCCTTGCATCCTCATAGCTTTAGAAAGATATGGGACCCCTTGAGGGGAAAGTGGCAGGTTTGGTCTGTTTTATGGTGCTCTGAGGACGTCCTCTGAGATCCTCAAGTCTCACTATTGGCTTATTGGTTACAATTTCGCGCGGTCAGAATTGATAGTCTGTTTTCAGCTTGTGAACATCATT
Source organism: Meconema thalassinum (assembly GCA_946902985.2). Taxonomy (NCBI): domain Eukaryota; kingdom Metazoa; phylum Arthropoda; class Insecta; order Orthoptera; family Tettigoniidae; genus Meconema; species Meconema thalassinum. Next base: position 212,623,613 of record OX336395.1, read on the forward strand.
GGAGTGGTATTGTATTGTGTTATGTAATGTGTTCATAATACTGCTGTGCGGCTTATAATTAATATTAGACTGAGTCTAATATCTCAATTTAGCCCAGCTATTATAATTATCTTAAGTTAATAAGTACGGTAGCCAATCATATTACGTCCTACACATTAAAACAAGTAGTTCCGTGAAGAACTATACAGCCTATTTTCATATATCCTACTTATGTTAATTGCCACTATCAACATATACAATTTCAGTTTGATTGCTGTAATAGATTCGTAGATATTGAGAACCGACTAAATATTTCGGATGGTTGCCATGTTGGATTTTATATATGTAGATCCTAGAGTTATGTACTGTTACATGCAGATTATTGTGAACGTGTAGTATTCAAACTTCAATCGCATAATTAGGACACAAGAAAAAACAAGGAGATTTTAAAATTTTTCACAGCTGCCATCTTGAGGTTATGGAAACAATTGAAATAAATTAGATGCCAGTGGATTAACATTTGTATAAGGATTCACTGTACCAAGTTTCACTGCACGCGGATGGTTAAATTGCGAGAAACGTCCATGTGAATATTTATAATTCGCGTCACCGCCATGTTGGATTTGTGATCACCAGGTTATTTAAAGTCCTATAGGTGAACTTAAGTTCATAGCCCCTATGAACATTAAAAAATTTAGTTTGATTGCTAAAATAGATTCGTAGATATTCAGTATCGTCTAAATATTTCGGATAGTCGCCATGTTGGATTGTTAAATGTATAGGCCATAGAGTCATGTACCATTAAAGGAAAATTATTGCGTAGGTTCATTATTCAAACTTTCACTTCGATCGCATGACTACATCACAAGAAATAAAATCTTAAGTTTAAAATTCGCACTGCCGTCATCTTGAGGTTATGTAAACAATTGAACTAAATTAGATACCAGAGGATGACAATGTGTATAAATATTTCCTGTGCCAGGTTTCAGTGCGCTTGGAACATTAAATCGCGAGAAAGGTCTATTTAAAATTTTCAAATTCGCTTGGCCGCCATGTTCGTTTTGTAGTTAACCGGTTTTTGAAAGTCTTATAGATGGACTTCCAGTAGTGCCCTTTATCTCCGTACAAAATTTCAGGGTTTTACCGCTAATAGTTTCAGAGATATAGAATGCCGGTGAAATATTTCGCACATCCGCCATCTTGTGATTATGTAAACAATTGAACGAAGTTAGATGTCGGTGCATTACAATGTATATAAACATATACTGTACCAAGTTTCATTGCGTTTGGTTGGTCAAATCGCGAGAAACGTCTATTTAAATGTCGCAAATTCGCTTGACCGCCATGTTGGTTTTGTAGTTACCAGATTTTCAAAAGTCATATAAGTGAACTTATAGTAGTTCCCTCTATCACCATAGAAAATGTCAGGGTAATATCGGTAATAGTTTCGGAGATATTGAATGCTGGTGAAATATTTCGCACAGCCGCCATGTTGGATTGGTGAGTCGTAACAAAATTTGAAGGGCACGGTCGAGGTCGCCGGGAATAGTGCTATGAACTTTCCGAGTTTCATTGAAATCGCTCCAGCCGTTTAGATTTTATTAGGGGGGGACACACACACGAATCACACACACACACACACACGCACACACACACGGACAAAAGGTGATCTCATAAGCCTATTTTTTCAAAATTGAAATTAGGCTAAAAATCAGCAGTCCCCACTATTAGTTTTATTAAATACTTCGTACAGAATAAAAATCCAGGAAAACAAAATCATGGCCTGTATTCAATCCTATCTGCCCCAGCAGTTCTGGGGTAAGGTTTTTAATCTAATGTTTCAATCATTTTGATTTTCTTAAATATTGTGATGATGTGCTTCAGGATTGGATATAATCTGAGATCGTGGAGCCTATAAAGGCGAATCATGAAACATCAGGCTACTATTTACCACTCAGTGCAGTAATTAATGAATCAAGTGCGACAACTAAAATTACGCCTGTGTTTGATGCCTCAACAAACGACAGGCATGACAATTCGATGAATAAATGCATAGGAAAGGGACCAAAATTAACCGAAATTATTCCTAAATTTTGTTACAGTTTCGAAAGCATGCCATAGGAGTCACAGCCCATATTAAAAAGGCGTTCCTTCAGATAATGCTCTGTGAGAATGACAGGGATTTTCTAAGATTTATCTGGTGGAAAGTTTATTCCAAAGGCGAGATCATCACGTTGTGACATTGTAGAGTTGTGTTTGGGGTTACGTGCATCCAGGACAGCCTGTGGAAGTGAACACCGAGGAAGGGGACATATGGATTACAATCCATCAGGATATTTCAACAAGGAGGAATAGGCCTACCACATTGATGAGGTAATAGAGATAATGCTCGGAGCAGGTGCAAATACTGTAAGGGTTTCAATGGGAATAACGAGATCTCCATTGGGTGGCATTCGATGCGGTTTTCACCATTCTGTAAAGGATTTTTCAAGGAAGGTTTCTGTAGAAAAGCATTGATTTATGACCAAAGGAAGCCGAGCAGTAACGATTTCAGTGAGTCGAGTCGGAAAAAAAAAGACCTGCCGTCCGTGCCCCTTTTAAGCTTGCGCTGGGTAAACCATTAAAAATATCTATATACTATGAGTGTAAGAATTGTTCAGCCTGAAAAGTTCTACAAGAGAGTCCGCGACCTCATATCTCTATCATCAATACATCACCCACTATAAGTGATTTTACGTTTTCATTTCTTCCAACAATCTCATAGGGAGGTAATGGCTGCTTGAGCTTTTAGTTCTCGCAGTAAAGAGGTGCAGGTGCGCTTCATAAAAAGGGGGTAGCGCGCAGTTTGCTACTCCCGTGGGGGTCCGGGTGGGAACACCAAGAACCCGCTGATGAGCCAGCTTGGTGTCCTAAGCGAAACCCCACACAAGATATGGCACAAACCTAGAACAATTGCCGAGGTTTAATCTCCATTCAATTACTAAATTCTGAGACCGTTTACGAGCTAGCTAGCGAACGAGCCTATCACCCCAGTTTTAGCCTTCGATCCGCAGAATACAGTCAAGTTAAGATTGGACGGAAGGGGGATTTGTGTTACATGCACCTCGCCTTTCTTAAATTTCGACTGACAAGAATTCGTCGCACATGCATCTCCATGATGAAAAATGAAAATCCTCAGCCTGCTTCCAGTCTACCGATCGGGTCAGGGAATGGAATGAATGAAGCCCCCATCTAGCGGCGAGGATATGAACTGTGCCAGCTGCCGAAGCCTGTCACACTTCCCTGGGGCAATGATTGAATGAATGCCAGATGAAATGAAATGATAGTGGAGAGTGTTGCTGGAATGAAATTGTGACAGGGAAAGCCGGAGTACCCGGAGAAAAACATGTCTGACTCCGCTTTGTCCAGCACAAATCTCACCGGGATTTGAACCACGGACCCAGTGGTGAGAGGCCGGCGTGCTGCCGCCTAAGCCACCCAGGCTTTTGCATCTCCATGATAATATAATGAATAGCCCAGTCAGTGATTTTAACCCATCATGCCGAGACTGAAAACGGATATAGGTCGTAGTTCAAGGACATCGAATAAAAATACGCCTTTTCAGCTTTCGCTGGGTAAACCGTTGAAGATACCGGGCGAAGCCGGTGTGGGTTGCTAGTTTACAATCGATGAATACTTTTTCTAAGTTAAACAACATGATAACGCTTCTCATCACCACGTGGTGTAGCGGCGACTCTTTCTTGGCTGCCGACATGAAGGTCCGGGTTAGATTTCCGGCTCTGCCAAGAAGTTTTAATTATCTGAGGGCTGGAACAGGGTACACTTAGCCTCGTGAGGCAAAATGAGAAGAGTAGGGTTCAATTCCCATCTCAGCCATCTCGGAAGAGGTTTCCCCACTTCTACTCCAAGCAAATGCCTGGATGGTTCCTAAATTAAGACCTCGGCCACCTCCTTCCAAATTCTCTCCTCAAATTACAAAACACACACTTTAATAGCCATCGCAACAACACAGTTTTTCGCACTAATTTCATGTATTAAAGAAATGTTACTGGCTTTACGTCTATTTTAACAACTGCGGCTATTAGGGACGCTGTGGTGACGGTAAATCTACTGACACAGCTCCCTCGCATTTATGCACTCTCAAATGTCAACTGGCTGTGCCAGGATTCGATCCTGCAATCTTGGGGACAGCAGGCGAGAACGTTACTGCTAGGCCACGCAGCCAGACACACCCAAGTACACAGGGCTACATGACCACGATGTCGCTAAGCCCCTTAACCAGCCAAGAACAACAACAAAAAACGCTTTTTATCATTTAACCTTGATTTTACAGCTCGTTTGTTTCTTGCACATTGTTAGCAGCCCCGTGGATACGGGAAGTTTGAGTTAATAAATCGTTTTTCTGCGTGTATAATTGTAATTACCGTTGAGACTGGTTTGTAAGTTCAAGGGAATTAGAGTTAGACACGTAAAACCCGTAACTACTCACAAACCAGATAATAAGTTTTCAGAGGTCATTTTAATTGAAAAACTAAATATTGTAAACACTCATAATATCTATATTTGCGATGCTACAGTTCTTGTTGTATACCACTCACTCACTCAGAAGGGACACGAATATCCCGCGCCGATCTCACAAAATGCCTCCACTGAACGCCGTTCTTGCGAGTTGCCCACATCCAGATGTCTACCAAGTTTGGAGATTTAATTTTTCCAGGAACTTTGAGGTCTTCCCACTGGGCCTTTTCCTCTTGAGGTTCTTCTTTAAAGATTTGTAAGACCATCCTTAGTAAATGACCAGCCCATTGAAGTCTTCTGGAGTTAATGATGTTGAGTATTGGTGCTTACCGTGATAGTAAGTGTATGTCTTTATTTGATCTATTTTTCCAGCTTTGAGATACGGAGTCAAAAAATGGTCCAATTCTCCTATACACGTTATTTTCGAAAACCTTGTTATAACTGGTGTTCTTCCTGTTTTGTTAAACCCCATGATTCTGCACCATAAGTTAGAACTGGCCTAATGATGGAATTGTATATTTCCAGTTTTGTATTTCTCGTCAAAACTTTGGATCCCAATAAAAACTGCAGAGAGTAGTAGACAACACGTTGATAGCTTTCTGTATTCTAACTTTAATTTCCACTTCTGTATGATTCTGTTCATCAATCACGCCTCCTATGAATTTGAAATGTTTAACCCGCTCAAAACTATGCTTGCCAATAAGAAGAGGTAACCGATTACTAAACACGTCAATATTCCTTTTCATTACCATGTACTGAGTTTTTTGGTCATTAATTATTGTATACCACTTTTAACAAGTAGTTCCGTGAAGAACTACATAGCCTATTTTCATATATCCTACTTATGTTAATTGCCTCTAATAACATACAAATTTTAGTGTGATTGCTTTAATAGATTCGTAGATATTGAGAAACACCCAAATATTTCAGATGGTCGCCATGTTGGATTTTTAAATGTATGTAGGCCTTAGAGTTATGTACTATTACATGAAGAGTATTGTGTAGGTGTATTATTCAAACTTCAATCGCATGATTAGGGCACAAGAAAATAGACACGAGGTTTTAATATTTTGCACAGCTGCCATGTTGCGGTTATGAAAACAATTCAAATAAATTAGATGCCAGTGGATTAAAATTTGTATGAGCATATACCATACCATACCATTCACTGCGCTTGGATGGTTAAATCGCGAGAAACGTCCATTTAAATATTTAAATTTCGCGTCGCCACCATATTGGTTTTGTGCTCACTAGGTTATTGAAAGACCGATAGGTGAACTTATGTTTATAGTCTCCATCAACATACAAAATTTTAGTTTGATTGCCGTCAGATATTAATAGATATTGGGAACCGTTTAAATATTTCGGATGGTTGCCATGTTGGATTTTAATATATGTAGGCCATATTGAGTTATGTACTATTGATCAGGATTATTACGTATGTTCTTTATTCAAAAGTTGACTTCGATCGCATTATTAGGACACAAGAAATAAAAACTTAATATTAAAACTTCGCACAGTCGCCGTCTCGAGGTTATGTAAACAATTGAACTAAATTAGATGTCAGTACATTACAATGTGGAATAAAATTTGCTGTACCACATTGCGCTGCGTTCGGATGGTTAAATCGCTAAACAAGTCTAATTAAATGTTTCAACTTTGTACTTGACAAGTTTTTGAAAGTCGCCTAGATGACGTTCTAATATTGGCGTCTATCACCGTACAAAAGTTAAGAGTGATATCTGTAATAGCTTGGGAGATATAGAATGCTAGTGAAACATTTAGAACAGCCGCCATGTTAGATTGGTGAGACGTAATAAGATTTGAAGGACACGGTCGGGATTGGCCAGAATAGTACTATGACCCTACCGAGTCTCATTAAAATCGCTTCAGCCGTTTAGCAGTTATTAGGAGTGGGCACGCACACACAGACAAACGGTGATCTCATAAGCCTATTTTCCATTTATGAAAATAGGATAAAATATACAGTATACTGCACCCTTGCGAAGAAGTAATACAAGGTCATACTTCGGTTAGCTCAGTGGTTCTCGAGGGTGGTCCGTCCATTCCCCCAGTATGACCCATATATTTAGGATCTAAGTAACATTATCAACACTTGAAAATAAACTCAAAAGTCAAAACACAAAACATATTTATCTGTAACTAAATTTGGCGCAACAAACACTAAACAAAATGAAATACATTAACATACAAATCAAATACTTGTCCAAAATGAACAAGTAATAAATCATAAAAATGCAATAACTCAATATAAACAAGGTTCCAACCGAATCTACAGTCCCTAGTTTCACTTCCATATGGTCCTTTCCACTGATGTTAGTTATGAGTTCCAAACGACTCCAATTAAAATCTTTGACAACTTAAATAATTTATTTAAAGTTAAATAACTTTCCTTTCTAGCATTGGGTTATTATTTTTGCGTACAACCTGCATTTATCTTTACATGAAATGACAATAACAATTTCAACCAGGTTCACTTAACTTACAAATTTTCTCTCTCTTTCTCTTTAAGACTGCCTTTCTTGGGGCGGTCGTGCGGTTCTTAAGTACACCAATTACTGAATTGCTCAAATAAACATTAGGCTACTCCCCGCATTATTTATATTTGCGATAAACGTAAGAACCTCTTTGTTCTGATATGTCACACATAGGGTTTTAGTTATATTTTAGGACAATGATTCCTATTTTAACGGCATCTGAATACGATATTACCAAGGGAATCTGCTTATAATTAGGTCACGGGATTAAATCTCCGAATCACTTTCTAATATATTACAAGTTCATTAGCCTTGTTGTACAAAATACCATCTGGTCTCCGGCCCAATCAATAAACTGGCTGGCGACCCTTCTTCTAATGTGCGGTGTCCTTGACAGGATTTATTGCCTCGAGACGTGCTGTCTGCTCGGGAGATACTGGGGTTCATTTGGCTAGCTACACTCCTTCATTCAAAAAGCTTTTAACATTTAGCCCTAGGCATTTATTTAACGCGACTATCATATCAGCCGATAATTACATCGTGCAGGCAAGGTAGTCAATGTATGGATATCCGCATTGCTTGGTTAGAGGAACGAGAATTATGTATAAGGGACATTTAACTGATATGGCCCACGGCTCACGTAAAATCCAAACCTAGGGATGACCCATCTTCGGCGGACTCGACGATACTTAGCTTGGAGCGCGAACATTTAACCTCTGCCCTCCATGTTTCTGCAACCTACAGGGCGGTATTGTATTCAGACCCCTGAGCGCAGTTACAACAACATTGCTCCCTTCATGACAACACATTTACCTTCGTCTCACTCAACCACAGACAACTCCATCCACCATTAAATCCTTCCTAGTGTCATTTATAGCCATCTTAGGATTCTATACTTATTTTACGCTTCTATCAGCGTACTAATCAAATTCTGTAAAGCATTTTGAAAATAATTTCTTATTTCCACAGCCGTTCTTACACTTTCCCATGTTACCTTGAATTTACAATATTTATCCCCACAAATTTTAAACTTTAAACATCTATCCAACACTTTCTATTCTTTCACTTAAGAGAATTTCACATTTTATTATTCTGCAGTATACAAATCACTGGTTAATTAGCATACTTTCATTACAGTATTACCGACCCACTGAGGTCTTTATTAATTTACATATATTTATTCCGCTTCCTAACGTTCATATCCGTTTTTTCCCATTACACACTTCTGTTTTTACATATCATTTCTTTCCCTTTTAATGTGTGACATAATCAAACCGTTTAAATCCGCACAACCCCACAAATAAACTCATAATAAAAAGGCGGAATTTACTTCTCTTCCGGTGGTCTGGACCAATGGTTTATGAGAACTGGTTTGCCCATCATCTGTGGTTTTGAACAGCCATCTCCAACACGGAGACACTTTTCACACAAAACATCACTTTGCACATATTAAGATCACTTATCTTCCCTTTCATAGGGTAATTTAGCATACTAAATACACTAATACACTTACAAATATTATATAAAATTTATATAAACACGTGAAAATTATTATTTTACACTTTGATTTCACCATTAAGCATAGATTAATGCTTTCTTTTAACACTGGCGGTTTAACTTTCTTCAAACGTTATCTTTTCCATCTGTCTCCTTCAAGAAATGTAGGCTTTTTTTTTTGGACAGAGATCTATCCTGATCCTGCACACTGGCTTGAAAGTTAAGGAAAGTCTCGATTCTCCGGTGAATTATCCTCGATTTATCCTATGGGCCATTGAAAGTCTCTAGTTAGTAGGAATAAAAGACCGATTCTGGCACAGGGGCTAATGGGCAAGATGGCTGTCACGCGCAACCAGCCCTATGTTATTCTTATGGAGGGGACAGTCATAGCTGGTGCAAGGGCTAATGGGCAAGATGGCCGCCACACCCTGAGACAGTGGATGACGTCACAGGGAGAGTTCAGCTGTGTAGTTGGTAATGGAATATTTATTATTATTATTATTATTATTATTATTATTATTAGGTAATTATTGATTGATCATGTACAATCAAGACTAGCCGTATATTGTCCACCTCTTGGTGTAGTGGATAGCATTCTTAGCTGTTGCACGGAGGCCCGAGTTCGAGTCCTGGCTCTGTCAAGAAATTTAATTTTGGGCTGAGGGTTGAAACGGGGTACACTCAGCCTTGTGAGGCAAAACTAAGATGAGGTGGGTTTAATTCCTACCTCAGTCATTCTAAGAGTGTTTTATATGGTTTTCCACTTCTACTCCAGGCAAATGCAGGGGCATATCTTAACTCACGGCCACGGCCGCCTCCTTCCAATCCTCATCAAAATTACAAGTTCACACACTAATACAGCCATTACAATAGCACAGGTTATCAACGTGTTTTACCATATTCTAACAAAATGAGGTAGGTTAGTAGAACACATACTAAGACATCTAGGAATAGCAAGCTCAGTTATGGAAGGAAGTGTTGAGGACAAGAACTGTAGAGGTAGACCAAGGTTAGAATATGTGAAACAGATTGTATCGGATTCAGGGAGTGGTAGCTATGTAGAGATGAAACGATTAGCTCAGGACGGGGAGGCATGGAGAGCTGTGGTAAACCAGTCAAAGATTGAAGACCTAAACACACATTACACGCACGGCGATGTATATATAAAAATGATTACAATGTACAGTAGGCCTTGCCCGACCTGACTTGATAAGAATACACCGTAGCTTGCAATAAGTGTTACGTTACACTTCCGCCAAAGCAGCAGCTGGCTCTACTGTGAGTGTGTGTATGTATTAAATAAATTTATCGATTTGATTACTCAGACAAAACACACACTAAAGTATAGTATACTGGGCTAAATGGTCACAATATTGCAAGGCTCATAAAGAATCAACAACAAAAACAATGACAACGATGACGACGACAACAACAACTAATATTCATGAAACATCTCTTGGTGTAATGGCTAGTATTCCTGTCGGTCACCTATCAAGTCAGGGTTTGATTCATGGCTCTGCTAACAAATTTAATTCAGGTTTGAGGGCTGCAATGGGATACACTCAATCTTATGAGACAAAACTGAGAAGATGTGGGTTAGACTTTTACCTCAGCCATTCTGGAAGTAGTTTTCTGTGGTTTTCCACTTCTACTCCAGACAAACGCTGGGATATATCTTAACTGAAGGCCTGAGCCGCCTCTTTTCAATCCTCATCAGAATTATAAATACACACACTAATACAGCCATCACAATGATACAGGTTATCATACAAATTCCACACTCACCAAGTACACGGAGCTATATGGCCACGATGTCAAAGCCCCCTCAAATGAAACGACAGCAACTAATGAAATATTAATGTCCACCTCGTGGTGTAGCGGCTGGTAATCTTGAATGTCACCGCTAGGCTTGGTTTTAATTCCTGGCTTTGCCAAGACATTTAATTCAGGTCTGAGTGCTGGAACGGGATACACTCAGTCTTGTGTGAAAAGAGAAGGGTTTGATTCCCACCTCAGTCACCTGGAAGTGGTTTTAGGTGGTTTCCACTTGTTATTTAGGTGAATGCTGGGATGGTTCCTAAATTAAGGCCACGGCAGCCTCCTTTCCAATCCTCATCTGAATTACAAGTACACACACTCTTACTGTCATTACAATAGCACAGGTTATTAAGTTTTTTTAGCATATTCTAACAAAACACAAGAGATAGGTTGGTAGAACACATACTAGGAACCCCGGAATAGCAAGCTTAGTTATGGAAGGAAGGGTTGATGACAAGGGTTAGACCAAGTTAGAATATGTTAAACAGATTGCTTGAATGTAGGTTGTGGTAGTTATGTTGAGATGAAACGATTATCTCTGGAAGGTATGGAGGACTGCATTAAAACCGTCAAAGACTGAAGACTCAAACATCACCATATAAAATTGTTAACACTCACCTGTATTGGGATTCGCTTATCCATGGAAGACAACAGTAGGTCTTTAGCAAAACCAACAATATTAGGAAATCCGACGCTTAGAGTGCCAAATTTTAACAACATGTAGGTGACTAACTTCAGAAGATGTAAAAACATTTGTATTCAACACACGGGGTGAGGGGGGGCTCATGACACAAATGCCCCTTAACCTGAATGCACTTACATAAATGACAGAAATATTTCTTTAACAAGTCTGGAACTCTCACAAGACTGAACTGATGTCTCTACCATGCACGACATGCACTGTTGATGACTTTGCAGTAATTTACTGTAATCTGTTTCCGCTTGTATACAATCTGTTCACATTGACTCTTAGTAGCAGCAAACTAAGACACTTTATGCTGTATTGGTTAACAGTTTAGTCGGCCTCGTAGTGTTAAGGTAGCGGGCTTGCCTCTCACTCAGAAGCCCCGGGTTTGATCCCCCGGCTTTGTCAGGGATTTTAGAATCTGATTTGAGGGCTTAAATGCGGTACCCTCAGCGTTGTGAGGCAAGACAGGGAAGAGGTGGGTTTAGTTCACACATTAACCAAACATGGACGGGTTTTTCTTTGGTTTCACACTTTAACTCTAGACAAATACTTGTTGTTATTCCTTGGCCAACACTAGCTCTTTCACAAAACTGACCAAATGTATTATCACTGTAACCGCATTTGGGGACTTTTTTGATCCTGCTATAGTTTAATGGTAGATGATAATTATTTCAACCTAACTCATAGATAGCTCTTTACCTGTTATAAGGCACTGTCAAGATATTTTAAAATTAATTTAAATTTACCAAAATGCTCTAGGCAGGATGACTGATATGACTTAAAGTTTTTATAGTCTGAGTGCACAAGGCTGATGGCTATGATATCCCAAGTTTATTACCAAACGGGGTTAATGAGTGATTTACTGATATACTTTTTATCTTACAACAGAGTCAAGTAAATGGGAATAAGTGGCCATGATGTGTAACACACTTAGGTACACTGAGCTAATTACCATGATTCCCTAACTTTATATTATGAATTAAACACTCGAAAGTGAATGGAGCTGATGCCCACGGTACACAACACATTTGACTACATTTGACTACACATATGCGCACACACATTAACTGCATAGGACAGATAATTGAGTTTATACAATACACTAACAAGCAAATGATATGCCGGAACGAAACTACAGTCGCTACCAGCTATTTCTGTAAGACATGAAATGTCTGCAGGCCTTATTTGAATTATAAACAGATAACACATACTAATACAGCCATTACAATTAACACCGGTTATCAGACAAATTCTACACACATTCAAAGTACACGGGGCTACATGACTGCGTTGTATCAACCCCTACTTACCCTGTTGTCATTGCTCTGTACCAGCAATTAATGTGACATTCTTATAACAGGTTTAGACCTATATGTTTGTGGTGATTACTATACCTAAGGCTTGATGGGTGTTGGTTAGGTTGCGTATCTCTTAACTAAGCATAAAGAGTTTGATTTACTCTTGGCTAATGTATTATAGATTTTGGAATTAATTCTTACACTCATAGTACCTAGTATATAGGTATTTTTTACTGTCTATCCAGCGTAAGCTTGAAAAGCACACTGACGCCAGGCTTTTTTTTTATCATGATGAATAAATAATTTTCTACAGAAAGCTTGCTTGAGATATCCTTTTCAGAATGGAGAAAACCGCATTAAAATCCATTTAGTGGTTCTCTAGATTACTTGTAACATTTAAGAATCGGGGACTTTGTTTTATACTAAGTAGTGGTTTACCGCCAAACCCAGTTGACAACGGGAGTAACAATACAGTGGTGCACTAAACATAATGATGTAACACACTTAAGTACATGAGGGTTATAGCAATGATATCTAATTATCATGATGGTTATAACGACTTTGATATTGCAAACCCTATAATATGATTTATGTACACTCAAATACGCGGGGTCAATAATTGAGATGTCTCCAAACCTTGACACAATAGTTTACCATGAAGTTATTGGGCCTCATGATACACATTTATGACATGTAAAAGAACCTACCACTACAATTGGTAGTGTGTAACCAAAATTTGTCAGTTATATTTGATTGGTTACAAACACTTTATGCCATTGATACTTTTATATTAACTATGAAGCATAAACTAATGTTTAGTATAGTTCTCTGTTTTAGCTGTTAGAGCTGGGAAACGAATTAAGACTCAAGTGCATCAGCCTATCAATGTTTGCAACATGGTGATGTACCTATAAATCTTTTGGATCATGCTTGTAAAGAACAAGACATTTCTTATTACCATGGTGAACCTGAATTAAGACGTGTGGCTAATAAATTATTATTGCAAAGCTAAACAACGTTTGACAGCCTGTAATGCCTTGGTGGGAAAAGGTTAGCAGTCCTGATTGTGATTAGTGTTATAAAAGGAAAGTTAATGATGAATAGACATGGATATTTAAAATAACTATTTGTATACTAGTGTATAGCCCTACTTAAAAATTACCATTGATGTCAATCAAGAAAACAAAATCTCAAATTGATAAATTTGTATTTGCAAATTACCATGTTCATTATTTAAAAAATATGTAGACAGGCATTCCCCACATTGTATATTTAAAATTTCCATTTCCACTTTACATATTTAAAAAGTTTATTTTAACTTTGCAAAATTTCTTAATGCCAGTGCCCTATTGCAGTAGCGTAGTCTTTTTGTTTCCAAACACATAAAGGCACATGACACACACTACATGTAAGACTGGCTTACTAATAGAGTCTATTTACCACTACATGTTCATGACTTACATATAAAAAACACATTTAGTAAAACTTACTATTTAAAATTGCTATAAGCTTTAAATTCATTTCTCTACCGAGATTGCTATGATCGAACAACAAATGTTAAGTACTCGTGTTATCTCTTTCACTTTTTTACACTTTCTTTGGGAAACAAACACAGCCATTATATTAATAGCTAAACAACATATATTTACATGCATGCAAACCCAAACAAACTTTTAGTTATGAATTTACAATACAAATTGCATTAACAGTGAAAAAAGAATATTTTCTATTGACCATTTTCAATTTAAATAGCCACATGCAACACAAAAAGTGTCTTTTCGCTATCTGGCGGTGACTATTAGAACTACCTGAACGACCAGCAAGGTAACTAGCGCTCCATATCAACATTACTGAACGACCAGTATGCTATCTATCGGCCGATATCAACACTCACTCAACTACTAGTATGCATTCCAACAATGAACACATTTGTTCATATCCACTAACAATACACACAGCGGGTTTGCTTTATCGTTTAATACAAAAATATATCTTGTTTAAATAATGTAACAAAAAGTTAAATGGCGCAATTGTATGGGAATGATGCATTACCTAAAATGTAATACTATGCAAGTGTTTAACATTTTACAATAGGCTTGTATTGAAGGATTATGTTGGTGGCTTATGGTGGTTTATGGTGGTGGCTTATGGTGGCTTATGGTGGTGGCTTATTTTTGGTGGTTTATGTTAATACCTTATTTGTAATGGCTTATTTGACAAGTTATTTTTGTCAATGCATTTAAAGGATTTTCCTATTGATCATGGAAAGTATCTCAGCCCTTTTTATAGCAGAATAATGCTTACCGCCATGTTTGTAAGCAACAACAACACACTAAAATTCTAAAAAATCCAAAGTACTCTAGGGTTAATCATTGACTCTCAACTATTACTCTTACCTCTATCCCACGCCTAGTCATAAAAAATGGGAAAGTAGGCTAAATGTTTAAACTAAAAAAAAATCATATAATGTCATATGTTAACTCTTACACTTACCTCTATCCCATTCCCAGTCCAAAAATAGTGTATTTTTCAATTTTTTTTAAACAATATTGGGAAAGTAGGCTATATGTTTATACTAATAATCCTAAAAAGTTATATGTTAACTCTTACACTTACCTCTATCCCACTTTCATTCGAAAAATAGTGTATTTTTCAAATTTGTCTAAAACATATTTTCAAAATGGTTTATAATTTGGAAATTAACAATTTTACAAAAATGTTTGTTTGTCATAAATCAATAGCCTTCTAACTGTAAACCAAGTCCCAGGGCAGTAGGATAGAAACAAAAAAAGTTCAATTTTGATAGTAGGCGATATTTCCTAAATTAGGAATTTTACAAAATTGTTCGTTTGACATAAATTAACGGTCTTTACCCCCTCTACCCCCATTCCAAATAACAAGTCTCTAAGACTAAAACTGTTCAGTAGGGGGATGATGAGAGTTCTAGATTATAGCCTACCTTCCGACGAAGTTTGCCGATATCTCCCGAACGCCTGTTCGGGGATTTTATGTGTGACATATCGTAGGACTCTGGGTGACGCCCTTGTTCTTATGGAGAACGTTCCCCCCCCCCCCAAATAAAAACTACCCCTACTAGTGGGTGAAATAGAAATTTTCGTCCTAGAGACTTGAAATTTATTTTGGGGTAGAGGGATAGGGACCTTTCATTTATGTCAAATAACCTTTTCTGTAAAAATCTTAGTTTCCAAGTCTCAAGGACGAAAATTTCTATTTCACCCCCTAGTAGGGTTAGTTTTTATTTAACAGTAGTTAACAAGGAAATCCAAGAACTGAAGATAATGAAAAGTGATATTAGATGCCGATCACATCTCAGAAAGATACTTAAATAGAAAAGTTTTCAGGACAGACCACCCTGTATGAAAATTGGCATCATCTGGACTAAAGAGAGAAAGGAGAAACATAGCCAGAGAATGTGCGAATATCGGGCAAACATCAAGTCCCTCGCCAAGCTGAAAAGTTGAACGTCGTTGTCCTTAGCTGGCCCATCCGAAAGGAGAAGAACAAGAAGAAACCAATGAAGTAATGCAAGCCGGTAACCATGATAACAGTAGGCCTATAGCAAGAGGTGACATCCAACTTTCCATCTATTTCTGAATGAAGCAATGCCACTCAATTTATTAAATTTCTGTGAACGTTTGCAAATGGCTATATGGTTATCGTGGAATTAAACATAGACTGTAAAATTCAACAATGCGATTAAGGGGGTCAAGGGAACCCTACAATTTTTACACGTGACTTACAAGTGCGATATGCGATATGTTGTACAGAAGGTCTATTATATCTCCAAACAGAAACATTATTTTCAAAAATTCCAGGATTGGAATAGTGTCTTTGCAGCTTTTGGGAATTTGGGCCATTGGAGGCTAAAAATTTCGAATTCTCATGCAACACAAGTCTTTATAATTTATTAAAGGGGTCTTCCTGGGGATGGGGACTTTCCACAACGGTGAGGGTCAGTTTTAATTTGACATATATTGCGTTTTGTTTACGAGGTTTTCAATATTATTTTCACGTCAGGAAGTACACGATAGGTGAATTTAGTTTGAGAGCACATTTTAACTAATCATATTTTTGTCGACAAACGGGTTCATCGTGAAGATGATTTTGTTTGATACTGTGTTGTTGATATATCTTTATGTTTATGTGCGCCTATAATTCATGTTCGGATGCTTGGAGCATCATAAAATTAGGTATTTTAACAATGAGTCAATACACCAATCATTTAGAAAACTCTTCAACGTACTTCTCATAGAAGGGTGGATATAAGGAACAACTTTTCAAAATAAATGCTAAAATAGGCGAAACATTAAAATTATCCTAGAAGGACGACCATAGCATATGTTGCGCTTCTCAATGTGTGACACAAAACTAGGAAGTCTATAAAGGGTCTCCGAAAACCACATTTTATGGCCCTTAAATTAACATTGTCTGCGATATACCCAGAAAACCAACTTCGTTCTGATCAACTTCTGAAGGAATGACAAGCCCATAACCATTGTAACAGTAGCTCAATTGATAACGTCTGGTTATTAATACCGAAGACCGTTCGAAGAGCGGGTACTTCTGCTAGTAAGTGTATATATTTTAAATATCATCACCCAGATACTTGTAGATATAGATTAATAGCCTAAGTGTAATGGATCTGATGATGATCACTTGACGATCGAGACTTGTCATCCAAGTGTATTTATTAATCTTATGATTGTTGGTTTCTTAGTTTAGGAGCTGCGACAATGCGGTCATGTAGTCCCGTGTACTTTGGGTGTGTGTAGAATCTCTCTGATAACCGGTGTTAGTTGTGATGACTGTATTAGTGTGGGTTATCTGTTTTTAATTGGAGCAAGGACAGTAGACGATAATTTCAAGTAGTTCCTACATTCGCTACCAAATGCTACCGTCCACGACACCTAGCTGTGAACTTGGCTACTACTAGATGCCATCGCAACCAGCGCCTGGTGACGAACGTTGGAACTTAAGAGCATTAATCAAACCTAACCTACAAATTTTGCTTCACATACGTTTAGTTAGTGGAAGGTTCTTTTTCATTCCATAAATCTATGGCATGGGCCCGCCGACATTACTTCCCCTCCGAAGGAAGGCATACTGAGGGATTTTTAACGTTCTTAAAAATTCTGACGACTCCAGCCGGGTTTGAACCCGCGACCTTGGTCATAGAAGCTCAACATGCTACTGACTACGCCACCGAAGCCGCTAATCTTATCAGGTTTAAAGAAACACCCATTGGAATCGGGTACACTCGTGTTGAACGATTGAAAAGCATTCATTCCAATTATTCTACGTAATATGTCGTAGCTGTTGGAGTTCCACCCAGATGTGCCGATTGGGCGCGTCGGTACACCTGTCTTGTGGGACAGGAACTACTTGCTATGTCCCATTGCAGTGCTTTTTGGCTAAATGAGCTATCGAAATTAATGATTTGCAGTCGGTCAACACCATTATGGGACTTAAGGGAACGAAGACCACGGAGGTCCGGGTCCTATTCCCACCTCTGCAATTATTTCGCTTCAACTCCAGGCAAATGATCCGTATCTCAAGCCCACGGCAGCCTCCTCAACTGAATTACAAATGTACTCTACTACAGCCATCACAATAACAAGTGGGAGTGAAGATTCAAGGAGAAATAATTCCAACTCTGAGATTTGCTGAAGACATCGTCATCTTGGCCGACACGCCTGAGGATTTGTATGAGTTTTTGAATGGTATGGACTCCGTCTTAAGGAAAGAATATTCATGATGAAAATTAATAACTGTAAAACAATAATATTGGCGAGCAGCCGAAATAAATCAGAAACCTCTATGGACATCCAATTGGCAGGGGAAAAGCTGAAGGAAGTAGGAGACTTCTGTTACGTAGGAAGCAAAATAACCAGTGACGGACGAAGCAAAGAGGATATAAAAAGTAGGTTGGCTCAGGAAAAAAAAGCATTTCTACAAAACAGGAATCGGTTCACATCGAATATTGCTTTAGGTGTTAGGAAGTCTTTTTTGAAAGCCTTTGTCAGGAACGTGGCGCTCTATGGAAGTGAAACTTGGACTGTTGGTGCAGCAGCAAACAGGAGAATTGAAGCGTTTGAAATGTTGTGTTACAGGAGAATGGTGATGATCAGATGGGTAGATAGGGTTACAAACGGAAAGGTATTACGACGAGTGGGAGAGGAGAGATGTTTCTGGCGACTGCTAGTGAAGAGAAGAGATAGTTTGCTAGGACACATACTAAGACACAGAGGAATAGCAAGCTTAGTTATGGAAAGAAAGGTCGAGGACAAGAACTGTAGGGGTAGACCAAGGTTAGAATATGTTAAAGAGATTGTCTTGGATGTAGGGTGTGGTAGTTATGTAGAGATGAAACGATTTGCTCAGGACAGGGAGGAATGGGGAGCTGCATAAAACCAGTCAAAAGACTGAAGACTAAAACAACAACAACAGTGGACACATTCTATATACACCAGGAGAAGTGTACCATGACCCACACACTTGCAGACGTAGATTTAATAGCCTAAGTTTAAAGGACCTCATGATGAAGATGATGGACAAGATAGAATACAGGCACATGGCGAAAGGACGAGGAAGTTTTGAGAAGATAAGAAGAACAAGAAGACCAATGCTAAATAATGGTTCGACGTGCTCCTTAGATAAGGTTGCCCGACCTTCCGTTTTACCCGGGACATCCGTTATTTCTAGTTTTATTCCGTTTCTTTTTGGTTAATTTGAAAATATATTCAATTTCGTACCAATTTTCAAATGTCCCGCTTCAGAATTGATTGTAATAACTAGCTTTGTTTTCTGGTGATACAGGTGCAAGTTTGCAAGAGAAAATGATATCTATGTCTGTGTTACATAGATGGGTACATGATATAGATTTATTAGGGGCAACAAAATTAAGGGATATCTTAGGCCTCTTACACAAGGAGCCGCCATGGCTGCGCCACCACGTCTTTAAATATTTTCTCTAGCCACCAAACACGCCACCAGCCATGAGCCAGTCTTGAAATGGAGATGGATGATGCAGCACTTGCTGTTTTTCTATATATCAGGTTATGTAAACGCCGAAAACGGGGAAATAGAAGATTTTGGGTTCACCCACTTTTGCAGGATCGGTCAACAAAAGGGATATTTTGTACTCTTCTTTTGCAGGGTTCAATATTGATCTTAGAAAGAATCCAGTCTAAATTTTCACTTTCCTGCGAATTAACATTTCATCTTTTGATGAGCTACTGCAGAGTTTAAAAGGTCAACTGACCGGTGTGGACACAAATACGAGAGATAGATCACCTCCTGAGGAAGAATTCCCTGTTTGCGAATTCATCAGCAGTCATATCCCTTACAACAGGTCTCGATTGCATTAAGGATGTGAATTTATCTGTGTCGAAATCACTCTTTCCTTGTACGATATCCAGTTTTGAAACTAGCAGATAATCCACACGTCTGGCCTGGCCGCATAGAAAGTCGCGCCTAGTGTTATAAAAAGCTCCGTTTGACTCAATGTAAACATGTGGTGGCGCTGCCAGCTTGGCCGCGCCAAAAATCGCATTGCCTACTACCACCAATTCCGGCCGTGCCTCCAGGGGCGCCACCACCACCACCACGTGTGAAAGAGACCTTAGTCCTTGTGAAGTTAATACTCAGCATTTTCCCCTCCAATGCTTTTACGGAGAGAGATTTTTCTATCATGAATATCAAATGTAGAGATTATAGAAACTGAAGCTTCATTAGTTTGATAAAACAAGAATTGTTCACATATTACAATTATGACGAAAATGGTAGTGAGCTTTATGAGAAGGTAACTTACAAATAAAACATCCTTGCAAAGGGTCGTTCAAATGAAAAGCATTTGTTAGTTGCTGGTGTCATAGCCCTATATCATATGTCAGCAATATCTAGTTTTAATTTTGTGTATTTGATTATGTAATGCTTACTTAATACCTAAGTGTATTATTCATTACAATATTTAACAAACTTGATAAAAAACAATGTTTTAGGTCGTTTGTTCCGTTTTTTTTAATTTTTGAAATCTGGCAACCCTATCCTTAGAGGACCAATAAATTGGTCTCCTGAATTGAATTACATGTCATTTGAAGAGTTGTTGTTGTTGGTGTCAGGGGAGTATATACAATTTTTTCTTGTTATTTGGAATGAGGGTAGAGGGGGTAAAGACCGTTAATTTATGTCAAACGAACAATTTTTTAAACACTATCCTGGAAAATTGTGAGTATTCTCAGGGGATTGTCACCGCAAAATACCCAGAAATTTCAACCAATATCTTAGAGCATAAAACTTTGTGCAATTAATTTAGATAAGAGTTAATTTTAAAATTCTAAGTTTGTATAGCCTACAAATTAGTGGCAATACAAAAATAGTTGTGAAATACAACACAACACAAAAACAACATTTTATACTTAATGAATTTTGATTTATGGCCTAAGGAGTATGAATATATGTCAATTCATTAAGCAGAGAGATAAACAGGTTTTTTTAAACAAATTGATAATTTATTTCCTAAAAGTATCGTACTGTGGATTTTTCAGTTTTGCCTCACATGGCTGAGTGTACCCCATTCCAGCGCTCATACCAGAATTAAATTTTCTTGGCAGAGCCGGGAATCGAATTTGGACCTCGGAGGCGGCAGCCAAGAATGCTAGCCACTACACCACGAGGTATTCTAATTTCAATCTTAATATTGTTTATAACTTAGCCAATAAGTTAAGATTAGGGTACAACCAAATTTACAATTATTGTATGCTTATACCACAGTGCGTGAGTGGTCAACGTGTCGGTCTACTAACCCCAAGCTTGCAGGTTCGCTCCTGGCTGTGGTAAGTGATTTTTGAAAGGCGGCAAAATTTTCGACACCATGTCATACGATGTTGGCATGTCAAAGAACCCATTTGAATTCAGTAGGCCATGTTCATAATGGCAAAATAAATCTCGGGAGTTTTCGCCAACACAAAGTTTCTCATTTCTCTACTAGAAAGCGCTATAGTGTTCAAGGAGCTTAGATATCTAACCTCCTTGACTTTCATAGTGCTTCAAGAAACAAAGAAATTCGACATGCAAGCCACCTATTGGGTGTCAAATAACAAAGCTTGCACCCGGCACCCGAGGCCGTACGATATTATTATTATTACTAGAGCAACACTTTCTTAATGTTATTGGCTCTTTTCGGTGGGCGGGGGGAGGGGGGGTTGTTTGGGGCGAGGGGTGCCCCCACAGCTCCCCCTTATATGCCCCTGGTTGTTGTTGCTGTTAATTCGTCTAAGGGTTTGTGGCGTTTTGGGCATCAGCTCCGTATACTTGGGTGTTTCTATATTTCTGTTTTAATTGTAGTAGTGTGTGTAATTATGGAGCAGGTTCCCCTGAACATGAAATAAGGTACTACCCAGACATTTACCTCGGGGGAGTGTGGAAGAACTCAGAGTGAAATTCACACTGGGCTGAGTCGCTATCAGAACCGGCATTGGAACCTCCGGTCTCTGGACTTACAGCAGCTCCCCATCACGGTCGTGATTAAACACGCATGGCTACGACGCGGGGTATATAAAGAACCATGAGGTATAACTCACCTGCTTTCTGGTGTGACGAGCGCAGGTAAACTAACTCAAGCCACTCTCTCCTGTCCTTTTTATACGGTACACCCTTTGTGCCCGTGCGTAACCTTGCGTACTTGGTGACGTCGTTTGGAGCGACTAATGACTGGTTGGTTATCTGCACACTGAACTTAAGGCGGGTATTATTTGTCTTAGAGGCGGAACATCGGCCTAATCAGCTTATCAGTACAGGTGATGAGTGGCATAAATATACCCACCCATTTTTGTATCTTATATTTCTCGTTCAGTTTAACTTAGCACCCTTGAAATTGAAGTTTCATAAAATAATAATAATAATAAATCCTTTTCTCTATTGGGAATATTCTACAATCCTGTAGTTTTCCTTCAACCCAAAAAATACTCTACTCCTCCACAAATTTCGGTCTTCAGCATCTTCCTCGGTTAAGTCTCTGGTAGCCATGCTTCTCTTTACACCATCCATCCATTGTCCTCTTGGTTTACCCCATTTCGGTTGGCCTTCAGCTTGCCAATGTAACATTAAATTTGGAATTCTGCTATTCTGCATCCTTTTCACATGTCCAAACCATTGCAATCTTCTTCCTTCAACCTCTTCTAGTACATTTTTTTACCTGCATCATTTCTTTGATTCTCGTATTTCTAATGCGTGAAATTATTTAGGCTACGATATGCACACTTTCCCCCATACATTCAGACATAAATGTTATAGCCTACGTGTGATGGGTCTGATGATGATCGCTTGACGATCGAAACCGGTCATTCAAGTGTATTTATTAACTTCATGTTTTTTTTTCAAGTTTAGGGAATAACGCATTTCATTTGAGTACATCGTGTTGACCGACTGAAAAGCATCAAACATTCATTTACTAAGGCAACACAGAAAATGGCTTTACACACCATAATAATAGTAATAATAATAATAACACACTAACACTACTACTATTGGTACATTGGATTTGTGTGGGGATTCGCCTAGACACGGCACAAACCTAGAAGAGTTGCTGAGTTTTAATTCACTGGCCGTGAAATCCAATATACCATCTTTTTGGAAGCCTTCATAGGGAGGTTATGGCTGCTTGCGCTTTTAGTTCTCGCAGTCAAGTGGTGCAAGTGCACCTAATATAAAGGGAGGTGGCGCGTAGTTCGTTACTCCTGTGGGGGTCCGGGCGGGGACTCCAAGAGCCCGTCTATGAACCAGCTTGGTGTCCTAGGCGAAATCCCACACAAGACACGGCACAAACCTAGAATAATTGCTGAGTTTTAATGCACCGTGAAAGCCAATATGCCATCTTTTTGTAAGCCTTCATAGGGAGGTTATGGCTGCTTGAGATTTTAGTTCTCGCAGTAAAGTATTGCAGTTGCACTCTTTATAAAGGGAGGTAGCGTGGGGGTCCGGGCGGAGACACCATGAGCCTGCTGATGAGCCAGTATGTTGTCCTAGGCGAATCCCCACACATGAGACGGCACATACCTAGAAAAATTGCTGAGTTTTAATTCACCGGCCGTGAAATCCAATATACCATCTTTTTGGAAGCCTTCATAGGGAAGTTAAGGCTACTTGATCTTTTAGTTCTCGCAGTTAAGTAGTGCAGTTGCACTCTATATAAAGGGAGGTAGCGCGCAGTTCGCTACTCCTGTGGGGGTCCGGGCGAAGACACCAAGAGCCCGCTGATGAGCCAGCTTGGTGTCATAGGCGACACCCCACACAAGACACGGCACAAACCTAGCAAAATTGCTGAGTTTTACTACTACTAATCATAATAATTTGTTAATATTGCCCCATTGAAATGGCTAAGGCAGACATTTTCCCATTTCTAATCATGCTGATGGATTTGCGCCAGGATGAGATCGACCTTGCTACGTCGAGTTCCCAAGGGCGACATCGCCACTCAGTTTAACACCCATTAATATTGAAGCAACAATGACAACATTTGTGGTAACTCTTCGCCAAATGAGCTACAGCAGTGCCTAACTATTATACCGTACATTGTATTCTAGACAATAAGAGAAGTGTGCGAACACTTGTGGAACAGGTGTTGGACCCTTTTGAAACTCTTCCTAGCCATTGTATTTAGCAGAGTAAATACAGAGGTGGTTAATAACGATGCCACGTCCCAACACGTGTCTGAAAACTTTCCAGAGTACTTTATCGTGGTTAGAAGTAAGCAAATATGCAATAACAATAATAATAATAATAATAATAATAATAATAATAATAATAATAATATAGCCAATGGTCAATATCCTTCAACTAGTGGCTTCGGTGGCGTAGTTGGTAGCATGCCCAAGGCCGCGGGTTCAAGCCCAGCCCAAGTTGTCGGATTTCTAAGAGCATTAAAAATCCCTCAGTGTTCCTTCCTTCGGAGGGGAAGTAAAGCCAGCGGTCCCATAGATTTATGACATGTAGAAGAATCTTCCACTAACTACACTTGTGGAAGCTAAAATGTGTAGGTTAGTATGATAACGCTATATTAGTTCCAAAGTGCGCCGCGTGGTGCTGACTGCAATGGCATTTAGTAGCCACGTCCATAGCTAGGTGTCGTGAACGGTAGCATTTAGTAGCAAAAGTAGGAACTACTTGAAATTATCGTCTGCAGTCATTCTACTTGAATCACAGATAACACACACTAATACAGCCATCACAATTAACACCGGTTATCAGACAAATTCTACACACACCTAATGTACACGGGGCTACATGACCGCGTTGTTGCAGCCCCTAAACTAAGGAACCAACCAACCAAATTATAACTGCAGAGTCATCTGACCGGAGGTCCTGTACTCGTCAGAATTCGTCAAGAAGAACAAAATAGGCTTGGTCAAAAGACTGGAGGCTAAAGGAAAGGAACTTTTGAGAACGATCTTGAGTCCCGACAAAGACAATGGGGAATATAGAAGACGGCATAACCATGGTTCCAATACTTGAGTGGAGAAGATAACAGACACCTTCCGGAAAATTAGGATTAACTTTTATGGACTTGTACTGCAGAGTAAAGTGGATGAGCCCAGTGAGGCAGACAAAACACATCATTTCTTACTTTCAGGTGAGGAAAACGTTCATTTAACTGGATATTGTTCTGTCCCGGGGGTGAGGGGTTGGACGAACAAATGTGTGAATTGTACAATTTAGGGTGTGCTGTCTAAATGTTTTGAGTTTCCGCTGAGGCGCGGGAACTCCCAGTGTGCGTGAGTAGAGGGATGTTATAACGGTTGAGGGGAGCTCAATGCTCTTGGGGTCGTACTCAAAAGGGGTGCGTTAATTACGAGGAGCTATTAGCCTCTAGAACAACTGCTGCGTGCGAAAAGTTCAATTAACTGCTGAACGCGCAGTTACACTTGGCGGTCGAGTGAGCAGGCGATTCAAGGCTAGTGTCAATGGAAGTGCTTGGCTCTGCAATTCTGTAGTAAACAATGGACTCGGGTAGTACAATGGGTCAGGTGGGGAAGGGGGATGTAAAGCAGTGTGTAATGATAAATTTGTACAATGGTTGGTGGTTTAAGTACTTGCTGGTTTATTACTCCGAGCAATTATTAGAGTGTGTTTGCTTAATTGGAAACGAGTAATGATGTTACATATGCAATCAATGTGTGTGTGTATATTCATTGCTCACTGGGGTTGTGTAATTGTCATCCCCTATATGTTATTGGAAAATGTTCATTGCTCACTGGAGATATATATAATTATCATTCTCTATTTGTTATTGGAATATATTGTCGTATCCATAGGATACACCCTCATCCCCTAGTATTCATACCCCATATATCTATAGCCAAATACATGCCTTCAGGCCATCTCATACCAAATTACAGCACATCTAAAAGCTTAGTACTTCGATAACCCCAAGTAACCTTACGCTTGAACTACATCGACCCCTGCCAGTGCCTCAACTCCTAAAGAATGTGCAATTCTGCGCACGCGACACATCAAAAGGTATAAAGCAGCAGAGAAGAGGTCACTTCAGGTCAGTCAGTCCTTAGTCATACCTAGTGCCTGAGTGCCGGGCCGCTGCTGAGAGCCGCCACGACTACTGCCAGATTGGTGAGTGTTTAGCGAGTACAGTTCCACACACAAACACCTACACTTTCATCCCTTAGTGCTTGTGATGTAATAGCATCTGAATAATTAATAACTGCTCTGCAAATTCCATTAGTACTTCACATTAGAAGTACCCATTAAAACTAGACATCTTAAAGCTAACTTGTATTTTAGTTTATTTCACTAGCTGATAAGATCCTACCCTATTGACCTCATCCCGGTAGGATCCTGATAGTACTTGTTTAATTGTTCCGTGGCTCCAGTAGACAGCCACTTATTATACGTCACAGTGCTTGCATTCGCGTAGTTCGCGTGCTGCCAGCCAGCCCACGTTAGCAATAATACGAGTAGCGGCTCAGCTGTTTAGATCCTTATTTACTAAACCACCCTTCGCTCCGCTATCACACCCTCGAACTACCCAACCAAACTGAAAATTGGGAGTTCTCCTTTCGAGCTGCGTCCACGCCCCCGGACCGCTCAATAACCTACGCCTCCTACACTCGAATCCCAAGCATCCCCCAGGTTCTCATATCTCATCCCCCAAATACTACATTGTAGAGGGCACACACTCAGGTCCCCTACTATTGGAGGAGCGCGCGGTACCGTGACGTTGTCTGAGGACAACGCCCCAGGGGTCACAAAACCAAGTGATTCCGCGGAAAAGATCTCAGATCACCTTTTACAGCCAAGCAAACGCCACCCAGATCGAAAAAAAATTTCAGAGTACGGGTCAGGTATTATTAATTAACCCCCCCCCCCCCAACCCCCCCCCCCAGACAGGTATAGGGCTTTGATAAATACCCTTATACCGAGGTCAGCCATCTGCACCCCCCATAACAAAAAAAAACAATTATAAGCCACAGGCTCAGGGAATGTCGGTACTATTGAAGGAAAACCTTTCCTCCATTTATGCTAGCTCCCCAAAGTAAGGTTAGGTACAAGGTTAGGGACACTGTCCATGACCTGGCCGCTAGTACCAAACCCTTACGACCTAAGATCCGTGTTCAAACCGCGGACTTATTATCTGAACACAACGCAGGCCAATTGCTTGCCGAGCTTGAAAACGCAGCTCTAGAGATCAGAGTAAGGTACCCTAACGTAATACCACATATCCCTCCTCTCACACGAGCACAGGCACAAAACGCTCGAGATCGTCCTCAGATAGTTACACTAGCGAGGAACTAACCCCCACATTGCCTTACAGTATATTACAGCAGATTAGTGCCACAACAAACTTATAACGGTTTACACGTGCTTTTACAACAACTAGGGGAAACTGAACAGAGAGCATCGAACGGTGGGCTCCTCGCGGATTTCCAAGCCATCGCGTTGACATTAGGAGAAAATATCAACAAGGTACATTCCACGATACAGACGGTCCAAATTGACCATAATTTATCGCTGGATAATATTCAGGGAACTGAACTACCTGACCTACAACACGTTCCACAGTCTACCCCAAACGAGCCAGGAACCTCACGGGATAGGGGTTCACATATCACGCCTTTGGCACTAGCTAACCTCTCATACAACCTCGAACGATCTAACGCTTCATTACTTAACGGCAACCTAGATAGCCCAATCAATCTCGCCCCCTTAAGCAACCCCGAGATGTCATACAGCGCAAACATGGCCATGCCAGCCAAATATCCCATGATCCACCCCCTAGATATTCAGGGCATAAACAGGACCCCGAGAAATATCTCACGGCGTTCAACAGAACGGCCAAAATTAACAGCTGGTCAGATGACGATAAGAAACGTCTCTTACCGGACTACCTTATCAAATCAGCACTAACATGGTTCGAGGTGAACGAGACCACGTTAGCTGATGCCACATGGCAACAACTGTCCGCAGCCCTAGTGCGCGAATTCCAACTCACACCTGATGAGGAAGATTTGTACGACAAACTCAGGGAACGAACACAGGGTCTTACGGAAACCTCACAGGCTTACATCAATGCCAAGCCCTTGATGTGTGAGAAATACAATAGGGAGATGTCTGATAGACAGAAAATCCGTCTAATTATGCAGGGCCTTAAGCCGTCAATAGAGGATGCGTCTTGCGAAGCCAGACGGTAGTAGAGCTCCAAGAGAATATTAAATTCATAGAGGCCGGTACCAAACTCACACATAAAGCAGTAGACCAGCATATCCGGACGGACAACTCGGACCTGCATCAACAAAGACACGACTTAACACAGCAGATGCAGGAAATGCGAATCACTGATATACACAGTGACACAAGGGGACGCCCACATAGGGATGATCACGATGATGGATGGCAATCGCCCTATAGTGACGAACAGGAGGACTATAGGATCATCACCGGCATCTCCGTGGACCTCCCTACATTAGTTGGCATAATTCACCCCCAGCGAGGCAAGCGAACTACCGCCCGCAACGCTGGGAGGATACGCCTCGAAGGGGCAACACAACCCCGCTTAGTCAGACATACCTTCCCTTACAGTATAGGGAAGACATTCGCACACGAAAAAAAACACCCCAAAGTCGCCCCGCTAGCCGCCCCCCACAATATTGGGACGACACACCACGACGGAACGAAGGGCATAATGGACATTTACGCCAAGCGTATACTCCCCCACACCGTAGGCCCAACAATCCCCCACAATAAACGAGGAACGGCCCTAATTATAGAGGACCACCCCCACCGCACAGACAGTACACCCCTGCCCAACGCGAGCTGGGACCGGAGGATTACCCGCTTCCCGACCATTCTCCACGGGGACCCGGACGGTATCCGCCCCAACAAAAAAGACGGAGATTATTACCCGCACCCGCCTACGAACCCCAGCCAGATAATTGGTGAGGCAATGCGCCCAGGGGACAAAAAACTATTAGGGCGGGGAGGGACAGCACCCTCTAAATCGAAAAACCCTCCCCCGCAAGTCACTAAACGAAGCAATAAACCCCACAGCGGGATCCCTATTGGTCAAACACCGGGAAGCATCAGACAGGGTAACCAGCCCTCGCAGAGCGACTGCCATATACGATCCAGCAGGCTGAAGACTTCCCCAACTCCCGCCCGTAAAAACACAGTGCAGGAAATACCTCCCCGATCAGACCTACAGGCACATACGGTCAAAGGGGATGGAAACTGCTTATTTCGAGCGGTCAGCTTCCTGATCCATCAGAAAGAGGATCAGCATAAGGATCTTCGAAATAACGAAATAAAACGGTCATTTATATTATGTCCCATTGGGACGAGTTCAAATATTACCTTGCGGACGGAAACGACACATTATTCCCTAACAAATACGCATATGGGGAATATATGTGCAAAGAGGGAACGCATGCAGGGGCTACGGAAGTTACCGCATTAGGCAAAACAATACAACACAATATCCATGTCTTCACAATGGATAAGATGACGTCCACTCTTTCCACAACAGGATACAATAAACATATTCACCTATTGTTCACGGGAAGTCCAAATGCGGGACATTACAGCCCTCTCACCCAAGATAAGCCACACAAAGCTGAGCCTGCCATCCCACAGAGTAAGAAAGGCTCTGTTGCGTCCGGACAGAAAGCCGGCGGCGACACTACATCCCCTAAGGTTATTAACATCCCAGCCACAGATATGACACACACAGCAATCAACCTTACACCAGTTCCGCCCGCGGGTACAAGCGCACCGTCCACTAAACCAGGCACGGCAAAGCCGGTGGCGTGCATACACGCTACAGCGGATAGTATGACACCACAGGAGATTAGATGCGAACCCAAACCTGCCCGAGCACATAGAAGCTATAGAACACCGAAACCTAGGCCAGGCTTCCAATCCACCCATTCTGAGGAAAATAGAGATTATCTTTCGGTTCAGCGACAATCCAAAAGGAAACTTAGTGTCGCACACGTAACAGTTGGGCAAGACGAAGGGGCATCGCAGCTCACAGTTTTCCCTGACGCAGCCAAACGTGCCCGGTACAATAAAGAGCCCGCCGCACAACGCTCCGTCAGTAAGAGACCCAAACCGACACTGCATACTGCTATTCAGCCCTCAGTCGATAGCAAAATACACATTTCACGGTCTCAAAACTCCACATCACATACAGTCACATACGCGCTCAACAATATGCATATGGCGCATGAGGGGAACACTATCACAGCATTGTCTGTACCCGCCAACATTAACGGGCATAAGATCCACATGTAAATGGATACCGGATCAGCCATATGCTGTATCAGCAGTAGATACATCACAAACGAACACATATACAGGGTGCCTCATCACACACGGCTCGTAGCGGCCAACTCACAGAGTCTTAGCTACCTAGGAATGGCAAATATACGAGTCCAAATAGAATCATTCGAAGCCAGCTACCCTATGTTCGTTATAAACGAGCTATCAGTGCCGGGCATAATCGGTACGAATTTCCTTGCCAAGTTTAACGCAAACATTAATTTCGTTACCTATGAAATGTGCCTGGTAAACGGGGACCTTATAACTACACATCCCGTAACATACGCACGGAATACATACACTTCGCGAGCGCAGCGAGACATATGCGCGCACCAGGTCTCTCCTTTGGTCAAACTACCTCCGCAACCTGGCACAGGTGCCACAAAGACAACAGAGGAACACGATAACACACAGGCATTGACCCCAGAGCAGGATAAATGGTTTACAGACCTCTTAGAGGAGTATAGTGACATTTTTGCTCTTTCACTCGCCGATCTTGAGGTGACCGACTTAATCCAGCACCACGTGGACTTAACCAGTGATGCTCCAGTCCACCAAGCGCCCTATAAAGTTAGCGCTAAAGAAAGAAAGGCCATAGAAACCCAAATTCAGGAGATGTTAGACGCCAATATTATTACACCGGTAGTGTCTAACTACAGCGCCCCAGTGATCCTTACTCGAAAGGCAGATGGCTCGCACCGGGTTTGTACCGATTATCGGCGACTAAACTGCCTGATTAAGAACGATAATTACCCGCTGCCACGTACGGACACTTATCTAGAGACACTTAGCGGGGCTAAGTACTTTTCTATCGTAGATTGCTACTCGGGATTTTATGCGATACCTATCTATGAGCCTGACAGACACAAGCTAGCATTCGTCACCAAAAACGGACTGTGTACCTACGCCGTTCTACCGATGGGTTTGAAGAATGCTAGTCAGACGTTTCAAAAACTCGTAGATAAGGCATTTGCAGGCCTTAAGTACCGCTCAGTCCTCACGTACATAGACGACATAACCATATTTTCGCAAGCGTTCGAAGAGCTTATGGCACACTTGGAAGAAGCTTTTGACAGGATTAGGTACGCTAAATTAAAGCTAAAGCCAGCCAAATGCCAGTTTGCAAGACAGAAAGTCCACATCCTAGGCCACATTGTTAGCCAAAAAGGCATCACACCTGACCCCGCCAAAGTTGCAGCCATTACCCATATTCCCATGCCGGAGAATATTAAGCAGCTTCGGTCATTTTTGGGACTGGCTAGCTATTACCGGTGCTTTATTCATAGATTTGCCCATATAGCCAACCCCTTAACCGAAGTCACACAGGAGAAAACACCCTTTATAATTACAGAAACACATAGGAAGGCTTTCGAAACACTCAAACACTTGCTCACTACACCACCACTGCTCCAACACTTTCAGGAGGACAGGCCCACCTTTGCCCATGTGGACGCCAGCCAATTTGGCATAGGTGCAGCCCTGCTACAGGAGGACACTGATAAAAAACAGCACCCCATAGCTTTCGCGAGCCGTAAACTTACACCGGCCGAAAGTAGGTATTCCACTACAGAAAGAGAAATGTTAGCATTTTCCTGGGCCGTAAATTATTTCCGGACATATCTATACGGTATTCATTTCACCATGATTACCGACCATGCCAGCCTCCTTTATTGGGACAAGTTTCAAGAACCCCAATTCGCGGCTTAATAGATTTATATTCCGGTTTCTATGATTATACATTCGATGTGAAATAGAAGAAGGGTAGTGCCCACCTTGACGCTGACCGGCTATCGAGATTACCAGTCCTCCACCCGCTTGAAGAGTATTGACCATGTGTGGGACACTTTACCAACATATGCTATTACACAATTTGATATACGGCAGAAAGATTTGAACGATCCCCAGCTAGGCCAAGTTAGGATAGCATTAAATAATCTCGACCAGGTAGATAATAGAACTGCCCGGCTATCCCGCCGATGTTTTCTCGATAATGACGACACACTTAGATACAAACCCACAGCCACACATGACGTCATACCCGTTGCCCTCCCAAAAACACTCCAAAATCACATCATGACGGAATACCATAGTCCACCCCTTAATGGCGCACACTTTGGAGTCCACAAGACATATCAGCGAATTCGGACCAAATATTATTGGGAAAACAGGAAAAGTGACATCCAGAAATTCATTAAAACATGCCACACATGCCAAAGGTATAAAACAGGCCCGGTAAACCACATGGCTTACTCCACCCGATTCCAGCAGGTGAGCTATTCCACCGCATAGGTAGTGACGTCAAGGGTCCCATTACCATGTCCGACAAGGGCAACAAATATATACTTGTGGCAACCGAATATCTCACACGTTACATTATCACCAAAGTGGTCCCGAAAGGCAGCGCGCACCGAATCGCGGAGTTCCTGATGGAAATCATCACTAAATATGGTATCTTTCACACATTATTATCGGACAGAGGAACGGTTTTTACATCTAACATTATAACACAGCTCCTCACACTGCTTAGAATAAAAGCATACACCACAACCAGTTTCAGCCCTCAGACAAATGGATTAACAGAGGCCATGAACAAAATTATCGGTGGTGCCCTAGCTCGATTTACTAATGACGAAGGTACCGGCTGGGATAATTACCTCTAAGCCGTAACTTTTATCTACAACACATCAGTATCGCAGGCGACCAAACACACCCCGCACTTTCTTCTACACGGCTACCACCCACGCAGCCCCATCGATAACATATACATTCCGCAGGATACTCTCCCCAGTAACGCTGAACGATTACAATATTTGTGCACAGCGCGAGACACTGCTCGACGAAATATTCGTGCTGCCCAAAAGAGACAAAAACACACTTATGACCGGAAACACAAACACCAGGATTACAAACCCGGTCAATTGATTATGATCTGGTCCCCTACACGTATAATTCCTTATTCCAAAAAGGACAGGTCCGTTCAGAGTCCATAGAAAGATATCGGATCTAAATTACCTGGTGAATATACGCTATCACCACATAATCATTAAAGACACTGTTCAGGTACGGCACATGAAACCCTACCATTCACGGGAAGCGAGCCCTGCACCTCAGCCCCAAACAGCCAAGAAACGAAGACGATAGATAACACACTCACTACCACACTGAGGACACAGGTACTCCAAACCATTTCCACATAGGTATTGATAGACGGCAAGACATGTAGAGGCAAGTTGCATATGTAGCAGGTACACGTGTCTCACCATCCCCATAAATCCCCATGGACATAACATGCCAGGAAAGCAAAGATCACAGCGCCAAATACGCTATGGCATCTAGTAGTCCATACTCACAAATAGGTGTCGATGCCATACCCACCAAAGTATATCGCAAATATATAATTTTATTCCTCCAAACCTTACAGATTCCTGTACGCCTAAGTACTTGTTAATATATTAAGATTGAATTACCACACAGTGTATTATTTTATTGTGTACTTGTATGATAAACTAGTTAGGTAACAATCTCCAGAGAAGGAATTGTATATACAGCAGAACACATGTTTCTTCATCAGACAGCAGTGCAGGTCATTTCCCCACACGAGTGGATATTGTAATCCGACCTACACAGTTGACTCAGCGACTACAACATACTCCCATTGTAACAGATGATCACTGCATGTCATGCAACTAAGCACACCTACACATAGCCGTGCGTACTCCACACTATTCTTCCGGAGTGCACATGTAATATCGCATTACTTACCATTGGCGACCACACCCAGGATAGTTACACAGTATTTTCAAAAAAGACACAGTTTCGTCCAAACAGTCACGCTCACAGGCACACCCAGGATCAGGTACAGTTTCACCCAAACAGTCACGCTCACAGGCACACCCAGGATCAGGTCCAGGAAACGATCGACTGAAGATTCACTTACTTTGACACAGGGTCTATGGGATCTCCCCACCCTTATCAGGCTCTTATCTACAGCTATACACATGCTAGAATTCCCACGAGGAACGATACACACATGCAGAAGGTACACGGATTACAGGATCCAACCCATGCCACGGAGAGGTTACAGCCTCGTCCCACTCCATTAACACAAAGTAGGACAGTACTTTTGCAAGCTTAATTACATATACTTCTTTCACAAAGGGCCACAGGCATAGCATACAGTTAACCTACTGGACACCATTCAGCCAGCCCACTATACCTTACACCGGAAGTACCAGGATATGATACATGGTTACGGACACCACAATTGCGCAGGTTATTGGACCTAAGAATGCCTAGAAACTGCCCAACACAATTACACAGGTTAATAGTCACTCACACATCGACAAACCATTTATCAATACAATGCAGACTATTAATAGCAGCCTATTCTATTCACTATCTCCACACGTTCAATAGTGAACGGCAGCAATATACACACATAAATCAGTACTGACATACGTACGTTCAGACACAACAATAACACAGGTTCACATACACTCAGATCATAGCACGCCACAGGTCCTTAAAAAGGAGCTAATCCAGGAGGAAGGATTAGGTACTACTTACCTAGGAAAAACAGTATCACATAAAATAAATTCAAACTACACTGGCAAATACATTTCACTAGTCCCAACACACGGACGTGCGCACTGATTATAGGCAGTGAGACGCAGTCCATGCACCCTATGCCGGAAGGATCAATGCTACCGCAGCACGATCATCTGAGCATGCGAGTAGCAGTGCATCCAACATGTACACGCCGCGTGTGGCGCAGGAACTCTCACACAATCACTTCCATTTTTTCTAACATGGGATCTTTAATTTTTGTTTTTGTTAGACGGTCGCCTTGACCATACAATAACGACATAAGGACATTCTTTACAGCCAGTTCACCAACAAGGCGTCACCATTTTTAGCCGAAGATTAGGGCATTTCATTTGAACTTTAATTATTTCCTTCATCATTTAGCCGTCGAAGGTCAGGACTTGCAGCGAGACTGCTTGGCTGGGGCGATTCCTCTTACTGACCACCTAGGGATTCATATTTTCATATAAACGCCAAGTTATGAACTGTCCGTAATAGACTGCCATATGGCGACGTAACATTAGAGAATGCAGTAACATTTCTAAACAAGAGCAACAAGGCTACAACAGGACCCAGAAGTCCTAATATCGATCCCATTACATATATATATATATATATATATATATATATATATACCCATTAGAAATACAAATGTCTTCAGAATCATTTGTTGGCCAACGTAGGCATATGCATTTTAACTTAGGCACCGACTTATACCTGCATACATATCCCCATATGTATATACGTGTATCATTAACGACGAGGTTCATAATTATTTTATGTTCTGAAGGGTTAAGCACTGTAGAGTCTACATTAAAACAATGTTGCCCCCCAAAAACAATATAAAATAATTATCTAGCCATATATCCGCAGGGACATGGGATTTCTTATGTTTTCCACTTTCATGTTTGTACTATGGAATACTAAGATGTCACGGCTGTACTAACAACAAAGGACATCCAACTCCAGCCCTACGTGGTAATCATAAGGTAGTAAGAGAAAAACGGCCCAATGATTCTCTTTATTAAGTCATTAAATATGCACTTGTGAACGCAAAACATACTATACACGTTAAGGAAACATACTCCCCTTGTTAACACGTTCCTCTACAGCAGCAAGTTATCACTTCCATACAGAAAGCTGTCCGGTAGGCATATCCTACTAAGCTACCACACAGACATTCCGAAATTTACGGAATACAGCAGAGATATTACAATTACATATATATATCCTTAGTTTATACACCCATAGGGATCTATCATTGACCCCCATAGCATTTCAACATTTTCCCGGGATACACGTGACTAGACCACGGAAAAGCTACGGGAAAACCCACATTGCTATACACGCGAACAGGGTCGCAACAGGCGTACATACATTGCCATTACTCTATATGCGGAGGGAACAGTAGCCAAGGTATTTTTTATTATTTTATCCGTTTTGTCACACATCAATGGCAGAGATTTCCCACAAACGTTCTCCAACTTAGGAGGGATATTTAGATTTCCCGTTTTATATACAATGACCTACCGGAGCCACACTCACACTCTATCATACACAAGCTATTTTGCATACCAAGTGTACATACACGACATACACTAGTGTCACTAGTCGACACATACGCTTGTCATTAAGTTAGCGAAACGTCAACAAAGAACAGCCATTTTTTAATCAGTAGCTCGCAGAGCTAATGTCCAATCGGCATAGCGCACAAGTCGACACAACTCCCACAGAGCGCCGTAGCCAATTAGCACAGCGTACTCAGCTAGCGATAACAAATACATGACACCATACATGCCCACCTACTATCTTAGGCTCTGACGGCACTCCACCTC
The DNA here is from genome assembly GCA_946902985.2 of Meconema thalassinum. Classification (NCBI taxonomy): domain Eukaryota; kingdom Metazoa; phylum Arthropoda; class Insecta; order Orthoptera; family Tettigoniidae; genus Meconema; species Meconema thalassinum. Next base: position 212,660,175 of record OX336395.1, read on the forward strand.
CATAACACGTGACCCACAGAGCAGCCATTATTTCGCACAGCGACCAATCCCACACTCGCGCGCTCCATTCAAATGCCGTTGCGGACGGAACATGTACTTACCTAGGTATACACTGCCTCTCAGGGTAGATCCATATTTTTAATAATATCGCCCCCCCCCCCCTACCACACTACATATCTAACACAGAGAGCGCCTACTTCACGGCAAGTTACCATTATTAGAAGTGCTACACAAGGAGCGCACATGTACATACACACCGTTCTTTCATTTGTCCTATTCACAGAACATTGCCCTTTCATACACCCTCGTAAGGATACAGCCCCCCGCTAAAGGCAGGCACGGGCATTCCCCCAAAGACATGCGTAGATATATGTCTATTATATCCAGAAACTCTTTATTCAGGGCATAACAGATTTTAGTGCGGATACTATATTCCAGTCGCGGACGGGAAAGACCGTTCACCGCGGTGGCACACCAATATTCCCGCCACACGCCTATTACCCCATCATGGATTCTTAATTTCTACATACACATCCCCTGAGATTTACAGATACAGACGATATATAATTGGCGGTTATATATATATCCCAAATTATAGGTTGACAAAACACACTTATGCTCAAACACACTTCCGCACAGCGGATGATATATTTTAGAGCAATATCCCCCCCCCCTAAAATGGTGGATTTAGTCCACAGGAGCAGATATGCAATAGAGCCAGCCGAGGCGGCATTATAATTTTCGTATTGACAGATGAAACAATTTGTCAAGAGCAAGGCGGCGCACAGAGGTGCAGCCTACTATCCAAGATAAATATATTTAGCCACACAGCGACAGTCGGCAGTGCCGATAGCAATATGCTACTCTCGGACGTGAATTTTCATACAGCGCCCATTATACTTTTGTATCGTGTTCAGATACGTATATATAGCAAGCTTTTATATAATAACTAGCAGAAGTACCCGTTCTTCGAACGGTGTTCGTTGTTAACACCAGACATTATCAATTGAGCTACTGTTGCAATGGTTAGCGGTTTGTCATTCCTTCAAGTTTATCAGAACGAAGTTAGTTTACTGGGAATATCACACACACTGTTAATTTGAGGCCCTTAAAATGTTGTTTTCGGAGACCCTTTATAAATTCACGAATTTTGGGACTCACATTGAGAAGCGCAACATATGCTTTGGTCGTCCTTCTAGGATAATTTTTATATTTCGCCTATTTTAGCATATATTGAGAAGTTTTTCTCTATATCCACCCTTCTACTGTATGAAAAGTACGGTGAAGAGTTTTATAAATGATCGGTGTATTGATTCTCATGGTTACCATGCCTAATTTTACGATGCACCAAGCATCCGAACACGAGGTTTAGGCGTACATAAAGATACACAGAAAGAACACACAATTCTATTGTCTACAACATATCACCCAGATATCCAAACATGGGTATATCTACCACACAGTATCAAATAAAATCATCCTTACGATGAACCCGTATGTCGACAAAAAAAAGTTAAAATGTGCTCTCAGACTAAATTCACCTAACGTGTACTTCCTGACGTGAAATACAATTGAAAGCCTTGTAAACGCAACGCAATACACGTCACATAAAAACTGAACCTCTACGTTGTGCTAGATGACCATTCATAGGAAGACCCCTTTCATAAATTATAAAGGCTTTTGGTGCATGAAAATTCAGGTTCTTTAGCCTCAAATTGCCCAAATTCCTAAAAGCCACAAAAAATGCTGGTTCAATTCAGGAATTTTTGAAAATAATGTTGATGTTTGGAGATATAATAGACCTTCTGTACTATATGTCGAAAAGGAAAATTGCATGAAAAATTTCTAGGTTACCCCTTCACCCCGTTAATTGCATTGATGAATTATACGGTATACGTTAGTTCCGTGATAACCTTATAGCCATTTGCAAACTTTCACAGAAATGTAATAAATGGAGTGACATTGCTTCTTACAGAAATAGAAGGAAAGTTGTATGCCACCTCTTGAGATAATGTTCTCTTGGTTACCGATCTGCATTCCTTCATTAGTTTGTTAAATTAAATTAAATTAGTTTTCTGGGAATATTTCAGGAACTGTTGGCTTTAGAGCCTTATAATGTAGTTTTCGAGGGCCCTTTAGGGCCCCCTAGTTTTGTTGCTGGCACCGAGGGGATTTATCTCGTCGTTGTACGCCATAATATAATACTAATAATAATATAATATAGGGAGAAATTATAACACCTATTTTTTTTATTTTTAATTCAGCCAATGGCCATGTACTTCAGGACGGGACAGGGAAGGGATATTATCTGAGAAAGAAGCATTCATATTATGAATGAGCAAAATGGAAATGGCCTACCATTTAACTAAGGACATCTATAAGAAAAGGTCAATATCCTTCACAGAAAAACTAAAACATTACTGCAGTGTCATCCGTCCGGAGGTCTTGCTTGCTTCTGAATGCCTCACGATGAACAAAAAAGGCTTGATCGAGAAACTGGAGGCCAAAGAAAGGAAAATTTTGAGAAAGATATTGGGTTCCATCAAAAACAATGGGGAATACAGAAGACGGCATAACCATGATCTATATACTCATGTGGAGAAGATAAGCAACGTCATCCGGAAGAGGAGGTTACCATTTTTTGGGCATGTGAAACGATTGAGCCCAGCGAGACTGACCAAGCGCAACATAACTTACTTTCAGGAGAGGAAAATAAAATGGGCCTGGTTCATTGAACTGGATAAAGATCTGAAAGAAGTGGGGATTACACCAACAGACATTCAGGAGCGCGCCCCACTCAAAAGGAAACTTCAAGCTTGTAAAGGTCTCCAAGAAAAACCGAAGCAGAAAACGGGAAAGATTTGGACCCAGGAACGGAAGGAAGTCCACCGAGAACGAATGCGGGCGTACAGGGCAAACATCAAAGCCAGTAGGAGACGGTTGGAATGACGTGGTCCATAGATGGCCTATACGAAATCAATGAATGAATGAATGAATGAATAATACGGGGATAGGAATATAATAGACCTGCCGTACCACACCCGCAGGTGTAAATCGCGTGAAAAAATTCTAGAGTACCCCTTGATCCCCTTAAGCGCATATACGTATTGATGAATTTTACGGCTTAATTTTGTTCCGTGATAACCTTCTAGCCGTTTGCAAACTTTCACACTAATGCAATTAATGGAATTGCATTGCGTCTTACAGCAATAGAAGGACCTCTGAGAATCCGTTGGCATGGTTACTGGCTTGCATTCGTTCATTAGTTTATTAAATTAAATTAGTTTTCTGGGAATATCTCAAAAACGGATGGTCTTCGGTCCTTAAAATGTGGTTTTCGGGGCCCCGAGTTTTGTCTCTCACATTGAGGGGCTGAAAATGAGTTTTGTCTCGTCCTTCTACGCCTATTTCAGAATGTATTTTAAGGGGGTAGGCCCCCTTTTATGAGAGGTACGGAGAAGAGTTACATCAATAATTAGTGTCGTGCCTCTGATGGATATCTGTACCAAATTTTACGTTGATACACCCAGCCGTTCTCGAGTTATAAGGGAACAAATTTGTCCACAGACAAACAAACAGACAGACAAACAAAAACATTATTTTCGCGCGCATCCATCATAAAACAGTCTGAAACGTGTAAACATCTCAAATTTCCGTAGAAATTCAGAGATAAACACACAAATTTTCATTTTTATATATAGAGAGATATACTGCACCGCTCGGTGTTGACCGTGTTTTATTGCACAGATTCTGGTTTTACTCGCTAACCGTTGGAGATATACGAAAAGTGATACGGACCTTTCGGATAGAATATTAAATGTTAAAGCTCATGTATACCATCAAAAGTTTGCTATTTCTTAGCGTTCTCTTTTTATTTGAAAAGGAAATATGAAATTTTGAAACCAAAGGGTGTAGTGACGTCACAAATGTCGGTTTTGCTCGCTAACTGTTGGAGATACACGAAAAGTGATAAGGACCTTTCTGATAGGAAATTAAATTTCAAAGCTCGAATGTGCCATCAAAAATTTGCTATTTCCTACCGTTCTCTTTTTATTTGATATGGAAATATGAAATTTTGAAACCAAAGGGTCTAATGACGTCACTAAAATAGTCGCCATTTTGTAATAGTGCAAAATTTCGAAATCAAAAGTATCCTATATATAAACCTGGTAAATCAACTACATCCATGCAAAATTTCATTTAAATCGGACCAGTGGTTCTTGAGTTATTGAGTAACAGACAGACAGACAGACACACACCATCTCATTTTTATATGTAGGTATGATTGATACATTTTGAGAGCATACAAGCGACAACATGCCACAGGAGGGAAATATTGATCGCAGGGTATCTTAACAAATCCCCGTGACCTTCCCATGAATATATATAGTAAAGTATTACTGTGATAAGAGGTTCTTTATAATAAGCTGACCACTCTTAGCATATAAGGTATAAAGAATAAGTACAGATTATAAATTATAAATTGAATACAGCAGCATCCTACAATACACGGCCACAGATGCCAGATATTACAGAAGGTTGATACAAGCTCAACATTATTCCCCCACCCCTGACACAGCCTACACACTTCTACATATTACACATAATACCCACCTTCCCCTATTAATGCGAGGCACTTTGTGGTCATGCAACCGCCAGGGTGTACCCCATGCTTTTTCGCTCTTAGCTAACTGTTAATCAACAATTCGGAACGACAAAGCTAACAGCATAGCGTCAAAGAATTACCTACTAACATAATTATATAAATTATTGTATTTTTCTCCCACATGCCATTTTTACCCTGATAGGGATTATTAACGTTGCAAGCGACATGATGTCTTCTCTAGAACATACGCACCCCTACCTACTTCAGTACGGACACTAACGCACTGAAAACCTCAGTTCCTAGTCAATAATGATCCCAACCCTCACCAGTCGAGCGATCCTTACCTTTTAACGTTTTTCATACATCCACTTAGGACCGCAGTTCCTTGGCCCTATTTAACCATCCGATCACCCAATTATTAATGACTTTAACATGTATACATTCTCCCACTAACACGAGAAGACCCTTCCAGGTCCTCAGCTTTACCCACTAACATGTGAATGAATAAACGCAGCTGACATTAGCTAGCAATCCGAAAGCTCAGCGCAATGAGGTGCACCGTGCTAAAATAGCCCCCCCCCACAGAATCAGTACCACACCCCACACAAACATAAGCTCGCTCTACACTGTACGCATATGGTATGTGCACATGGTCTATACTTTGGAATATGACCCTATTTTTCCTTGGAGAATGGGAAAATGGTACAATCTGACATCGACAGAGGGCAGTCATAGCCCATGACATTGACTCTAACGGAATGACAGATGGTCGAAGCGACGATGGCATAGTGCGGGTAAACATCGAGATCTCGGGTTTACTTAGCCTTTCCCCGTGTCGGAGAAGGTTAAGCCCATTGTGCACTACTGACAGCGAAGCCAGACCTGCAGGTGGAAACTTGACGGTCCGATGGGAGAAATAGCTCACTCAGCGTCGAACGGGATGGAACATCCACCTAGGGACGACCCATTTGACTTGGCTCGTAGCTAGATGTAAGTAAGTACTCAGCTTCATTGCGCGAAGCTAAGACTTGTTCTCAAACACAGGCACACACAAGCCCTACAGCGGTAGGTGAAGTCATAAGCCCTACATAGTTAGGTGAAGATTTATAATGATTGAAATATTATGTTGAATCCCACGCCTTCGGAACTTGAACAATAAGGAATGTTGCGCAGTGCATTCAACGCCCACTTACATGTTGATTGGTGGATCTTGAGTTTTTTCATGTCGACATTGCGTGTCGTGAGGACTTGGGCAGCCAATACATGCATCACGCAGGTGAAAACTCTGCGTTGCCCATATAATAGTTGATCAGCGGATCTATAGTTTTTCATGTCGGCGATGCGTGCCGCGAGGGGGTGGGCACCCATATTCTTGATCTGTGATCTGACAAGAACATATCCAGACCGGGGCACGCCTCATGATGATAATGATTTTTTTGCAAGGAGGTTGCAAACCCTTGCAACATGCGAGGCAGCAGCATTCGCCATAGTTGCGACCAGGCGAGGCCGCCAATACGGCCACAGCGTTCTAACGATATTGTATCGTTCCCGATGCGCTGGGGAGGTCACTCGGTACGTAGGTAACTCCATAAAGGCAGTGTAAAATAGACCAGAACCGATATACGTATGGGTCCACTGGGTTAGACCATTTAGGCAGACCGATAGCAGTTTTCCCATATCACAATCTGCATTCGTTGGTCACTCGGTCCCCAAGCCTTTTAGGGTACTAGTCATGCCGATACCACATTGCAAATTGGACGAGGGTCGCTAGGATTACTGTACGCACATTTAGGGCGCCATATCATGTTACGTATGTCGTAGGGTTCAAGGGTTAAAGTAAGACCTTATAGGCACTCTGAGTCCCGACACCACCCTGCGTATTGGAAAAAGCAGTTTTCAGTGTAAGCCCTCAGTATCAATGGGCACTACAATGATGCAAGCATGTTAGATATGATTATACATACGCCTACACTTCCGAGAAGAGACACATACACAGGAGCGATCGATTCATAATCGATCGGCATCGGTCTGCGGCTTTAGGCAGCCGTTTAAGACCGATAATACGATATTTCGATATGGCGGCAGGCGATATTTCGCCATTGCGATATGTGATATGCGATACTTCGATAGTACGATATATGGATCATGCGATTATACACAGGCGATCGATTCATAATCGATCGGCATCGGCCTTTGACCTTATGTCAGCCATCTAAGACCGACTATGCGATCTCACGATACACGATATTTCGACACTGCGATATGCGATGAGACCACATTGCGATATGCGATGTTACGACGCCACGATAGGCGATGCTGCGATATTGCGATATGCAATGATCCGATTTGTGATATGTATACAGGAGCGATCGATGGGTACTCGATCGGCGTCCGCCTCTGACTTCATGTCAACCAATAATATTTCCACATGCTTTATTTTTCTGCAAGAGCTCCAACGTGGGACGCCAGCTGCGAACACATAGTACCAAGGGGTACTACCCATGTATGTGGCGATAGCAGCGCCATTATTAGTATTATAATTATTCCCAGATGATCATATACACATGTGCTTATTTACAGTATGCTTTACATATTTCTCTGTTTTATTTGTCTTTATACACATCCACAGGTACACACATCCCTTTTGCACTAGTCAAACTCAACCGATTGTTGAAGGTAACTATGATGGACGGTTATTATAACAGAATACTTTACAGGACCGCAATGCAGCTGGGCAGCATGATTACACCATTATTTTCATTTCTTTCTTTCCCCACAGGTGGCGATCTTGTATATAGTTCCTTGTATATATTTTGCCAACGCCCTAACACGCGCCAGTCGCAACATCCTTCCACGAACACAAAGCTTCCACACCCACAGCTCTTACACTATTTTCTACACATTGGTTTCTCCTTCTAGCACAAATAAAGCCGTACCACGGGGTGAGTACTGGTGGGGTACTTACCACACGGACGGACTTCCAATTCCATGACATACAATACGGCATTAAGGGTCGACCCCAATTTTGAAAGGGACAATCTTTACTGCCAGGGAAGGTCTATTTGTCCCACAACAAATAGCCTACGTATCATACGTTTTACTATGCAACGCCGACTAGCTCTAAGACTAGACTAATTAGCGAATAAATCTATATTTAAGTAGCGCGCTTAAGAATATATATATTGTAATAAATAGGGAGATCTCCGTCGAAGGATGACAGCATTATGACTAAGAGTACGGCTAATATTATTGGCCATCACATCATTTGCGATGCTTTCATTATTGTTGCTCATTCTCAGGCTGTCAGCCAGAATTGTTCATTGTTACATTACTCGATACCCATTTAATCCTGTTACGCATGTCAACACTTTCTTTTCTTTTCGCTCCTTCTTAACGAACCCATTGTAAAAATGTCTTGCTTCCCCCCACACAATAAAACATATTATATTCTACTTTCCCTTAATTACACCCTGAGACATTTATTTTTTTCTTTCTCTATCATCTATTTTAACATTGTACATTGTACTATTTTACACTTCCCACGGAAGCAGTTATTCATCCCGACCCAGAGACGGACGGTAGGGCATAAGTAGCCCATTGAAGTTTTTTCCTTCCGTGGTATAAAAGCACGGCATATGTTTCCACAATTTTTAGGTATGATTCTGATATTTCATTGAAGCCTCCGTGGCTTAGGCGGCAGCACGCCGGCCTCTCACCGCTGGATCCGTGGTTCAAATCCCGGTCACTCCATGTGAGATCTGTGCTGGACAAAACGGAGGCAGACAGGTTTTTCTCCGGGTACTCCGGTTTTCCCTGTCAAACTTTCATTCCAGCAACACTCTCCACTATCATTTCATTTCATCTGTCATTCATTTAATCATTGCCCCAGAGGAGTGCGTCAGGCCTCGGCAGCCGGCACAGCTAATATCCTCGCCGCTAGATGGGGGCTACATTCATTCCATTCCTGACCCGGTCGGAGACTGGAAGCAGGCTGTGGATTTTTTCATTCTGATATTTCATTCTGATGTTTGCCATTGATGTTATCTCTTGTTTTTATATATGATATATAAGTTGGATTATGTATTAACCATGATGCTATTACGAAGTTTCATTATGATTTGTTACACTGGTTACGACATCCTAAATATGTAAGATTCACATTATTGATGTATGAGATTTTTAACAAGATATGTAAAAGAAATATTGTATCCCCCTCCCCCCCACACACACACACTTACACATGCTCGCTAGACACCAACCAAAGGCACATACTTACTACGAGGCACTTTCCACGGACTACCCCCGAACTTCATTCTGCGATACACCCCACCTTTCCATCAACAATGCTTTCACTTCTACGACTCACCCAACACGGAACTATCTACACACCCACCGACGTCACCACCTTATTTCCGAGGGGAAATAAAAGAAGGGAAGAACAGAAGAAAGAAGAAAATAGAAGAAAGAAGAAGATGTCCCTTTATCCAAAAACAACCCCTACGGCCTAGTCTTCGTCCCGTCATCGAGGACGATGACTAGCTCCGTCAGAGGAGTTGTCGTATCCATAGGATACACCCTCATCCCCTAGTATTCACACCCCATATATCTATAGCCAAATACACGCCTTCAGGCCAACTCATACAAAATTACAGCACATCTAGAAGATTAGTACTTCGGTAACCCCAAGTAACCTCACGCTTGAACTACATCGACCCCTGCCAGTGCCTCAACTCCTAGAGAATGTGCAATTCTGCGCACGCGACACATCAAAAGGTATAAAGCAGCAGAGAAGAGGTCACTCCAGGTCAGTCAGTCCTTAGTCATACCCAGTGCCTGAGTGCCGGACCGCTGCTGAGAGCCGTCACGACTACTGCCAGATTGGTGACTGTTTAGCGAGTGCAGTTCCACACACAAACACCTACACTTTCATCCCCTAGTGCCTGCGATGTAATAGCATCTGAATAATTAATAACTGCTCTGCAAATTCCATTAGTACTTCACATTAGAAGTACCCATTAAAACTAGACATCTTAAAGCTAACTGGCTATTTAGTTTATTTCACTAGCTGATAAGATCCTACCCTATTGACCTCATCCCGGTAGGATCCTGATAATACTTGTTCAATTGTTCCGTGGCTCCAGTAGACAGCCACTTATTATACGTCACAGTGCTTGCATTCGCGTAGTTCGCGTGCTGCCAGCCAGCCCACGTTAGCAATAATCCGAGTAGCGGCCCAGCTGTTTAGATCCTTATTTACTAAACCGCCCTTCGCCCGCTATCACACCCTCGAACTACCCAACCAAACTGAACAATTGGGAGTTCTCCTTTCGAGCTGTGTCCACGCCCCCGGACCGCTCAATAACCTACGCCTCCTACACTCGAATCCCAAGCATCCCCCAGGTTCTCATATCTCATCCCCCGAATACTACATAGTAGAGGGCACACACGCAGGTCCCCTAGAATATTCATTGCTCACTAGAGCTGTATACTACCTTTTTTCTATCCTTCTGCGCAAATATTTACCCCTATTGTGTAAAGAATATCTGTGGGGGTTTGTGCTTTGCGTCTTGCCTCTACGGTGGCTACAATATCCATGTGCCTTTCCTGCGCTTAGCGCTCTGTGGCTTGTCATCAGCTTTGTGGGCAGCCCTGATTTATATCTGAATGCCTATATAAAATCAACGGCTCCGCACTGGTATGTGTGCCATTTTATTATTTATATTACTTAAGTAGGGGGGTGATAGGAGTTCTGCCCCCCCCCCCACCACCTCTCCCTCTGACGTCACATACTAACCCGCAATACATTCAGGGGCAAAGTCGATATCTCCCTAAGCCATGGTCGGATTTTGACAAATGAGGTGTCATTGGACTCGAGCCGACGTCCTCTTTCCAATGGACAACTTATTTCAGCCCCTAAATAAAACCCACCCCTAATAGGGGGTGAAATTGTAAATTTTTAGTGAAAGTCTCTTTCCAAATGCGACATGTATAAGGTGCGCTGCTAAAATGAACTTAAACGTTGTTGCTCATATAGTGCATGCGTTTTTATGGCTGCCGCTATGGATGAACATTTTTGTTTTTGTTTTATACGCATGCGCACTTGGGATTTTTGTAAGAGGGCGAGCTCTTTGAAAAAAATGATTGATAAGAAGAGGTTTTGGTGGTGAGGAGAGAACCAGATAGTCGCCTACTTTCCTACTAAGTTTGCCGATATCTCTCAAACGCAAGGTCGGATTTGGACGTGTGACGTGTCAAATCGCTTGTCTCGAAGCCCTTTATATGCTATTAATAGGTTAGAGTTTTGAGAATGAGGGAAACAGGCTTTTTGGGGGTAAAACCATGATTTTAGACTTTTTCAGATATTTCATAAATGCATGGTCGGATTTGGTCCTATGACGTGTCAAATGGTTTGTCTCGAAACCCTCTTTATTTTTGTAATAGGTTAAAGTTTTTGAGAATGAGGGAAACAGAATTTTTTTGTTGTAAAACCGTGATTTTAGACTTTCTGTTATATCTCACAAACCAATAACGCCAGAGACGTATACGAGGGGTCGTAGGACTCGGGGTGACGCCCCTTCCCTCCCCCCTTTCGAATATAGTATTTATGTTTTAAAAAATGCGAAAGGGCCTAACGACACTTATGTTGAAAACATTTCAGTTTTTAAAACTTTTCTTAAATCTGTCTAAAATGTTCATGACGAGTGGTTGTAGATAGAAAGAGACGATACTACTGGACACGTGTTTCAACGAAGCTATTACTGGCCACGGTGGTGATATACTAATACAGTATTCGCTATTTCGATGAGACGGCGGGTCGAGGGTTCGTTTCCTGATTTTTCCTATGATGGAATTCCTAATTCCTAAACCCCCTGAAGGGGGTCTTTAACGTGTAAACGATTATGAGTGACATGACAAATGATAATTCCTTGATCCGATGAAGTTGGCTTTAGATAGAACAAACAGAACTTGGTTATATGTTGCTTGAAGTGAGTATAGAAAACAAACTTGCTGGGGCAGACTGACAGGATGTGAATGTTATTTGAGCTCATTGGAATGCATTGACTTGACTTGACAACAGGGCAATGAAAAAAAGCACAGAGATGCTGAGGACACTTGAAGGTCAAACGATATGGCAACCATGGTGGGAGGGGGAAGCTAGGATGATGTCGCCGATCATGTTCAATGTTCAATGGATGAATTTATATTTTGCGAAGCAATGTTCGGAGAGGGTCATGTGACGACTTGTTTTAAGGGTATTTATTTTTTCGATGTTTCCTATGGTGGACTCATTGATTGAAATAATCCAAAACTGCTAGGGCATGGCCTTGAGATTTTATAAACCGATAATGGGATTTTGACATACAAGATCCACTCAGAACTTGACATGATGTCATTCTTTTTATGGCTTATGAATTTCCCCAAAAAAGACCCAAAACAACAAGATCATGGACTTTTGCTTTTCTTAATATATTGCAAACCCATAATGTAAGATGTTTACTGTGAGTGACGAAATCTAGCTAGGTAAAGAAATAATTATTGTAGGATATATGTATGGTGACTGACACGTCTTTGACCATTGGAACTTGTTTTCAGATCTGACTGCAGTACATAGGGAGTATAGGTTGTAGGCATGGATTGACAAACGGTGCACACAAAATTCAATTTATCGATTCAAGAATTAAGAGTAGACTATCATTAATTAATTGGTTAAAGAGTGTAGCTAAAAATAAAAAAATAGTGACTACATTAAACTAAACTGAACCAAGTCGAATCAAACCCAATTGAACCAAACCAAGCCTAAAGCAAACCAAACCTAATCAAGAACAAGCCAAGGGCTTAAGTGTAAAACTTGTGGGGGAATGCAGTCATTGGCAATGTCCAAAGGAAGGGATAACGCTCTACCTCTAGAGGGTAAGGTAAAGCTAGCGCATGGTGCAAATGCATATTCCCAAGTACATGAACCACACACACACACATCTATCCTATGCTGTTTTTATGAGTTAACTGTTAAAACTTACTCAGTTGTTTACTGTGCAAGATGGTCGCTACACACAACAAGCTTTAAATACTTGAGGCTAATAATCTACACACACACACACACACACATGTTCTAAACTAAACTGTCTTGCTGGCAGTGCTCACACAGTAGGCAAATGACAGGAATGCTTGGCAAACAGAAATACAATCATTTTCGGTTGTCTAATGTTACCACCTAAACATTACGTGCTATAGTGGTGAGCACATGTGCCTCTTGCACTGGAGATCGTAACTCGATTTCTAGCTCTAAGGCCTAGAATGAATCAAACTAAGAAAGAAGGGTATGGTGACGCAGTGGTTAAACTGTTAGCCTTTCACTAAGGTAGACTAGGGTTTGATTTTAGGTTAATATACATGTCATAAACAAACAAACAAACAAACAAAAAAGCAGAGATAATGTTTAAAACTGATTACACTTGTCTCTTTTCAAATTATTACTTAAATTGCAAATACAAAGGTGGACTGGGTTTGATATACAGTTAATGCTGCCTATCGCATACTAGCCTGTAAGAAAGCCAAACAAGCAAAAGGCGTAGGTAGAGCAGTGGTAAAATCGCTATGTATAGAGAACTACCTAACGGTTTTATGAACTGGCAATGGTATGTCGCGTAAACAGTGCAGGATACAATCCAGCAACCATAATTTTTATCTTGTGGAGCAGAGAAAACATATATAGCGAGAGAGATATAGAAAGCTTGTGTATGTATGGGTAGCATTGATTGTTTGACCAGAGAAAATACGATGAGGTAGGGTGGGGAGAGGGAGAATTAACACTTATATATGAATGAATGGTAAATAGTATTTTTGTTTTTTTCAATAGTTTTGTTTTTCAAATGCAGTGGTAGATAGCCGTTATTTTGTAAAACATTCTTACTTGCAGTAGTAATAAGACTGTATGGTTCCGCTAACACATAGATAGACTGTATTATTGCCATGGTCAAGCACTCACATTAAGATCATTTACAAAATCATAAAATGAAAAATAAAAAATCTTGTTTTGGAAATATCGTTTTTCAACATACACAAAATAAATATATAAAAAATTTGTAAACAGCAAAATGGAAAATCCATGGTCAAGCACTCACATTAAGATCATTTACAAAATCATAAAATGAAAAAATAAAAAAATCTTGTTTTGGAAATATCGAATTTTTTCAACATACACAAAATAAATATATAAAAATTTGTAAACAGCAAAGTGGAAAATCCATGTTTCCATATAGACAAAATTTAAAAACCTTAAACGGACATTTAAGAAAATATATGCAAATGGGAAATTGACAAATGTGTAAATATGAAAATGGAAAAATCCATGTTTCCATATCATGAAATTGAAAAACATTAAACTGTCATTTAAAATAAATGCAAATGGAAAATTGACAAATTGCAATGTGTGAAATGTGAAATTGAACAAATGGCTATCATTATTTTTAAAAAAAGAACATGGTGCACTATGGTTGAGGTGTGAATCAAACCCTCTCTACTTATTTGGACCACCCGAGACTGAGTAGACTAGTTTTAGTTGTCATACCGCTTTTAAAAGTTTGTGTTAAATCTAGGAATTGAACCCAAGAGCTTGTAGGGGAGATCCAAGGTTATAATATGTTAAACAGATAGCCTTTAATGTAGGGTGTGGTAGCTATCTAGAGATGAGACGTTTCGCTCGGGGGAGGGAGGCATGGAGATCTGCATCAAACCAGTCAAAAGACTGACGACTCAAACAACAACATGTAGAGCTCACCAAAATAATGTTGTGTAACGGTAAATGTTAGTCAACGAACAGTAATGCATTACTAAAACCCATGACACGATACCTAAGAGCTTTTCTAAAATTATTTTAAAATGCCTTTAACCCTATATTAAACACCCAGTTCACAAGACTCATAACTGCAATGTTATGGTCAAACAAAACAAAATCTATATTTCAAAACAAACAAGTGGTTTAGTCTATGTATACTGGAAAAAGTTTTATAAACACTCAAGTCCACAAAAATAATTAAATTAGTAACAGTCAGGTTGACCGAGTGGTTATGGTGTTTGACTTAAGTTCAAATTTTCTGTACAAGAAAGCAAGGGTTCGAATCCCTTACCTGATATAACTATTGCCTCAACATGGCTTGACCACACTTTATTATTGTGTACTCGGTACACAAACCATAAATAGAGTGTATTGTTTAAGGTCACTCTCTTTGCGAACATACTCAGAGACTGTTGATGGTTAACAATTGCATTAAAAGTGGGACATAGGGATAGCAATTAAGAAAAACAGACAATACCCATACACTATTTTTATTTATTTAATGTAAGTACTTGTACAATAGTTATATACAAACTACAACTCTCTTTTGTCTATTACTATCTAGTCCTTTTCGATCCACTTGCATATCAAGGGCAGATGACTTTGTAGTTCATCCCCTTCAAACAACAACAACACTACTTCTTGCATAGTCTGTGATGTTGATGACTCTTGAGGCGTGGAAGATGGATACATCATAACTTTTACAACAGGGGTTAAACGTTGCTCAACAAACAATGCACTATTTTGAGTAGCAACATTTTTCTCTTGTACTAACTTTTTAGCATTCCGATGATTTTTTGTCAACACCATCAGTGTTTTGTCTGGAGCACTACATTGATGATCACTTACACTTAAAACCACACCATTTCTACTTTTCATATTGCCTCGACATCTTGTTGACCTCTGTTTGGGCATCGCCAGCATATTATTCCTTTTACATTTTGTCGTCTATAGTTATAAGAGTAGCCTTTATAGAGTACACGTTGTTTACCTCGGTTAGTTGTAGTAAGTTCCATAGTAGTAAGTAACCTGTTAGTATGATTTGCACACTACAAAGGTTATCTCTGTTCTGGTAATAGAATTATTTAGCGTTGGCTTTTATATTTAATACGTACAGTTTAAAGTGATAGAAAAGTGGTAGAAACGTGGTAGCAATGTGGTAGACAATTGGTAACATAGTGGTAGAAAAGTGGTAGCAAAGTGGTAGAAAAGTGGTAGCAAAGTGGTAGAAAAGTGGTAGCAAAGTGGTTGAAAATATTACATGTATTGTTAAGAAATAGTTTAAGCGGTTACATGGATTCATTACACTATAATTTTAGCATTACGAAGCTCATTTTCTATATCCAAAAGTTCTTCCTCATATTTAGTATGACCAGCCTGTTTACAGGTATGCAAGTACTGAAGCCGCTGGATTAGCTTACTGGGATTGTTCCAGTAAACAAATTTAACTAATGATTTTTTTGGGTGTAAACCATTATCATCATCATCATCATCATTATCATCATAATCATCATCATCATCATCATGGTTATCATCATCAATATAATTATCATCAATATAATCATCATCACTATTACTATCTAATCCTTTTTGTTCATCTTGCAATGAAACAACCTTTGGCATAGTTTGTGTTGTCTTAGATAGTGTTAGAGGTTTCTTAGAGGTTAACGACTGTCCTAACATGTCTTTTTCAGGAGATAATAAATGCTCTTTAACAAACAAAGCACTATCTTGAGCCACACTATTTTTTCTTGGTCTTGCTTTTTTACCTTGGTTAGAGTATTTTGTCCATTTAAATGAGTATTATTTTGAGATTTACAATGATGATCGATTGAAATAAGTATGTAGGAGCCTTTTGTCTTAATCATTCCTCGACACTTTTTAGATCGTTGTTTCGAACAGCACCAAATAACAGTTCCATTTTTATTAGTTCTTTTTACAATATATACATATCCTTTATAGTAAGCACATGGCTTACTATAGCTAGTCGTTGATACTTCCATGTCAACTGTTAAGCATAAACTAATCTCTAGTAAAGTTAACTCTATAATAAAAATGATTGTTTGTAGTATGTGCAGTTTAAAGTAAGAGCAAAAGTGAGAGTCAAATGGTATAAAAGTGTTAGCAAAGTGGTGGAAGAGTGGTAGCAGTTTATAGTAGTCATGATCTTTTTTACTAGAATGTGATTTGAGTAAATGTAATTTCTAATCCTTAGCAGTGACTAGTCAGTTAGTCTTGGTTCAGACAAGCGTAAACAGTTCTCCAATGAATCAGAGATCAAGATTTTCATTATGAAACAGTTGTGTAACCAATTAGGTATCGGTACTTGATAGCTTCACACATGAACAAAAATTCGAACATATCTGACTTGAATTACATGATTTGAAAGTTGACAAAGAATATCCAATCAACCATTGTAGTTAAAATGTCAAACACACAAAGACAAAATCAGCATGAACTTTTAAGTTACGGGAAAATTCTATGAAATAGACTATGCAGGAAATTTGGAAATACACATCACAAGTTTGCAACACCATCCTTCTAGCCTATATAAATTATCGACATGGAAAGTGTGCACTGCCCCTAACATTAAACCAATTTATCAATAACACAAGTCAACAATCAAAACATTTTGTATTGCATATATTCTGTCTACATTGAACAGTAACAAGAAACGCCATTCATAATTAATTAAGTTTACTTTAATTCTTTATGTAATGATATATACATATTTAAAGTTTTGGCTGACTGTTCAGGGTGAATCGGCTTTGAACACATAAGAGAGGGAATATTTTAAGACTTAACCTCAGCTCACCAAACATAACCTAAATTTACCTAACCTAACCTTGTCATATAGGTAAGAAACGGGTCAAGCTATGCTTTCGACTACCGAGTTTCAGCTACTTTTCAAGGTTACTCTCCCGAACATTGCCGGAGACTACTGATAAACACTTATATTCCCACGGCGGCGGCGCGCATCGACTTACATGACGCGCTTCCCCCTTTTCGTTGATCCCTGTTGATTTGTCCCTTTGGACTGGTCCCTGTTGACTAGCCCCTTTTGGACGGGCCCTTTTTGAATGGAGTCATTTTTGACGGGTCCCTGTGGACAGGTCCTTTTGGCTGATCCCTTTGGACCGGACCCTTTGACATAATTTGGATAACCTATGGACTGGCCCATGCAATTATCCAAATTATGTCAAAGGGTCCGGTCCAAAGGGATCAGCCAAAAGGACCTGTCCACAGGGACCCGTCAAAAATGACTCCATTCAAAAAGGGCCCGTCCAAAAGGGACTAGTCAACAGGGACCAGTCCAAAGGGACAAATCAACAGGGATCAATGAAAAGGGGGAAGTGCGTCATGTAAGTCGTTGCGCGCCGCCGCCGTGGGAATATAAGTGTTTATCAGTAGTCTCCGGCAATGTTCGGGAGAGTAACCTTGAAAAGTAGCTGAAACTCTGTAGTCGAAAGCATAGCTTGACCCGTTTCTTACCTATATGACAAGGTTAGGTTAGGTAAATTTAGGTTATGTTTGGTGAGCTGAGGTTAAGTCTTAAAATATTCCCTCTCTTATGTGTTCAAAGCCGATTCACCCTGAACAGTCAGCCAAAACTTTAAATATGTATATATCATTACATAAAGAATTAAAGCAAACTTAATTAATTATGAATGGCGTTTCTTGTTACTGTTCAATGTAGACAGAATATATGCAATACAAAATGTTTTGATTGTTGACTTGTGTTATTGATAAATTGGTTTAATGTTAGGGGCAGTGCACACTTTCCATGTCGATAATTTATATAGGCTAGAAGGATGGTGTTGCAAACTTGTGATGTGTATTTCCAAATTTCCTTCATAGTCTATTTCATAGAATTTTCCTGTAACTTAAAAGTTCATGCTGATTTTGTCTTTGTGTGTTTGACATTGTAACTACAATGGTTGATTGGATATTCTTTGTCAACTTTCAAATCATGTAATTCAAGTCAGATATGTTCGAATTTTTGTTCATGTGTGAAGCTATCAAGTACCGATACCTAATTGGTTACACAACTGTTTCATAATGAAAATCTTGATCTCTGATTCATTGGAGAACTGTTTACGCCTGTCTGAACCAAGACTAACTGACTAGTCACTGCTAAGGATTAGAAATTACATTTACTCAAATCACATTCTAGTAAAAAAGATCATGACTACTATAAACTGCTACCACTCTTCCACCACTTTGCTAACACTTTTATACCATTTGACTCTCACTTTTGATCTTACTTTTAACTGCACATACTACAAACAATCATTTTTATTATCGAGTTAACTTTACTAGAGATTAGTTTATGCTTAACAGTTGACATGGAAGTATCAACGACTAGCTATGGTAAGCCATGTGCTTACTATAAAGGAAATGCATATATTGTAAAAAGAACTAATAAAAATGGAACTGTTATTTGGTGCTGTTCGAAACAACGATCTAAAAAGTGTCGAGGAATGATTAAGACAAAAGGCTCCTACATACTTATTTCAATCGATCATCATTGTAAATCTCAAAATAATACTCATTTAAATGGACAAAATACTCTAACCAAGGTAACAAAGCAAGACCAAGAAAAAAATAGTGTGGCTCAAGATAGTGCTTTGTTTGTTAAAGAGCATTTATTATCTCCTGAAAAAGACATGTTAGGACAGTCGTTAACGTCTAAGAAACCTCTAACACTATCTAAGACAACACAAACTATGCCAAAGGTTGTTGCATTGCAAGATGAACAAAAAGGATTAGATAGTAATAGTGATGATGATTATATTGATGATAATTATATTGATGATGATAACCATGATGATGATGATGATTATGATGATAATGATGATGATGATGATGATGATAATGGTTTACACCCAAAAAAATCATTAGTTAAATTTGTTTACTGGAACAATCCCAGTAAGCTAATCCAGCGGCTTCAGTACTTGCATACCTGTAAACAGGCTGGTCATACTAAATATGAGGAAGAACTTTTGGTTATAGAAAATGAGCTTCGTAATGCTAAAATTATAGTGTAATGAATCCATGTAACCGCTTAAACTATTTCTTAACAATACATGTAATATTTTCTACCACTTTGCTACCACTTTTCTAGTTTGCTACCACTTTGCTACCACTCTTCTGCTACTTTTCTGCCACTTTTCTACCACTTTTCTAGTTTGCTACCACTTTTCTACCACTTTGCTACCACTTTTCTACCACTTTTCTACCACTTTGCTACCACTTTTCTACCACTATGTTACCAATTGTCTACCACTTTGCTACCACGTTTCTACCACTTTTCTATCACTTTAAACTGTACGTACTAAATATAAAAGCCAACGCTAAATAATTCTATTACCAGAACAGAGATAACCTTTGTAGTGTGCAAATCATACTAACAGGTTACTTACTACTATGGAACTTACTACAACTAACCGAGGTAAACAACGTGTACTCTATAAAGGCTACTCTTATAACTATAGACGACAAAATGTAAAAGGAATAATATGCTGGCGATGCCCAAACAGAGGTCAACAAGATGTCGAGGCAATATGAAAAGTAGAAATGGTGTGGTTTTAAGTGTAAGTGATCATCAATGTAGTGCTCCAGACAAAACACTGATGGTGTTGACAAAAAATCATCGGAATGCTAAAAAGTTAGTACAAGAGAAAAATGTTGCTACTCAAAATAGTGCATTGTTTGTTGAGCAACGTTTAACCCCTGTTGTAAAAGTTATGTTGTATCCATCTTCCACGCCTCAAGAGTCATCAACATCACAGACTATGCAAGAAGTAGTGTTGTTGTTGTTTGAAGGGGCTGAACTACAAAGTCATCTGCCCTTGATATGCAAGTGGATCGAAAAGGACTAGATAGTAATAGACAAAAGAGAGTTGTAGTTTGTATATAACTATTGTACAAGTACTTACATTAAATAAATAAAAATAGTGTATGGGTATTGTCTGTTTTTCTTAATTGCTATCCCTATGTCCCACTTTTAATGCAGTTGTTAACCATCAACAGTCTCTGACTATGTTCGCAAAGAGAGTGACCTTAAACAATACACTCTATTTATGGTTTGTGTACCGAGTACACAATAATACAGTGTGGTCAAGCCATGTTGAGGCAATAGTTATATCAGGTAAGGGATTCGAACCCTTGCTTTCTTGTACAGAAAATTTGAACTTAAGTCAAACACCACAACCACTCGGTCAACCTGACTGTTACTAATTTAATTATTTTTGTGGACTTGAGTGTTTATAAAACTTTTTCCAGTATACATAGACTAAACCACTTGTTTGTTTTGAAATATAGATTTTGTTTTGTTTGACCATAACATTGCAGTTATGAGTCTTGTGAACTGGGTGTTTAATATAGGGTTAAAGGCATTTTAAAATAATTTTAGAAAAGCTCTTAGGTATCGTGTCATGGGTTTTAGTAATGCATTACTGTTCGTTGACTAACATTTACCGTTACACAACATTATTTTGGTGAGCTCTACATGTTGTTGTTTGAGTCGTCAGTCTTTTGACTGGTTTGATGCAGATCTCCATGCCTCCCTCCCCCGAGCGAAACGTCTCATCTCTATATAGCTACCACACCCTACATTAAAGGCTATCTGTTTAACATATTATAACCTTGGATCTCCCCTACAAGCTCTTGGGTTCAATTCCTAGATTTAACACAAACTTTTAAAAGCGGTATGACAACTAAAACTAGTCTACTCAGTCTCGGGTGGTCCAAATAAGTAGAGAGGGTTTGATTCACACCTCAACCATAGTGCACCATGTTCTTTTTTTTTAAATAATGATAGCCATTTGTTCAATTTCACATTTCACACATTGCAATTTGTCAATTTTCCATTTGCATTTATTTTAAATGACAGTTTAATGTTTTTCAATTTCATGATATGGAAACATGGATTTTTCCATTTTCATATTTACACATTTGTCAATTTCCCATTTGCATATATTTTCTTAAATGTCCGTTTAAGGTTTTTAAATTTTGTCTATATGGAAACATGGATTTTCCACTTTGCTGTTTACAAATTTTTATATATTTATTTTGTGTATGTTGAAAAAATTCGATATTTCCAAAACAAGATTTTTTTATTTTTTCATTTTATGATTTTGTAAATGATCTTAATGTGAGTGCTTGACCATGGATTTTCCATTTTGCTGTTTACAAATTTTTTATATATTTATTTTGTGTATGTTGAAAAACGATATTTCCAAAACAAGATTTTTTATTTTTCATTTTATGATTTTGTAAGTGATCTTAATGTGAGTGCTTGACCATGGCAATAATACAGTCTATCTATGTGTTAGCGGAACCATACAGTCTTATTACTACTGCAAGTAAGAATGTTTTACAAAATAACGGCTATCTACCACTGCATTTGAAAAACAAAACTATTGAAAAAAACAAAAATACTATTTACCATTCATTCATATATAAGTGTTAATTCTCCCTCTCCCCACCCTACCTCATCGTATTTTCTCTGGTCAAACAATCAATGCTACCCATACATACACAAGCTTTCTATATCTCTCTCTCTATATATGTTTTCTCTGCTCCACAAGATAAAAATTATGGTTGCTGGATTGTATCCTGCACTGTTTATGCGACATACCATTGCCAGTTCATAAAACCGTTAGGTAGTTCTCTATACATAGCGATTTTACCACTGCTCTACCTACGCCTTTTGCTTGTTTGGCTTTCTTACAGGCTAGTATGCGATAGGCAGCATTAACTGTATATCAAACCCAGTCCACCTTTGTATTTGCAATCTAAGTAATAATTTGAAAAGAGACAAGTGTAATCAGTCTTAAACATTATCTCTGCTTTTTTGTTTGTTTGTTTGTTTGTTTGTTTGTTTGTTTGTTTATGACATGTATATTAACCTAAAATCAAACCCTAGTCTACCTTAGTGAAAGGCTAACAGTTTAACCACTGCGTCACCATACCCTTCTTTCTTAGTTTGATTCAATCTAGGCCTTAGAGCTAGAAATCGAGTTACGATCTCCAGTGCAAGAGGCACATGTGCTCACCACTATAGCACGTAATGTTTAGCTGGTAACATTAGACAACCGAAAATGATTGTATTTCTGTTTGCCAAGCATTTCTGTCATTTGCCTACTGTGTGAGCACTGCCAGCAAGACAGTTTAGTTTAGAACATGTGTGTGTGTGTGTGTGTGTGTGTAGATTATTAGCCTCAAGTATTTAAAGCTTGTTGTGTGTTTCGACCATCTTGCACAGTAAACAACTGAGTAAGTTTTAACAGTTAACTCATAAAAACAGCATAGGATAGTTGTGTGTGTGGTTCATGTACTTGGGAATATGCATTTGCACCATGCACTAGCTTTACCTTACCCTCTAGAGGTAGAGCGTTATCCCTTCCTTTGGACATTGCCAATGACTGCATTCCCCCACAAGTTTTACACTTAAGCCCTTGGCTTGTTCTTGATTAGGTTTGGTTTGCTTTAGGCTTGGTTTGGTTCAGTTGGGTTTGATTCGACTTGGTTCAGTTTAGTTTAATGTAGTCACTATTTTTTTATTTTTAGCTACACTCTTTAACCAATTAATCAATGATAGTCTACTCTTAATTCTTGAATCGATAAATTGAATTTTGTGTGCACCGTTTGTCAATCCATGCCTACAACCTATACTCCCTATGTACTGCAGTCAGATCTGAAAACAAGTTCCAATGGTCAAAGACGTGTCAGTCACCATATCCTACAATCCTACAATAATTCTTTCTTTACCTAGCTAGATGTCGTCACTCACAGTAAATATCTTACATTATGGGTTTGCAATATATTAAGAAAAGCAAAAGTCCATGATCTTGTTGTTTTGGGTCTTTTTTGGGGAAATTCATAAGCCTTAAAAAGAATGACATCATGTCAAGTTCTGAGTGGATCTTGTATGTCAAAATCCCATTATCGGTTTATAAAATCTCAAGGCCATGCCCTAGCAGTTTTGGATTATTTCAATCAATGAGTCCACCATAGGAAACATCGAAAAAATAAATACCCTTAAAACAAGTCGTCACATGACCCTCTCCGAACATTGCTTCGCAAAATATAAATTCATCCATTGAACATTGAACATGATCGGCGACATCATCCTAGCTTCCCCCTCCCACCATGGTTGCCATATCGTTTGACCTTCAAGTGTTCTCAGCATCTCTGTGCTTTTTTTATTGCCCTGTTGTCAAGTCAAGTCAATACATTCCAATGAGCTCAAATAACATTCGCATCCTGTCAGTCTGCCCCAGCAAGTTTGTTTTCTATACTCACTTCAAGCAACATATAACCAAGTTCTGTTTGTTCTATCTAAAGCCAACTTCATCGGATCAAGGAATTATCATTTGTCATGTCACTCATAATCGTTTACACGTTAAAGACCCCCTTCAGGGGGTTTAGGAATTAGGAATTCCATCATAGGAAAAATCAGAAAACGAACCCTCGACCCGCCGTCTCATCGAAATAGCGAATACTGTATTAGTATATCACCACCGTGGCCAGTAATAGCTTCGTTGAAACACGTGTCCAGTAGTATCGTCTCTTTCTATCTACAACCACTCGTCATGAACATTTTAGACAGATTTAAGAAAAGTTTTAAAAACTGAAATGTTTTCAACATAAGTGTCGTTAGGCCCTTTCGCATTTTTTAAAACATAATTACTATATTCGAAAGGGGGGAGGGAAGGGGCGTCACCCCGAGTCCTACGACCCCTCGTATACGTCTCTGGCGTTATTGGTTTGTGAGATATAACAGAAAGTCTAAAATCACGATTTTACAACAAAAAAATTCTGTTTCCCTCATTCTCAAAAACTATAACCTATTACAAAAATAAAGAGGGTTTCGAGACAAGCCATTTGACACGTCATAGGACCAAATCCGACCATGCATTTGTGAAATATCTGAAAAAGTCTAAAATCATGGTTTTACCCCCAAAAAGCCTGTTTCCCTCATTCTCAAAACTCTAACCTATTAATAGCATATAAAGGGCTTCGAGACAAGCGATTTGACACGTCACACGTCCAAATCCGACCTTGCGTTTGAGAGATATCGGCAAACTTAGTAGGAAAGTAGGCGACTATCTGGTTCTCTCCTCACCACCAAAACCTCTTCTTATCAATCATTTTTTTCAAAGAGCTCGCCCTCTTACAAAAATCCCAAGTGCGCATGCGTATAAAACAAAAACAAAAATGTTCATCCATAGCGGCAGCCAGAAAAACGCATGCACTATATGAGCAACAACGTTTAAGTTCATTTTAGCAGCGCACCTCATACATGTCGCATTTGGAAAGAGACTTTCACTAAAAATTTACAATTTCACCCCCTATTAGGGGTGGGTTTTATTTAGGGGTTGAAATAAGTTGTCCATTGGAAAGAGGACGTCAGCTCGAGTCCAATGACACCTCATTTGTCAAAATCCGACCATGGCTTAGGGAGATATCGACTTTGCCCCTGAATGTATTGCGGGTTAGTATGTGACGTCAGAGGGAGAGGTGGTGGGTGGGGGGGGGGGGGGGGGGCAGAACTCCTATCATCCCCCTACTTACTTATGCCCTTGTGCTAGGGTCTTTGTTGGCGCTATAACTGGGGTTTAATATCCCTGGGTCCCATATTTGTGGACATTCCTTAAAGTGGGTGGGGTGTATAATTTATCCTTGGGCACTGTGTTTATTTACCCTTGCATCGAACTATCTGTAGCGTTTGTGTGCCATTATGTTGGTCGCACTATGTGGTGAGCGTATATGGCGGGAGACGGCCGCGGCTGAATGCGCATATCGTGGCTGCCACACACGCTCGCATGCTGGGCCAGCCTGTCGCCTGCGTGCGTCATATCATCTGAGTCACCTTATCTATGCGCGTGCGCAGGTTTTTGTTAACTTACAGAGTATGTGTTTACTTGAAGTAATGACGCCCATTTAGAATTATGTCGGCCTTGTATTCTATTTGGCGGGTGTTCAGTGTCTGAGAGGAAATGTAAACTCCATTGATAATGGTGTTGAGCCCTATCATAATGTAATCGTGCACTGTTGCAACTATATGTCCTCTGTGACCCTATTAGTTCATTTTAGCAGCGCACCTTATACATGTCGCATTTGGAAAGAGACTTTCACTAAAAATTTACAATTTCACCCCCTATTAGGGGTGAGTTTTATTTAGGGGTTGAAATAAGTTGTCCATTGGAAAGAGGACGTCAGCTCGAGTCCAATGACTCCTCATTTGTCAAAATCCGACCATGGCTTAGGGAGATATCGACTTTGCCCCTGAATGTATTGCGGGATAGTATGCGACGTCAGAGGGAGAGGTGGGGGGGGGGGGGCAGAACTCCTATCATCCCCCTACTTACTTATGCCCTTGTGCTAGGGTCTTTGTTGGCGCTATAACTGGGGTTTAATATCCCTGGGTCCCATATTTGTGGACATTCCTTAAAGTGGGTGGGGTGTATAATTTATCCTTGGGCACTGTGTTTATTTACCCTTGCATCGAACTATCTGTAGCGTTTGTGTGCCATTATGTTGGTCGCACTATGTGGTGAGCGTATATGGCGGGAGACGGCCGCGGCTGAATGCGCATATCGTGGCTGCCACACACGCTCGCTTGCTGGGCCAGCCTGTCGCCTGCGTGCGTCATATCATCTGAGTCACCTTATCTATGCGCGTGCGCAGGTTTTTGTTAACTTACAGAGTATGTGTTTACTTGAAGTAATGACGCCCATTTAGAATTATGTCGGCCTTGTATTCTATTTGGCGGGTGTTCAGTGTCTGAGAGGAAATGTAAACTCCATTGATAATGGTGTTGAGCCCTATCATAATGTAATCGTGCACTGTTGCAACTATATGTCCTCTGTGACCCTATTAGTTGCTAGTTAGCAATTCCGTGTGATGTTTGTTTGTTTATGTATCCGTAGGTTGCAATACCTCCCGGTATGAGTCAAGAGTTGGCAGCTAAAGAATGTGTGGTATGTATGTCCATCGATTGCTTTTGTTTTCACTGCTGCATATGTTTGTGCTGTCCTAAGCCTTGTTGAGAAATGGAAATAATATTTCCTTCTGCGGTACTGCTCGCGTTTCGTCATGTGTGGGCTGAAAATATGCCAACCTGCTGAAAATTATTCCTAGGCTTTTTTCTAGGTCCGCCTCTTCTATTCTTTGTGTCCCGCGTCAATTTACCTATTTTTACTCAATTGTAGGCACCTTGGGCCTGTCACTGGCATTATTTCACCTGTCCGTTTTAATTGCCAGTATAATAGTTATTATTCCTGATTTTAAAAATGTGGTGTTCCTACTTTTGTGTCAAATAATGTGTTGGGCCGAACTATGTTCCTATTTCCCTGATATGTGTCTGTGTAGGCGTATTTCTGTGAGTGCAAATGTGTTTTTGCCCTGGACTATCTATTGTTGGTCTGTTTTCCCCATTTCAAGTTGCGGACATTGATTCATTGGGAACCGGCCGCATTATCCGCGATCTTCGTCCTGTAAGATCAATGTTTTGTTAATTGGTTTGTACGCTTTTTACGACTTCCCGAGTCAGATGACCTATGTGTTTGGGGCTGACTGATCTTTAGTCGGTCGACGTATTTCGCTTTTGCCTCTCGGGGTGTCCGTTTTTACTTGGCATTCGGCCCCCTGGTGTTGTGTAGCCCCTGTGTTCAATGTCTGCGCGTGTTTAGCTGTTACGACTGTATATGTACCTGTGTGACCTCTAGTAGTGTGTTTCGCAGCAAGATATCATTGGCCAACTTAATTCTTGCTGCGCCTTTGTTCCCTGTTTCAATGTGCTTGTCTCTGAGGCATACATTAGATATTTCTTCAACCTATTCTACTGGAGGTTGTAGGTTATCTACCATGTACGTGTTATTTGTTTGACATGTGGGTTTGACGCAACCCACAAAGTTATTATGTAGACCTTTGCGTCGTCTGCATATGCCCAGTCGGTGCTTCGGGACTCCTATTTTGCTAATTTCGGTCCCGTGGCGTGTATTGCCCATCTGAAGTATGCATGCCAAAATGTATACTATTGTTAATGAATTGTGACATGTTAAACGTCCCTCGTATTGTAATTTCGGGCGTTCCTTAAGTGTGTGCATTGGCTTAAATGATTTGTGTGTACTGCATGCTAATAAGAGCGCTGCTAACCTTGCTGTTAACTCACTATCTTACCATGTCCGTGCAGGGCCTTTCTGCTGACTCGGAGATAGTTTCAAGTTACAGTGTTGGGGCAAGTACATCCTGTTGGCCTAGCTGCTTGCTTATCGCATGTGTGTTTACATTGTCCTCGTGCCGAGCAATCAAATCTGTGCCCGAGCCTGACAAATGGTGTCATCTTTCTGTACTCTATGTAAAAACCCTCCTGCTCAATACATTTATAGTGTGATTGAGGTGGCGCCTGGAGACTTATACATATAAAAACACTGTGTACAAATACATATATATATATATTGATTAACATTGTGAATTGGTAAAATAATATTATCCCTGTGATCCCATATAAGGGTTAGGCAGTGTGTGTGGATTATGTGTGATTTATTTATACGTTGACCTGTGTTTCGTCAATTGACGTGTACTTGTGCGGCCCTAATTCATCATGTGTGTAGGTGTCTGTACCTAGATGGTCCTGGATTTGCGTCTGTCGCCTGGCCTATTTAAGCTTTCAGGCAACGTACATAGATATGGCTTTGAGCTAGAGCTGCCTATGCTCGCGTCTAAACTCTGGAGTTACCCCTGTCGGGGGTGTTTTTAATAGTGTGATTGTGGGCCTAGCCCTTAATTATAAAATTTTAGTCGTGCCAATGTATGTGTATGTTTGTGTGCGTGCTGTAGATCCTTTGATAAATGACAAGCGGCAATTTTACTGCTTTAACTTGCTGCTCGGCCATTTAAAGCTGTATGTGCCACTTACCTCACTAGCTAATCACCCTCCTATAGCGTCTAAGCGTCCTTGCTACTCGGAGTGATTCTGTTCACCCTGTGATGACGGCGTAAGCCTCTGGTAACCAATTAGGCCCTTCATTGCTGCCTTCTGTAAGTGTTCTCAGCCAGGTGAGTTTGGGCTTTCATGTTTTTATATATTGGACTCTTGCTAATAGTGGAGTGCGCGTACCTGAAGGGCTAATTTCGCACCGTACTACCCTATCAGTGTCTGGAGGGGTGTATCGTGCCTTCATGTGTAATTGGCCCGTGGGGGTAGGAAGCAAAGTCCTCCTAATTCCCCGTGTATTGTGTCTGTGCACGGGCGAAGTGTGGTGAGGTGTGTGGATTGCGTCCCAAGGGGTTGGAACCCACACACTTCTGTGTGTCTGTACCGGGGGTGGAGAAGGCAATGTTCGCCTGGTTTCTGGGATAATTTCCCTTCGAACCGGCGCTATAGGTTCTGTAGGTGTTTGTGAAAGTGTGCTGGAGTTTTGGAGTGGCAGGCTCCTGTTTATGGGCCACGGCCTCCTCCTTCCTTGGAGTGTTGAGTGTGTTTATCGCCATTCTTGCAAGTTTTAGTGTTATCTCTTCCATCTCTTTGTGAAGGGTGACCTCGTGTTATCGGCCTGCAATTTGGTATATGCGTTCCATATTGTAGCATATTCTGCCCTCAACCTCCTCAGCTACCCTTGTGTCATTCGTATATACCCTTAAATGCGCTTCCCTCAGTGTGCGATATTCCTCAAATAGTGTGTCGTGTTGCAGGTGTAATCGGAGGTGTGATCCGTTAAGCTGTGTTTTAATCGTCGCGATCTTTGCCCTGATATTGCGCGATCTAATTTTTGACCAGTGTGCGCTTGTGAATGCCTTCAGGATTCGTGTAAATTGCGCAGCGATGAGTTTCTGGTATTTGTTCAGGTAAGCTTGTTTCACTGCGATCCTGGCGTGCCACGCTATCAAATCTTGATATCCTGCGATTTTCTCCAGCATGGTCAAGCGGTATAGTGGAGCCATTTTATGTATGGAGCAGCGAATGTAAATTATGTGAGTGTTTGTGTATGAGATGTGTAAATATATATATCCTGGGAGTTGTTTGCTAGTAGTGCCCCTAATTAATTCTGTGTGTGTGGGCTGATAAGTTAGTAGGGCCTGTTTAAAATTTCCTTCCGGCTCCTGGCCTCTATAAAAGTTTTCCTATTCAGTGCCTTAATTCAACTAATTGGCGCTACTATAATCTCACTGTAGGGTGCGATAAATTTTCCCTAATTTGTCTTGCAAATGGTTTCCTTACGTAACTAGCCTATTGGGTGGGTGGGAGGGCTAATATGGACTAATATGGTCCCCGTAAAAATTATCGTGGCGTACTCTAAGAAAAAATCCTTGTTTCGCTTGGCTGTCTTTGGTACCAGGGTCGTATTTCCTGATCTTTTTGTCTGAGATCCCTTTCTAAACGGGAACTACCCTGCGTCTCCACCAATATTTGTTCTGTCCCGGGGGTGAGGGGTTGGACGAACAAATGTGTGAATTGTAGAATATAGGGTGTGCTGTCTAAAAGGGATGAGTTTCCGCTGAGGTGCGGGAACTCCCAGTGTGCGTGTGAAGAGGGATGTTATAATGGTTGAGGGGAGCTCAATGCTATTGGGGTCGTACTCAAAAGTGGTGCGTTAATTACGAGGAGCTTTTAGCCTCTAGAACAACTGCTGCGTGCGGACAGTTCAATTAACTGCTGAACGCGCAGTTACACTTGGCGGTCGAGTGAGCAGGTGATTCAAGGCTAGTGCCAATGGAAGTGCTTGGCACTGCAATTCTGTAGTAAACAATGGACTCGGGTAGTACAATGGGTTAGGTGGGGAAGTGGGATGTAAAGCAGTGTGTAATAATACATGTGTACAATGGTTGGTGGTTTAAGTACTTGCTGGTTTATTATACCTAGCAATAATTAGAGTGTGTTTCCTTAATTAGAAACGAGTAAGGATGTTACAAATGCAATCAATGTGTGGGTGTTGAGTGGAAAGGAATGTAAAGTACACTTTAGGATTTCTGAGTTCACACCAACCCTGGTAGGACGGTCACAGCTCAGACGGTCAAAGCCTCCGGCGAACAGCGGATAGTGGGTCTTCTCAGCCGTCCTTCTTATGGGTATCGGAGTTGCTTGGTCAGCATTACCCAATGGTTGGTGTGCTAGATCCAATGCTCTGTGTAATTGTTATGGTGTTGCTCAAGTGCTGGCTGACAGCTGTGGTAACTGTGCCGGCTTGGCGTTTAAAGAAATGTACTGTAGAGGCTCATGATTTAGCATAAGGGATGTTTTTATCGGGTGAAAGGGTGTATTGGAGTTGGGATAGAAGCGTAGTCGTGTAGATTGGATTTATAGTTGAAAGATGTGTGTGGCTGTATAGCCGTCTGCAGGTTCAGTGGCGTATATCCATATTTCCATTGGGGGGTGCGTAAGGTCCTCAGATCCTAAGGGTGTAGGGACCCTGGGGCATGAACAATATGGATATAAAAGAAGTGGGGATTACATCAACTAGCATTCAGGAACGCATCCCATTTAAGAAAAACTTCAACCATGCCAAGGTTTCCAAGACAAACCGTGACTGAATACAGGAAAGATTTGAACCCAGGGAAGGAAGGAAATCCACCGAGACACCACAGGGGCTTACAAAATGTGGAACGCTGGTTGGCGACCATGGAACTCCAGCTGAGTCCGGCATTGCTTCCACTTACTTGTGCTGGGGTCTTCTCCGTCATCCCTCCTGTCGACCTCTCTTGGTCAACTCTTGTTCTCTTCCGACCCCGACGGTATTAGGGTATCTGAGGCCTAGAGAGTCTCCTCCTTTCCCGCCTTCATTGGCCCTTCTCTCATCTTCCCTGATAAGCCTTCTGCGTGAGGTCAGCCTTCTTTTTCTTTTCATGTTATTTCCTGCCTTCTCCTCAAGGCCCTCAAGGAGGCAGGGTGTATGTAGCCCCACCACTTTTCGTGCACCCTGGTTAGTCCTACACTCTCAAGGGCTTACGGCTTGGGAGTTGGCGATCCCGAGGTATTCCTGAACTGGGTCCGTATTTTCCCCCTTTTTCCACGGCTTTTGGGCGGGCCCTCTCCTCTTTCCCCCTTCCCTATCTGCCTTTCATGGCTCTCCTTCCTTCAAATTTCTTGAATCCTCATTTTTCGAGGGTGGAAGGCATTTATTTTCTTCCTGTCTTTTATTCGCCTTGTCATTTATTTGTTTACCATTTCTTCTTCTAGTATGTAAGTCTGTAGTTAGTATTAGTTATAGTTTTCATTCTCATCTCATCTTTCACTATCACCCAGTGGCGGATCCTGGCCTTGCGGGGCCCTGGGCGATATGATAAGGTGGGGCCAACAACAATAGAAAATTAAAAAATATCAAATGGAAAATAGTTTTGTAATAATAATAAAATAAAGAATAGTTTCAATATTTTGAATACACTACACTATATTTTTTTAATAATATGAAAGAAACCTTTAAGTCACCTTGAAGAAGAATATGTAAACTATGAAATATTAAAATACTAGCATTACCCGTCGCGGCTTCGCCCGCGAATATTCTAGTTGTAAAGAGTACACTTAGCAAAATCTCAATCATGAATGCTATGACTGATTTATCCTTGGTATGAATAATCAGACTTTATCAATTCAGCTACTGGTGCAGTGGTTAGGGGTTTGTCATTCCTTCATAGGTATATCCGAGAGAAGTGAGTTTTCTGGGAATATCACAGACACTGTTAATTTAAGGGCCTTTAAATGTGGTTTTCGGAGACCCTTTATAGTCGGGTGAAAAAGACCTTTCGTACCACACTCACACGTGAAAATTGCGTGAAAAAATTCTAGATTGCCCCTTGACCCCTTTAGGCGCATTATACTGTATGTATTGATGAATTTTACAACTTAATTTGGTTCAGTGATGACCTTATAACCGTCTGGAAACTTTCACAGGAACTGTACTGCAGAACGTTCTTTTGCACAGTTGAAACGAATTAAAGCATCTCGAAGAGCTACTATGCGACAAGAACGACTGGACATGTTAAGTCTTCTTTGCATAGAATCAGACAGTTTAAGGAAAATCAACTTCAATGGTGTTATTGAAACTTTCTGCGAAACAGAATTCAGAAAAAAAAGTTTTTTCTGAAAATGTACATGCGATCTAAATTGTATTCATTATTCATTGTAAATTTGTAAATAAAATCTCTTTCAAAGTTATGATTGACTATTTTATGAAGGGAGAGGGGTTGAAAAAAAGGGAAAAAGGGGCCTCAAATTAACAATTGCCTAGGGCCACTGTGAGTCTCAATCCGGCACTGCCCAGCAGTGCAGCACAATGGTCATACCCCATGTGACAGGTTTGTTTTTCAAATGGACGCTTTGGAAAATGAAATGGAGTTTATTATTGTGGTTTGCAGAATGTCTGTGTGCAATTAGACCTTAGTTCCATAACAACGCGTGTAGTTCAGTTAAGTAATATTATTTTACCCGTAGCCTGATTAAGCCATGTGGTTAATACTCCGTTCAGACGGCACAGTCGTAATCTGGATAATGACCATTCCAGATCAACTTCTTGTCACTAGTACGTGTTTCGACGTTTCATCATGAAACAGCAGGATAATCAAGTAAAATAGCACGACTTGGCTATTTTCTTTTGAATGACAAGAATTGTTTACAGAAGTAACTTATAGTACCTTACTCTACTTAGTTTCTTCCTGCTTTAGAGTATGTCAGTTATTCTTTTTAAATAATGCCAACTGCTGATGTAGGCCTACATTGATTTAACAAAATGCCTAGGTACTGTACTCTTGGTGTGGATCTAAAAAATATATTTTAAATTATTTATGCACATGAGAAATATCACTCTTTTCTTTTTCGCTCTCTTTTCGATAATACATGATTTTGATACCATATTTCATCTTCTGGGGGGACATTATCAATTGCAGAGGCGGCTCCTTACTATGGTAGCAAGTTTGCACAACAACCAAAATTCTGGGCCTTTATTGATTCAAATAATATATATTCTTAACTGGATGCGTGATGTATCGAATCACATCACTCATAGTGCGTTGGGCCGAGCGCAGTTCTTAACGCTGCGCACGCAACTAAGGGCCAACTGTGTAGTGCACTCCTCGCTGCTACCCGGGCAGTTTGTTTAGGCCAGCATATGCGAAGACGAACCTATGGAGTGCAGCTGGTGCATGGGGGGATTGCTGGGGTTGGGGCTACGTGTGGTTGGTCAACATTCCATAGAGTTCAAAAGTAGATACGGTATATTCTGCTCACGGGCAGTAGATGTCGCAGCAACATTAGCACGCTCTGGTGGCTAACAAGCACAACACTTTGTCTTCACCACGGCCGTGTCTTCACTTAAGATATGTACAGTATTTGCATGATTGAAAAACAATATATAAACAATATAAATCTTCTACAGATATTAGTATTTGATTTAGATAAAAGTTATTTGAAACATACAGTGTTATCAGTTTAGCTAAAACGAGTAGGTGACTATACTGTGATTTACAAAAGATGCTCGGTGAAAGCTGTCATACGCTTGAATGGTGAGGTGAGGAGAGGAGACGAGAGGGGTAACGGGCTCCATGGCAACAGCAAGCAATGTTGCAATGTATGCCGACACAGCAGTAAGCACATGGTTTGACTCAGTGTGTCTTCACTCGTCACGGTCATTATAGCGCCAGGTGGTGTATTCATTGAATACACGGTACGTGAGAATATAATTTTTAATGCTCTTTGCATGTTCTTTTCTTCCTTTCTTATCAAACACCAACAGTGATCTTCTATTTTCTCTTTGTTGATCAGGTCTCTTATATCTTTTGTGAGTCTGTTCTAGATATATATCTCCAATGACCCACCTAGCGTCATCTAGCAGCGAATCTCTGAAGCTCCTCAATTCTTCCTGGTGCAAGAGGACTTACTTATCCATCTGGCCACCAGATCTTGTTACCATCGCCAGGTATTTTCTCCTTGAGCAAGAGAACTACGTCTACTTTTTCACTCACCATGCTGCGCTAGTATCATCTGTTATCAACTCTTTGAAGACCAGCTCAGCAAGAGAAATCAATTTTTTGTTGTAATGTTGGCTATGTTTATATGTTCTCCTTTTGTCTCCTACCCCCACTCTTTTCCCTTTCCTGGTCCCTTCGCGTTCTGCTGAGTGGGTCTCACTTGTGCGCCGGCCGTCGACTCAGTTAAGGCTCAACTCGAGCCAGTCTCTTCAACCCAAGAGACAAACTCTACTTTCTACGCCATGTTAGCATATTAGACATCGTTAAGGGGAACTTCACCTTCAACATGCAACCAAGATAAGTACAGACTTAAGGTTTTAACCTCATCTTCATCAATTTTATCTACATGCTTTTATTGATTATTTTATAGACAGCGTGAGATTACTTGTGGGGCGGTAATCATTCTTCGTGGGATTTTCCATGTTAGGCCTTGTCTGTCTAAGCCAACCTTAATAGAAAGTAGCTTTTCTTAAGCTATTTAAATGAGAGATCTTCTCACTACTTGGGATATTATCTAATACCCGCTGTCTTTAAAATACTAAGCTCGCTCCACCGTTGGATTATTTTTGGCCCCATTCTTCTACTAAGATCGTTCTGGAACCTTCCAGATCCTGTACTTTATCTACAAGTCCTGCCGTCATGTAATTTTCACTCACTTGTGAGAATACTATTTAAAATTGAAGAATCTCACTTCTGAATTAAAGCTCAATAGCGAATTTTCTTCCACCGTTGGATGTTCTTGGCGCATTTAATTGTAATTTACAACTTTCTCAAGAAATAGACTCTCGCCTACCTAGTGAAACCAGTTATTTTCATCATTGCAATAACTCTCTTTCCCATAAACTTTCGTGTTTCTACAGTGGACTTTTCATCTATTTAACAGACTATAGTGAAAACCAGTGCTTGTTCAACTTTTCTACCGCGTCGCGATCGTCCGGTTACATTTAAATAAGGCCATGAACATTTATCCTCAATCCCAATTGATCTTTCCTAAACCTTCTACTAACAAACCATATTAATAAAATTTGTAACTTTATATCTTTCTCTATAAGGTGTCACTCTTCGAAGTGCCCTTCCATTTTGCTTGTTTATCATTACTTAATTTCTGTATAATTACGTGGTTTATACACGGTTCAAGCTTAAATTGTTTCTCCTTTATAATGAGAGAATACAATTCTTTTAACTCATTAGTGAGTTGTTTCTAGGTCTCACGAAAGGGAAACTTGCCCCATTTGTCTCGTGATTCCTATCTAAACACAGGAGGTCTAGAACCTTCCTTTTGTCTTTCTCTTCAGGTTTCACAGTAAGTGACCTGCCCTTATTTCTATAATAACCAACAGTAATTCAGCTTAAATATAAGAAGTTTTAGGAACTTCTATTTCATTCTTTATGGTTTTCTTATTGCTATTTTCGAAGTTGTCACTCTCTCTAGAATATTATCTCAGAAATTTCTTAAAGTACACTCCTTGTACTCCATTTAATGGTCAAACTTTAATTACTTCATTTGTCTTTGTTAAATCTTATAAAGATTTTAGAACATATAAAGGTTTGAAACCTCATAAATTGTTAATTGCCTGGAGCAACCGTCAAATGTTTTCAGAGGTCTGCGACCCCAAATTGTTAACTAGATTGAATATATGCTTGTTAAAGTTATCAACTTCTTTGCATTGTTAAATAAATTAAATATTTGTTTTTGGATTTATCATTTCGCAAATACAACGGTTAGGCAAGATCCTGTCTTCCCTGACTCTTCCCAAGTTCATGCCATCGTTAATACAGAACAAATCTGCTACTATTTGTCTGGCCAGACTATCACCCTTCCCCATACTAGTCTTATGCATGCTTGGGAGGAAATACACTAAAGCCTTTCTCTGGCAAACCGCCCAAGTCTTAGCTGCGGTTCCCGTCAGCTTCGACCAAGCTCGTACCCACTTTAGGTATCAGAGAGTGGATTTGCAGTTGCAACCGCCTCTAAGTGCATTAAAGGTTAAATTTATAACTTTTGTGAAACTCTCATCCTATTTCTCTATCCTTTTTCTCCAGTCCGAAACCCACTTCCTTTTCTTAATCATCTTCCCTTGGTGGGTGGGTTATTCCTCAGCCAATAATCTACCCACCAGGCAGAGGGGCTAACTTCCCCGGTATTAGTGTCTTCCTGCAAGTCTCTTGGAATGTTACGAGTCATGATCTACCTCTGTGGCAACGCAGTATTTCCCCACGTGCTAGCTTTGACAGCTGTCAGCGAGCTT
This sequence comes from Meconema thalassinum, assembly GCA_946902985.2. Lineage (NCBI taxonomy): Eukaryota > Metazoa > Arthropoda > Insecta > Orthoptera > Tettigoniidae > Meconema > Meconema thalassinum. The sequence goes on from OX336395.1 coordinate 212,696,836, forward strand.
TATTGGTAATTCAGAGTATAGGCCTACTACTACAGATGTTACGACCGTCGGTACTCCCTGAAAAAGTTCATATTGGGTTATCTGTTTCGTTGTGAGAAAATGGTGATCGTGGAATTTTCTACCTGGTGAAACACACAGGAATTATGTGTCAGTAATTTTTCTTTCTTGTCCGTTCCATAATACAGAATCATTGCTTTTGTTACCGGTATTTTTAAAGTTTGGCATCTATATCGTGGTGGGTTGAATGAGAGTTGTTTAACACTAACCGTAGTTCACAGTTGTCATCCATCGTTTTTACGATATCCGCACCATTTGAAGCGTATTTTGTTTGCCATTAGCATTGTTAGTAGTGAGAACGAAATGAATGTGACATTCTGTTGACGATTGCGATACGTAGCCTATTCGTTTCGTTCTTCTGTCCATGTTTGGAAGTGTGCATATACCTTACCGTGTTTCGTATAATTTAGCAGGTTTCCAGTATAATATTTGTGAATCTGATTCAACGTTTAGGTGGATGGTGATGTTTCTTCGTACTGTTTACTATAAGGGTATATCATCATCATTGGCTATCACTCGCGAACGAGTATAAAATTGTCTTCCAAAACATTCACAGGTGGGCTCTCAGGTGACTGTAGAGACCAATCCTCGAGCCACAAACTCTTCCACCCTGGTGGCAAGTTTTATCATCACCAAGGTGCTGAGGGCGGTATCTCCTTATAGACTCCCGTTCTTTACGAGCGATTCGCTTCAGAGCCTCAGAACTCCGGCGGTCCTGCTCGAAACGTAGAGGGCCATTTTGAACGAGTCGACGCCATGCCAGACGGTCAGCTACTGTAGTCTCCCAATTTGGGATGTCAATCGAGCATTTCTTCATGTTTGACTTTAAAGCATCCTTGAATCTCTTCCTCTGTCCTCCCTGATGTCACTTGCCGCTTGTTAGTTGAGCATACATAATTTGTTTAGGAAGGCGAGTATCTGGCATGCGAAGGACATGACCAGTCCACCTCAGTTGACGTTCCAAGATCATAGCCTCCACGCTGGTAGTGCTAGCGTCTTCCAGGACACTGATGTTTGTTCGTCGATCCTGCCAGCTGATTTTAAGGATCCTCCTCAGACAACGTTGTTGGTACTTCTCTAAGCATTTTATGTGCCTTCTGTAGGGAGTCCAGCATTCACATCCATAAAGAAGTGTTGTTATTACAATAGCTTGATATACAAGGAGCTTCGTCCGAGTGTTGACATCCGCATTATCGAAGACCCTCTTTCGCAATCGACCGAAAGCTGCACTAGCGCAATTCAAGCGGTGTTGGATTTCAGCATCAATATTGGCATTAGCTGAGAGATGACTACCAAGGTATGGAAAGTGCTCAACATTCAATAATACCTCGCCCTTGGCAGTAATGACAGGAGCAGTAGCATGTGAATTAGGCACAGGCTGATGTAGAATCTGAGTCTTTTTGGTATTGAGGTCTAGACCAATGTTGTTATATGCAGCAGTGAATGCATTTATCATTATCTGAAGATCTTCTTCTGAGCTAGCGAGAATAGCATTATCATCTGCCTACTGGAGTTCCATTACACATGTTGTGAAGACCTTCGTCTTTGCTTGCAGTCGACTGAGATTGAATAAGTTTCCATCAGTTCTGCATTCAATTGCAATGCTTTGTGGGACTTCGTCTCTAATAAGGTGAATGATGGTTCCAACGAAAATTGAGAAGAGCGTAGGGGCAATAACACACCCCTGTTTAACCCCAGTAGTTATTTCAAATCGTTCACCACAGGCAGTATTAGTGATAACAGTACCATACATGTTATCATGCAGAAGGCGCAAGAGTTTAATAAATTTTGGTGGGCAGCCAATGAGTGCCAAGATTTTCCAGAGAGCCTCTCTGTTAACTGAATCAAAGGCTTTAACAACGTAAATGAATGCCATATACAGAGGGTGATTTTGTTCTCTTGCCTTCTCTTGCATTTGTCACACTCTCCAGCAAGTGGCATTAGACGTGTGGCTAGAATTCTAGCAAGAATTTTCTCAGCGACGGAGAGTAGGGATATTCCGCGATAGTTACCACAATGAGTTTTGTTCCCTTTTTTAAATATGGTTACCAACAAAGCATCTCTGAGTTCAGCAGGAATGGTTTCAGAGGTCCATATTTTGACAAAGAGTTGATGAAGATGCTCAGTGAGGATTTGTCCACTTTCCTTGAAGAATTCCGCCGGTATACCATCTGATCCAGCGGCTTTGTTATTCCTCAGTTGACTGATGGCCCTTTCGACTTCTTGCAGTGAAGGTTCATTATCAAGGTGATGCTGCAACGTCTTTTGAGGAATCTTAATAAATATTTCCTCGTCAATATGTGTATCCCTGTTTAGTAGTTCATGAATGTGTATATAAGGGTATATAAGTACTGTAGGTAGCTACAGCACTGCATTAGGCCTACCGGTGATAATTCAGATGTTGAATTCAGTCCAGTCACTTTTAGGGCGACCGTTTTCCTTGCTTTCATTAGAGGAGAAACACGAGGTTAAGCGACTAGGTAGGCCAAAGCCTCACCTAAAGATCACTCAGACTGCTAAGACAAAAACTAGAAGTTTTAACAAAAATTTTCATCCCGACGTGTATGATAAATATGACTGGATGTGTGGTTGTGAAGTGACCAATACCTTGTTTTGCTTCCCATGTATTGTATTTGGGGGTGAAGATTCATGGACAAAGAATGGTGTGAATGATCTGCAGCATCTTCATGACCGAGCTAAAAAGTATGCTTCATCAAAATTGCATATAAAGAATACTTTGAACTTGGTCATGTTTGCCAATGTTAATATAGCACAGCAGATGGACACAGAATACCGAAGAGCAATAGAAACTCATAATCAAAAGGTAGCCTAAGATAGGTATGTTTTGAACATTGTAATTAACTGTATTATATTTTGTGGTTCATTTGTGTTGGCATTGCCCGGACATGACGAGTCCGATACCGGTACATCTATCATTCCATTTTTTTCGTGGTCTAATCAATTTTAGTGCAGAATTATAAGGTGTTCTGAAAACTCATTTGGAAAAAGCGACTGTATTCAAGGGCACCTCGAAAACAATACAGAATGAAATTCTGCAGTGCATACTTGAAGTCTGCCATGAGGAAATTCCAAAGAAATTAATGAGTCAGAATTTGTGTCTGTCATAGCAGATGAACCAAGTGACGTAGCATCAATATATCATCAGTTGGTCATTGTATATAGACTCTTGGTGAACTTGAAGCCAGTGGAAAGATACTGGGGGTTTATAATCCTAAAGGGCAAAATGCGGAATCATTGGCTGCATGCATATCTGATGAGCTCAAACGTCACTTTCTTGGTTGTGAACATAAACTTATTGCACAAACGTATGAGGTGCATCTGTTATGAGTGGTTCTAAACATGGTGTTCAGGCGATAATAAAGCAGAAGTATACATCAGCTGAATACGTTCATTGTCATGCTCACCAGTTAAATTTAGTCATGTTGAATGGATCCTCAATCAACACTAGTGTGAAGATTTTCTTTGTAAGCCTTCAAGGACTCTGTTCCTTCTTCTCAAACTCTCCTCAAAGAACTGCAGTTTTAGATGAAATAGTTGGAAAACGTTTCCCTAGATCAGTCCCTACTAGATGGAACTTCCAAACACGATCAGTGAATACTGTCTTTGAGTACAGAAGTGAGTTGATAGAATGTATGAAAGTAATTCAGGAAGGTGTTAGAATTAATACTGAAACATCTATTCTTCAAGCCTCTGGATACATTGGTATTTTGAATGATGATAATTTACTTTTTGGTTGTCTTTCTTCCATAAAATCATGCCACATGTAGACATTTTGTACAGTCAGCTTCAGAGGCGTGACTGCACTCCAACAACAGTCCTGGCAAGACTAAAATCTTTGGAAATAGAGATTCTGAAACTAAGAAATACCATCAATTCCACATCAGAGCAGTCTGCCGTAGTCAAGAAACGAAAAGTAGAAACAGAAAGAAACATACAGGAAATTGAAGTTTGTGATGTCATTTTGACTGAATTGTCAAACAGATTCCGTTTTCTTGGCCACTTGGGAGCAGTTGCACTCTTTCTTCCAGACAAATTTGCAGAATACGAGCTGCACTATCCTGATGAAAATGCCAGACTTGTTCAACAAGCTTACGCATTCATTGAGTGCAGGAAACTTGAGACAGATCTTTCAGTTATTTACAGTACATTAGAATTTAGACACATATCAGGCAGGTGCTCTGCCACTCATGGAATTCATTAGGGACATTATTTTAAGCCTAACATTCAGTGAACGTGTTAAATTACTGAATGTAGTTCTGACTATCCCCATGACCTCTTGTGAGGCGGAACGATGTTTCTCCACCCTGAAAAGGATTAAAACGTTCTTACGAAATACAATGTCTCAGGAGAGATTATCATCCCTTGCTATGCTGTCGTCTGAACGAGATTTCATCATGCAAATAAGGAACTTCAATGACCGAATCATTGACATGTTTGCAAGGAGGAAGGAGAGGCGTGTTGATTTTCTTTACAAATAGGTGAATATTGTGGCATAACCTTCAAGTCAAGGCGTACCAATAGTATAAGCTAACATATGTTCAAATTTCTGATTTTCCTTATTTTGTATCTGTTCGGTATCTAAGGGATGTTTTGGCTACTCTTATATCAGTGATCATAGTCATAATAGTTTTGTGAACCACCAACTTTTAGATCCACCAGCTGCCACTGATCAATTGTACTGTAATTACTAACCTTCGTCACTGAAAGCACCGGATATAGGCTATGTGCTAAATTAGTTTATACGCTATGTGTGTTTATTTATAGCGCATTTAACAACTGCCGCCATAAAGATGGTATATTGGCTTTCACAGCCAGTAAATTAAAACTGAGCAATTTTTAATCTGTGTTAAGAGGGGCAGATGACCTCGTAGTTCCGCCCCTTAAAACAACAATAACTAACTAACTTTCTAGGTTTGTGCCGTGTGTTGTGTGGGGTTTCACCTAGGACGCCAAGCTGCCTCATCAGCGGGCTCTTGGTGTCCCCGCCCGGACCCCCACAGGAGTAGCGAACTGCGCGCTACCTCCCTTTTTTTTGAAGCACACCTTCGCCTCTTTACTGCAAGAACTAAAAGCTCAAGCAGCCATAACTTCTCTATGAAGGCTTCCAAAAAAGATGGTATATTGGCTTTCACGGCCAGTGAATTAAAACTCGGCAATTTTTCTGGATTTGTGCCGTGTCTTGTGTGAGATTTCGCCTAGGACGCCAAGCTGGCTCATCAGCGGGCGCGCAGTTCGCTACTGCTGTGGGGTTCGGGTGGGGACACCAAGAGGGTGGTCTTTTGGTAAACTGGTTGCGTAGCTCACCGGTAAATTTCTCGCCTGCTGTGCCCAAGGTTGCAGTAGCGAATCCTGGCGCAGTCAGCTGGCATTTGGGAGTGAGCACATGTGAGGGAGCCGTGTCCGTAGATTTACTGCACGTTAAAGATCCCCTTCGGGGAAAAATTCCGACGCCCCGGCGTCTCTAAAAGCCGTAGTAGTTAAAAGGGACGTTACACCAATGACATTATCTTGGTAAACACCAAGGAAGAAACATTTTAACCAACTAGTTCTCTTATAAACAGTCACCGGCAGCTAGCTCTGCATTTGCGCGTCCTCCTCCTCCTGCATACTACTGCAGCGTAAAACATTTGCCACGCTAAGCGGCACTGGCTGAGACTAGTAGTATTACTGCCGCGCGTGTCAATGCTCTCAGGTAGGGAGGAATTCGGCATTGTCCCCGCACCGCTCTACGCCTCTCTCCTACCGCTGAACGCTATATCAAGTGCGCAGCTAGTCACCGGATCTGTACCACGTTGACTTCTAAGGGCCAGTTGTACGAACACGGATTATATCTCGGCTAAAGTTATATCCGTAGTTAACGCAGAATTGAGTTGTACGACATTGGTATAAGCGATAATCGAGGTATAAACGACGGCAGAGGTAACCGGGCATGGAATGACGGGATATCTTCTTATACCAGGTATATATATGGCGGACGGAAGAGACTGCAATAACTTTCGAAGTTAAATCATCGCAAACTCTTAATTCCAGTAAATATATAATCTTAATAGCAGCACAGTAATTACATACATATTTTTTGCAGGAAATTACAAAAGCATGTCACCGACATTACGTACGTAAGCATCATATGTGCAGTCTTCACAGAATCACGTTACGTCGTGGTGGTGTAGTGGCTACTGTGCCGGACTCACGACGTAGAGTTTCGATTTTTGCTGATCGAATCCCAACATGTCCAACTATTTTTGCTTCTTAGTTTTTGTTTTTATGTTATGGTTGGTGTTTTTGCATTATCTTTTATACGTACCGGTAATCATTTGGGGTGATCCTTGGTTGAACAGGGTATTAATAGTAACTTCGCGTCAGTTAAGAACGTAGACTAGTCATATTCAAGAGAGCATTCATGCTGAAGATGCCAGGAATTAATGTAGAGGATCACTTATTAGAAAGAATATTGCTACAAAGGAGAAAAACAAAGAAGATCAGACAGAGGTCGGATCATTTTTAGAACTGTGATGATCATGAATTTTTTATATGGTTCAGACTGCGAAAAGACACAGTTTTGAGGTTATTAGATCAAATTATCGATCGACTGGAACATATGACTGACAGGTAAAATTTATGATTTATTTATTTATTTAGTCGTGTCAGAAGTACAAAGTATGTGTTGAACAGACGACTTCAAACAGTTTCTGCCCCGAACTTAGCCACTTCGATAGCACTTGAATTAGCTTCAGTCAAGTCATTCATTGCGCAGCTGTCCGGGCACAATGGACAGGAGAAGAAGTGTTATGTTATCTGGGTTGCGCCACAATCACACTGGACTGTTTTGGTTGGAAAATGCCACTTATATAAGTTGTCCCTGGATCTTGCAACTTCCACCCTCAGTCTGTTCAGGGACTTCCAGATTAGCCAGTTCTCTGTGTGACCAGGAGGTAGAGATTCCTTTGGTTCCATTCATTCAGACAGACTGCTGGTCCTCTCCTACCACACGGCAACTCGAGCTGTTGCAGCTGTTCCTTGTAATGGTTGAGTAGTTGTTAGGAAGCTCTTTCTCGATTTTAATCTCCTCTCAGCAGGTTGATATCAGGAGAGTGGGTGTGAGGTCATAGCAGATGATTTACTTCTTTCGTTGTTTGCAGCCACTTCTCTTCTGATGTCAGGTGGAGCAATCCCTGCAAGATAGTGCACATTACTGATGGGAGTTGGCCTCAAGCAACCTGTAATAATCCTTCAGCTCTCATTTAAGGCTACATCCACCTGCTTTGCATGGGCTGACTTGTACCACACAGGACTGGCATATTCTCCTGCTGAATAGCATAAGGCCAATGCTGTTGCCCTTAACGTTTGGGTGCCCCAGTTAGTCCCTGCCAGTCTACGGAGGAGGCTGTTCCTCGAAGAGATCTTCTGTTTTAGCTGAAAGCACTGCTCCTTGAATGTGAGTGTACTGTCCAAGGTGACACCTAGATATTTGGGATAACTTATGATAATAACATGGAGTAACCTAGCCTGCACCTACCGGTACTTATTTCCTGAATGGGCTATATTAGTTGGCATTATATATAAATATACGATATACAATTATTTACTGACTCGTAACCAATGCATGTATTTATTATTCTCACGCCCTCTCATGAAGTACCGGTATCGCAGTGGTCAATTCGATTTTCAACTGTTTCCAAGAAGATCATATTTCGTATCAATATGTCCACAAAGTTAGCTCCGTTTGTTACCAACTTACCTAGTCTCTCAGACAAACATGGAATAGCGAGCCTCGGAATAAACAACCCACCCTTGGAGATATACCAAGGAAGACGCTAGCCCAGGTTAGGTAGCTATTCCGATGGATAATCCGAGTTCGTGCAAGGTGGGTGGAGTTTGACTGGAAAGTCAGGATTCTCCGATAGACGTGAAAACGTATAATGAAAGGTGCATGGTTTAGTGGGGGAAATGGTTTACTGACATTTTTCAAACACGTCAAGCAGGCGAATCGTTATTCCTATGACTTTGGGATTGCACCATGCTGTGCAGCGTAAAAACCCGAACAAATAATGTGTGGGGTGGATCTGCATACGGCGAATGATTCTCAAACAGTTCCATGTTTTGACAATCACTCTCGGGAAGGCTATTTGCCATGTCCAGACCGGCAATATCGCATCAGCTGTCACGTCCACATGTCTTATCTTAGAGGGGGAGGGAAGCATATTCAGAACTCTGTTGCTCCTAGTATGTGGGAACCAAGGAGTAATAAGTAGAGGCCCTAACGGCAAGGAAGTTAAGCCAGAAGTTACTCCTTCACATATGCTCAAAACATTGCGGTAGTCCCATAAGAAAAGCATGTAATGGTGTGACGTACGTACTTAAAAGTGGTGATATTTCGCGTGTGGGACGTAATGTCGACGTGGGGGGCATATGTTTGCACAAACAGAACTCCCACCTGCCAAAGTAATGTCATTTCACAAGTAAATGCACTTTATTTACCATGTATTTTGTCAAGTTTTCATCCTTAGAGTAGCCACCTTACGGTACTGGACTGTATCATTCGTTAAATGTTCAAATATTGGCATATGTGTCCAACAATATCATATTTTGATTGCTAGGAATTAATTACGGATATTTTCCTTCGTTTCTTACTGGAAATATATTGTGCTTGTCAATTAATGAACGGTATTACTGTAATCTAATTACCTCAATCTATTTTTAACGTGGCTTGAGCTCTAGATTTATTGCTCGTGGGTGTTAGAAGATTGATATACCATTATTTGCATATTTTAGCATGTTAATCTCAAACCTCAGCTTAGACCTTGTTTAGTTTGTTACCGGAACTGAACTGTCCTATTTATTTAAAAACATCGAGCAATAAAAACAATAACGCCACCACCCAATTAGTTCACATGCCTTAATATTTTAAATTTATTTAATTTATTTAATACACATTCGTGAATATAATGGCAGACCTACTGGTATCTCGGTAATAATTCGCCTAGTATTGTGACTGCCGTACACTTCACGCTAGCCAGCAAAGATCAACAAATAGCCTATTCCTTTTTTCCATCGTCATATAGACCTAACTTACATCTTCGTACTATACCTGCACACGAATCTTTTACTAGTAATCATACTTACATCCTAGGGGCAGATGACCTCGTAGTTCCGCCCATTAAAACAACAATAACTAACTAACTTATACTTAAATCCCACTAATTAAGCCTACGGTCGTAGGATCCATTTACCGCTCGAGCCGGGCAAGTATGGGGGCGTGGTCAGTGCTTCAACTCTCCGCATGCTATAGCGCTGGCAGGGCCTCTCCTTATTACTCCTTGGTGGGGACTGGTTGGGCAAGTTACCTCCCCTCCGTGGAACTGACCTTCACTTATCAGGTGTCTGCGAGACCTACCCCGGTTCTGTCAGTCCAGTTGCACTTCCTTGATTCGGTCTTGTACGCAGTAGCAAGCAGTGTTGCCAAGAGTGACGTACTTTTCTCCCGTTTTTTCCTTAACCACGCCCCTTTTACTATACGTTTATCACGTGTTTTGGTGCTTCCTGACCTGGGGAATCCTATGTTCTCTGATAACGGATCTTACTCCACCCACCTCGTATTTATTCTCCATGTCAGTGTTTTCCCTAATATTTGATGGGTCCACAAGAAGAAGGGAAATGCCATTCAAAATGTAAAAATGACTTCTGGTAGGCCTCTTTGCGACGTATTGAAGGCACAATTGTGTCTGGCTAAGAACAATGAGGGTCGTGAGAAAATGACGTTTCAAGTTGACGCGTTCATACAAGTACATATAAAATTATAAGTATTGAAACTTTAACACTTGTTTCCTGAACTTTTTACATTATTGACATCCCCCCTTCTTACCCTAGACCCTTCACTTTTACAAGGGTCGAAACATGTCACCACACGAGCCCTTTGTCTTCTAATGCCTAATGCTTCCTACCCCAAAAATCCCTGACACTACAGTCCATGAAGGGCCTAGGCCTACCAAGCGACCGCTGCCCAGCGATTTGGCCTGCAGATATTGGGGTGACGCATCGGTTCCCCTCGGCCATTAATCTTGGTTTTCGTGATTGTGGCGCTGCCTCACTGTCAGACAGCTACTCAATTGTCCTCACGAGGCTGAGTGCACCCTGTTCCAGCCCTCACGCCAGTTTATAAATCCCTGACGGAGCCGGGAATTGAACCCGGGGCCTCCGGGTCAGAGGCAGGCGTGCTACCCCAACACCACGGAGCCGGCTCCTTCCTACCCCAAACTCATGTCATATTCTCCACGCTATTCGCTCGTCTGAAGTACCCTATAACACAACGAACAAGCTTTGCACAACCGCCTGATCCTTAGAAGAAAATCTTGACGGGAATAGTTAAGCTGTAGTCTAAGCATTTATTTTACTTCATTATTACGCCTTCTCATTACCTTACATACGAATCTATAATACCTAGCCATCACTTCTCCAACATACTTACCCCAGTAAAGCCCCTTTCTTTACAAACTTACACCAAAGTAGTCACTTTGGGATAGGATAACACTATTAATTCTTATATATGTATTTCCACCGTGCTTTCTGGGGGCTCTGGTGGCGTAGTTGATAGCATGCTGAGCTTCTATGCTCAAGATTGCGGGTTCAAACCCGACCAAAGTCGTCGGATTTTTAAGAGCGTTAAAATACCTCAGCATGCCTTCCTTTGACGGGAAAGTAAAGCCGGTAGCCCCATGTCGTAGATTTATGGCATGTAAAAGAACCTTCCACTAACTACAATTGTGTGAAGCTAAATTTGCAGGTTCGATTTTATTAACGCTCTATAAAGTTCCAAGGTATGCCACCAGGTGCCGGCTTTGGTGGCATCTAGTAGCCAAGTTCACAGCTAAATGTTGATGACGGTAGCATTTGGCAGCAAAGGTTGGAACTACTTGAAAATTGATCGTCTGGAGTGCTTACCTGAATTACAGATAACACACACTATTACAGCCATCTCAATTAACACCGGTTATCAGACAGATTCTACACATACCCAAAGTACATGGGGCTACATGACGGCGTTGTCGCAGCCCCTAAACTAAGGAACCAACCAACCATGCTTTCTCATGAGCTCTAAGAAGGGAGTCATCAGCAGAAATTGTTGCCTACGAATATACATTTCTATCTGAGCCACCAATTATTATTAAAAATATAATTAGGACCAGTACGGGCCCTTGAGGAACCGAATGTTTTACCTGAAGTTGACATCAACAAACTGACTTCTATTTGATATGTATATTCTTATGACAAGGATAATAACCACCAAATCCATGGACAGCTAGCTTAGCAATTAAGATATCATGTGGGGCTGATGTATGCGGAAAATGTGCTATAGTTTGTGAGCAACTCTGATGGAAAAAAATCATTTTTGCCACTGTCGAAAATTATTTAATTTCACTTAACTGCCGTTCGGTTTCTGGATGTATTGTTACTTTGCATCGGCCAGATAAATGTTGGATAGTTAGTTATTGTTGTTTTAAAGGGGCGGAACTACGAGGTCATCTACCCTTCCAGATAAATGTTTCTGTGTACTTGAGCTAGATTTATTGTATATTCATCTCTCACAACTACACTTCATTTAAAATCAATAAAGGTAGTATTGGGAGTATTTTCGTGCAACGACAACTCTCTCTTTATAGTCTTTCTATTGTTGAAAAAAGAAACATTCTTTATGTGAATTTCATGGATTTTTTTCTTTACCTTTCGTACATCATTGAAATATAGTTTGATTAACGTTTCCAATTGCATTGCCCGAATAATATGTTTTCTTGTCTTTCAAATATGTTCTAGCCGTATGTTCCGGGATGAGAGAATGGTTTGGTCTTGATTGGACTATCGTTGTCATATCTAGACGAGTGTAGGTGCCCATAGGAAACCAAGGTTGGGTGGTAATTTAATTTTATATTTTATAAAAGAATAGTCCTTTGTTAATTCTTTCCACTAATTTGACTAACCATTACGGATAGGATCTGTTACTAATATGGCTGAATGGGGTAACGCTGTATGATAAAGTAAGCCGTGACTGTTTGCAGCTTCCTTAGCCAATAAATCTTCTGAGTTATTGAAATGCCCTTGTATCCACTTGAATAGAATTTCATGTTCAAGGATGTCGATGTCATCTGTTATTTTTAATATCTTATGAATATATCAGTTGTCGGATATTTTGACGCAGGCTATAGATTTTAAAACATTTCGGGAATTAGTGCATACAGTATAATAGTTTTATGTATGTTATGTAGTTTGAAGTATAATAAGGTGCACCGGTACCTTATGGTAAAACTCTCTACTTTGTAAATTGAACTTTCGGAATTTAATGTGAATTTCTGAGTTATTTTTAAATCAGATGAACAGAACGCTGCCCCTACTACAGTGGTTTAAATTAGCTTAGAACCATCAGTAAGATCGTTCACTTGTTGGTTTTGAAGTTCCAAAATAGATTGGAATATTGCATTTACAATGTTGGAATTTTGTTTAATATTCTTGTTTAAGCATAACGTTTGGAGTACATATTGTGACCTGAATAGGGTGGATTTAAAAAAGATAATAGTCTGGTTTGGATTTATTTTTGTATTGGTATATATTGACATAGGCTGATAACAATCACTCACCAAAAGCGAGAAGTTGAACCCAGCCAAGGTTGTCACCCCTCTCCCGCGCTACTCTTTACGAGGCCTCGTGCCCCATCGGACCAAGGAGTGATTACTCCTTGCATCGGACCAGTCAGTCGACACATTAATATGCGCGGACAACAAAATTTCACACTGGCACTTTTTCAGACTCCCAGATAGTTCGGATAGTGCTTTGGGTGTAAAGTGTAGGATTTACTTCTTGTCGTTGATGCTTGTGTTTATCAATTCAGTAATATTGGGGATATATTTTACTTTTAATAACAAGCATACCCGCTATTAATTACACGGTGTATAGAGGGTTATATTTTGAAACTCTGTGATTTGTAATTATTTATTTAATCATTCTGTCCTCTAGATTCCTCAACATTATGGAAGGACTACAATTCATCAAATGTGAACAAGAAGGAATCTTTCAGATTTTAAGTTGTATTCTAGTTCCAAGTATTGTGTAACATTGTAATCTTATTATTGCGCATGGCGGATCTGTCAACTAATGGTAGGAATTGTGCTTACTGACTACTACTTCCTAAAGGTATATCCACAATGCCCAGTCGGAAGTCGGTAGTTGGTAGTTGGCAGTCGGTGGCTGCAGTCAGAAGTCGGTAGTTTACAGTCTAGTCATTCACAATGGGCAGTCGTTAAAATGCTAGGAGTAAATAATACAGTGACATTCTTTTATTCCTTATGCAGAGGGGCGTTGTGGATAACCTCAAAACTTGCAATATGTATGATTTGGAGATGTATGGATTATTTTGTTATTAGTAACTGGTACCGTGAAATGGAGAGAATCGGCATCGACATATTGGGAATAAGTGAAATGAGGTGGTCTGGAATGGGAGAGTTTATTTCGGATGACTACACAGTATACTTTTCTGGACAAGACAACAACAGAAGTAATGGACTAGCCTTCATAGTTAGTAACAGAGTAGGTAAAACTGTGATGGGTTGCAACTATAAAAATGATAGAATGATATCCATCAGACTTCAAGGTCAACCTCTCAATGTTACAGTCATTCAAGTTTATGCACCAACCATTGATGCTGAAGAGGTCGTAGTTGACCAATTTTATGAAGATTTGCAAGAACTACTACGGTCGACACCGAACAAGGATATCGTGTTCATAGTTGGAGATTGGAATGCTAAAGTGGGAAATCAAATAGTAGATGGTGTAACAGGACAATTTGGTCTTGGTGCAACAAATGAAGCAGGACAGAGACTCCTAGAATTCTGCCTAGACAATTCACTGATTATTACCAACACACTATTCCAGTTACCCAAAAGACGTCTATACACTTGGACTTCACCAGATGGCCAATACCGAAATCAAATTGATTACATAATTTGTAATAGTCGGTGGAAAAGTGCTATTCAATCTACTACAACAAGACCAGGCACTGACTGTGGATCAGATCATGAATTATTAATTGCAAAATTCCGGTTGAAGTTGAGGAAAACGGCTAGAACTGCCTCATCGTACAGATTTGACCTGGGAAGAATTCCTTGTGATTATACAGTAGAAGTCAGAAACAGATTTAATACATTGCAGATTGGAGACAAAACCCCTGAAGAGTTGTGGACAGAAGTATCTGTACCGTTAAGCAGGAAGTAGAAAAATACATTCCCAAGGAAAAGAATAAGAAGAAGGCCAAATGGTTATCGGGTGAGGCACTGCAAATTGCAGAAGAACGAAGGAATGCAAAAATTAAAGGGGATAGATCAGCAATGTTTGAGTTTAATGCAGAGTTTAGAAGATTAGCTAGAAGAGATAAGAATATTTTTATAACTAATCACTGTAAGGAAGTTGAGGAAAATAACAGAATGGGAAAGACGAGGGAACTTTACAAGAAAATTAGGGATATCAAAGGAAAATTTCAGGCAATATTTGGGATGGTAAAAGATAAATATGGCATAGATCTAACAGAAGCAGAGGACATTAAGGAATGATGGATGGAATATGTAGAAGATCTGTATAAGAAAGAACCATGTATTATGGATAATGAAGTTCATGTGCCCTTCGAACCAGAACCAGATATTTTGGAAACAGAAGTCAAATGGGCCCTAGAGAATATTGCTAAAAACAAAGCAAGTGGACATGATGGAATTCCAATAGAAATGTTCAAAGAAGTTGGAGATAGTGCAGCGAAAATTTTACATTCCATATGTCAGCAAATATGGAAAACCCAACAATGGCCAAAAGACTGGAAAAGTTCAGTATTCATCCCAATTCCTAAGAAGTGAAATTCTAAAGAATGCACGAATCACCGAACAATAGCACTTATCTCACATGCTAGCAAAGTCATGCTTAAAATCCTACAAAATAGACTACGCCAGTATGTAGATCGAGAGCTACCTGAAGAACAAGCTGGATTTCGTAAAGGAAGAGGGACCAGAGATCAAATCGCTAACGTACGATGGATAATGGAGAAGGCAAGAGAATTCCAGAAAGATGTATATTTTTGTTTTATTGATTATGCTAAAGCTTTTGACTGTGTTGATCATAATGAGTTATGGAAAGTACTAAAATACATGGGAGTACCAGAACTTATCATTAACCTCATCCGGAACTTATACTCTGATCAAGAAGCTACAGTGAGAACCATATATGGAACAACTAAATGGGTTAAGATTCAAAAAGGAGTACGGCAAGGCTGTATATTGTCACCTTACCTTTTCAATCTGTATGCAGAACACATTAAGAGGAATGTGGGGTTAGATGAAGAAGAAACAGGAATCAAAATAGCTGGGTTAAATATAAACAACCTGAGATATGCAGATGATACAATCCTGATGGCTGAAACTGAAGAAGATTTAAAAAATCTCTTACTGAAAGTGTAAGAAGAAAGTTCAAAGGCTGGACTAATGTTAAATGTCAAGAAAACAAAAATTATGACAACTACAACTGTCAATTCATGGCAAGTAGGAGGAGAAACATGGAGATAGTCTCTGTTTTTAACTATCTTGGCTCACAGATTTCTGCCGATGGTGACTGCAGTCATGAGATCAAAAGACGATTGCTACTTGGTAGACAGGCATTTTCAAATCTGGACCATATCTTAAGGAGTAGAGACCTAATCTTAACAACAAAGATCCGTATAATAAGGGCTATGGTTTTTCCAGTTGTGATGTACGGATGTGAGACCTGGACCATAAGAAAAGCTGTACGCCGTAGAATTGATTCCTTCGAATTATGGTGTTGGAGAAGAGTTCTTAGAGTTCCATGGACTGCAAAGAGAACCAATAAGTCAGTTTTACAGCAAATTAAACCAGCTTGTTCCTTGGAGGGCTTAATCTTGAAACAAAAACTGGGCTACTTTGGACACATCATGAGAAGATATAATTCATTAGAGAAGACCTTAATGCTGGGGAAGATAGAAGGCACAAGAAGAAGAGGGAGGCAAAGAATGAGATGGATGGATGGCATCACAGAAGCACTAAATTCCAGCTTGGAAAATCTTCGAGAGGCAGTGCAGGACAGGAGAAATTGGCGTAGTCTAGTACATGGGGTCATGGAGAGTCGGAATCGACTAAACGAATAGAGAGAGAGACCGTGTATTTAAGATTAAAAAGGTATGGGTTGAGAAAGTGGGTACTTCACTTATATCCTCTTTACACACGATACAAAACAACATGACGTCAGTTTATGACCTGCTCTGATTGGCAGTCGGTCGCTGCAGTCGGGTAGTTGGCAGTCGAAGATGGAATTCTAGACTGCTGACTACCGACTACCGAGTGCCAACTGCCCGCTACTGACTGGTATACACGTGGACGACTGCGACTGCCGACTACCAACTATCGACTGCGCATTGTGAATAGGCCTTGTCAGTAACCAGAATTCGGCAACTGCTGCTTTTTATTTTTGCTAATTATATAAAATTAGAGTTCGTATTCTATATATTTTATATTTAACTTCCCAGGAGTCAAATGAGCTTCTCTCCGAAAGGTTGGAGATGTTGAAGACTGAAGAGCCTGATGACATATTTGAAGATACACGAATCAGCGAAGAAAGTGCTACTGTCAAAGAAGAGCTTGAAGTTCTGGTAAATGCCGACACTATTTCCTTTGTGCAATAAGTTGCAATGCTTGATTCTAATGTCAGTGAGTACCACATAATTCTTCAAGGAACATACAGACATGGTTAATGGAGTTTTGTCACACATTTCTTTAACGTGCCGAAACACGGAGTTGTTACCATTGAAACACCCTTTTAATGCCAGTGCCCTGAGTCAGATTCGTACCCGTGAACTTGGACTGAGCAAGACAACGACTAACCATCTCAACCACTAAGGTCAGGTTTATGGACGAGATTAATCCTGTAGTAATTAAAAACCCCGAACACCCCTAACGGGTTTCCGCTGTAAATGCCAAATAACACAACACCAGTGGCTCTGTTCTTCCCCTTAATTATACCAGCTGCTGTTAGCACGGCTTCACTCCGTAACTGATATTCTGTTGCACTCCTTAGGAGCGATGATAAATGATTGATAATGGAGCATTGTCGTAATTAAATAGACAGACGAGACCGGAGACCACTCTGTCCTGCCTCCACTTGACCGGCACAAGATGTTTAGAAGCTTTTACTCTTCTTTTTGTCTGATGAAGGAGAAATGGATCCCCTAAACATGTAACACCCAAGTATTTTAGAACATTTTGATATTTGTATTCTCAAGGCTGGTATCCAGTATTGTCTTATAATGAGACATACGGTTAATTTAACAATTTCATTAGTCAATACGGACCATAACAGCTTCGCTAATACCACGATGATTGAACACAAAATGTATTACTCTAATTCACTAATACTGTGAAAATCCGACGGTATATGGTGGGTGAGTGGTTATTGTGTCGGACTGCCAACCCCAAGCTTGCAGGTTTGTTCTTGGCCGTGGTAAGTGATTTTTGAAAGGTGTCAAAAATCACGATACGCATGGCATACGATGTTGGCATGTTAAAGAACCCATTTGAATTCAGTACACCGTGTTCATAATGGCAAAATTAATCTCGGGATTTTCCACCAGCACAAAGTTCGCCATTTCTGTACTAGAAAGCGTCAAGGAGCTTAGATATCTAACCTCCTTGACTTTCATAACGCTTCAAAGAGTGATAAAATTGGACATGCAAGCTACCCTCTGGGCGTCAATTAACAAAGGTTGCACCCGGCAGCCGAGGCCATACGAAAAAACAAAAATCCTAATCCATTTGTTTTGAATTCGTACCAGCTTTTGTGGTATATATACATCTCAAATAAGCTATACTGAACCAATTTTCTTTTGCAGATATTCAGTTGGTCAACACGATTATGCCCAATGAATTCAGCAGGGTACAAGTTATAAATATGTAAACACACTCCTGGGAAATGTTACATGTATCAGTTAATTATCACACTTAAATGGGCAAAGTGTCATAATTAACTAATGCATGTAATTTTTTCCAGAATTGTGTTAACTTGTACCCCATCCAATTCATTGGGCACAATCGTGTTGACCAACTGAAAAGCTGCAAAAGACAATTTTACAGGCAACACTGAAAAGAATGGATTCAAATCTCCACATATAGTCTACTGTACCAAGCACATTGAGCACTGTATTATCCCATTATGTGTCATAGTCGGATAGAGACATCCGTAATTTCATGGAAGTCTAGGTATTTCATGAGAAGCCGACATATATGATGTAAAGAGGGACAGTTGCACTATCTGACGCATCTCTTCATGAAGTGACAGGCCGATTTAGATGGTCTAAAAATTAACTTTACATTATCAACCTAGGGATTTCATGAAGATCCGATGTTTGTCGAATCTACTCTTCATGTAATGACTGACTCAATGGTGTTAATGACATTAACTTTTGACCGTCACACATGAATTATGCCTGTTTATTATTGTTTAAAATGAATTTACAACAATAAAACAACAATAATAGAACAACAGAACTATATTAGCCTAATATGTGCTGGCTGAACAAAATATGTGCAGAAATAGTTAATTGTCAAAAATATTCCTCAAGAAACAACAGCCTTTGAACGTCCACGGTGACTTACATACCGTTATTAACACAATTAATTCATATCTCACCACAAGGACAGTGCTACCGCTACTTCACGAAATGACGGACTGGACTTCCCGTCAGATAGAGTAATGTACAAAAGAATTTCACTATGAGACGGCGAAATTTGGCTATTTCATGAAACCACGCACCAGATAGTACAATTATCCCTATTTTACATCATATGCCAGCTTTTCATAAAGTGTATAGGATTTTCATGGAATGACGGATTTCAGTATTAGACTGCCGGTACGACATATATACGCAGTTACGAAGATATTATTCTCAGACAACTTCAAGGTTATTGACACTCCTGGAATATCGTGATTCGAATAATGTAATTGCTTCTTTACTTGTGGCATACGGTGCCATTCTGTTCAAAACTCTGGAGCTCTCTGAAATCAAAACGTCTGAATCCAACAATGAAAATTAGCAAGCATTGCCGATTGATCATTAGGTTAATTCACAAGATATTGGATTGTTAGAAGCATGTTTGCCTGAAAAATACTTTCAATTGAGGTGTAATATTCGTACTGGCGTTTGGCACAAGATTCATTACTTTGAACTTTCATTGTTGGTCGACTTAAAAGCAAATCTGCTGATTAATTTGAAGAATTAATACATATTAGATATCTCAATTGAGTGCCAGCGGTATTGCCCAGTGAACTGTCACGCTCATGAGTAGGAATGGTACATCTCATCAAGACGCTGGACGGCATTTATAAACTAAAAGTTGTACCAATGATAGAAAATCACCATACTCCATTATTGCCTTTCAAAGTTCAAAATGAAGAGTCTTGTTCCAAAGGCCACTACTAATACTTCATCTGCCCGGTATGGGTGGTGAGTAATGGCCTCAAGGCACAACTAGGCCTGTGGGTTCTGTGAAAGGTTCTACTCAGGGTTGGTGCTAATGTTCTGACTCAGTGAGAAAAGCAATGGCAAACTACCTCACTCCTCATCTTGCCTAGTATGCCTCATTATAGTGCTGCCCGGTATGGGTGGTGAGTAATGGCCTCAAGGCACATGTAGTGCCTGTGTGTACTGTGAAAGGTTCTACTCAGGGCTGGTGCTATTGTTCTGACTCAGTGAGAAAAGCAATGGCAAACTACCTCATTCCTCATCTTGCCTAGTATGCCTCATTATAGTGCTGCCTAGGGCGGAGGATCCAACTAGCCTCTGGGCTGACTACCTAACAGACGGACAGATTGAGAGTATCAGTATTAATTCATAAGACAAAAAATAGAACACTACTGTCGACCAAAGTATTATGTGTACTCGAGTTTGAAGGATGTTTGTGACGTAACCAATAGACATACATAAAATCCAATAACATCATCATTTTTGTCGTTCTATTTTACGTGAGTTCATGTAGGTTTGGAATTTTTAGTTTATGTTTTAATATTTTTTATCGCAGTTGGAACACAAAAAGTGCCCGTTTTTAAGCCTGTTTCAACCATGCGTCACATTTAAGAATTATTATCTCACAAACCCGTCATCAGAACAAATCCAAATTTTATCACAATATAAATTGGAATGATGTATAACTGGTTTATTAATTTCAAAAATTTTCGTGTCCAAGAAACAAAGTTGTTATCATTTGTGTAAGGTAACGATTTCTCGGCTTGGGGTGGTTGGAAAATGTAGTTCTTGGTTGCGTTGCAATCCTTATACATCAAAAAGTTATGCTGTATGACTTTAAAATACGTTAATTAATTCACTTATTTTATATCGGTTTATATTTGAACGGGGAAATACGACCTCGCCTCGCTCGGCAGTGATGGGCTCCATCTCAGCAACGCTGTACTGCTTACCCCGGAGCGGCTGGCTGGTGAATCATGCCTTATTTCCACGAACAAATACAAACCGATATAAAATAAGTGAATTAATTTACGTATTTCACAGTCATACAGCAAAACTTCTTGATGTATAAGGATTACAACGCGACCAAGAGCTATATTTTCCAACCACCCCGAGCCGAGAAAAAGTTACCTCACAAAAATGATAACAACTTTGTTTCTTGGACACACAAAATTTTGAAATTAATAAACCAGTTATACAACATTCCAATGTATATTGTGTTAAAATTTGCATTCGATCTGATGACGGGATTTTGAGATAATAATTCTTAAATGTGACGCATGGTTGAAACACGCTTAAAAACGGGCACATTTTGTGTTCCAACTGAGATAAAAAATATTACAATATAAATTTAAAATTCCAAACCTACATAAACTAACGTAAAATAGAACGAAAAAAATGATGATGTTATTGAATTTTATGTAGGTCTATTGGTTACTTCACAAACAACCTTCAAACTCGAGTGCACATAATACTTTGGTCGACAGTAGTTTCGACTAGTAAGATCTTCCTGCCACGGGCGCCCGCAGGATTTCTTCCAAGTAACAATTTCACTAATGTATTATAAATTGCTCAGATTGAAGAAAATGTAACACTACAGGTTAAGAATCTACAACAACAATAGTTGATTGCTGTTCATTCGTAGCAATAATCGCTTTGTTCTCAAGAAATGAAGCACCCTACTATTGCACACCTTAAACAAATACAAATGTTGAGGGTAATAACTTAACGTTAATTCCCGCTCCTAAAACATGCTGCCCTGGGCCTCAATACTGCAATGATCCAATATTGTAAGCATGACCTTACGGGACCAGTGTTTTAGTACTCAGCAAAGAAAACCGTATTTTGGGGGCTATGATCCGCTAGCGGTGTTGCAATGTCTAGAACTATCTCCAGAACGTGTATTTATATACATATATATTAGAATCCGTGCCTGGCCACCTCGTGATACTGAAGAAGAACGATATGGTATTCAACACTAGGCATAACCATAAGGAAAAGTGGAGTTAAGTTTCCATTGGTGGTCTAGTGTATGACATCATTAGAACTTTTTTAAATGTAAATACATATTACCTCAGCAATATTAAAGAAATTTTCTGTTGTAACAGTTTTCAGTTGACTGTCAGTAACTTCCATTTGTGAAATAAACTGGTGTGAAAATCAACAATCGATTCAACATTCTCTGAAATCCAGGGAGGAGCCCCCCTACCCAGCGGGCGCCCATACTTCCTGCTAAAATTTAAAAATATGCCCTCTTCAAATTATAGAGCCTGTTATAACCATTAAAGCATTGGTTGCAATATGTTTCCATTCTAAATTTTAAATTTTAGTCTGTCTATGAAGGAAGGCTTCGGTGTGCAATTTAGATTTTAATTACTGGTGAAAACATAATGTGTGTTCTTGTTACCACTTACTAGTACAATACTTCCCTGTAACAATAAGAAGTGCTACTAGTAACAGGTAGTTTCTTGTATTGAGCTGCCCTCAATTGCTGTTATGTGCAGTGTAGAGGTTTAAGATGATTAAATACATAAATAATTGAATCCTTCTCAATAGGGTGTGAAGGAAGAAATCCAGAATGAAGATGGTGATGCAAGCGGAACACAGTTAAAGGAGTAAGTGTTTGAGATCTTCTCTCATACTGTATATAAAAAATAGATGTTAAATAGGAATACGTTTTGGTTGCGCTATTAGATATCTCTCAAATTGTTTTTTTTAAATTTCGTTACTACCTGTGCCATTCATTTAGATAGTCTCAAGGTTGAAAATGGTAGTTAACGTTACCCAGGATGAATATGAATGCACCAAAAGAGCCATGGTTCTGATCTGTGGAAAGCCCTCTCGTTTGCTTGTAGAGACTACGCGTGTAACAGTGATGTATCTGATAAGTTCTCCAACCTGTGAACGAATATCTCTAAGGATAGGTGCCCTCATCTCGAGATGTAGTCAACTCTGGAGATTTACTAGCCTTCTCCTCACCCTGTGCTAGTGAAGGTAGTAACATTTAAGAAAGACTAGGGGAGTGTGACCTTATAATGCTTCTGGTGAGCTGCTCATGTGTGTAGCTTCTGGTGAATATTTGAGCCTCTTACTCCGTATCCTAGACATTG
Source organism: Meconema thalassinum (assembly GCA_946902985.2). NCBI lineage: Eukaryota > Metazoa > Arthropoda > Insecta > Orthoptera > Tettigoniidae > Meconema > Meconema thalassinum. Next base: position 212,719,573 of record OX336395.1, read on the forward strand.
GCGCTTCGACCCCATTTTAACATTATGCACTTTCTCTCTTTTTTAGATCTATCAAAATGTTTAGTTCTGCTATGTGTTAAATGTTCCCAAATGTAATTTTAAATTGTAGATCTTCAATTTAATGAAGGCGTTAATGTTAATTCTGCATAAATAAATCTATTACCTCATCGCGGAATGTACGATAGCGTAGATTTCAAGCGTTACTCCCATATAAATAACTAGCCTACGCTACCACGCACGAAATGAAACTTGTTATATATGTGAACTTCATATTTTCCCTGTACTTCCCAAATGTGTCGGTTGCTTGAAAGACTAAGTACTCTTTACTCTTCGCGATTGGAGTTTGCAAAAGAAAGGCATCAAACATTTAGGAATGTTTTGAAATGATTGTTAATTATCCTCTGTGTTAGTGATTAAGGAAGATGGAGGTGGATCCTTTTCGGTCTATCACTGGGATCTTCTTTAAAATTCCAGGGCCTGGGGAGAATGTTCTTCAAAATTCTGCGAGGTGCCCCGGGATGGTCCCGCACGCTCGAACCATCAAAACCGATGACCATTCTTTAGATCAGGTTTTACTTCATCCGGTAATAGGGAATTTGTAGGTTCGTAGATTTGTTGTTTTTCTATGGCCGGCTGTAAGCAGGCTGTAGCTCCCAAAGTAGACAGTTGGACGTATTATGAATCCTATTGTGGAGCGCTTCTTCCTGGCAAGCTGGCTGGCATTTCGCAGAACCTATCGAACCTATCCATGCGGGCAAACTTCCAGGACGTGGGTAATGGTTTGTATCTCTTTGAGACATCGCCTACAGAGGTTTCTGGGACCTATCTGGAATGGATTGAACAGCAGAGACAATGGAAATATCGTATATCGTATGAACTCGGGTAATAATACTGCTATAAATAATAACATAAGAACGTTTTTTCTCCTTGACGATGTGTCGGTTGGTTTCGTGCTACTGTGTTCAGTATCTTAGACACTCAAAAATTAGTATGAAATTTGTAGTAGGGATATACAGAGAGTTCGTTTAATATGCGACGGGGACCCTTGCTCGCCCGCCTTGCGAGCCAGTCTCCCGCCAGGCAATCTGCCGTATTGTGGCGCTTGCGCTGCACTGAGTCATTGAGTATAGGAATTTGTACTTAAATGTGATCCTTAAACAATTTTTTGACGAACTGACTTAAGGAGAGCGATTGTCAACTTATTTTCAACAAGATTCGGCCACTGCTCACACTGCCGAAGCATCCATGACAGAATTGCATCGCATTTTTGGTACAAGGATTATAAGTTGGAACTTGTGGCCTCCGCGAAGCCCAGACTTATCACCATGTGACTTTTATCTGTGGGGGACGCTTAAAAATAGAGTGTATGCGAGAAACCGTCACACTATCAATGAGATTAAAGATTAACTTACAGCTGAAATAGAGTCAATCGGTGCTGAGGAACTTCAGAAAGTAAATGACAATTTCATAAAGAGGTGCCAGTGGTGTGTAGCAGAGAATGGCGAACATTTTCAGCACCAGCTGTGAACTAGGTTAGTACAAATTCCTAAACTCAATGACTCAGTGTCGCGCGAGCGCCGCATTACGACAAAGTGCCTGGCGGGAGACTGGCTTGCAACGCGGGCGAGCGGGCGGGCGAGGCTCCCCGTCGCATATAAAACAAACTCTCTGTAGTAATATCAATTGATTTCTCTTGTTTGTTGTGAGATCAAGTGACAGTAGCATATCCTATATAGAAGTCTTGTGAATTTATACACCAGTTCTTAAAACATATTCAGTCGATCGTAGAGAATCATGGTACGATGAAACTGGATTCCATTTTTAATTACTGGTTTTAAATGTTAATTGTGCTGCCTTCGTAAAATATACGAAATAATTTCGCAAATACAAAGACTCGTTGATTGTGTATGGCGTAATGTTGAAGAACCGAAAAATAAGACTGTAACTTGGAACGTAATCGTTCTCACCGAAATATTGTACAGTGAATTGGTACTGTGATTTCGAAACTACGTATAATTCTTTAGTGTAAGCTGATTTTAATAATGTACTTTTTGTACTCGTAACTTAGTGAACCGGTCCCAACGAAACACTGTGTGATGAGTTTGAACAACGATCTCATTAGCGAGCGTGTATTTCTTAATTATTTATCGGTTCTGATCCCTTTACATTTAATTCTTATTGAAGGTGATAGATGTGAAAATATTCCTCACTGAGCCTATATTTTAGGAATCAATTCTGGCACCTAATATTTCAGCCCATTGATTATAAGTATGGATGGCATACATAAGAAAAATAATTGGCCATAAATGAATTGTATCTGATGGCGTAGTGAATGTACCTCTTTTCGTGCTATGAATGAGAGTCATGTGTTAAATATTGTGGTGTTGTGTATTGAGTCCAGCTTTCAAAAATTATAGATTCTGTGCATGCAAATCCAGAAAGCTAATTGCTGCCTACTTGTGACCGTGAAACTATGTGTAATTAACCTGTTCGTGCGACAGGTGAATTCTTTTCTTAAATTATAAGGGGCAGTCAAATGAAAACCGAACACCCGCTACTACAAGACCATGTTATGGCTTTATTCAAAAGTAGTTAACACAGTGTTAATACATTTATCCCACTGGGAGAGGAAACAACCTATTCCAGATTTGTAGAAAGAGGTAGGATCCACAACCGCACCCACTCTTTCACTTCCTCGTCCGAATGAACCCGACATCCACGAATGTCTTTCTTCAGGTTTCAAAGATGTGAAAATTACAAGGAAAAATATCTGGACTGGACGGAGGATGTTGAAGTGTGTCCCAGTCAAATCGCTGGGGCATAGCTTTCACCAGATTGGCAGTATGGGGGCGGGCATTATCATGCAACAGAATGATTCCGTCCGTTAGCCCCAATCGTTTGTCCCGCCGTCAGTTGATGCGGAACCCACTGCGCGTAAATTTTACGGAAATCCAAGTGATCTTTGATAGGCCTAATGGTATGCGTGGAGCCATGGCTAATACCGACCTGAACATGAATTTCCTCCTCCGTGATTCGTCGGTTTTCCCGGATAAGACCATCAATCCGCGCTATCACATCAGGAGTAATGGCTTGATGGGCCTGTCTTGGACGCGCATTGTCTTGCAGTGATGTGCGCCCTTCTCAGAATATCGTTTGCCACTCGTGTATACTCGTTAAGTATTTTCCGTGTTCGGCATACACAGAAGACATGTGACGATGAGTTTCACATATTCCAGCACCCTCAGCCATCAGAATACAAATCAATTTCTCTTTGCACTTCTTTGCTCGCCTCATTTTTCTACAGCTGGACGAACACACTAGGCAGTCTGTGCACCAACAAATACATACCTCAACACCTGTGTGCACCTGCGTGTTGTCACTATGCAGTTCCTCTACCACAGCGATGGCAGTATTGATACATAACAATAGTGTTGCCACCTTTCGTGCAGAATGTGTTTTATGGCGGGTGTTCGGTTTTCATTTGATTGCCCCTTTACCTTAGTTTTTTTTAAAAATGAGATACGGTTAGCCTAGTAACTTTTGAATGTACTGTAAATGTTAAGAATAATTCTGAAGGATTCCATTCATATTTTGAAAAATCAACTCTCTAACAATAATTATTATGAATATTTCAGCTCTGTTATATCTCTTATAATATACAGTGTGGCCTTAAATAGACTATATCCTTGTTTGTAACCCTGGACCTCTATGTTCACATTATGTGTAATGCAAGTGCCTATTTTTTTCAGGTGGAACTGGCCTTTCTCTCTCCCGCTTAGCTAGGTGTTCTATTATTTATGTCTGGCTGCTTGGCCCAGGTTGCGGGATCTAATCGCAGTGCAGTCAGTTGGCATTTGTGGGTATTCAAATTCAAGAGAGCCATTGACACGTTAAAGATATCAGCCCTTGCATCTCAAATGCTGAGATATTTAAAAGGAACATAAATTAACAACAGTATTATTATTATATTTTTCCTTATATCCCGATAAGGAGAATAGGCAAAAATTTAAAATTCGTTAATCAGTAAATATGCCGGCCCTGTGGTGTTGGGGTAGCGCGCCTGCCTCTCACCCGGAGGCCCCGGGTTCGATCCCCGGCTCCGTCAGGGATTTTAAAACTGACGTGAGGGTTGGAACGGGGTGCACTCAGCCTCGTGAGGACAATTGAGTAGCTGTCTGACAGTGAGACAGCGCCCCGATCACGAATACCAAGATTATCGGCCGAGGGGACCCGACGCGCTGATCACGCGTCACCCCAATATCTGCAGGCCAAATGGCTGGGCAGCGGTCGCTTGGTCAGCCTTAGCCCGTCATGGGCTGGATAGTGCCAGGGGTTGACTTTTTTTTGTTTTGTTTTTTTTAATCAGTAAATATAGTGTCATTTGCCATGAAGAGAATATTTTCTTCTTTCACAAAAATGACATGATGACCTTTTCTGTTCTTTCACGGAGACACACATCCTATCCGCAAATTCGAGATCTTCAATTGCAGCGGTGTACAAAGAGTCTGAGATCTCACGAATATTTACGTCGTTCATCACAAATTGAAATGTGTTACAATTAATTTATTATATCTGCCGAAATATTCTTGTATTAGAATTCCCCAAGTACGTATAACTTATTACACGAACCATCATCAAGAAGGCTGTTACTCAATGATACAGAATTATTTGAGGTCGTATATTTTCATTTTTATAGGTCTTTCACTTCTCCTGCTAATTTACAACTGTGTAACTTTTACAGAAGATTTTTCAGACTGTGCATTTTTTGTAATATTAACTGGGTAGGATGCTGATGACTGATTTTTGTTAGAATGACTATGATTTGCCTTTGTGCTACGACAAAAGACGTACACTTCGTTAGATATCCTTCATACGCTTCGTGCAATAGCTTCCGCGATTCATACAAAAATGTATTCGTTCTTTTAGTAGTGTATTTTGCTAAACGGTGTTTTGAAGGGATTTTTACTGTATAATACGATGCGCTCAGCGTGAATGATTGTTGTTTTAATAGTCGTTCGTAATCTTTAACAAATATTACGCGTAGGCTATTATGTGTTGAATATTATTTTCTGAAGCTGTAACCATTCTAACTCTCCAATTTCGCAGATGTAACGTGTTCATTATTATATTTTGATTAGGGTTAAGTAAGTCACTACGGTAGTCGCTTTGTGCGCGGTAGCGAGTTTTTGTTGCCTTTTATTTCCTTAACAGTTGTAAAAATACTAATAACGGCAGAATTAGACGATCTATGTCTTCCGATGGTAAGCCAAGTAGAATTGTGTGCAGGATATGGCACGGTATTAACCAAACATGGGAATGGATATACATTTCTAGAAAACACCGTATAATTTGCGGAATTTCTGGTCTGGTGAATCGAACGCCTTCCAGGTCCATGAGTGCCCAGCCAGTAAATATTACTGTTTACACAAAAGAAGGAAAATCCCCGCTCCTGTAGGTGCAAATTCGCCGAGGGACTCTAAAGAAGACACAGAATGCTTCTACCCTCTCACTCAGTACTATTACTACTACAGCCAAAGGCTCATGGCAATCGGGTTCAATTACATACAAAAGTAACGTGTCTTGTAATATAAATGGACATAAGGTGTATGAAGAATTATGATCGCATTTCTCTTATGCCATTCTTAAGCCACGATTCCAGAACACGCTTACCGTTGCGGAGAGAGTAAAGCTTGAAGACACCTATGTCACAACGGTGGCAAAGGACGATGTTACTTCAATGGCAGTTCATACTGCACCGGGGCCAGATCCTATCTTAATGCGTGTTCTCAAAGACGACGACAGCGACCAAAATCATTTCTCTTATAGCTACAACAATGATCAGTACTGGAGAGACGCTGCCTTACCTGCAGTAATCCAGGACTGTGTAATGCACAAGAATGAGGGCGTCAGTGAAGTGAAAAAAGATCATTCAGTAATATTTTTGATCATCATGTTAGTCAATTCCATAGTTTCAACGAGCACCGACGAGCTTTCATGATATCTCCAGGGGCATTAATTAACATTTCTCTTCGATCCGTGCTCTCTTAATCTAAATTCCCAGAAAAGACTGCCACTTACGTATTTCTGGATATCAGGAAAACTTTTGACAATATTGGCCATGATCATCTCTAAACCACACACAATAATCCTTCTTTAACTCCAGAATATAAGGTAACATAAATTTCAATCTCCAGATTTATTACGAAATAAAAATTGATTTTACCACACCGGTTCAATCAAACTTAAGGGAGGTATTATGCATGGATCTCCAATATCACTAGCCCAACACGGCTACAGACTACGTTCTTAATGAACTTTCAGAAGAGTCTTATTTATTGTAAGATAGTATGGCTAAAATTTAGATTCCAGTTTAACACAACTAACCATGCTAGGATTTGCAAATGACACTGCTATTATAGCTTATGATGGAACCTCTGCCACTAAGCTAACGTGATTAGCTATACAACTGTTCGAAAAAATGTGATAAACAATTATTAATTATAAATTAGTAGCAGTCAATAACTCAGAAGGCAAGATTAAATGTGGAGAATTCAGCATCTGAAATGACATTTCGTTTACCTGCTGACACCACAGAAATGCGATTCTTATTTTGGTGCGAATTTTATGGACGAACCAGAACCTACAGAAAATACTGCTGAACCTCAAACCAAACCGGACATATTAGCCCCCTCCGTTCTCTATATCCTACCCTTAAGTGTTGTATCCTCAACACGGCAATATCTTCTTCAATCATTTATACCTTCTAAACTACAGGGCTCAAAAAGAGTTTTGCATATGACCGATTACACATAGGTGATGGAATGGTACTGCGCATTGTACGTCATGTTTAGAGCCACACAATGATAGTACACCGTACGAATCATTCAATATTTGTCCGCTTGGAGGCACGTCTCATGTCCATCCGTTTAACAACATCAGTTGCACACTTGGTTTCAAGAGCACGGGGATGACAAAGTTACTGTTGCCTACTGTGAACATTCTATTATTTAAACTAGTTTCCATGATGGTTCCATATTGACGTACTAAATAGTTTTAACAACAAATTGTACATCCGCCTTAGTCAATACATAAACGAAAATAAATTATAATTACCCTTGCTCCTGGTACATGTTTCGGGGATTAATTGCTTTTATCCCCTTCATCAGCCAAGACAAATATTCGAAGAAAGATATAAGATAGCGTAGCACTCAAAAAATAAATGGCTATTTAACTTAATATGGTGCACCATATAAGTAGGTCACAGGAAAATGTTGAGCAGAACTAAAAACATATATGTGACAGCGAAGATATTCAGCCATCAAAACACAGAGAATCAGTGGAGAGTTAATTCGTAAATCCGCTCCAAAACACTGGTCGAAGCTTGAATTGGCAAAAATCACAATACTTCACCATATGGACACAACCAATGAAGTAGCCTTATGCTTAACAGGTCCAAAATCAAATGCCTGCATACGAACTAGACGAGCGTGGAAGGAACAACTTCAAATAGCAATGAGGTTAGCTCAATCCATAACTTCAAGTTAAGTCAAGGTATCAATTTTGAAGAGAAAACATAAGACAATCTCGCTTGGAAACGGATTCTTTGACAATTTTTCTGAGTGTAGTGTTTCTTAGCTTCAGCCAAAGAGCTTGATGATCTGAGCCTAGGCCAATCATGGCCATGTCAAATGTACCATTGTTAAAGAGATTTACATAAATATTTTTCAAGATATTATCAAGGACTGCATTCTCCCTAGTAGGACTGAAGTTAGCACAATCCACATTGAAAGAACGCAGCAAATTAATAAAATAATGAATTTTTTTCTTATCTTGTGTAACATCAAGATTGATATCTCCACAGATACATACCTTAAACCCTTTATATGAAACCAACTTTAACAACAACTTTTTCATCTGTTCAAGAAAAAAGTCTACATCCACATTGGGAGAATGATATATTGAAAGAACAACCAAATTGAGATCATAAATGAGCACTGCAACAACTTCAAAATCTAGTTCCACACTGTACCCGATACCTAGTTGATGATATCGGCTACGCCAGCAGTCATTGAGCCGTAGTTGAGATTTTAAGAAGAGTTATGAGAAGATAGCGCTCAGATCGAGTCAAGAGGAATGTCAGGATGACGTAGTAGGTCTAGGATTTAGAAGACGCTGACCGCAGTCAAGCAGATGGAATTACAGATGGAATTATGGATGGATTTATGAAGCTTTGTTGAGATCTATATGGAATATGGTATTTAAACATCTCAGTGGAGGAGATATAACATGCATTATATGTGGTAATCATTTATTGGAAGGAAGTCAGAAAACCCTCAAGTTATATTCGAGATTATATTTGTGAAGCAAGACCACGGTGGTGGGGAGGACGCCATGTGACTGCGCCAGGCAGGCAAGGGTCTAAGGAGTGCAGACACTGTCAGTTGAATTCAGTCTAGCTCAGTGAGCCAAGCAAGCAAGAGAGTGGAGCTGTGTAGCACACGCCGAGCGCATGGTACAAGGTCGCGCAGCGAACAGAAACTGTCACGGCAAAGTGAAAAAGACAGTTTCGGCTTCACCGAGCGGCGAACGACAAGTAGGTCAGTGGACCGGGCGGACATCCGCAGTGAGCAGGCATAGACAGCCGGGGATGTTTTAGAACAGCATTGCGAGTAGTTGGAGAACTTTGTTCCAAGCTGCATTTCAACGCAGAACGACAGAATAGTAGAGCGACATGGCGAGGCCAGCTTTAGGCGGAAATGATTATAGCATTGCAGTAGAACCGAGCGGGTTATTTCCCATTATATACGCAAGCATTATGACAAAAGCTGAACTTCATTACTACATCGAGTTGGGACGTTTATTCAGCATTTGAATTACACAAGCAGATAGTTACGAGATGCTGCAACTTTGAACTTCGAATGGATATAGTTTTTTTTAATGACACTACGACTATGCATTCCACAACGCATTCCAAGTAACATTAACAATTTTAAGCAAATGGAATGTTGTAAGCATATGCACTTAGGAACATTAGCTCGTGCATTAATGCAATTATTACTTATAAAGTGTTACGAATTACCGAGTATGAACACAACTACAGGGTGTTTCATAAACTTAGACACTCTGATAAAACAATTTTATTTTCTACAAGTAAAACTAAACCGCTGTAGAAATTGAACTTTCAACACTCAAACTGAACATTGGATAGAACAGTGGCGTAACGCAGAAGAGGAATAGGGGGTCCGCTGTTTCTATGAACTTTTTCGTGAAGATTTGGACAATATCCGCTATGGATAACCAGAAGTTCATCATGACGGAGTAAACGCAGTCAGAGACGAGATGGCACCGCAGAGCGATGGATTCGATTCCTGACGAGAAGGAGGTCTACCAGCTGATTCACTTGGAATTCGAAGGCAATCGTCATTGCATGGATGGAATGATATTCACGCCGATCTTTCGAGAAGTTCATTACATAGGGAAAATCGACGATCTTTGAAATTTAATAACAGCTGATTATGAAAGGTACTGTAAGAGTCATAACTTCCTGATATGATTATTTCATGAATACTGGGCACACATGTATATTTTTCTAATAGGAGTGATACGATTATTTAGACATGGTTTGACTTTATATGCTTCGAATTTTTGCTAGAATATGGCATGACCATATGATATGGCAGGCATCATTATACGAAATTCTCACCATTGATTGGCTTTATTAAGCAGACGTTTGGTCTTTTAGACATTTTTCCAGTAAGGATATTTTTCATGAATAGTTTTTTTTGTGTAACGAGTATTTCGAACTCGTAATCTGCATTTGATTATCTATATCACTTCATCAGTTCATTGCATACTAGCGAGTGTGTATTATTCATCAGTAGGGATTTTTTCCATTGGATTGTTTGGAGATATTAAGATGTTATTCACTTTAGTGAATGAATATCGCTTTTATATGACAACTAGAGACATGTTGATTCCTATCTGGTACATTCACTCATATAGTCGTCGAGATGGGGTCTTTCGTATTTATACGATTGTATGGTGGTTACTCATCTTACCCATCGTTTAGGGCACTATCATGATTAGTCGACGGGGCGAGGTCTTTCGTATTTATACGATTGTACGGTGGTTACTCATCTTACTTGCCATTGAGGGACTCATTTTTATCATCCGAGTGTACATGAGATTGTAAGTGAATCAAACAAGGAACTACTAGTCACATATCAGTCGAAATTTTGTTAAATAAAGTAAAGATAAATGTCAGCAGGGTTACATTTGTAATTCTTGTTTGCCAATCCAATATTTTGTTGCTATACTCTTTTGAGAGTAATTTCAGTTTAACAGTTGTTACAGCTGATGCTTTTGATGATTTTTATAATTGTGTTTGATACCTTTGAGAAGGATTTAAAGTAATTGAATCTTGTAAGATGAATCATTAATGGTCAGATTTATTATAAGGCAGATCAGTATTGCAGATTTTGATATGAGAGATTATAGCACATTGGTGTTTTTCTGTGATGTGAATTATGAGAATTGTAAGAGAATTTATGCTATTTGAAAGCAGATCTTGAATTACTAAGGTAATATTTTTTCCAATTGTTTAAGAAGTTGTCTAGAGGTGATCAGAGTAATTACAGTTATTGGAGATAGTGTGCGTTGATAATTTGAAGCCAGTTATATATTTTTTGTGGATCATGCAACATGGTTAAGTGAAGTTTGTGATAGGCATTTTGTGGAAGTTGCCATGTGATAGTTGCAACGCTGCTAATGTATTTTAAAGCAGACATGAGGTCGTCGTACCCAGTCTAGCGTAATTGTTGAAATTCAGGCTGTATGCTGAATATTTGTGGAGTTTTGTGGAATTATTGTGGTATTCAAATGTGATATTTGAAGATGTGAGGATATATAATGTCGTTGTGGATAGTCAGATCCAACGTGATGTCGTGAAGGCAATAATATTTTTTGGCATGATAATTAAATACGAGATATAACTTGGAAGTAATAAAACTGTAAAACAACGTTCTATAAACCATATTAAACAATTTGTTAGGAAATTAAACAAATAAATAAAGTTGATAATACAAGATTTTCTGATAATAATAATTAATGAAATAATAATCTAAAAATTAAGCATATTAATGATCTGACCTAATGAAATAAAAATCAAAATGACTAGATGAGATAATAAAAATCTAAATAACCAGAAGAATAAAATTTAAATAAATTGATGAATTAAATTTTGGAATAAATCAATGAATTAAATAAATGGATGAATTAAAGATTGGATAAATAAACTGATTTAAATAAATTAATAGATGATTGGATAGATGATGAATAACTGAATTAGAAGGTGATAATTAATTAAAGAAGCTGATAATTAATGAATTTATATGGAATTAAATAAATTTAATTGAGATATAATTTGAGAAATTGCAACTTGAGTTGAGGAATTAAACGATTTGTATTGATGATTTAAGATGATTTAATCTGAAATAAAATAAGAGTGTGTGAATAATTAGAAAGCATAATGAAGTGGTGATAATAATTTTCATTTAAATGATTAAATGGTGATGAATTAATGATTCTGACAGGAATATGTAGAATTTTGAGATGAGAATTAATGTGAGAAATGTTTAACTTTGATGATGATGATAATGATGACCAATGATCAGTGAATTTTCTGTAATTCACGAACAAGCAATTATAAATGACAATGTAAATAGTGTAAATTAATTATTCAATATTTAGGAGCATTTTACTAACGTGTTCAATATTTAAAATTATGCCATGCAAACCATAAAATACGTGATTATTTAAAATATGTGATTATTATGTGAATGTTTAGACAGATTAATAACTTTTTCAAATCCACATTGGTGATGTTAAATTAAAAGAGAAATTAGGTCTCAGGTTTCACAAATGTCAGTGACGAAAGACATAGTGCTACAGTGATCCTGAGAACCCAAGTGAACTTTAGAGATTTTTCTTGTTCTATGTGGATGAAATATTTTTGATTAGAAAAGAGATGGTTCGATTTATGGACAATGACAATTTAACGTTGGCATTCGACCATACTCTCAGGTAGGAGGTATATTTAAAATGTCTGTCTGACTATCAAAGTGAAATAAATTTGTTTTTATCTTAGTTGTGATCTGATGATGGTGTGATTTTCCTTTTCTTTCCTTGTCTTGAGTAAGGCTTAACCGGAAAGGAAGTGGTTTGCTAGGAATTCAGTTGATGGCGCCCATTTATATTCACATTTTTTTTTTATTAAACTTAAACCCGTAACGACCCTAGAGATACTTTGTCTCGTGTTACCCACTGCTTTTTCGATAACTCAGCTGAATTTCCGACACATTCCTTATTTGACTAGAGGTTCATTTAACTCCGCTCTGTCCTGGAACTCCAGGAATGCGATGTTATAGCAGATGGGTCATCGCATCCCCAGGACGAACGGGCACAGAGAGAGGGGTAAAGCCAATTCTCCCTCTCTCTCTGTGCCCGTTCGTCCTGGGGATGCGATGACCCATCTGCTATAACATCGCATTCCTGGACAGAGCGGAGTTAAATGAACCTCTAGTCAAATAAGGAATGTGTCGGAAATTCAGCTGAGTTATCGAAAATGTGACGTCTTGACTGCCCCTAACTGTTGGGTGATAAATGTAACTGTTTACCTTTGCCTAAGCTATGTTGTTTTAATGGGCGCCAAGACCTCAACGCAATGTTGAAATCTAAATTTGTATTTAACAACGTCTAGCTCTAGTAGAACACCTTCAAGAATCTATTCACTCAGATCGTGGTATGATTTGATCATTAACCAAACAAACAATTGTATCAGGAGAAGGAATTGGTCTATATCTAATGCTACCTACTGAAAGCAAAGATTGCATTGTAAAAGAAATGAATTTATTATATAAAACAAGAATAGCAACATTAATAATAATAATAAGTATAAAATTTAAATTGGAGCGTTGTGATTTTAATATTACCGATAGAAAATTACGTGAAAACGGAGTCTGATAAATTGATTTTACTCTTATTTCCAAGCTATGAAGTTACTGAAATATGAAATATAAAACAAAGAGAAACGAGAGATTGCGTATTTCTGCGTCATTTGCGCTTACCACTGGAAATTGCCAATGCATTTTCCCTCGTACTGGATGATGCTGTGAGCTTCCCACAATCGCCTGGACGTCGTCATCACCATCGATAATTGATGATATTCTTGTAGATTTGTTGACTTTATGGTCCTAATATCGGAGCCATACCCTCGTACAAACACACTGGTTGAGTTCTCCAAAAAGATAGTTCACGCTCCACGGAACCTCGGAGCCACTCACGCGCAACCATACTCCTTCAGTATTACAAAGATAGTCCACGTTCCACGCCGCGTCGAACGATATATGCACCTGTCGGCTCCCCACTCCAGTCTCAACTTCCAGCTTACGTGGTCTCCACTGATTGGCTGAGCACGCCGCTACTTCCCCTCCTCTGGTTCATTACACACGGCGCGCGAATGAAGAAGTCGATTTCCGTTCCATATATTCGCCTTTCCTAGACGCTGCGACCCAGGATTACGTCATGCTTTCCGACAAGATTAAGCGTGTACTTGAATTCCCAGTGAGTCACGTCTCTCGATATACCCTAACTGACGAAAACTCCGTAAAATTCCGCAATCACATAATTTTCTATGATATTGTCGTTCGTAATAATTTGATTGATAGCGTTTTCTAAGACATAGAAAACCTATCTGAATGCTAATAATTTTTATAAAATGCTCCGAAAATACCTTAATAATAATTATAATAAATTAATAATAATAATAAATTAACATGAAAAAATCTCTTGGCTGAACAATTTGCCGCGTAAATAAATATAGAATGGCTTCCTACTGACTTATGCCAGTTGCATAAAAAACCCTCGAAAAACACGTTACATATTCGCCTCGGATCATCGGATGATTTACCGTGACGACGGTCCATTATCCGATTATCCCAGACACGTTAATAAACCCCATCCAAAATACATATTACATAAATGAAATCACCCTAAATTACAGATATATACACTCATAATTTTTCTTCAGGCATTTTGCGTCAAAGTTTGTTGTCACTATGGATTGCACTTTGCAACCCGTCCAATGTTTTACATGTAGAATAGTGTTCCACGGATATTTCCGCCTCTCAAATTTCCCTATGTTGGAACAATAGACATAATTAATGTGTGAGCACTATGTATTTATGATGTCATATCACACGCATTGAAGGTGTTCTGATATATTTATATCTCCATAGAACTTCCTAATTTCACTGGAGGTCCCTTCCTTATGGTGACATTTAATCTCACTTATCACTGAGCACACGATCACACTATTGTGGCAGCGCCTCGTGACCATAATACTTAATCTCTCTTTAAAGTAGATTAAATTAATATTGACTTCTGAAAAAAAAAAACAGTAAGTGCGCATTACATATAACACCAAATATTTCTGTGCCGTAATCGCCCTGTCTTGTTAAGTTCCCGTAGACCATATTCTACTTAATACTAGTTCTCAACACAGACCAGTTCTCCTCACACAAATAATACCATCGTACAAATTACCTTAAATTACACACTTACAAATCTTACATGGCGAGGCCGTAAACAGAAATCACGTGTGCTGTTATGTATGAGTTTCATGAAGGACTGTCTCGCATTCTGATGGCCCATTTTTTATCTCGTGGACGCCTTAAGCTAACAAGCCATATACAAGCGCTCCCCCATCTCTTAGAGATAAATGGGAACCCATCAGCGCTGCCAAAATGGCCTTGGTGCATCGAGACAATTTAGTGCTCAACAGCATCCGACAATCCCGTCATATTTCCCTGTACCTTAAAAACTCTCATTTACTTACATACTACCCCCCTGTGTGACTTCTGATACGCCTGCCTGGAAGACCATTTCCTCCCACGCACCAAATACCACACTTATTCATTTGATAGGCTGGCTCGCCAGCTAAACATCCTCACTTTATGACACATACTTTCGGAGACTATGTATATTATACGTTCCGTATAATCTGTTTCCCTCACTATTCTCCAGCACATATGCTGTTTTGCCAATACGTTTGGAAACTATAAATGTTTCTGCGTCACCTGCTTTCAACCTTGCAAGTGGCTCCCTTAAATGAACGTCATCACGTTGCTCCACTAGCATATTTCTCAGTGTCTGTAACGTTGCCCTGTTGCTACTGTCCACACATGCTAACCCTACTATCCTATGGTGTCACACCTCTACTCGACAATCTATGACCTAAAAATGTCACTTCTGACTGACAGAATGACGACTTAGACAGCTTCAAAGTGAACCCTGCCTGATCTAACTTCTGAAAAACTATATCTAAATGACGTAGATGCTCCTCAAAACTGCGTGAACTAATTACCATATCATCTATGTAAATGGTTACAAACTCTCCTGTGTCATCCCCTAATGCGATGTTTAAAGCCCTAATTAAAGCTGCTGAACTACTCTTTAACCCATAAGGTGTTCTACAAAATTGATAAAGGTTATATTTATGACTAAAAGCTGTAAATGGTCTATCTTTGTACATAAGTGGCACTTGCCAAAAACTGGAACTCAAATCTACACAAGTGAAATACTTCTTCCCCTCAAATGTTTGCATTAATTCTTCTATTGACATAGATTTCAGCTGATCTGAACTAATTCTACTGTTAACCAAACGAGCGTCTAAACAAATACGAACTGTGCCGTCGGTCTTGGGTACCGTGATCAAAGAATTAACATATGGACTGTTAGAGTGCTCAATAATCCCATCTTCAAGCATCTGAATAATTTGTGCCTCAACTGCACTCTGATAAGCGAAAGGTACAGGATATCTATGTCCTGTGAATACTGACCTATCAATAACGTTCAATGAATGTGTATAGCAATTGGCCATACCAATGCGATCCTCAAAAACTCTCCTATTACACCATAACACATCATAGAGCCGAACACGTTGTTCCACCTCTATATTTCCCAGAAATGCAGCATCACGTAACGAGTCCTCTAGACTTCCGTTCGTAATCACACTGCCCACAAAACAGGGAGAACCCCGCTCTACGGGTGGCGATATCTCATTTAAAGTACAAATCACACCTACAATACTACTCCTCTGAATATGGTCATTGAACGCTACTTCTACTTCAGAATCTCCCCATTTAAATTTCAAACTCACTACATCATAAAATAAGTTACCAGACACTCTACTTAGCCACTCTGAACCCAAGATAACACTGAATACTAAATTTGGAATTACAAGACAAATCTGCTTCTCTACATGATTATTAATTTTAATGTCTACTAAAACTTGCTTCGAGATTACTTTAGACCTCTTCCCAACAGCTGTGATAACAAAAGTGCTTTTAATTGGCATCTCCTCAAAATTTACACCAGTTCCTTTCATTTTATCATAAAATGCACTACTTATGCAACTCTTCATACAACCACTATCAATTAAAACATCTGTGTACGCCTCGGACACGTTAAATTTAACTATGGGGCTCTTACTAACCACTTCCTGAATTATACCTTCATCATTTAGTTCATGTAATAATTCATTTCTTACATTTAGGTCATAGGATTCCTGTATAATTGTATGGACAGGGCATGCTACAAACTGAGATTCTGACCTTACTTCGCAGCCTGGTTCGCGTTTAAAGAACCGCTACAGCTGGCCGTAGTACTACTAACTACTGAACTGGTCTGGTTGTTCTGGGCTGTGTTGTCATTGTTTGGCTGTACATTACTACCACTAGGCTGTCCTCTTCCTTGACCCCTATTCTGGTTGTAATTATTGTCATTATAATTCCTCCTTTGATTTCCCCTGTAATCATTGTTCCTCCCTTGATTTCCCCTGAAATCACTGTTCCTCCCTTGATACTGATTACCATAGCCATTTCCTCTGTTCTGATTTAGCTGATTATTATTATTTCTATTTTGAGCGTTGGCCCCTTCGCCACCGTTCCCTTGAACTTCCTGATGCCTGGCTTCATTAGGTCTATTATTATTATTACCCTGGTTCTTATTGAAATTGTCCTCATAACCCCCTCTCCCTAGTGCATCAAATGTGCTTAACAAATTTTCTACTTGTGATATAGTCTTTACATTCTGGATACAAGCAGCCTCCTTGATCCTATAGGGAAAGTGCCTAAGTAGCAACCTTACCACATCACTTTCCTCCTTCAAGCCATCCAGATATTTACACACTAATACCTGCCCTAAAAAGTATTCGGTCATGGTGGAGTTTCCTTTAGGGTTATATTTACCACACACTACTCCCTCACGATGCTGCGACTGAATAACCTCATTCCAGAACTTTTCACAGAATTTCATTTTAAAATCATTAATATCAGTAAACTTGTCTCTGTAGACAGCAAACCAATTCCTCGTTTCCCCCACAAACACTTGTTCTAAAATTTCAACTACCTGGCACCACTCAATACTACCATTTTCCTACCTCTCCCCGAATTTATTTTCTATAGTGTTCATGAACTCCATTGGGCACCCCTGTCGATTGCTGAACTTACCCAGTTCTACCTCCCTGTGTGTGCTATTCACAAAAACTGGCCTATTCTGACTATTTTCTTGCCTGATCCTAGCTTTTAATTTTAACTCTAATTCTGATATTTTCTCCTCAGCCTTCCTCTCAATACTGTTTACTGTTAATTTAATGTTTCCTTCTGATTCTTCTACTTTATCATATAGCTTTGCTTGTTTCTCCTCAATCTTGCTAATGCTCTCTCTATTACTCTCTCTTAAATCATTTACTTCTGCAACTATTTGTGAGTGGACTTTCTCAATTCTACCCCCCAGCTGTTCCTTAACCTCTTTAGTAGCTACCTGAATTTTGTCAATTTCTCCCCCCAATTGCTTTTTGACCTGCTGTGTTTCCAGTTGCACTAGTTCTTTTAAATTTTCAGCCTGTGTACTGATTCTAATTTCCAACTCCTCCTGTACTTTTCCTAATTTTCTGTCTACATCTGCAATAATCTCTTTAGCCTTTTCTTCCATCACCCCCCTGATCTCACCTCTAATCAGTTCGAATTTGTCACTCATTTCCCTACTGCTCTGTTCCAATTTAGCGTTTAGGGCCTCTGTACTCTCTTTATTTTCCCTACTGTTTTGTTCTAATTTAGCGTTATTCTGTTCAAGTTTAGCATTTAAAGTTTCAGTACTCTCTCTATTTTCCCTACTATTTTGTTAGAGTTTAGCATTATTTTGTTCGAGTTTAGCATTTAAAGCATCTGTACTTTCTTTATTTTCCCTACTGTTTTGTTCTAATTTTGCATTATTCTGTTCTAATTTTGCATTATTCTGTTCTAATTTTGCATTTAAAGCGTCTGTACTTTCTTTATTTTCCCTACTGTTTTGTTCTAATTTTGCATTTAAGGCATCACTACTAACTTTGTTCTGATACATGAACTCGAGAAGTAAAGTTTTTAATTCTGGTTGGCCGCCTACACTCCCTGTTTCAGTATCGGGATTTACCTCCGCTACCCCGGTACTACCATCACTCGACATACTGCTCGTATCATCACTCTCCCGTTGATGACCACTACGTAACCTCATCTGTCTTTCTTTCTCATCCCCCATAATGATATACACTGATACAGACAAATAACCCCCAAAATACAGGCACAGAAATATATACCCTTCTCCTTCCACAAATGTTATTAGGTTTTCAGCCCCAAGTTGTCGGCGACAAATGTGACGTCCTGACTGCCCCTAACTGTTGGGTGATAAATGTAACTGTTTACCTTTGCCTAAGCTATGTTGTTTTAATGGGCGCCAAGACCTCAACGCAATGTTGAAATCTAAATTTGTATTTAACAACGTCTAGCTCTAGTAGAACACCTTCAAGAATCTATTCACTCAGATCGTGGTATGATTTGATTATTAACCCAACAAACAATTGTATCAGGAGAAGGAATTGGTCTATATCTAATGCTACCTACTGAAAGCAAAGATTGCATTGTAAAAGAAATGAATTTATTATATAAAACAAGAATAGCAACATTAATAATAATAATACGTATAAAATTTAAATTGGAGCGTTGTGATTTTAATATTACCGATAGAAAATTACGTGAAAACGGAGTCTGATAAATTGATTTTACTCTTATTTCCAAGCTATAAAGTTACTGAAATATGAAATATAAAACAAAGAGAAACGAGAGATTGCGTATTTCTGCGTCATTTGCGCTTACCACTGGAAATTGCCAATGCATTTTCCCTCGTACTGGATGATGCTGTGAGCTTCCCACAATCGCCTGGACGTCGTCATCACCGTCGATAATTGATGATATTCTTGTAGATTTGTTGACTTTATGGTCCTAATATCGGAGCCATACCCTCGTACAAACACACTGGTTGAGTTCTCCAAAAAGATAGTTCACGCTCCACGGAACCTCGGAGCCACTCACGCACATCCATACTCCTTCAGTATTACAAAGATAGTCCATGTTCCACGCCGCGTCGAACGATATATGCACCTGTCGGCTCCCCACTCCAGTCTCAACTTCCAGCTTACGTGGTCTCCACTGATTGGCTGAGCACGCCGCTACTTCCCCTCCTCTGGTTCATTACACACGGCGCGCGAATGAAGAAGTCGATTTCCGTTCCATATATTCGCCTTTCCTAGACGCTGCGACCCAGGATTACGTCATGCTTTCCGACAAGATTAAGCGTGTACTTGAATTCCCAGTGAGTCACGTCTCTCGATATACCCTAACTGACGAAAACTCCGTAAAATTCCGCAATCACATAATTTTCTATGATATTGTCGTTCGTAATAATTTGATTGATAGCGTTTTCTAAGACATAGAAAACCTATCTGAATGCTAATAATTTTTATAAAATGCTCCGAAAATACCTTAATAATAATTATAATAAATTAATAATAATAATAAATTAACATGAAAAATTATCTTGGCTGAACAATTTGCCGCGTAAATAAATATAGAATGGCTTCCTACTGACTTATGCCAGTTGCATAAAAACCCCTCGAAAAACACGTTACAGTGTTACCCACTGCTTTTTCGATAACTCAGCTGAATTTCCGACACATTCCTTATTTGACTAGAGGTTCATTTAACTCCGCTCTGTCCTGGAACTCCAGGAATGCGATGTTATAGCAGATGGGTCATCGCATCCCCAGGACGAACAGGCACAGAGAGAGAGGGAGAATTGGCTTTACCCACCTGTGGGGCTTCGATTTTGTTTATTCTATGGAATCACATCAGATTTAGATTACTGAGAGATTGATCTCAAGTTCATTTAATTGTGTTATAAAATTTATTAAACTTAGTCAGACAAAATACTTGTGTGCCCAATACAGTGTTCATGTTAATCGTATTAGTATTATATCATGTTAGTTATAAGTCATTTTTCCTATACCCAAGTGAAAGCAGGAATTGAGATATTGTGATGTGTTGTTGTCTGATGTCTCTGAATAAAACGTATATTGAAAATATAATTATGTTGCCGGAAGATTTAGCTAAGGTGTTAGCAGAGTTGCAGACTGGTATGTCTGGTATTGCAGAAACTATTTCTAAAATGGAAACAGAAGTTAAAGAACAAATAAATAGTTCAGAAGCTAGGTTAGAAGCTAAATGTAAAGAAAATGTGCAAACATTACAGACTAGTAATGAAGAAAATGTAAAATTCTTACAGTCAACTAGTGAGGATAATTTAAAGTCATTAGAGACTAGGCTACAGTAAAATATTAAAGATGAGTTGATGTCATTGGAAACTAGATTACAGACCAGTACTGAAAGTCATTTGAAAGCTAGTGAAGCTAACTTGAAGGATAGTTTTAAATCATTAGAAGAAATATTACAGTCAAATAGTGAAGCTAACTTGAAGGATAGTTTTAAATCATTGGAAGAGAAATTACAAGCTCGTAGTGAAGAAACTAACACAAAGTTAGAAAACAAGTTAACTAGGTTAGAGAATAGATTAACTTTAAAGAATAATGAGATGCTTAAGACTTTACAATTAGATATAATTGCAGTAAATATGAAAGGAGAGGAAAATGTTCAATTATTAAGAAAGAATATTATTGAATTAGAAAGTAGAGGAGAAGAAAACATTTTTACTTTAAGAACAGACGTTATGTCTATACAGAAAGACATTAAATCGGATGAATCGAAGTTGAGATTCGACATTGATGGTTTAGTGGCAGATGTAGGCAAAATTCAAGATTGGTCTACCGAAGTATCTTTCGAAACTAAAATCAAAGGTCTAGAGATGAATCTAGGTAATGAGATTAAAGGTTTAAAGACAGTAATTGGGACCATTAAGGATGAAGTCTTAGGAGAGGTTAATTCTAATTTAAAATCATTAGAGAATCAATTGCAGAAAGATATTAGGAAAACGGATGAAGATATAGAGCAAAAGGTTAATGAAAACTTAGCTTTATTTAAAAATAGAGTCGGTGCAATCGTGGAAGAACGGTATAGTCAGGTCGATGCCGAAGCAAAAGAACAACGTGCCGGATTAGATGAGAAATTAATCGCAGGTATGGCGAACTTAGAAGCGAGATTTACGGAGAACAAGGAAGCAATGAAGATAGATTCAACTCTATTTAGGACAGATGTTGATCTGTTAAAGGAACAAGTCGCGGCAGTAAAGAATACATGCGAAGACAAGATTGACAAGTTGAAAAACGATTTAGACGAGAGTAACAAAACGCAGAATGTTACATCGCTAGATGAGTTGAAGACTCAGGTCAAGACCGTGGAGAAATTGGCAGAAGACCGGATAACTAAACTAGAATCTATGATTAACAGTTTCACCAGTCAGAATATTACATCGGGGTAAATATCGATAAATCAGACAGCGATAGACCGCAGTATGAGTAATCAAGAAGTTAGCATGGGAGAAGACCGTCAAACGCAACCGAATGTGACATTCGAAAGGGCAAGTTCAACCCCTCAGGATAATCCGAATTCGAATAGGAGTACGTTGGGTACAAGTGAACGATACTCAGGTCCAGTTACCATTATCAGAAATCTGGATGACAAGCCGAGGAAGTTTTCTGGAAATACGGGGGTCACACCAGTCGAATTTCTGCGAGATATTCGAGACTACATGGCGGAACATAGAGTAGCCAAAGAAAGAGAGCTAAGGATAGTCGAACGCGCCTTAGACGGGTCTGCGTTAACTTGGTTTGGAGCATTCAGAAGCAATTTTGCGAATATGGAGCAATTTGCAATAGCATTCTTGAGGAGATTTTGGAGTGCAGAGGATCAACTGAACGTAAGAGCGGAAATGTACTCGAAGCGTTATTCTACGTCACATCCGACGCATTATGCCAATTATTTTACGTCACAGCAGGCTAAATTACAGTTTCTGATTCCTCCATTGCCAGAAGAAGAGCTTTTGCAAGCTATAGCGAGACAGTTACCGATTGAGGTACAACGATCACTCATAGCGTCGGGAGCAAACACACTTGAGCACTATGACGACATTTTACGGCGATTAGACTATACAAGCGCTCAAGTTACACCTAGAAATGCAAGAAACGACAATCGGAATACGCAAGAGGTGAATGCGGTAGTCGTTGACAACACAGCTCAAACGGACAGAAGAGATTCCTGGGAAAACAGAAGGAACGAAGGAAATCGAGGAAACATCCGTAACGCTCGAGGAAATGATCGATATAGAGGACCATATGAGAGGCCATACGATCAGGAAGCAAGAGATAGCCGATATAGAAATTATAACCAGAATTCCAGATATCAAAATAGGAATCGATACAACAATAGATAACGTGGTAGAAATAACTGGAGCCAAGGTCAACAGAATAATCGGAACGACAGGCAGGATGGCCGAAGAGATGAGCAAAATGAAAGACGAGATAATCGTGAATATGAGAGATCGAGGCAAGAAACTAGACAGCCTAGTGCACCACCCGAGGAGACAGTCAGAGATGTCAATCGAGCAAGCACGAGTGGCGAAGGAAGAAATAGACGTCAAAGTAATGCAGAATCAAGATGCTAATCATTGGAAGTCAATCATCATTATTGAGAGTCAGAAAGTACCATCATGCTGATTAAGAGAATTGTAGAGCTATCGTGTACATGTGTTATGTATAGAATGCCTGAGAGTGTATTTTTTTTCTCAATCCTGATAAAAAAAGGAGATGTACGGGAGAGATGTACCCGATACCTAGTTGATGATATCGGCTACGCCAGCAGTCATTGAGCCGTAGTTGAGATTTTAAGAAGAGTTATGAGAAGATAGCGCTCAGATCGAGTCAAGAGGAATGTCAGGATGACGTAGTAGGTCTAGGATTTAGAAGACGCTGACCGCAGTCAAGCAGATGGAATTACAGATGGAATTATGGATGGATTTATGAAGCTTTGTTGAGATCTATATGGATTATGGTATTTAAACATCTCAGTGGAGGAGATATAACATGCATTATATGTGGTAATCATTTATTGGAAGGAAGTCAGATAACCCTTAAGTTATTTTATAACTTAATAGCCGAGAGGACCAGGGTTCGAGATTATATACTGCTCAAAAAAATTAAAGCACCACTTTTTTCAAAGGCCACCAAATTTTGAAAAGTTGACCTACAAGCTCGAAATCTCAGTATGACGTTTGTCCTGACGCCTACCAAGCATATGCTTCAGCACAACTCCCCAACTTGAGTAGTTTCGGGGTAGCACCCCGAAAACCAGCCGATTTTCGAAAACCGCAAATTGAAGTTTGCGAAAAACGCTGCAGGACTTGTCGCAGGTTGCCAAAGCAGTCGAAAATGAATGAGTCTTGCTCTTAAAGGTTCCACAAACACGTAGAAATCGTTACATTTGACGTTTGGGCATTTTCAACCCCCTTCATCATCCCCTAAACATGGACTACCATTGGGGGCGTCTGAGAAGGTACCGGGTGTGTTTAACCATCTGAAAACCTGCACACCGTCCTCAGTTGCTGATTTCAGTAAATTCTTAAGGCCTCCGCAATGTCCACACCCCCTAACACCCTCAACTGGCATGGGACCAAATCACCCCCTCTCGATTCACCCCTAAGGAAGGTTTTAATCGAGATGTTTATCAGTGCTGTGAATGCGGGGGTCTTCCCCTACCGTTTCAAAAAAGGAGCTGTGCCTTTGTCACCACCCCTTCCCCTGCAACCCCCGTTTGTATGATTTTTCGAATCAGGCCCTTTTTAAGGGCTGGAACGAGGTTTTAATCGCTGAAAGGGCTGTAAAGGTCCTTAGAAGTAGTGGTGACACGAAATCAACCCCTTCCGATCGATGATTGACATTCCGTCCCCGAAATTCGAAATTTTTGCACCCCCAACCCTCCCTGTCTGGACGCGTAACGCGTCATGGCAGAGTTTTCAGAGTTGGATGGAAATGAAGCTTATGGCCTGCAATGGAGCCCAAAACAGCAGGTTGGATGGAAATTCATCGGTAGGGTGGGAAACGGGACCAAAATGTTTTCAAAAAAGTTAACAGCCTCTAGTAAGTACACCAATGCATAGGCAACCCACATCACGTCATTTTTCTCTCATTGCCAAACTTTGTAACCTATTGCCGATCATAGGCAACCCACACGCACGGACGTGATGTGGGTTGCCTATGCATGGGCGTACTTACTGTAGGCTGTATACTTTTTTGAAAAATTTTGGTCCCGTTTCCCAACCTACCGATGAATTTCTATCCAACCTGCTGTTTTGGGCTCCATTGCAGGCCATAAGCTTCATTTCCATCCAACTCTGAAAACTCTGCCATGACGCGTTACGCGTCCAGACAGGGAGGGTTGGGGGTGCAAAAATTTCGAATTTGGGGGACGGAATGTCAATCATCGATCGGAAGGGGTTGATTTCGTGTCACCACTACTTCTAAGGACCTTTACAGCCCTTTCAGCGATTAAGACCTCGTTTCAGCCCTTAAAAAGTGCCTGATTCGAAAAATCATACAAACGGGGGTTGCAGGGGAAGGGGTGGTGACAAAGGCACAGCTCCTTTTTTGAAACGGTAGGGGAAGACCCCTGCATTCACAGCACTGATAAACATCTCGATTAAAACCTTCCTTAGGGGTGAATCGAGAGGGGGTGATTTGGTCCCATGCCAGTTGAGGGTGTTAGGGGGTGTGGACATTGCCGGAGGCCTTAAGAACTTACTGAAATCAGCAACTGAGGACGGTGTGCAGGTTTTCAGATGGTTAAACACACCCGGTACCTTCTCAGACGCCCCCAATGGTAGTCCATGTTTAGGGGATGATGAAGGGGGTTGAAAATGCCGAAACGTCAAATGTAACGATTTCTACGTGCTTGTCGAACCTTTAAGAGCAAGACTCATTCATTTTCGACTGCTTTGGCAACCTGCCACAAGTCCTGCAGCGTTTTTCGCAAACTTCAATTTGCGGTTTTCGAAAATGGGCTGGTTTTCGGGGTGCTACCCCGAAACTACTCAAGTTGGGGAGTTGTGCTGAAGCATATGCTTGGTAGGCGTCAGGACAAACGTAATACTGAGATTTCGAGCTTGTAGGTCAACTTTTCAAAATTTGGTGGCATTTGAAAAAAGTGGTGCTTTAATTTTTTTGAGCAGTATATTTGTGACGCAAGACCACGGTGGTGGGGAGGACGCCACGTGACTGCGCCAGGCAGGCAAGGGTCTAAGGAGTGCAGACACTGTCAGTTGAATTCAGTCTAGCTCAGTGAGCCAAGCAAGCAAGAGAGTGGAGCTGTGTAGCACACGCCGAGCGCATGGTACAAGGTCGCGCAGCGAACAGAAACTGTCACGGCAAAGTGAAAAAGACAGTTTCGGCTTCACCGAGCGGCGAACGACAAGTAGGTCAGTGGACCGGGCGGACATCCGCAGTGAGCAGGCATAGACGGCCGGGGATGTTTTAGAGCAGCATTGCGAGTAGTTGGAGAACTTTGTTCCAAGCTGCATTTCAACGCAGAACGACAGAATAGTAGAGCGACATGGCGAGGCCAGCTTTAGGCGGAGATGATTATAGCATTGCAGTAGAACCGAGCGGGTTATTTCCCATTATATACGCAAGCATTATGACAAAAGCTGAACTTCATTACTACATCGAGTTGGGACGTTTATTCAGCATTTGAATTATACAAGCAGATAGTTACGAGATGCTGCAACTTTGAACTTCGAATGGACATAGTTTTTTTTAATGACACTACGACTATGCATTCCACAACGCATTCCAAGTAACATTAACAATTTTAAGCAAATGGAATGTTGTAAGCATATGCACTTAGGAACATTAGCTCGTGCATTAATGCAATTATTTCTTATAAAGTGTTACGAATTACCGAGTATGAACACAACTACAGGATGTTTCATAAACTTAGACACTCTGATAAAACAATTTTATTTTCTACAAGTAAAACTAAACCGCTGTGGAAATTTAACTTTCAACACTCAAACTGAACATTGGATAGAACAGTGGCGTAACGCAGAAGAGGAATAGGGGGTCCGCTGTTTCTATGAACTTTTTCGTGAAGATTTGGACAATATCCGCTATGGATAACCAGAAGTTCATCATGACGGAGTAAACGCAGTCAGAGACGAGATGGCACCGCAGAGCGATGGATTCGATTCCTGACGAGAAGGAGGTCTACCAGCTGATTCACTTGGAATTCGAAGGCAATCGTCATTGCATGGATGGAATGATATTCACGCCGATCTTTCGAGAAGTTCATTACATAGGGAAAATCGACGGTCTTTGAAATTTAATAACAGCTGATTATGAAAGGTACTGTAAGAGTCATAACTTCCTGATATGATTATTTCATGAATACTGGGCACACATGTATATTTTTCTAATAGGAGTGATACGATTATTTAGACATGGTTTGACTTTATTTGCTTCGAATTTTTGCTAGAATATGGCATGACCATATGATATGGCAGGCATCATTATACGAAATTCTCACCATTGATTGGCTTTATTAAGCAGATGTTTGGTCTTTTAGACATTTTTCCTGTAAGGATATTTTTCATGAATAGTTTTTTTTGTGTAAAGAGTATTTCGAACTCGTAATCTGCAATTGATTATCTATATCACTTCATCAGTTCATTGCATACTAGCGTGTGTGTATTATTCATCAGTAGGGATTTTTTCCATTGGATTGTTTGGAGATATTAAGATGTTATTCACTTTAGTGAATGAATATCGCTTTTATATGACAACTAGAGACTTGTTGATTCCTATCTGGTACATTCACTCATATAGTCGTCGAGATGGGGTCTTTCGTATTTATACGATTGTATGGTGGTTACTCATCTTACCCATCGTTTAGGGCACTATCATGATTAGTCGACGGGGCGAGGTCTTTCGTATTTATACGATTGTACGGTGGTTACTCATCTTACTTGCCATTGAGGGACTCATTTTTATCATCCGAGTGTACATGAGATTGTAAGTGAATCAAACAAGGAACTACTAGTCACATATCAGTCGAAATTTTGTTAAATAAAGTAATGATAAATGTCAGCAGGGTTACATTTGTAATTCTTGTTTGCCAATCCAATATTTTATTGCTATACTCTTTTGAGAGTAATTTCAGTTTAACAGTTGTTACAGTTGATGCTTTTGATGATTTTTATAATTGTGTTTGATACCTTTGAGAAGGATTTAAAGTAATTGAATCTTGTAAGATGAATCATTAATGGTCAGATTTATTATAAGGCAGATCAGTATTGCAGATTTTGATATGAGAGTTTATAGCACATTGGTGTTTTTCTGTGATGTGAATTATGAGAATTGTAAGAGAATTTATGCTATTTGAAAGCAGATCTTGAATTACTAAGGTAATATTTTTTCCAATTGTTTAAGAAGTTGTCTAGAGGTGATCAGAGTAATTACAGTTATTGGAGATAGTGTGCATTGATAATTTGAAGCCAGTTATATATTTTTTGTGGATCATGCAACATGGTTAAGTGAAGTTTGTGATAGGCATTTTGTGGAAGTTGTCATGTGATAGTTGCAACGTTGCTAATGTATTTTGAAGCAGACATGAGGTCGTCGTACCCAGTCTAGCGTAATTGTTGAAATTCAGGCTGTATGCTGAATATTTGTGGAGTTTTGTGGAATTATTGTGGTATTCAAATGTGATATTTGAAGATGTGAGGATATATAATGTCGTTGTGGATAGTCAGATCAAACGTGATGTCGTGAAGGCAATAATATTTTTTGGCATGACAATTAAATACGAGATATAACTTGGAAGTAATAAAACTGTAAAACAACGTTCTATAAACCATATTAAACAATTTGTTAGGTAATTAAACAAATAAATAAAGTTGATAATACGAGATTTTCTGATAATAATAATTAATGAAATAATAATCTGAAAATTAAGCATATTAATGACCTGACCTAATGAAATAAAAATCAGAATGACTAGATGAGATAATAAAAATCTAAATAACCAGAAGAATAAAATTTAAATAAATTGATAAATTAAATTTTGGAATAAATCAATGAATTAAATAAATGGATGAATTAAAGATTGGATAAATAAACTGATTTAAATAAATTAATAGATGATTGGATAGATGATGAATAACTGAATTAGAAGGTGATAATTAATTAAAGAAGCTGATAATTAATGAATTTATATGGAATTGAATAAATTTAATTGAGATATAATTTGAGAAATTGCAACTTGAGTTGAGGAATTAAACGATTTGTATTGATGATTTAAGATGATTTAATCTGAAATAAAATAAGAGTGTGTGAATAATTAGAAAGCATAATGAAGTGGTGATAATAATTTTCATTTAAATGATTAAATGGTGATGAATTAATGATTCTGACAGGAATATGTAGAATTTTGAGATGAGAATTAATGTGAGAAATGTTTAACTTTGATGATGATGATAATGATGACCAATGATCAGTGAATTTTCTGTAATTCACGAACAAGCAATTATAAATGACAATGTAAATAGTGTAAATTAATTATTCAATATTTAGGAGCATTTTACTAACGTGTTCAATATTTAAAATTATGCCATGCAAACCATAAAATACGTGATTATTTAAAATATGTGATTATTATGTGAATGTTTAGACAGATTAATAACTTTTTCAAATCCACATTGGTGATGTTAAATTAAAAGTGAAGTAAGGTCTCAGGTTTCACAAATGTCAGTGACGAAAGACATAGTGCTACAGTGATCCTGAGAACCCAAGTGAACTTTAGAGATTTTTCTTGTTCTATGTGGATGAAATATTTTTGATTAGAAAAGAGATGGTTTGATTTATGGACAATGACAATTTAACGTTGGCATTCGACCATACTCTCAGGTAGGAGGTATATTTAAAATGTCTGTCTGACTATCAAAGTGAAATAAATTTGTTTTTATCTTAGTTGTGATCTGATGATGGTGTGATTTTCCTTTTCTTTCCTTGTCTTGAGTAAGGCTTAACCGGAAAGGAAGTGAGTAGTGGAGTAGTGCCGATTCTAAGCCACAAGGTGCTCAAAAAGTTAGTACACTCTTTTTGCTTATTCATATCTCGCGACTCCATGGTCCGATTTTGACAAATGAGGTGTCGTTGGACTCGGGCTGACGCCCTCTTTCCAATGGACTACTCATTTCAACCCCTAAATAAAACATACCCCTACTAGGGGGTGAAATTGTAATTTTTTAGTGAAAGTCTCTTTTCAAATACGACATGTATAAGGTGCGCTGCTAAAATGAACTTAAACGTTGTTGCTCATATCGCGCATGCGTTTTACGAGATGCCGCTATGGATGAACATTTTTTTTTTTGTTTTTTACGCATGCGCACTGGGGATTTTTGTAAGAGGGCGAGCTCTTTGAAAAAAATGATTGATAAGAAGAGGTTTTGGTGGTGAGGAGAGAGCCAGATAGTCGCCTACTTTCCTACGAAGTTTGCCGATATCTCTCAAACGCAAGGTCGGATTTGGACGTGTGACGTGTCAAATCGCTTGTCTCGAAGCCCTATACATGTTATTAATAGGTTAGAGTTTTGAGAATGAGGGAAACAGGCTTTTTTGGGGTAAAACCATGATTTTAGACTTTTTCTGATATTTCATGAATGCATGGTCGGATTTGGTCCTATGACGTGTCAAATGGCTTGTCTCGAAACCCTGTGTATTTTGGTAATAGGTTAAAGTTTTTGAGAATGAGGGAAACTATTTTTTTTTGGTGTAAAACCGTGATTTTAGACTTTCTGTTATATCTCACAAACCAATAACGCCAGAGACGTATACGAGGGGTCGTAGGACTCGGGGTGACGCCCCTTTCCTCTCCCCTTTCGAATATAGTATTTATGTTTTTTTTTAAATGCGAAAGGGTCTAACGACACTTTTGTTGAAAACATTTTAGTTTTTAAAACTTTTTTTAAAAAAATATGTCTAAAATGTTCATGAAGAGTGGCTGCAGATAGAGACGATACCACTAGGCACGTGTTTCAACGAAGCTATTACTGGCCACGGTGGTGATATACCAATACAGTATTCGCTATTTCGATGAGACGGCGGGTCGAGGGTTCGTTTTCCGATTTTTCCTACGATGGAATACCAAATACCTAAACCCCCTGAAGGGGGTCTTTAACATGTAAACGATTATGAGTGACATGACAAATGATAATTCCTTGATCAAATGAAGTTAGCTTTAGATAGAACAAACAGAACTTGGTTATATGTTGCTTGAAGTGAGTATAGAAAACAAACTTGCTGGGGCAGACTGACAGGATGTGGATGTTATTTGAGCTTATTGGAATGCATTGACTTGACTTGGCAACAGGGCAATGAAAAATGCACAGAGATGCTGAGGATACTTGAAGGTCAAACGATATGGCAACTATGGTGGGAGGGGGAAGCGAGGATGATGTCGCCGATCATGTTCAATGTTCAATGGATGAATTTAAATTTTGCGAAGCATTGTTCGGAGAGGGTCATGTGACGACTTGTTTTAAGGATATTTATTTTTCCGATCTTTCTTATGGTGGTCTCATTGATTGAAATCATCCAAAACTGCTAGGGCATGGCCTTGAGATTTTATAAACTGATAATGGGATTTTGACATACAAGGTCCACTCAGAACTTGACATGATGTCATTCTTTTTATGGCTTATGAATTTCCCCAAAAAAGACCCAAAACAACAAGATCATAGACTTTTGCTTTTCTTAATATATTGCAAACCCATAATGTTAGATGTTTACTGTGAGTGACGAAACCTAGCTAGGTAAAGAAAGAATTATTGTGGGCTACATGTATGGTGACTGACACGTCTTTGAACATTGGAACTTGTTTTCAGATCTGAGTGTAGTACATAGGGAGTATAGGTTGTAGGCATGGCTTGACAAACGGTGTACACAAAATTCAATTTATCGATTCAAGAATTATGAGTAGACTATCATTAATTAATTGGTTAAAGAGTGTAGCTAAAAATAAAAAAGTGACTACATTAAACTAAACTGAACCAAGTCGAATCAAACCCAACTGAACCAAACCAAGCCTAAAGCAAACCAAACCTAATCAAGAACAAGCCAAGGGCTTAAGTGTAAAACTTGTGGGGGAATGCTGTCATTGGCAATGTCCAAAGAAAGGGATAACGCTCTACCTTTAGAGGGTGAGGTAAAGCTAGCGCATGGTGCTAATGCATATTCCCAAGTACATGAACCACACACACACACAACTATCCTATGCTGTTTTATGAGTTGACTGTTAAAACTTACTCAGTGGTTACTGAGCAAGATGGTCGCTACACACAACAAGCTTTAAATACTTGAGGCTAATAATCTATACACACACAGGCACTCGCTTGTTCTAAACTAAACTGTCTCGCTGGCAGTGCTCACACAGTAGGCAAATGACAGAAATGCTTGGCTAACCGAAATACAATCATTTTCGGTTGTCTAATGATACCAGCTAGCCATTACATGCTATAGTGGTGAGCACATGTGCCTCTTGCACTGGAGATCGTAACTCGATTTCTAGCTCTAAGGCCTAGAACGAATCAAACTAAGAAAGAATGGTATGGTGACGCAGTAGTTAAACTGTTAGCCTTTCAATAAGGTAGACTAGGGTTTGATTTTGGGTTAATATACATGTCATAAACAAACAAACAAAAAAAGCGGAGATAATGTTTAAAACTGATTACACTTGTCTCTTTTCAAATTATTACTTAGATTACAAATACAAAGGTGGACTGGGTTTGATATACAGTTAATGCTGCCTATCGCATACTAGCCTGTAAGAAAGCCAAACAAGCAAAAGGCGTAGGTAGAGCAGTGGTAAAATCACTATGTGTAGAGAACTACCTAACGGTTTTATGAACTGGCAATGCTATGTCGCATAAACAGTGCTGGATACAATCCGGCAACCATAATTTTTATCTTGTGGAACAGAGAAAATGCAATTTTACCTTGATGGATAGCAAATGAGTGCAGATGAATGACCTATGCATTAGCCTACCATAGGGTTATAACCACGAGGTGGAGGTGTGACTTTTATATTTTATTGTTTAGAGACATGGCTTTTTTGTAACCAGTAGATTTAGTATTTTGTAAATATTCATTTTTGTAATTGTAAATAGTGGAAACATTTTTTTTTGTAATAGTAAATGTTAAATGTATAACTGAAAGTTATTTGGGATAAGTGTGCATGTCAAGGATAAATAGCGTGGTTGTATTTGTTTTCAAAGACAGGTATGGTTGTGTGAATGTATGACTATAGATAGAATGATAGAGAGAGAGAGAGATAGCTTGTGTGTGTGTGTGTGTGTGTGTGTGTGGGTAGCATTGATTTTTCAACCAAAGCAAACACGGCAAAGTAGGATGGTGGGGTAATTAATGTATATAGCAAATGGTAAATAGTATACTATATTTTTTTAACACTTGTGTTTTTTTAATGCAGCAGTAGATAGGTGTTATTTTGTAAAACAGTCTTACCTACAGTAGTAGTAGTAGTAGTAGTAGTAGGCCTATATGTTTTTGGAAACAAACAGAAAGAGAATACACTATTGCCATGGCCAAGCACTTCCATTAAAGTGATTTCAAGAAAATTTAAATCAGCAAATGTGTGTTTTACAAAACTAAACATTCAGCATGGTCTAAATCATAAACGTGTCTTCTGTGATATGGAAAAAATAGGAAATCCATGTTTCCATATCAACACAATTTAAAAACTTAAAACTGACATTTAAAAAATGTAAATGGGAAATTGGCAAATGTGTAAACAACAAAATGGAAAATTCTTGTTTCCATATCATGAAATCCAAAAACTTTAAACTGACATTTTCAAATCGTGTACATGGAAAATTGACAAATGGCAATGTGTGAAATGTGAAAATGAAAAAATATGAACAAATGGCTATCATTATTTAAAAAAAATAAAAAACCGTCGTGTTCTATCGTTAAAGTGTGAATCAAACCACATCTACTTATTTGGATCACCCGAGACTGAGTAGACCTGTTTTAGTCCTAATATACTTTTAAAATTTTATGTTAAAGCTCAATTTGACCTCAAGAGCTTTAGAGTGCCAGCCAACTACTATAACCGTTACGTCACAAAGACAACTTTACACTACTCTTAATAAACAATAATAAGAAAAAGAATAATAAATGTTGAATTTTTTTTAAGGATGAACATGGTGACACTGTTTCTGTTGCACAGTCTGCTAGCTACTAGCCAGCAGCTGGGGTCTTAGAAAACGATACAGTTGACATTTTGTAATGAGATGTGACATGTTTCAAAGTACATTATTATGGGTTGCTGTTGAGTAAAAACTAATCCTGTACAAGGAAGCAAGGGTTCGAACCCCTTACCTAACATTACTATTGCCTGAACATGGCTTGACGACACTGTATTATTATGATACTCGGTACACAAACCATAGATAGAGTGTATTGTCTGGGGCCGATAACCTAGATGTTAGGCCCCTTAAAACAACAATTATCATCATCATCAGTGTATTGTTTAAGATCACTTTCGTTCTGAACATAGGTGGAGACTGTTGATGGTTAACAATGGCATTAATATAGTAGGACGTGGGTATAGCAATTAAGAAAAAACAGACAATACCCATACAATATTTTTATTTATTTAATATAAGTACTTGTACAATAGTTACATTCAAAATACATTTCTTTTTTCTCTATTACTATTTAGTCCTTTTTGATTCTCTTGCATATGAAGGGTAGATAACCTTGTAGTTCAGCCCCTTAAAACAACAACAACACAACCTTTTGCATAGTCTGTGATGTTGACGACTCTTGAGATGTGGAAGATGGATTAAACATAACTTTTACAGCAGGGGTTAAATGTTGCTCAATAAACACTGCACTATTTTGAGTAGCAACATTTTTTTCTTGTACTAGCTTTTTAGCATTGTCATGATTATTTGTTGACACCAACAGTGTTTCATCTGGTACACCACATTGATGATCACTCACACTTAAAACCTTACCATTTCTACTTTTTAGATTGCCTCGACATCTTTTTGACCTCTCTTTTGAGCATCGCCAAAATATTATTCCTTTTACATTTTGACGATTATAGTTATAAGAGTAGCCTTTATAGAGTACACGTTGTTTACCTTTGTTAGTTGTAGTAAGTTCCATAGTAGCAACTAACCTGTTAGTATGATTTGCTCACTACAAAGGTTATAACTGTTCTGATAATAAAATCATTTAGCGTTGGCTTTTATATTTAATATGTACAGTTTGAAGTGATAGCAAAAGTGAGAGCAAAATGGTAGCAGAGTGGTAGAAAATATAACATGTATTGTTAAGAAATAGTTTAAGCTGTTATGTGGATCCATTACATAATAATTTTAGCACGACGAAGCTCATTTTCTATATCCAATAGTTCTTCCTCATATTCAGTATAACCAGCCTGTTTATAGACATGCAGTTGCTGAAGCCGCCGGATTAGCTTACTTGGATTGTTCCAGTAGACAAATTTAACAAATGATTTTTTAGTTGTAAACAAAGCATTACCATTATCATTATTATCTTTATCATCAACATCATCATCATCATAACCATTATCATTATCATCATCATCATTATTATCATCATCATGATCATTATAATCCTCATCACTATTACTATATAGTCCTTTTTGATCCTTTTGCAATACCACATTTTGCACAGTCTGTGTTGCCCTTGATAATGTTGGGAGTTTTTCAGACATTGACAACTGTCCTAACACGACTTTCTGAGGAGATGATACATGCTTTTTAATAAACAATGCACTATCTTGAGCTGCAATATTTTTTTCTGGGACAAGTGATTTAGCATTTTGAAGAGTTTGTTTAAACAGCAACGATGTTTTATCTGGTACACTACATTGATGATCACTCATACTTAAGACATCACTATTTTTACGTTTCAGCTCACCTCGACACTGTTTTGAACGATGTTTTGAACAACGCCAAATAACAGTTCCATTTTTATTGGTTCGTTTTACAATATATTTATATCCTTTATAGAATGCGTATGGCATACCATTGCTATTTGTTGATACTTCCATGTCAATTGTCAAGCATGAACTAATCTCTAGCAAAGTTCACTCGATAATATAAATAATTTCTAAACCCCAGTAGTGAATAGTCAGTTGTTTTTGATCTATGCAAGCGTAAACATGTCACATACACTGGTGATGGATACTCAAGGCTTTAAGGTCAATGAAAACAAGTACAGTATATATTTAAATAGGTGGCTATCATTGATTGCACAACACGCGGGTCACCATATCTTTTTTTCTTTCGGACTAGTGTTTTAACATTTGAAGAGTGTTTTAAACAGCAACGATGTCTTATCAGTCACACTACATTGATGATCACTCACACTTAAGACCTAGCTATTTTTACTTTTTAACTCACTTTGACACTGTTTTGAACGATGTTTTGAACAACGCCAAATAACAGTTCCATTTTTATTGGTTCGTTTTACAATATACGTATAACCTTTATAGTATGCATATGGCTTACCATAACTATTCGTTGATACTTTCATATCAATTTTCAAGCATGAAATAATCTCCAATAAATTTCGCTCGATAATAGAAATAATAGTTTAAAGTGGGTGCGAAGGTGGGTGCAAAAGTGGGTGCAAAAGTGAGTGTAAAAGTGGGTGTAAAAGTGGGTGCAAAAGTGAGTGCAAAAGTGGGTGTGAAAGTGGGTGCGAAAGTGGATGCAGTTTATAGTAGGCACCATTTTTACTAGAATGTGATTTGAGTAAATGTAATTTCTAAACCCAAGTAGTGAATAGTCAGTTGGTTTTGATTTATGCAAGCGTAAACATGTCTCATACACTGATGATGGATACTCAAGGCTTCTTGGTCAACAAAAACAAGTATATAGTTAAAGAGGTAGCTATTATTGATTGCACAACACTGAATCTATTTTTGAAATTTTGACAAAGGGTCTAAGTGCACTTTTGTTAATATCTCGCGAACCAATAAGACTACGGCATTGTATGAGGTATTGTTGGACTTTTTGCCGAAGACTGCTGGTAAACACTTATGTTCCCACGACCTTTTTAAAGATGGCTGCTGACCCACGAGGGGTGATTAAAACGTATTCCAAGCGACGCTTGTCGATAAGCAAACCAATAATCAAAGGGGGGTGTGACAGAGCTTGAGGCGCTAACCCCTTTTGATTGATCCCTGTTGATTTGCCCCTTTGGACTGGTCCCCGTTGACAAGTCCCTCTGAACGGGTCCTTTTTGAAGGGAGTCATTTATGACGGGCCCCTGCTGACGGGTCACTGTGGACGGATCCCTGTGGACAGGTCCCTGTTGACAGGTCCAAAGGGATTAGTCAAAAGGACCTGTCAACAGGGACCTGTCCACAGGGATCCGTCCACAGTGACCCGTCAGCAGGGGCCAGTCATAAATGACTCCCTTCAAAAAGGACCCGTTCAGATGGACTTGTCAACGGGGACCAGTCCAAAGGGGCAAAACAACAGGGATCAATCAAAA
Source organism: Meconema thalassinum (assembly GCA_946902985.2). Classification (NCBI taxonomy): domain Eukaryota; kingdom Metazoa; phylum Arthropoda; class Insecta; order Orthoptera; family Tettigoniidae; genus Meconema; species Meconema thalassinum. Next base: position 212,756,555 of record OX336395.1, read on the forward strand.
GGGGTTATCGCCTCAAGCTCTGTCACACCCCCCTTTGATTATTGGTTTGCTTATCGACAAGCGTCGCTTGGAATACGTTTTAATCACCCCTCGTGGGTCAGCCGCCATCTTTAAAAAGATCGTGGGAACATAAGTGTTTACCAGCAGTCTTCGGCAAAAAGTCCAACAATACCTCATACAATGCCGTAGTCTTATTGGTTCGCGAGATATTAACAAAAGTGCACTTAGACCCTTTGTCAAAATTTCAAAAATAGATTCAATGTTGTGCAATCAATAATAGCTACCTCTTTAACTATATACTTGTTTTTGTTGACCAAGAAGCCTTGAGTATCCGTCATCAGTGTATGAGACATGTTTACGCTTGCATAAATCAAAACCAACTGACTATTCACTACTTGGGTTTAGAAATTACATTTACTCAAATCACATTCTAGTAAAAATGGTGCCTACTATAAACTGCATCCACTTTCGCACCCACTTTCGCACCCACTTTTGCACTCACTTTTGCACCCACTTTTGCACCCACTTTTACACCCACTTTTACACTCACTTTTGCACCCACTTTTGCACCCACCTTCGCACCCACTTTAAACTATTATTTCTATTATCGAGCGAAATTTATTGGAGATTATTTCATGCTTGAAAATTGATATGAAAGTATCAACGAATAGTTATGGTAAGCCATATGCATACTATAAAGGTTATACGTATATTGTAAAACGAACCAATAAAAATGGAACTGTTATTTGGCGTTGTTCAAAACATCGTTCAAAACAGTGTCAAAGTGAGTTAAAAAGTAAAAATAGCTAGGTCTTAAGTGTGAGTGATCATCAATGTAGTGTGACTGATAAGACATCGTTGCTGTTTAAAACACTCTTCAAATGTTAAAACACTAGTCCGAAAGAAAAAAAGATATGGTGACCCGCGTGTTGTGCAATCAATGATAGCCACCTATTTAAATATATACTGTACTTGTTTTCATTGACCTTAAAGCCTTGAGTATCCATCACCAGTGTATGTGACATGTTTACGCTTGCATAGATCAAAAACAACTGACTATTCACTACTGGGGTTTAGAAATTATTTATATTATCGAGTGAACTTTGCTAGAGATTAGTTCATGCTTGACAATTGACATGGAAGTATCAACAAATAGCAATGGTATGCCATACGCATTCTATAAAGGATATAAATATATTGTAAAACGAACCAATAAAAATGGAACTGTTATTTGGCGTTGTTCAAAACATCGTTCAAAACAGTGTCGAGGTGAGCTGAAACGTAAAAATAGTGATGTCTTAAGTATGAGTGATCATCAATGTAGTGTACCAGATAAAACATCGTTGCTGTTTAAACAAACTCTTCAAAATGCTAAATCACTTGTCCCAGAAAAAAATATTGCAGCTCAAGATAGTGCATTGTTTATTAAAAAGCATGTATCATCTCCTCAGAAAGTCGTGTTAGGACAGTTGTCAATGTCTGAAAAACTCCCAACATTATCAAGGGCAACACAGACTGTGCAAAATGTGGTATTGCAAAAGGATCAAAAAGGACTATATAGTAATAGTGATGAGGATTATAATGATCATGATGATGATAATAATGATGATGATGATAATGATAATGGTTATGATGATGATGATGTTGATGATAAAGATAATAATGATAATGGTAATGCTTTGTTTACAACTAAAAAATCATTTGTTAAATTTGTCTACTGGAACAATCCAAGTAAGCTAATCCGGCGGCTTCAGCAACTGCATGTCTATAAACAGGCTGGTTATACTGAATATGAGGAAGAACTATTGGATATAGAAAATGAGCTTCGTCGTGCTAAAATTATTATGTAATGGATCCACATAACAGCTTAAACTATTTCTTAACAATACATGTTATATTTTCTACCACTCTGCTACCATTTTGCTCTCACTTTTGCTATCACTTCAAACTGTACATATTAAATATAAAAGCCAACGCTAAATGATTTTATTATCAGAACAGTTATAACCTTTGTAGTGAGCAAATCATACTAACAGGTTAGTTGCTACTATGGAACTTACTACAACTAACAAAGGTAAACAACGTGTACTCTATAAAGGCTACTCTTATAACTATAATCGTCAAAATGTAAAAGGAATAATATTTTGGCGATGCTCAAAAGAGAGGTCAAAAAGATGTCGAGGCAATCTAAAAAGTAGAAATGGTAAGGTTTTAAGTGTGAGTGATCATCAATGTGGTGTACCAGATGAAACACTGTTGGTGTCAACAAATAATCATGACAATGCTAAAAAGCTAGTACAAGAAAAAAATGTTGCTACTCAAAATAGTGCAGTGTTTATTGAGCAACATTTAACCCCTGCTGTAAAAGTTATGTTTAATCCATCTTCCACATCTCAAGAGTCGTCAACATCACAGACTATGCAAAAGGTTGTGTTGTTGTTGTTTTAAGGGGCTGAACTACAAGGTTATCTACCCTTCATATGCAAGAGAATCAAAAAGGACTAAATAGTAATAGAGAAAAAAGAAATGTATTTTGAATGTAACTATTGTACAAGTACTTATATTAAATAAATAAAAATATTGTATGGGTATTGTCTGTTTTTTCTTAATTGCTATACCCACGTCCTACTATATTAATGCCATTGTTAACCATCAACAGTCTCCACCTATGTTCAGAAAGAAAGTGATCTTAAACAATACACTCTATCTATGGTTTGTGTACCGAGTATCATAATAATACAGTGTCGTCAAGCCATGTTCAGGCAATAGTAATGTTAGGTAAGGGGTTCGAACCCTTGCTTCCTTGTACAGGATTAGTTTTTACTCAACAGCAACCCATAATAATGTACTTTGAAACATGTCACATCTCATTACAAAATGTCAACTGTATCGTTTTCTAAGACCCCAGCTGCTGGCTAGTAGCTAGCAGACTGTGCAACAGAAACAGTGTCACCATGTTCATCCTTAAAAAAAATTCAACATTTATTATTCTTTTTCTTATTATTGTTTATTAAGAGTAGTGTAAAGTTGTCTTTGTGACGTAACGGTTATAATAGTTGGCTGGCACTCTAAAGCTCTTGAGTTCAAATTGAGCTTTAACATAAAATTTTAAAAGTATATTAGGACTAAAACAGGTCTACTCAGTCTCGGGTGATCCAAATAAGTAGATGTGGTTTGATTCACACTTTAACGATAGAACACGACGGTTTTTTATTTTTTTTAAATAATGATAGCCATTTGTTCATATTTTTTCATTTTCACATTTCACACATTGCCATTTGTCAATTTTCCATGTACACGATTTGAAAATGTCAGTTTAAAGTTTTTGGATTTCATGATATGGAAACAAGAATTTTCCATTTTGTTGTTTACACATTTGCCAATTTCCCATTTACATTTTTTAAATGTCAGTTTTAAGTTTTTAAATTGTGTTGATATGGAAACATGGATTTCCTATTTTTTCCATATCACAGAAGACACGTTTATGATTTAGTCCATGCTGAATGTTTAGTTTTGTAAAACACACATTTGCTGATTTAAATTTTCTTGAAATCACTTTAATGGAAGTGCTTGGCCATGGCAATAGTGCATTCTCTTTCTGTTTGTTTCCAAAAACATATAGGCCTACTACTACTACTACTACTACTACTGTAGGTAAGACTGTTTTACAAAATAACACCTATCTACTGCTGCATTAAAAAAACACAAGTGTTAAAAAAATATAGTATACTATTTACCATTTGCTATATACATTAATTACCCCACCATCCTACCTTGCCGTGTTTGCTTTGGTTGAAAAATCAATGCTACCCACACACACACACACACACACACACACAAGCTATCTCTCTCTCTCTCTATCATTCTATCTATAGTCATACATTCACACAACCATACCTGTCTTTGAAAACAAATACAACCACGCTATTTATCCTTGACATGCACACTTATCCCAAATAACTTTCAGTTATACATTTAACATTTACTATTACAAAAAAAATGTTTCCACTATTTACAATTACAAAAATGAATATTTAAAAAATACTAAATCTACTGGTTACAAAAAAGCCATGTCTCTAAACAATAAAATATAAAAGTCACACCTCCACCTCGTGGTTATAACCCTATGGTAGGCTAATGCATAGGTCATTCATCTGCACTCATTTGCTATCCATCAAGGTAAAATTGCATTTTCTCTGTTCCACAAGATAAAAATTATGGTTGCCGGATTGTATCCAGCACTGTTTATGCGACATAGCATTGCCAGTTCATAAAACCGTTAGGTAGTTCTCTACACATAGTGATTTTACCACTGCTCTACCTACGCCTTTTGCTTGTTTGGCTTTCTTACAGGCTAGTATGCGATAGGCAGCATTAACTGTATATCAAACCCAGTCCACCTTTGTATTTGTAATCTAAGTAATAATTTGAAAAGAGACAAGTGTAATCAGTTTTAAACATTATCTCCGCTTTTTTTGTTTGTTTGTTTATGACATGTATATTAACCCAAAATCAAACCCTAGTCTACCTTATTGAAAGGCTAACAGTTTAACTACTGCGTCACCATACCATTCTTTCTTAGTTTGATTCGTTCTAGGCCTTAGAGCTAGAAATCGAGTTACGATCTCCAGTGCAAGAGGCACATGTGCTCACCACTATAGCATGTAATGGCTAGCTGGTATCATTAGACAACCGAAAATGATTGTATTTCGGTTAGCCAAGCATTTCTGTCATTTGCCTACTGTGTGAGCACTGCCAGCGAGACAGTTTAGTTTAGAACAAGCGAGTGCCTGTGTGTGTATAGATTATTAGCCTCAAGTATTTAAAGCTTGTTGTGTGTAGCGACCATCTTGCTCAGTAACCACTGAGTAAGTTTTAACAGTCAACTCATAAAACAGCATAGGATAGTTGTGTGTGTGTGTGGTTCATGTACTTGGGAATATGCATTAGCACCATGCGCTAGCTTTACCACACCCTCTAAAGGTAGAGCGTTATCCCTTTCTTTGGACATTGCCAATGACAGCATTCCCCCACAAGTTTTACACTTAAGCCCTTGGCTTGTTCTTGATTAGGTTTGGTTTGCTTTAGGCTTGGTTTGGTTCAGTTGGGTTTGATTCGACTTGGTTCAGTTTAGTTTAATGTAGTCACTTTTTTATTTTTAGCTACACTCTTTAACCAATTAATTAATGATGGTCTACTCATAATTCTTGAATCGATAAATTGAATTTTGTGTACACCGTTTGTCAAGCCATGCCTACAACCTATACTCCCTATGTACTACACTCAGATCTGAAAACAAGTTCCAATGTTCAAAGACGTGTCAGTCACCATACATGTAGCCCACAATAATTCTTTCTTTACCTAGCTAGGTTTCGTCACTCACAGTAAACATCTAACATTATGGGTTTGCAATATATTAAGAAAAGCAAAAGTCTATGATCTTGTTGTTTTGGGTCTTTTTTGGGGAAATTCATAAGCCATAAAAAGAATGACATCATGTCAAGTTCTGAGTGGACCTTGTATGTCAAAATCCCATTATCAGTTTATAAAATCTCAAGGCCATGCCCTAGCAGTTTTGGATGATTTCAATCAATGAGACCACCATAAGAAAGATCGGAAAAATAAATATCCTTAAAACAAGTCGTCACATGACCCTCTCCGAACAATGCTTCGCAAAATTTAAATTCATCCATTGAACATTGAACATGATCGGCGACATCATCCTCGCTTCCCCCTCCCACCATAGTTGCCATATCGTTTGACCTTCAAGTATCCTCAGCATCTCTGTGCATTTTTCATTGCCCTGTTGCCAAGTCAAGTCAATGCATTCCAATAAGCTCAAATAACATCCACATCCTGTCAGTCTGCCCCAGCAAGTTTGTTTTCTATACTCACTTCAAGCAACATATAACCAAGTTCTGTTTGTTCTATCTAAAGCTAACTTCATCTGATCAAGGAATTATCATTTGTCATGTCACTCATAATCGTTTACATGTTAAAGACCCCCTTCAGGGGGTTTAGGTATTAGGTATTCCATCGTAGGAAAAATCGGAAAACGAACCCTCGACCCGCCGTCTCATCGAAATAGCGAATACTGTATTGGTATATCACCACCGTGGCCAGTAATAGCTTCGTTGAAACACGTGCCTAGTGGTATCGTCTCTATCTGCAGCCACTCTTCATGAACATTTTAGACATATTTTTTTAAAAGAAGTTTTAAAAACTAAAATGTTTTCAACAAAAGTGTCGTTAGACCCTTTCGCATTAAAAAAAAAAACATAAATACTATATTCGAAAGGGGAGAGGAAAGGGGCGTCACCCCGAGTCCTACGACCCCTCGTATACGTCTCTGGCGTTATTGGTTTGTGAGATATAACAGAAAGTCTAAAATCACGGTTTTACACCAAAAAAAATAGTTTCCCTCATTCTCAAAAACTTTAACCTATTACCAAAATACACAGGGTTTCGAGACAAGCCATTTGACACGTCATAGGACCAAATCCGACCATGCATTCATGAAATATCAGAAAAAGTCTAAAATCATGGTTTTACCCCAAAAAAGCCTGTTTCCCTCATTCTCAAAACTCTAACCTATTAATAACATGTATAGGGCTTCGAGACAAGCGATTTGACACGTCACACGTCCAAATCCGACCTTGCGTTTGAGAGATATCGGCAAACTTCGTAGGAAAGTAGGCGACTATCTGGCTCTCTCCTCACCACCAAAACCTCTTCTTATCAATCATTTTTTTCAAAGAGCTCGCCCTCTTACAAAAATCCCCAGTGCGCATGCGTAAAAAACAAAAAACAAAAATGTTCATCCATAGCGGCATCTCGTAAAACGCATGCGCGATATGAGCAACAACGTTTAAGTTCATTTTAGCAGCGCACCTTATACATGTCGTATTTGAAATGAGACTTTTACTAAAAAATTACAATTTCACCCCCTAGTAGGGGTATGTTTTATTTAGGGGTTGAAATGAGTAGTTCATTGGAAAGAGGGCGTCAGCCCGAGTCCAACGACACCTCATTTGTCAAAATCGGACCATGGGGTCGCGAGATATGAATAAGCAAAAAGTGTGTACTAACTTTTTGAGCACCTTGTGGCTTAGAATCGGCACTACTCCACTACTGAAGTGGTTTGCTAGGAATTCAGTTGATGGCGCCCATTTATATTCACATTTTTTTAAATTAAACTTAAGCCCGTAACGACCCTAGAGATACTTTGTCTCGTGTTACCCACTGCTTTTTCGATAACTCAGCTGAATTTCCGACACATTCCTTATTTGACTAGAGGTTCATTTAACTCCGCTCTGTCCTGGAACTCCAGGAATGCGATGTTATAGCAGATGGGTCATCGCATCCCCAGGACCAACGGGCACAACACCTAACAAGAAGTTCCGTGACGAACTAAAGAGCCTACTTTTCTTAAAATGTAAGATTCATGCCAATCTATATAGACCTACCTAGAATAATGACGAAATTAAGTTGGCAATATCGAAATTTCTAATTAGTTCGAAATATACCTAGTATAATGTAGCCTAATAGAGCACTACAGTTGGCAGCCCTGGTGACTGATTATATTGTTAGTTCCATCTCTTAAGGTACATAATACAATATTTGGTTGAAGTCCAATGGAAAGCATGGACGTTACATGCAGTTAGACATTGGATCTAGCAGCGTGCGTATAATCATGTTGGCAACAATATCATGCGTGTGTTGGTCAGAAATAATCTGAAATATTATGATCTCTTGATGTGCCAATTTTGGATGAAACCCATTTGTTAGTATAGAACTTACATGTATTTTAAAATTGGAACTATCAGCAGGCTTAGAGTCATGTTGGCAGCACTGACATATATTAGTTTCTCCGAAAATAATCTAGAATGCCAGGTACTATACGTGTGCAAATTTTAAAGCTGTTGGTTTGCATACTTTCTGATATATTAATATTAGGGTAAAAAATAGAGACAGCTTTTATTAACAGTTGGTGGCCCTAGTTGATATTTACAATAAGCATAGTCATATCTGTTATGGTACGCATGGCACATACGAAATATGGTTGAAATCCAATTGATAGTAAAGAAGTTACGTGCATTTAAAAATTGGTCCTATCAGCAGACTTAGAATCATGTTGGTAGCACTGACGTACATAAGATACTCCAAATTAATCTAGAATGCAGAGTTTAAAGCTGTCGGCTTGCATACTTTCTGATATATTGGTATTTGGGTAAGAAAATGGAGAGAGAGCATTTATTAACATTTAGCAGCCCTGGTGGCTTTTAAGTATATGCTCAGTCATATCTGGTTATGTACCGTACACATAGTACATACGAAATTTGGTTGAAATCTAATTGATAGTTTAGAAGTTATATGCATTTAAAAATTGGACCTATTAGCTGGCTTAGAATAATTTTGGCAACACTTCCATGTATGGCCTCCTGGAAATTAAACTGAAATATTATTATCTATATGTGTGCCAATTTTGGAATAGCTCCCATGTATACCTTCCAAGATATCCAACATGGAGCTGAAATTTCAATTGCGGTTTTTCAGCAGTTGGTAGCACTGACATAATTTTCAAATATGGGCTAGCGATATTCAGGTATAGATCTTTACTCATACCAAAATTGGATCGATTGCTGCAGCCGTGTAGGAGTTGATAAGGGGGAGCACACACAGCCAGCCAGACAGACAGACAGACATTTGCCCGGATCGATCTCATAAGTCTACTTTTTCCTCATTTTTGCAAAATGTGAAAAGTAGGCTAGAAATGAGATATCTATTACTTTACATTTCAAAGCACTCAATGTAAACACTGCCACGCCCCCACTTTTGTGCTACTTTCTACAATATATCGATTGCAGCCTACGGCCATCTAAATGAATAAAATCTGTCTGGTCATCTACAGAAGCACACAATATCTTTATAGAATTCTTAGTTAAGAATATGTCCAGCAGTTCATATTTATTCATCAGACTCTGACAATTCCATACCAAAATATCCACCTCTAATTTTGAGCTAGACTTCGCTTCAGTAGGTACAATCCTAGACACATCTCGTTCACTAGCCTGGTCTGAACATCCTAATCTAACTGTTTGTCGCCTTTCTTGGGGACCTGTAGGGATAGACTGTACATCCTGATGCTCCGCATTTAATTTTTATTAGTGGTTTCTGAATACACTTGCTGAATCTGTTTTTCAGATTCAGCTTCTTCTGACAGTTCCCCTGGTTCTGATACCCAAGTGCCCATTGTAATGTAATGGTGTCTACCATTTCCTTTAACTTCATGATAGTAATTTTACTTATTTCACAACTTAAGACTTCCTTACCTAGCTTATAAAAATGTTGTTGATGTTGTGTGCATAGCTCTATCCAACCCACTAACATCTAGCATATAAACATTGCGAAAATGCTTACATACCTTCGCAATCCCTACATTCGTGTCTTTTACAGCTTCATTTACACAGGATTTCTCCATTAGATCATATCTGTGGGGAAGGTTCACAACTACGACGTTAGTGAGAGTGAGTGGACGATAATGCTCGCCCCATCAAGCTAGGGTGGTTAATCAATTCCTTTAGATGTATGGCATTACAGAGAATGTAGTGGCCTCCAAATTCTGTGGACATGAACTCTATTGAACATGCATGGAATGAGCTCAAGAGGGCAATTTCGCACCGTCCCAATCCTGCAACAGGCATTCAGCAACTGATTGAAGCTCCTGTCCAAGGATGGGATAATCTGCCACAAACCACGTTGGATTCGTTGGTGCTCAGTATGCCTCGTCGTCTCAAAGTATGCCTAATTAGAGCTCGTGGTTGCCATACACGGTAATGATCTGCCCCAACATGAAAAGGACGTGTATACCAAGACCCACATTTTCACTTTTGTTATACTGGAGGCCCCGGGTTCGATCCCGGCTCCGAATGGGAGTTTAGAAACTGACTTAAGGGCTGGAACGCGGTGCACTCAGCCTCGTGAGGACAATTGTGTAGCTGTCTGACAGTGAGGCAGCGCCCTGGTCACGAAGCCATGATTTGTGGCCGAGAGGACCCGATGCGCTGACCACGCGTCATCCCAATATCTGCAAGCCAAATGGCTGGACAGCGGTCGCTTGGTAGGCCTAGGCCCTTCATGGGCTGTAGTGCCGGGGTTATTCCTTTTGCTCTTGTGCCCAGCAGATTGTGTGTTGTTTTTCTGCTACAGATGGTCAACTTTCTTGACACGAGGAAAGTGATGAAATATTTGAAAGTGGTGTAAGCTGAAACAGAAAGACAGGGTGTAATCATGTTTAAGGAGTATACACCAGTCAACAGCTGGATATACCATCATTTGGGTGTAACTTGTTTGGAGTGGGCATACGGGATCAAAATGGCATTGCGAGCCATCCCGGTCTGGAGCCAGAACAATTTCTTGCATCCTCGACTCGTCCATAATTATAATAATTTAATAAGATACGCTCGAAAGAGCATTACTTAACCTACATAATAAACGAAAATATCATTCTAAATACAATTTGATCTTACAATGCTATTTAGTTTTCACTGTAGTAGACTTGCAAGTCTCTTTACCAAATCCTCCCTCCTGCCTCAGTCCATTGTCGATCCATCATTGCGATAGTGCTATAAAAATCAGAGTCGATGTCATTTCTCTTCCTCCGCCGCAGTTCGAGATGCGCTTGGTAAGGGCCGGTAGATGGCAGTGTGAATTGCAGTCTCAGGTCTTCTAAGAAGAAACTTTTCCTTGCTAATTCTTATACAATCCTTGGGGGTGCATAAATCCCAACTCCCAAAGCACTCTTCAGATATCGTGCTTTAACACTTTCTAATCGTTTGAAATCGCTACTCGAAAGCTTAACCCATATTAATTCTAATCCATATGAGGCAATTGAAGTTATTACTGTTTTGAATAATGACATTGCAGTGGGCAAAGAAAGTTTTCGGATATTTTTAATTCGATGGGTGGCTTTCGTAGCTGCTGAAGCCCTTTCCTGAGTGTGTATCCTGTATGAAGACAGTGTCGTTTTTAGATATATTCCTAAATACCGGAAATTATTTACTACATTTAGCATATCTCCTTGCAGAGTTAAATGATCATCCAACGCCAGTTTGCCTCCTTTTTTAAAAGTCATGTGCACTGTTTTTTCTTTGTTGATCACTAATCTGTTTTCGTCAGCCCTTAATTCAAGCTTCTGAAGAGTGGCACGCAGGTCACTTATGCAATGTGATCCTAGTGCCATGTCATCGGCGTACTTGATAAGTTTCACTGTTGGGTAGTCTTGGACGGTGTTCATAATGTCAGCTGTCAAGATGTTAAAAAGTAGGGGACTCTTAGGATCGCCCTGAAGTACGTCATTTGTCTGACGCACCTTTTCAGACAGAACTACATCGTCATTTAAAATGATATAGTTGTATGCAAGGATTACCTCAACTAGTCTCGGTAGGGGGTTAGAGTTTCCTAGCATCCCTTTAAGTTTATTTATGAGGATATTCCTGTCTATTAAGTCAAAAGCTTTACGATAGTCTATGAAGACCACGTGAAATTGTGCCTCAG